>CM053406.1:10866804-10921981 GCA_028644305.1 Xerus rutilus | reverse complement strand
CACTGCTGCTGCCTGGGATTTCCTTTCCTATCCTGGGGAGAAATTGTTTTCCCTAAGACTTTCTTTTCTTCTTGTCCTAGGTGTTTTTTAATTTAATTTATGAAAGTATTTTTATTCTTAATTGTCACACAGAATTGGACATATTTGAGGCTGGTCCTGAGTACTTCGAGAAGAAGGGTTCAACCAACAGGTACAGGTCAAAGGCCTCCCCCCTTTGCCTTGGTGCAAGGACTCATGTGGATGGGACTGTCCTCACAGGACTGGTGTGGATTAAAAAGGCTGCATAGGATTGGGAGAGGGTAACATGGCCTTAATGGATCAGTAGAGATTCAGGTGTCCTGACTGGATTGGTAGAGATTGAGATAGGCTTATTGGTTTGGTATAGATTCAAGGGTCCTTCCTGAATTGGCCTGAGTGGACTCACATTGAGTCCAGGATTGGTATAGTTCACAATGGCCTTACAACATGGCTATTGAGGGAGCTGTCTCCACAGGGCTGGGGTCACGTAACTTGTCACAGTGGCCTAATGTTTGGTGAGGAAGGAGCCCGATGTGTGTGATGGTTGACTCCTAGCCACTCACAGTCCTTGCTCTGAAGTCCTAACCCAGTATCTCAGAATGTGGCCACATGGGGAGACAGGGTCTTGGCAGGGATTATTACGTTCAATGAGGCCATCTGGGTGGCCCTCATCCGATGTGAGCAGCGTCCTTAACAGCAGAGGAAATCAGACCACAGTCTCTCAGAATTACCACTCTGTGGACACTGGGAGGGAGGTCATCTGCAAGCTCAGAGAGAGGCCTTAGCGGGTTCCAGCCCAGACCACCCTGGCTGTCCTACTCCGGCCCCCAGAAATGTGAATGAATGCTGAACTCCCTCCTTCTGTGGTGTGTTTGGCTGCTGTTGCAACTCGTGCAATTTGAAAAATGCTTGTAGTTGAAAGCAAATCCCTTAGCTTCTGTTTCCTCTGTTGTGTCGTTTTTGACAGACCGAGATGGGATCTGCTAGATTCTCCATCTCTAGGACAGGACTGAGGGGCAGATATGTCCGGGAGGCCAACCTCAGAAAGATTAAATACTGATTCTGGTGGAACTTCCCTAGCATCTCTAGGTCTCTGTGCCAGCGCTTGCTGTCTTGCTGCTTCTCCACCAGGACACGCTCTTCAAAATGACCACCCTTAGCCCTGGTACTGCCTCTTCAGACCCTTCTCAGTATGCATGAGGCCATCCTGACAGCCTTAACCACTGCTTCCCTCCTCCTACCCCCTATACACATTCTCGTCTCTCCTGAAAGCCCGTCTGCCTCTCCCCTTGCACCTCCACATTTCCTGGTATTTCTGAGCAGAACTGAGTCTCCCCCACCCCCCTTGCCCCAGTATGGGGAAGTTGGGTCTTCCCAAGCCCTGTTCAAGGTCTTACTAAGTGCTGAGGCTGGCCTTGAGCTTGTGATCCTCCTGCCTGAGCCTTCTGGGTTGCTGGCAGCCTTCTGTTTACCCCCTCAGCTGTGGGGCTATGTTTTCTAGCGCAGTGCAAATTCAAATTCAGCTCAGTGGAGCCAGCAACAGGGATCCAGAGTTAATACGCCATTCCTGACTAGACAACTAACAGCAGACATACACTCCAAAAGAAATCACTAAGTCCATGAGAATGACTGCTTCCCCCTACACACACCTTTTGTCTTAGGAAACAATAATGTACCCCTACCTGGACAAAATTCAGAAGTCCTTTCCTTTGATACTAACTCTTATCCAAGGTTCCTCATTCAAGTCATTCATTGGAGTTCAGTATTTATTATGCATTGGCTCTTAGGTAACATTGCCCAATTTTTGACAATGACTTGATTAGCCAGAGAGTAATTTTTATGTCAATATAAAGAAAGGATTGACAGCAATTGTTCATGTGTCTCAGGGAGAAAGAAAACCAAACATTCTCATTGCACTCATGTTAAATATCTAGTGAGCAACTGATGGACTACTGTGGGGTATTTAGTCCAGGCTTTCTTCCCTTGGAGTGCATAAATACTTTTGAAGATTCTTCTGCCAGTTGTGGTAGCACATGCCTTTATTTCCCTCAGCGCTGCAGAATGAAAGGGGCAGATTGCAGGTTTAAATCCAGCAACTTAGAGAAGCTATAAGCAACCAACTGAAATTCTGTCTCAAAATAAAAATTAAAAATGGCTGGGGAGGCATGGCTCACTAGTTATGCACCCTTAAGTTCACTCCTTGGTACCAAAAAATAAAAAGGAAGAAAGAAAGGAGGAAAGAAAGAAAGAAAGAAAGAAAGAAAGAAAGAAAGAAAGAAAGAAAGAAAGAAAGAAAGAAAGAAAGAAAGAAAGAAAGAGAAAAGATTCTAGAGAGTTTGAGAAGTCAGTTTACATTTAGGTTATGCGTTTGCAGTGTTCATGAAAATTGCTTGGACTCTCAGATTTCCAAGGGGTTGTTAAAATAAGTTCTCTCTGGTGCTTACTGGGCAAGTATCTAGGAATCCTACGCGATGACTTGTGGCAGGAGCCTTTCATCTTGGACTATCAATAAGAGCCAATGTGACTTTCCGATGGTCTCTCTCTGGACAGAACATTCATCTTATGAAACCACGTGGTAGCCAGGTCTATGAATACTTCCAGGCCATCCATCCCAAGCTTGGCCTTGACCCAAACCAACTAAATTATGTCACTGAGCCAAACACATTGTGGTCCAGGTTTCACTAAAATCATTCCCTTCACTGTAGCCATCGTGAGACTCAAGAGACCAGCTCCCTAGTCTAGGTGCTGGGCTTGATCTTGGCAGCTCTGCCATCTGCACTGTGAACAGGCAGCACATTCAGGTCATGAGAAGGAAGCTGCGCTGGGGTCAATTCATGATCTATGGGATTGTGCACTTTTTAAACCAGGTGTAGAGGGAAAAGCCCTCCCCTGCCTGGCACACTGGGGTGGAGCTGGTTTGTTGATTTTCTTTATCTAATTTTTAATCCCTGAGTGTCTCCTGGGTAAGGGTGAAATGGTGCCATCTCAAGGGAAAAGGGGCTCGTCTGTGCCATGTCCCTCCAAGGGGACCTGTGATCACATCACTTCAAGATCTTCCAGACACTGTGCTGGTCTCCTTGGCTTGGACACCCTCCTTCTACGGGGATGTAAGAAATGTGGGCCAGCAGGTTCCCTGATCTTTTCCACCACTACCCAGATGCACACCCCTGCTCCCACACATGCCAACTACAGAACATCCACTTTTTGCTGTCCCTGGGATGCTCCCTCAAAACTGGTTCACTTCTCTCTTACAGGAAGCACAGCCATCCAACCAGCACAGAGACCCGCAGTACCACCCCTCGCTACTAATTCCCTGGGAGCCTGAGAGAAGGCCCACTCCACAATCACGGGGATGGCAGCTTGCTTAGATGCCCACTTCTCTGCTGCTGGTTAACCCTGGCCATGGTCCTGCCACCAAACTGGATGAGGACTTTGGGATGTTCAACTTCTGCCCAAGCACCAGTCCTCCAAGTAGCTCAAGAATCCCCATGGACAGTGCTATGGGGCTGCTCCTGGACCCTGACACCTCTCCTTGGTATTCTAATTCTGTCCCATCTCTTTGCCAGGTTGCCCCCCCCCCATGTCTGTCTTCCCATTTCCCATGGCTTTGCATCCCACAGGACAGTGCTCACCATGCTCAGGTCTGTTACCTGTGTCTGGCCCACTCTCAGAACCCACAACACCTCTTTCTTCCTCCTCTTCCTCCTCTTCTTCCTCCTCTGTGTGCAGCTGCTGGTCACCCCAGGGACTGTCAGGATATGCAAGGGGCCTCACCCTCCACAGATCTTTCTTTGTCTTTATGGACCCGAACAGAAGCTCAGAGATCATACTTCAGACCCAGAGCCTGGGCTCCCTCTCACTTTCCCCACTCAAGCACTTGACTTCTAACAGAGCCTTGGGCTGGCTGGGGTTGGGTGACCACACCAGTGGCTGCCCACTCACCTGCCATCTGCCTGGTGTCTGAGCAAGAGGGCCAAGGCACCGGGCTCTAGCCATTCACCATTGTTCTGCATCTGCCAGTCAGCATCCCCCAAGGCCCACAGACCCGGGAACAGGAAGAACACTGCCATCTGGGAGGAGCATGGGAACACAGAAGGAGGGCCAAGATGCAGGAGAGGTGGGTGGCTGCACCTGAAGCAGAGGGAGGAGCCAGGACAGGCAGTGACACAGGCACTCAGAGGCCCCAAAAGAGGAGTCACATTCACTCTTCTGCTTCCTGCTTAGCTGTCTCCGCACAGTGTGAGCAATTGCAGGTCTATTGCAACGTAAGCTGGGCCATTGTGCAGCCTGCTCAGAGTGGACACTCTGGGCTCCCCACCTGCCTTGGTGAACATGCTCCCCTGAACTGCAGCTGCCTCAGCCTGGCAGGCCATGGGACATCATGTTTGGACCTGAGGAAGCTCCTGAGCTGAGGGGACCCAGACGAAAACTGGACAAGGGCTTCATATGAAGGTGAGCCCAGGGCTTTGGTCAAATGTTTCTATAGGACTCCTTGGCCTGGGACCCACTTGGTGGCATCTGTGCAGTCAGTTCTCATGCCCACTCTGAGCTTGTACCCTCTTTCCACTGCAGAACCTATGGCGGGCTACTTACCCAGAATGCAGATGGCTCTCCTGCCTGTGTACTGAGAGATCTTTTATACAACAGGGAGCAGAGCACAGTGGCAGCAGACAAGCAGATCATCACATAGCCAACAAACTGGATACCCAGGACATAGCGGGTGAAGGACCTCAGGAAAGAACAAGGTGTCGTCAGCAGTGTCCATGATCCTCTGGGACTCAAGTCCAAAGCTGCCCTGTGCTGCTTAGAACAACTGGCCCTGTGACAGTGGGCACACTCCTTTGGCCTGAAACCTTTCTTCAGGTTCAGCACAGGAGAACACTTGTGTTTGTAGGAAAATCCTCTTCAGGGTCAGAACTGAAAAGAGCATTTGAATAAACTTCTGCATGGAGTCCTCCATGTGTTCTATGCTGAGTTACCATCTACACATTGTTTCACAGGGCTAGGAAGGACAATCTTCCCCCAACCCTATCACTTCCTACTGGCTCTTAAGACAGAAGGCTTTAACTCAATCTGTGTCTTCATCACAAGATGCAGAAAGTACTAGAAGTCACAGATTGTCTAGATTCTGCAGTGGTTTATGGCTACACAAAGCCAGAATGTGAATATAAGGTATGTCCCCAGGTTCATCAGGCACTGTCGATACATTGGGACAATAAGCAATATTATTTCCTATTTAAAGTTGAATGCCACATTTAGTCTATTGGAAGCAAACATTGTACCAGGGAAAATTAAACAAGTAAAGGAGACTTTACTTATTTATTTTGGGAACGTACCAGGAATTGAACTCAGGGACACTCAACCACTGAGCCATATCCCCAACCCTATTTTGTAGTTTATTCAGAGACAGGGTCTCATTGAGCTGCTTAGTGCCTCGCTGTTGCTAAGGCTGCCTTTGAACTCACGATCATCCTGCCTCAGCTTTCTGAGCCTCTGGGATTACAGGTGTGCACCACTGTGCCCAGCAGGAGACTTAATTTAAGGATATTGCAAAAGGGAATCTTGCTGTAGTGAGAGGAGGATCTGTGTTTGCTACTTGGATTTTACCCAAAAGACAAGTCCACTTTCTCTCACCGTGGTGACTAGGGGTAGTTTTATACCTGCAGCAAGTTGTTCACTGAGGTTAGGCTCCTATCTTCCCAAAGAGACTGTGAAGTGGGGGACAATTCTTTTTAATGATGATGCCTCTCAGTTTCCTTCAATAGACATTCTTGGTTTATAAAATGAAGCAGAGGCTTTTAAAAAGATTTAAATCATACAGAGAATTTGTGGAGAACAGATGAGCCCCTGGTCTTCAACTGATCCTGTGGCATTGGCAAAAACCAAACCTGGGAAACATTTCTTGCCAAAGATGAGGATGTTATCAACCTTGACTCTCAGCTCTGATGCTAACAGTTATTAGCAGTCCCAGGACAAGGTGTTTCCTGAGTGCAGTAGAAGGTTTCTAGCATGTGACAGTAGGAAAGCCACAAAAACATGTTTCTAGATCTGTAACTTTTTAGTGCACAAAGAATCCTCTGACAACTCACAAGCCTTAAACAATTTACAATGCCCATATACTTTAACTTCCTGATTATGAGACTCTATATAATAAAATTGTGGAAGTAGTTCTGGATCACTGTTCCTCCATCAGAGTGCAGTGCCCCACCTGGCCTCAGGTGTACTTGATAATGTCTCTGTGTTTTCTTTGTCTCTGTGTCTTACTCCAAATCCAGTTGCCTCTACTTAAGAATCCTTGTTGATGCTATGATCCTATGTCATGGCAAGAAATAATTTGTAATTACATGTTTCCTAAGAAATGTTCTAAGAAAATGGAGGTTAGGGACCTAGGCTCAGGCAGAAACTTGTAGAAAACTTAGTCGAGTCGAGGACAACATTCAAATCATCTTGGCCAATCTTGTCTCTTGGTACCCTAGCTTTATGTATATGAGTTTCTAGAACATGTTGGATTTGATGTATTCAGAATATCCTCCAATGGCCTCTAAATTTACATCAAATTATTTGCTGAAACTTGTTATGACATTTAGGATACATGTCACTGACCTCAATCTGTTTTTTATATACCTTATTCTGCAAGCCAATAGAACTTAACTGATGCTCTCAAAAGAATTACCCCAACTCTTGAGAATTTTCACATGCTCTCTCCTCCACAGAGAATGCTTTACTTTTATGGCTCATACTTCAATGTATGCCCTTCCTAAATAATTTGCTATTTCTGCTCAGTGGCTATGCTTTCTTCCCCTTCTTACTCCTTGAGTCCTATCACTCACTACCTTAGGTAGCTAGTATACTCTTTTTATTGTGTTATTTTTATACTTGCTTCATTGTTCTTTTTGAATGTAAGTTCCCTAAAGGCCAGGACACTGCCTCACTTACTTTTGTGCTACTGAGCTCTAAGCCACTAACAGAATGCCTTGAGAGCATTTCCAAACTAGGAGTATAGTTTGTGTTCGTTGCATTGAATTAAATGGAATTGCAAAGTAGGGGAGAAAAAGATGCTACTATATTAAACCGCATAATCTCAGCGCCTTAACAAAAGTTTCTCACTCAAATCCAGGGCAGGGCAGCTCATTGTCCTGCACAGCTCCACCATGGCCTGCAATTCTGCAACTCAGACTCTTCTATGATGCCATGAGCCTCAGCCCAGCCTCTATGATCAGAGAAGCAGGAGGAGAGAGAATGTGGAAGATCAGGTAGGGGTTTCTTTTTATGCTCTGCCTAGTATTTCACTTTCACTTACCTCCTCTTCATGAGCCCCTAAGTCATCTCAGACAAGCTACAAGAACATCTCAAAAATGTGCTCTTATTCCATGCCAAGAAGGAAGTAATACATATTGAGCGTGATGCCAGTATTTATCTTCCATTACTAATTATTTCTAATCTTTTAGGTCCCTGTCTGTAGAGACCTTGACTCTTGAGTTATACTAAGTTTCTCAAATTCTGTAAAGCAGGGTTGAAATTCTTTTCCTGCAAAGGTTCAGTTAGCAAATATTTTAAGTATTAGGACCAGATGTTGTCTGTGATCTCTGTGTGATTGCATTATCTCTGTCAATGTAGTGCAAAACCAGCCACGGGCAACACATTACTAATGGGTATGTCTGGGCAAAATAAACTGTTATTTATTTACAAAATCAGATGGAAGGTTGAATTTGCCCCATGGGCAGTAATTAGTATAAACCCTGAATTTCTGAGATTTCTCTAGTCCATTTATTTTTTGCTTGCAAACTGATAAATTATTTCATTACCTTACCTCTTTCTTGTCAAGCTTGCGCATTGAACACTTCTAATTCTCTTATGTTTTCTATCTTCTTTCCTTAAAGTGAATTTTCTCTCTGCACACTGTGTCCACACTGCAGCAGATAACATTTACCATCACAGATCTCCAGCTTCTCAGATTCTGCTGTTAGTTTCCTGGCCACCAAACTCTAAATCAAAACCATGAACTTCAAGTTTTATTAAGGCAGTCTCTACCTAAACATCTCATTATTTTTACTACTGAAAATAGATTAGTTTGTCATAAAAACAAAGATTAAAATCTTGGTGCTTACCAAAATAAAAGTTTCTTTCTTTTCTCTCTGTCTCTCAATGGAAGGTAATGTTTTAAAATTTTAATTGGCACATAAATCTAGTAGAGAAACAGCTTTCCCTGTTACTTAGAAGCCCAAACTGTTTTCATTGTTTTTATCTTCATTTGTTTTATTGCTTTATTGTTCTCTTAAAAATGTATTAGACTTTTGTCCCATTCTGTTGGACTTCATATTTTACATTTTATTTTATAATTTTCAAATTGAGAAATTGACTCAATACACTTTTAGCAACTGTTCCAATAATTTCCTTCTTAACAAAAAGTTAAGAAACTCAATGCAGTTATGCATTGATCCTTCTTGATGAAATGGCTTTCCAGTCTCTCCCTGCCTGTAGGGACCTTGACGCTTGAGTTATAGGCCAGTCATTATAGTTTTAGATATTAGGTGTCCCCTCAAAATTCATGTGCTGATACAATGCAGGAAAATTCAGAAGTGAAATGATTGGGTTATGAGAGTCTTAACTAATGAGTGCTTTAATCCCCTGTAGGCAGGTAGGGTGTGGCTGGAGGAAGTGGGTCATTGGGGCATGACTTTGAAGTATGTACTTTGTCCTTGGTGAGAGGAGAAGTCTCTCTCTCTGCTTCCTGGTGCCATCTTCCCGGCTGCTTTCTCCCACCATACTCTTCCACCATGATGTTCTGCCTCTTCTCAGGCTCAAAGTGATGGAGCCAGCTGTCTATAGGCCAAGACCTCTGAAACTGTGAGGGACAAATAAACTTTTCCTCCACTAAAATTGTTCTTGTACGGTCTTTTTATCACAGCAGCGTAACAGCGGACTGAACCATGAGTCATCTTAGTGAAAATTCCTCACTGGGTTTTTTTCAGTGTTTCTTCCCTATTGAATGCAAGCAAAGCAGGGCCTGTGCTTAGCTCCACATCCTCCTCACGCTGCCCCGGAAGGCTGCCCTCTGCACTGCAGCCTCACTGAGCACAAGCTGTTTTCTCCTTCTACACATTCATCGCAGGAAACAAACAGGTAAACCATTTTTGTAAATAATTCCTATTAAGAAAAGCAAGCCATAAATAAAGGAAATGTTGAAAATAAAACATTTGTTATACAAATGCTTTAATGTGATTACTACATGTATATATAAGGTAAAAAATGAATATTTATCTTCATTCCACCATGCAGTATTACCATGAGTAATAGTTCAGTGCATATGCCTTACTCTTTTCTACATACAACAAAATATATTAGTATATTAGTTAGATTAATTATTAGTAGTAATAACAGTAAAATTTTCTGGATACAAATCAAGATCATACATACTTACTATTTTCACATCTTATTTTTAACTTCATAATGCATATTTTCCCATAGTGATTTATCTCTCATTATTCTTCAACAGGTTATGTAGTAGTCTATTGTATGGATAAATTATAGTTTCCTGATTTATTTTCCAGATGGTTGACACCACTTGTATTTCTTCTAATTCATCTAATTTTTAAAAAATATCTTTCAATATTTAATGTTATATGTTCTTTTTCTGTCTATTTCATTTCACTGAACTTGATGGCACTATAAATAAAAAGATAAAGTACCAACTACCTAGCATAGCACTTATTTAAGAATTTCCTTAAATATATAATTCTAAAGTACAAAAGTAAAATTGATAAATGCACTTGTATTTTGTATGAGCTTTATCTGACATAAGATCAACTTATAAATTCAAAAACATATTTATAGTAAATAGTAAAATTTCAAATTCATATAACCATTCAATATAATCCCAATGACTATTACAGAACAGCCCTATTTTTTTTCTTTTTTTGATGAAGTTTTCCAAAGGAAAATACATAAAAGCAAACAAGTTATTCTATGGGGATATAGATGCAATAGTTTGGCTCTTGAATGTCTTCAAAGGCCCATGTGTTAAAGGCTTGACCAGTCCATGGTACTATTGGGATGATAGTGGAACTTTCAGAAGGCAGGACCTAATGGATGAATGGTTAATGGGAACATGGCCTTGAGGGGTTAGTGGGACTGTGGCCTGTTCCTGATTCTCTCTTCAGTTCCTGGTCACCATGAAGTGAATAGTGCTCCTCTACCATGTGTTTCCACCATAAGGTACTGTGCTACCATAGGCCCAAAACAGCATGGCCAAGTGACCATAGGCTGAAGCCTCTGAGACCACTGGCCAGAAAAAGCTTTCTTCTTGACTTACTTTCCAGTTTACCTAAGAGTAGAAGCAGGGATGTTCTTCAACTAAGCAGAAAGAGTAAAAGAAAATCAGATTACCTTTTAGCTCAAATTTGGCATATTTTAGAATTACTAGAGCACTGGGGCCTGTGGTGGGACTGAGCTGGCCTGGTTGAGCCCAATTAAAGTAGTATTTCCCCTAGTAAGAAGTTATTCCTTCCCATGAGTTTCCTTTGGAAATAAAAGGTGTTCACAGTCAAATAAGTTTGGAGGACACTGCAGACTAGTTTTCCTTTAGAGATTAGCTATGTATTTTTACTTATTAAAGATTCCACAAAGTCCTATAGTAAAGAAATCTTTTTAACTTTGTTTTGAGCAATATTGCTTAATTATTAAAAAAATGAGTTTTCGTGCACCTTTACATCAGAGTCGATATCAACATCACATTGCTGCACTGCTCTGTAGAGGACATTCTGAGGGCAGGCTCTCAAGACGGAAGATCTTAATCTTGCTGGAATCTTGGAATTGAAGGGCAATTTTCAACAACACCATGCAATCTCATCGTATGGATCAGTCTTAAACACTTTCTTAAAATTTACTATTTCCAAACTCTTAAATGTCTACTATCAGCTATAATAATAATATTTAAAAACCACTGCTCATTTTAAAAGAAGAGAAAGGTTTGAGCCTAAGTCAAAAAATGAAGTGTTTAATTAAAGTTTCGGCAGGAAAATATGCCTGTCGGTAATTTTACTTGGCACTGTAATGACTAGGGAATTGGGAAAATTTGGTTCTATTTTCATCTGTACTACTTACATGCTATGATATTAGAAATAGTTCTGTAAGTTTATAGCTATATCACCAAGAAAATATTTCCTATCATTGATGTAGAAGTGGTAACAATTGCTCATTATTTCCCATGAGCATTGAATGTTCCTAAGGGTAAAAGAAAGCAACAAATGAGAATTCTTTTATTTTACTGTAGCATTTGAAAATAGATAATCCTACTTGTTTAAATGTTTTATTATTTTATTCTTTAAATGTCTTATTATAAAGACATTTATATTGATTACTGACTGATTTCTAGTTATAGAGTACTGATATTTATCTCTGAGATTTAAATCTGTCCCCTTGTTGAAGAATTATATATAGCAACTCAGATGATAATTGATTTCATACTTCATACTTTTCTCCATTTTTATTTTCCACATTCATATTTATCTTTCACATTTCATATTTATCTTCTAAAATTTTACTTTCCTTGGAGAAGACTTTTTCTGCAAAAGGTCCATTTCTTTTAAGCAACATAAATCAATTTTCTTAATTCTTGATTTTAATGATTCACAGCAGCAATTTTTTAAAGTGCTTGCTTCCCATGGAGGGGGAATTAGAGTCAATAAATGAGAAATGAATGAGTCTTTATGAAATATTCACTGCACTCAAATTCTGAGGAATTCATGGAAAAAAATGTTTTATTCCTCCTAATGTTTATTTATTTTTATAAATAAAATATGTATATTTTATAAATATTTATATTTATAAAAATAAAATGTTTTATTCCTCTACTGAAGAATAGTACTTTCTGTTGCTTCCCTAAAAGATGCCCACCTTTCGCTTTTTCCATAAGACCTTGAGCTTTGCAACAGTAAGAAATCTAGAACCTATAAAGTATACCTAAGTGATCTTCACATTTCCCTTATATACTGGCTTTGAGAACTTAGTTGTCAGTAGGAGTGAGTGACCTGGACAGCACAGAAGGTAATACAAACTCTCCTAAATTGTAACTATAGAACATCTTCCCTTCTGTGGCCACCTTTGTCACACAACTCTCAGTGGGGCTGCTGGGCTTGTGACCTCTCCTCTCCCAGATCACCATTTCTTGGATAACCAGCTCCCAAGGTACTGCAGTGACTTTTTCTGCTTATGCTTACATAGATTTGAATTCTCTCTCCTAGATAATCCTCGAGGAGACAGACACAAAACAGTAATGTTCTTGCTTCTGATTACTTACCAAACAAGAGTATATCTTTAACGACAACAACAACAAGCAACAAAAAACTCATGACTGCCTGTTCTGTGTCAAACATGGCAATAGGAACAGGGCATGCATTATAGTACAGGAAAGTTTTACTTAAATTATTATTTAAATATTTTTTCTCTAAACTAAAACTCTGGAGACTAAACTGAACAAATGTGAAAACATCACTTCATGTCAAATTTTCCTCTTTTGTCTTTTAGCTATTTTCATGACTCTTCCTAATTTAAGACTTTGAATGATATGTATGTAATTGATACACAGATTCCAAGAAAATCATTCCAGTCAATATTTTCTATCTTTTTTCAAACTCTATACCCACATATTCATATGATAATTATCTCCATTTTAATGTCACAGATATTTCAAATATAATATGCATAGAAGATGAACCTCCAATCCTTACTCCAAAGTAAGTCTATGGTTCCTACATCCATGCCCATTTTTCTAAGGGACCAAATCCTATCATTCACTGAGGCCAAGAACATAGGAGTCCTTCTGAATTCCACGTTCATTAAATTAGGTAATCCTGTGAGCTCTATTTTCACAGAAAAACAATTTCTCATCACTTCTTGTATGTTCTCTCTTACCACTTGGGTCCAAGGCATCATCAACACTAGCTGGGATTCTAACAATAGTCCCCTCTTTGAGTCCATCTTCCTGATTCTGTCCTGGCCTCCTCCCAGAATATTATTAACAGAAAAATGAAGATGACCTTCAATATCAGTTCATTGTACTTCTCCATTCAAACCCTCCTGGTGTCTTGCCTGGTTCCTCTCGCCACACTGGCCTCCTGGCTTGCTTCCATATCAAGAATTTGCACTTGCCATTTCTTCTTACTGAAGTTCTCCTCTTCAGATACTGAAAGAGTTTAATCACTTACATTTTTCAGGCCTTTCCTGAGATGCCACATTCTCCTTTTTGGACTTCATAACCATCTCAGCTAAAATTGCAATGATTTTTCCTCAATTCACTCTTTTCTCCCTTTCTTACTTTCTTTTCTTTGATACCATTTATCATGAATTACATATTTGAACTGTTCAATATATTGATTGCAATTCCTCTAGATTATCAGCCTCAGAATGGTTGGAATATTGCCTTCATTTCCCCTGCCTTGTCCGTTACACCTAACTGTTGAGTAAGTGAATGCATGAACCATTAATCTTAGATGAAGACCATGTATGCTAGTGCCCTTTCTTCTCAGTCTTAATTCCCACTTTGAAGTTCTTTACCAGCCAAGATATGGTGTTGGAACTTACCTGATGATTTCTGCTTTTTGATAGCATAGTACAAGAGAACGACTATCTTCCCTAATAGATCTAATGACTTTTCTTCTTAAGAATCCCCTATCTAGGGTGGCACACCCCTGTAATCTCAGTGGCTCAGGAGGCTGAGACAGGAGGATTGCCAGTTCAAAGCCAGCCTCAGCAATAGCGAGGCACTAAGGGACTCAGTCAGACCCTGTCTCTAAATAAAATACAAAATAGGGCTGGTGATGTGGCTCAATAGTTGAGGGCCCCTGAGTTCAATCCCTGGTACCCGCCCCCCCAAAAAGAATCCCTGATCTCTTATGCACAGAATCCCAGTACTGCCCTCCACTAGTCTGCACACATACTACATGAATGGGCACTTGCAAATGGGCCAATATGTATACTCTTGACAACATCGAAAGAATATGTACATATGCATTCCAGGACTTCATGGAATTTTGTTGAGTGAACGTCTTGTGCTATATCCCTGTTTGCCTAAAACAACACTAGCTTTTGCTTCTTTGTTTTTTAATCCTTGATACTGCATAGGAGAATCCCTCTGATTTTTAATGCTGCCCCTAATGCCAAATTAGTAGTGGAAGGAACAAAGTATCAACAGCCTTTGTTAAAATCCATGAAGTTAATTGATAACTCTCCAAGTCCTGGGTCCTGTGGCCTTTGAAAGAAACATTTATATATGAAATATCAGTTTTACAGATCTTCAAATAAGTGGCAATGTAAGAATCACATTATTTAATATAGAGTGGATGTCCCTTCTTATTATTAAGCTATGGTGAAAACCTCCTCATATCTAATGAATGCCCCATTGCTTGGGGTGAAAAAACCATCACCAGCAAAAATATATATTTTAGAAAATCCATTTGATCTTATAAACGAAATAATCTTTTCAAATAATGAGCTTTTAAATTGAATATTGCTATTATTAGTCTATAGGCTAAGTGTCTTCTTCAAGTTTTATTAAGTTCAGTATCAACACTGCACATCTATTAATGTCACTATAGAAAATAGCACATCTTTCAAAGCCACCTGAAAAGGAGCTAATGAATTTATTATAAAATGAGCTTTGAAAATGCTTTGCTTCTCTCCCTGGTGCTAGTAGCAAAAATTAATCCCTAGTGACCTTAAAAAAAAGTTATGGGCTAGAAATAGATTAGTACAGAAGATCATGTTCTTAACAAAATAAAACTGAGAGATCAATTAGAATAGGGCAAATATAAAGACAATAACCTAAAACTAAAATGAACATCTTTTTATACACATTTTTGGCCAGCCACCACAGGGCAGGAAGGCAAAGTTGTTAATAGAGAGTCAACAAAAACATCAGTAATACAAATTCAAATTGAGTTTATTTACCATAAACAACTAAATTAAATAACGCATTCTTTTTGTAAATTCAAGATACAGAGGACTGAACAAACACAAAGCTAAAAGACAGCCTTCCAAGGGAATTGGCAGCCCTCAAACATTATTCTTGAGGCAAGGTTTAGGATGGCTATCTTCCCTTGGCTTCCGCTATTTCTCCATATGGTTAGTTTTTCATGGATTGTAAAATTAAGGAATTGTTACTGTGCCTGTTATAATTTTACTCACCCCGAGTAAGCGCTTTCTTAAAATCCTGCTTTTTTAAGAGGCTAACTCATGTTCAGAAAGCCTCCCTCATCCCCCTCTTCTGTTATTTGGACCAGTGGCAATATCTTCTCTGCTATTTTGCAACGTGAGAATCTTTTACTCTGTTTATTAACGCGAGAATTTTAATCTACATTATATAAACTTTAGTATAGATTATCCATGCCAAGAACTCCCATTGATCAATTTGCTTCTTTGTTCAGGTTCCAAAGAGAACAGTGGAGCATGCGGTACACACTGGGTCCCTTGCCCCAAATCATTCAAAATCCTCTTCTCCTTTGTACCCCTCTACTCTGCAGGTGGAGAAACTCAGTTGTGCAGATGGTTTTACTGTCAGGAGTAGGCAGGAATGCAGATCAGGCCAATGAGATATGAGAGGAAGATTTACACATTTTGCTAAAGTGTCACTTTAGTTTTTCTCCTCTGTGTCTTCTGCCTTCTCTTTTTTTCCTTCTTGGTAAATGCGTTGGAGTGCTGCAGAAGCAGTGTCTATCTAACAACGACAAAGAAAATACTATGCAACCAGAGGATGTCTTACACAGGAAGAATAAAGTAGGCTGGTTACCTCCTAGCTGTTACGCTAGCCCTGGACTATCCAAGCCTACATTTTGTCCCATAAAACAACTAAATATCTTAATTATGTTAACTGGTATTAAGCATATTTTGAATTTGGTATGAAACCTATTTCTAATTTAAAGCTTATAAGTTTTCCCACATTCATCTGAATTTTATAAAATTACATTATGCTGGGTAAATTCTTTTTCCAAATACATTTTGCAATAAGTCTGTTAGTTTATTTAATGACATCTGATTTTGCCAAATATAACTTTTCTCATCTTGAGGTTCCTTTTATGAGAAATTTCCCAGGTCAAATTTTTAACTATATAAAGTTTTAGGCATGTGTTGTTTTACTTTTCCTTCATTTTCATCAATTCTAAATGTCCATGGGCTCATTATTATTTTATTTCTCTTTAAAAATAAGAGTGCTTCATTAGTTATACTCTTTGCAAATTTAGTCATTGTTGTTTTCTATTATATCAATTATTATGAACATTGATATTTATTATGGTCTCCACAAGTATATTAAATAATACTCATAATTATGCATTTTCAGAATTCAGTTAGCAATCCACATGTGAGAACTAGATGTAATTATTTTCTCTCATCTTTCATTTCAGCAGTTCCTCACCATTTCATACATAGAGCTGCTATTATATCAATGATACAAACAAAAGAACACACCTCATTTTACTAATGAATGTGTTCAAAAAGAACGGATGAGAGCAAAAAATTCCAGTTTCTCCTATAAAAATGAAAACATTTCTCTTTGGAGAGAAAGCTTGGGAAGGGTTTTTATCACAATAAATATAAAATTATAAAGTAACAGAAAATATATCATGTTAAAACTTCTTTAAAATGTTTTAATTTCATGATTCAATTATCATCAATTATTTGCAAATACTACCATATATTATGTTTCTTAGGGTTTTGCCCAAAGCAATGTAAATATTGAACAATGACGTCCACTTTCAGAATACTATGATAAGGCACTGACTGTAGCTACATGAAATAATATGGAAGAATCTCATATATACATGCTGAGCAAAGCAGCTACACTGGAGCCTGACTTTTGTGAAGTTTAGTAAAAGGCAGAACTAACCTGTGGCCACAGGAGTGAAAATAGAGTTTCCACTCTGGGGTATATTAAAGGGAAGCCCTTTGGGATGCTGAGAGGGTTTCTCATCTTCACCTGGATTGTTGACAAATGAGTGCACACATAAAACATTTACCCAACTCTATAATTATGATTAGTGCAATTTATTTTCTCTAATGTGTAGAAGTTACACTTCTTTCTGACAAATAAAAGAAATATCAAATTACTGTGTTTTTTAATTTAATTTTATTTTTTTGCAGTCCTAGGGATTGAACCCAGGGCTTCTGTACATGCTAAGCTAGCACTGTACCACTGAGCTACCCCATCCCTGAATCACCATTTTTGAAATTATTTTGCTCACATCTCTCTATCAAGGCAGAATTTTAAGTCTAACCTTTAATTTTATTCCAAAATTGAGGATTTCTTGTGTGTGTCTGTGTTTAAACAATCTCTAGTGCCTCACATAGAAAATCAAACGTTGTAGACACTGTGCAGCTAGTCTAGATCAGGTGATGAAACACTTTTGTAGAGTTTTATTCTATGTTCTATACTCCTCATTATTTTATAATATCAATAATGAGGGTCATGACATCCAAAAGAAGTGCTACACTTGAAGAATTTTGGAGTTATGAAGAATCAATTCGAGATACATATGTCACCATTGATCAATTCAAGATATGTGTATAATCATATACATTTCAGAATCTAATGATTCTTTTAAAGGGCACATCAGAACAAATTTAAGGAGAAATGACTGAGATATAAGACACTTCAATAAATAAGGGAAAAGGTCAAAAGATAAACGAAAGCATATTAAAATATTAAAGAGCTCATTTCTATAAACATTGATTCATGAATTGGGCAATTACTGACAATAAGAAGCTCAGGGGCTCCACTCACCTAAGGAAAAAAGGGGAGAAACTTTTAAAGGGCAAATGCAGAGCAAGGCAATGCGAAGATTTTATTGGTTAAAGTGGAACAGTAGCCTTATTTGGATTATGCCAATGCAAAGTCTTCCCTTAGAGGCTGGTGTTTTCTATGAGTTTTGATTTGTTGGAGTTACCTCAGGCTAATGGGCTTCCAATTTTTCTTTTGTTTTGTTTTTAATAGAAGCCTCAGTTTGAAAAAAAATAAGATATAATATAGAGAAAATAAAATATGTAGATGTCTGGGAAAAACAAAAAACAAAAAAAACAGGCCAGGAAATCCATGTTTCAGTTAAAGTTCAACGTAAACTTAGTGAACTAAGGAGTGAACATAGGAGTGAACATAGGAGACTAACAGTTAATAACCATCTAATCATTTGTTTGGCTATTAACACACATTTTAATTGTGATATTTTAGACTTTGACAATAAAACTTCGAAGTCTAGTTGTTTCTTTTGTCTCCCAAACAAACATGGTTTAAAACAAAAGGTGGAAAACAACAACGTTCTTTTCATTCTCTTCACCTCTCGTTGACACCTGGAACGGACAAACGTGGACTGAGGAGGTTGCTCAGGCTCCAGGCTGAGGGCAACTGCTGCCTTCATCCCCTCCCTCTTCAAGACCAGAGCTAAAGCAACACGAAGGAATCAAAAGGCAGTGGGATTCCAGAAGAAGACCCAGTGTCCTGACCTCTTGTCATTACATCTATGTGAATTCAGTTGAGTCACTTAACTTTTCTAAGCCTCATTTATTTAAAATTTATAAAACAGAGAGTGACAGGGAGGTTGGGTCCATCATCTATTACTACTGGGGCCTTTTCTAATGTTTGAAGGATTAGATCATCATACAAACAGAATGTTACCAAAAGACATAGTAGTACAGGAGATGAATATGGATTGGTTTCCAGATTAGCCGTACAAGGATAAATAAAATGTGCATGAGAATTTTGGAGGAAAATATAATTAAATAAAAAGTAAGCAATTTTTTAAAAAATGACACTTTGTGGTATCCATGTTTCTTTCAGGTTGTAAATTCAGAATAATTTCATTAACTTTACAGCCCAAATCATCAGTACTGTTCACCAACTCAACACTGAAATAACAGATACATAAAGTAAAAAGAGTATTTTGCATTTATGCTATGATGCAAATTCTTTTTTTTCATAGAAAATGAATGATGAGAGTACAAAATTTTCTTTTAAATTTCCTTTAAAAAGTCAGTGTTTCTATCAATTGGAAGTTTTAAAGAAATTTGTAATCCTGTCCAACCTTACACATTGTTTAATGATACTGATGTCATTTTTGCCTGTATTTTGAATTAATTTGGATGAATGTGTAAATGCAATTTGGAACTTGTGCATAGAAGAGTCATTCTGCTGATTTAACTATATTTTTATAATTATTTTGATACAATTTAATTATAGCTCATCAAGATACAAATGTATGCTATCTTCTTGAGCTAATTCCTCCCGGTTTTCAAAGTACTTTACTTAGATGCAAAGATCACTGTTGCCTGAGAGGCATTGTTTCTGACCATTATATTCACTGCTACTTGGCATTTTGTGCTTTGG
This sequence comes from Xerus rutilus, assembly GCA_028644305.1. Lineage (NCBI taxonomy): Eukaryota > Metazoa > Chordata > Mammalia > Rodentia > Sciuridae > Xerus > Xerus rutilus. The sequence goes on along the minus strand of CM053406.1, from coordinate 10,902,594 downwards.
GTGCTTCAGAATGATTTTGTATTAAAATGGCTGTTTTGCAGAAATATAAAAAAGGGACCAATTGATTTCTGATTCCCAATTCTGTCCTATCTATGATGCATGAAAAGAGACTCAGCCACATTTCCTTCCTTTAGCATTAAGATACATTTATGGATCATTAGTTTTTAAGCATGATGAGTGTCTTTGATATTTCATTATTTTGTTTCCTAAACACTCTGGGAAGTATTTGGCCAGAATCTCTAAGAAAAAATCCCTACATAGGCTAAAAAATTTTTATTCTGGTTGATATTTAATTTATTTATACTTTTCCACTCATCCTGTTTTACTCTTCAGATATTTGGTATGCCAATCAGACAAACATTAACTCATGGACTAATTTTATCCACAATAAAGTCAAAATATCCATTTCATACCTATGATTTTATTAGTATTATATTTATTAGTATTTTATTAGTATTATACATTAAATTTTGTTTGATTAATGTACTTAATTGCTCAAAAAAATGTAAGTAATCCTGTGTCAATTCCTCTCAATTTTTTCTTGCTAGTTTTTTTACCCAAGGCTTTAGAACTAAAAGTTTTGTAAACGCTAATCTACACCTTAATCTGTGTTTAAGTCAATGTATTTCAACCACTGATATGTGTGAGGGAAATCATAGCTTTAATTGTGCAATTAATATCCTTGATTGCAATGCACACGATTCATTGAAGATTGAACAGAAAAGATAGTTTGAGAGACACAGCCCTTTCTGGTTCTTTTGCAATCATGCAACACACATAGTGCGTGTCTTGTGGAGGCTGATCACCTGCCAGCTCTTTAGCCAGGGCCCTTTAGGGAATTTGACTTAGAAATTGTTTCCTAGATATATCACTTCTATCTCAGGTCTTGACTCCTGCCATCTCTGCTGATTTAGAGTGCTTTATCTCTTTTTTCCTAATTCTCTATAGGTTAAAGAACACTAAATATCCTCTTACCGTACCCAGTTGCTAGCCCACAAGAGGAGGCCTTTATACACTCTTTAGGTCTAGGAAAATCAAGTGGTATTCTACTAGTGTGTTGGATTACTGACCTTTAAAGGTCAGCAGCCATGAAAAACTTTGTTTGCTCTCTATGCCCATAAATAGGCAGGGAGGTGGAAGCCACCTCCACAGGGTAAACAAGCCAGGGCTTCTCCTGTACTGTGCACCACTTCTGAGCCTGCAGCAGGGATGTTAGTCTCCTCAAGTCGAGCATTAAACCAAGGGATTTAACAACATGATGAAACTGGAATGGATCACTAAGAACTTGATCCTCATTTCTACTAAGAACTTGATCACTCATTCCTACTGTCTTCACAAGATCATTTGGGAGTCTCCTGGAACCTGTCCAGATGTTAATAAAGTAGAATACTATTTCTTACTTGGCTACTGCTGCTTTTCTAAATGATCCTTTGAGAAGGGACTCATGGATGAGGAGGAATGAAGGAATGGGATTTAGGTACTCCCAAGTGAACAGGAAAAATACCAACAAACTACCTCCAAAACTTCATTCAGTATTCCCCCAAATATTTTTGGCTACACATCATAATTTAGGTCTTTTCTTTTACTGTCTTTATCACTTAGAGATCACAGCAGAATTAATATTTTATGCAATCGTGACAGAATCTATAGCAAATGTATTTAAACTAAATTCTTAATGGAATTTAAATTATGTAGGGGGTGCTAATGGTATCAAAATTTACACAATTTCGGTATTGTCATTTTGTCAATTCCATTTAAACACATTTATCTTGAAACCATCCTTTGGGTTTTCTACCTTATCTTTTACTTTTTCTATTGCCAATTTTTTTTTTTTTTTTTTTTTTTTTTGGTACTGGAAATTAAACTCAGGGGCACTCAACCACTGAGCCACATTCCCAGTATTATTTTATATTTTATTTAGAAACAGGTTCTCACTGAGTTTTTTAACATCTCACTTTTGTGGAATCTGGCTTTGAATTCTTGATCCTCCTGCCTCAGCCTCCCAAGCATCTAGGATTACAGGCGTGCGCCACAACACCCAGCCTCTGTTGCCAATTTTTTTGGGGGGGTACTGGAGATTGAACTTGGGGGTACTCGACCACTGAGTCACATCCCCAGCCCTATTTTGCGTTTTATGTAGAGACAGAGTCTCACTGAGTCGCTTAGCGTCTCGCCATTGCTGAGGCTGGCTTTGAACTCGCAATTCTCCTATCTCAGCCTCCCTAAATGCGGGGATTACAGGCTTCAGTCACCGCGCCCGGCTGTATTGCCAATTTTTAATACTTCTACATTATTAATTGTATCCATTTGGCTGTTGACCTCTCTGAATGCATCCCTGAAATTCAGTCCTAAGCCTTTTCCTATTAAATTGCTGATTCTGTCATTTTTCTATTTTTCTCAGCTGTGGGCATTCTCTTTTCTCCTTTAAACTTTTAACAAGCTGAATCTCTCTCTTCCTCATTTTTTTGTTATTAGACAATTTTTAGTTCTTTGTATCTTTAAGCACTCAGCTCCACTAAAAATGCTACTTCTAATGGAATTAATTCCTAAAAAGGTTTGCTAATTTAGATACCAAGAATTCAGAAAAGAACAGATTCTCTTTCTCTATTTGGCCTATCAATTCAGACTATAGGAAGCTACTGAAAATACAGTTAGCCTATGTACAAAGCATGAATTTGAGACATTGAAAACATTGAATCAATTTTGGTATGTGTTTAGTATATATAAGATGGTGTATAGGCATATATATTTTAACTCAACCACTACTATTCCTCTCTTTCCCTGAAAAGGCCATGTGTTTTTTGGAGGGGGTGGTAAGTGTGTAGTTGACATGTAAGTGTATGTGTATGTGCATGGTACCACCAAGACCACAAGTGAAGAGTCATAAAAAGGAGAGTCTGCTCTGAGCTGTTCTGATAATCTATTCATCTAGAATTCCCTTTCCTACAAAAGAGAAAGCGAAGATATAGAGAGATGAGTTTTTGTTAGCTCAACACTAAAATTGTAGATTTCTTATTGAAAAAATTAATTTCATTGGATCATTGGAATGGTCTCAAACACAAGAGACTACACAAACGATAAAGAACCTTGCAGAAGAAGTGGGTGTACACATACACTCACAGACTGTCAGAAAACATACATAATCCAGAAAATATCCACCAATCAGTAGGACCACAGATAACTAGAGGAGAGCGACATCTTAGAAACAGACAATTCCAGGGCTTTCCTTTTGCAAATTAAGAATGCCATAGAGATTCATACTGGAAAACTGAAAATCAAAACAAAACAAAACAAAAACCCTCAAAGTCTTTCAATGTAAAACCAGTTATAATAGTACATTATAGACAATGCAGATTAGTACAGAGAATACTTGAGGTCTACTAGAGACTTCTGGTGCAGAGCAAACTGAGCATAGCTTTTCTTTTTTAGATTTTTCTACACACTATTTTCTTATGCTACAGCAATTTCTACCATGACACAGCTTAAAAGTACAAAAACACCACCAAAGCCTGACATTTAGCTCTGTTTCTTTGCTTTCTTAACTCTGAGAATTTAGTTTGAGTGCTTGCCCTTGAGCCTCTCAATCAGTTTACTTCCATCTGGCTCTTGTCAGATGTAGCACTACAACATTCCGGAAGGTTTGCCTCCTAATGGTCATGGGCCAAGCTGGCCAAATGCCTTCCAATATTTATCAGTCTCTTTGTAGGTGGGAAAGAAACAGACTCCTGAGACTGGACTTTAGAATTAATTAGAAGTAGGAGGCAGGTTTGTAAGATAGATGAGAGCAACTTGCAAACATTTTAAAGGCCAAAAGAACAGAAAGGACATTCAGCACTGCAGAATACTTTCCAAGCCAGGCTTTCAATTCTTGGATATTCACATCTGGCTGACAACTTTGATCTTCTTTTAACAAATGCTTTGGGTGGCAGTGATTCTAAACATCTACCACCAGTTTTTCAAACATTACAATTTTATTCTAGAATCATCTACCTGGTGTTCATGACGCTTCTTCAGTGATCCTTCTGGGAGGAAACTGCTTTTCTTCAGAAACCCTGAAAACATACTACCCACTCTTTTCTTATAGAAGTGCTCTCTGGTGGATGGTAAATGTACTTGGTGAAAAAATATCAGAAAGCTGGATTTGTAAGTGTTGCATTGACAAGACTCTACTGTCCATTAATACCATAGCTGCTCATCTTAGAATCATTCTACAAGAAGCTTTTATAAGCCTTACTTGAAAAGAAATAGAATCAAAGGTTATGAAGGGATTACATAAAAGCAGGCATCTTCCTACAGGAATTTCACAAACTACAGAATTTTATTGAACTGAAAATAAAAAATTAAAACATGAGAGAAAATAATGGGTCTAAACAGGTCAATAAAGTAACAGAAAAGAAATTTTACAGTTACAAATATTTTTTCTCAAACAAAAAGAACTAAAACTAATTGGATGGGGCTGGGATTATAGCTCAGTGGTATAGTGCTTGCCTCGCATGTGTGAGGCCCTGGGTTCAATCCTCAGCACCACATAAAAAGAAATAAAGTAAAGATATTTTATCCATCTACAACTAAAAAAAATTCTTCAAAAAACTAATTTGATGATATCTTTATCATATCTATTACCACTCTTACCAAAACAGAATAAACAATACAAGACAAAACAACTAAAAAGACAGCACTTTCCATCCAGGAGGTGGATCTTTGGTCCTAAAACAAACAACTATTTGCATAACTTTATGTCTTTTCTGCAGCTTGTTTCTTTGCCTCAAGTGCCCTTCTCTCTCCCTTTATTCCTATTAAATCCCATTTATTATCCAAAGCTCAATCCAAATATTCTCTTTCTATTTAATCCTTTCCTTGACCTCCATTAGGAAGATAAATGTTTCAAAGCACTTCATACAAGTCACTGTTAGAGCACATAAAATGCTTGAACATACTAATTTGGTAATAAGACTATATTCATAACTTTCCTGAGAGCTCACTGAAGACATGAATCACATTTTATTCATCTTTTCAAGTTCTTTTGCAGACTTTGGCAAGGGAAAGCAATGCAGACTTTCAAGTAAATGAACAAAGAAAGGAAGAAGGTGGTGGTGGGGGCATATGCATTATTTCCTTCAGAACTGTGCACTTTTTTTTCCTCTTCTGTGAAGAAGTTGACTGAAGGCCAGAGAGGTGGGGGGAAGAAACGGTGGATCACTAGGGATGGAGCATACTTCAGCTAGATGGTGACTCATTCGACCTCTGCATTTTATTGCTGGAAAAAAGTACTGAAGAGAGAAATGTAAATAAAATCCCTTCCAATGCCCCTCTGAGCTCTGTAACAGGTACTTCCTTAAGCCAAGAGATTCATTTATCCAAAGAAAAGCAAAAACCTACACTGGGAAGTTCAGTGGCTCAGTGAAGGAGATATGGAGATGTGTAAGGTCAAGGCCCTTCTAGAAGATTCACTGTCTGAGGGCTGGGGTGGGGTAAAAGGCCACAGTGTCCCAGTTCTTAACACAGCACAGGCCAGAAACCTGAAGACCACTGTACACAGACGCAACCCAATGGGTTAAACAGACACCTACAGGGGTTTGAATGATAGATGAGCCCGAGCCCAGTTAGATGATGTGATTGTTGGCTTCTCTCCACTACCATTAGCAAGGTATTATAAAAAAAAGAATATATCTATTCACAAGTTTAAGCCAAATGCTACAATTTTTAAGCAAAAATTATATAGAATGAAAAGTGTCCAGAGACCTTAAGTATAGAAAAACCAACTGCATCTATACTCCAAATCACAAAAGGTAAGTCACAAAAAGCCCCAAGACTTTTCAATGAACCAAGTGACAGCCATATAACAAAAAATTAGACTTAAGGATGCTCCCACTGTTACAGAGCTGGGGCCTTCTGGGAAACCAAGGCTGCACAAAGACCCCTTCTTCAAATGCTGATTCTTGGGATTAAGTCAGAAAGATTTCAGACATGTCACTCAAAGTAATAGGAATGAGTTTACTGAAAGGAGAGGAAAAGAAAAAGGAGAGGGTGAGTCCTCTCAGACAGGAGAGGGACCACGTACCTCGCCTGCACTCAAGTTTTATTGGGGATCTCAGGGAAGTTTCCGGAGAGTCTTGTGCAAGTCCACCCTCTTGACTTTTGACTAACAGCAGGGTTACATCAGACTTTCAAGTCCTCATTGCCATGACAACTCTGTCACCTTGGCCCATGCTGACTGCTTCTAATTCGATTCTTAATCATTTTTGCAGGTTTTATGGTTAGGAGGAATTATCCTTATCTTCTGGGATTTGCTCTGTGAAAAGGGTCACAAGTTTCTCTCCTTCCAAAGAAACTTGGATTCCTCCTATCAACTTTATCTTTTGTCTGCATTTCCTTGCAGATAACAAATTGCTTGCTGAAGAATGTAACATATCTTGTCTACTTAAGCCAGGCAAGGCTGCAGGTAAATTACTTTTAGGCAAAGAAAGCACGTGGGATCAGCACAGTGGGCCCATTTTGTAGAATTATTCTTTTTTGTGTGTCGGGGGGAGATACCAGGAATTGAACTCAGAGACACTTAACCACTGAGCCACGTCGCCAGCCCAATTTTGTATTTTATTTAGAGACAGGGTCTCATTGAGTTGCTTAGCGCCTTGCTTTTGCTGAGGCTGGCTTTAAACTCACAATCCTCCTGTCTCAGCCTCCTCAGCTACTAGGATTACAGGCATGTGCTACTGCTCCCAGCTTAGAATTATTCTCTTAACCTGGTGTTCCCACCACCTCCTCTGTCTGTCCCCTAACACACCTAGTATCTCAAAGGGCCTCAATATGGTCCCCATTACATTTAGAAGGAAAAAATATTCAGAGGTGCTAAGAAATCCAAGAACTCCATCAGGTTTGAAAACCATGCCTAGGAAAGAATCCTGCAGCTGTTTACTAGCAGAGAGAATTTCAGGAAACAATAGATGGAGAATGATACTGGGTTCTGGAGAACTGTATTATATTGGAAAGAACCCCTGTCCTTAAACCAAAAAAGTTTCTCACTGTTCAGTCTTAAAGCAGCTTTCAGTACCTCCCAAACTAGGGAGCAGTATGAGGACTATAAAAGCAGGAAAGATCCCAATGTTTAATCAAACTAGAACCATAGAAGATGTACCAAGAAAAAGCTAAAACAGACACAGAAAATGGAGTTAGACAACAGATACCAGATAAGGATTTTTTTAAAGCATTCAATAAGGTAGAATCAGGGTCTAATCAAGGAGTCTCCCAACCATGGTAGGGGACTCCACAAATTCTGTCCCAGAAGCACTCATCATTGTCACAGTGTGTCACCTAAGTTTCTTTTGTTCTCTTTTTTAAAAATTAAGTGCATTTTGTGTTTCCTGTCCCAGAGCCATCACTGTGTTTTAGGTCCTGATGGTGAGAATTGCATATCACTCAGGAAACTGAGCAACTGAGCTAAATGAACTAATTGGATGGGGCTTTGAATGTTCTCTCCTGGAGAGGGGATGAGCATGTTCTAGTTATGGAAAGAAGAGGGTAGCACAGATTTAGTTACAAAAAGACAGCATCCAGCTGAGACTACAAGCTGATTGCCAAACCTATTCACTTTTTTTTCCCTTTGCTCACAGCCAAAAGACATTTCCCAGCTTCTCTTGCCAATGCATGTGGCCCTGTGACTGATGTCTAACCAATGAAATGTGAGATGACATTATAAGTGCTGCTTCCAGACTCATCCACCTATAGTCCTCCATGTCCTCTCTCATTTCATCACTTGGTGAAAATGAGCCCATCTGTATGGGAGGCCACATACAGAAAATTGCTGAGTCACACATAAAAGTATAAAAGTATCAAATTTCTGAATCCTTACTTGAAACAAAGTCTCCTGACAAAAAGGAGTATTCATCCTGTACTTTCTTTAAGAGAGAAATAAACTTCCACCTTGCTTGAGCCATTAGTGTGTTACTTGTTAAAATAGTTACATTTATCCAAATAATAAAATTCTCTAGGGTTTCTGAAGCTGTCCTTGTCCCTGGTCTTTCAGAGACTTGGCTGATGAGTAATCTATGTTTTCATGGGCTACTTACATTAGCACAACACATTTTCTGATTCTTGAAATTCTAGAAATCTAAACCAAAAAGGTCTAGACCAGAGAGAGATTGAACCTAGCACTGTGGGCTTAAAATGGTGGGAAGAATTTCAAAACTATTTAGTTGAACATGATTAGATATGTGATGTAAGAGAAGGAAATCAGGGGAACTGCCAAGTTTCTAGCTTGAATAACTGAATGTTACCAACGTGGTAACTTTGGGAAGCTTTCAAAATAAAGGAGCATCTCATATATTTGGAATATCAAGATGGAGATAGTCAGAGGTGATTGGAGAGAAGAGTAAGAGTCTACTGATTATTAATTACACTTGTCAACTTGATTGGGTAAAGGAATGCCCAGTAAATAACTAGTAAAATATTATTTCTGGGTGAGTCTGTGAGAGTGTTTCTGAAAGAGATAGCATTTATATCATTAGATAAGAAGATGTACCCTCACAAATATGAGCAGGTATCATCCAATCCATTGAGAATCCTAAACAGAGGAAAAAAGCAAAGACTAATTTTGTGTGCTTGCTCTCTCTCTCTCTCCCCATCTCTCTTTCTCTTTCCCTCTCAGCTAAGGCATACATATTTTTCTGCTCTTGAGCATCAGAGATCCTAGTTCTTAGGCCTTTGAACTCCAGAATGTTAATAAAATTTATCTCGCTAGCTAGCTTAGTCCTATCGGTTCTGTGTCTTTGAGGTATGCTTACTAGTATAATCCAGGAGGAAAGAATGGGTCTAAACATTTCAGAGTCAGGAAGGGAGGAGGTAGTTAAACCAGTGGGCAGTATCTCTCAAAATAAACTTGCAGAACTAGAACAGGGGGAAAAGCAGTAGTTTTGGATTTATCTCTAGTTAAGGGATGGATAAAAAAAACTCACAAAAGTATATAATTTTACCTGACTTCATGCTACAATTAATTTATTAAATACCTGTGTTAGTCACTAGTTAGCTTTTTGTCACTGTGACCAAAATACCTGACAAAAACACCTTAGAGTGGGGCTGGGGTTATGGCGCAGTGGTAGTGTGCTCACCTAGCCTGCATGAGGCACTGGGTTTGATCCTCAGCACCACATAAAAATAAAATAAAGATATTCTGTCCACCTACAACTGAAAAAATAAATAAATATTTTTTAAAAAAAACACCTTAGAGGAGGAAATGTTTATTTTGGTTCAGCCTTTGGTTGGTTGAGTTCATTGCTCTTGGCCTGAGGTGAGGCAGTACATCATGGCGGCAGGACATGGTAGAGGAGCACTATTCCATTCATGGCAGCCAAGGAGCAGAAAGAAAGGGAAAAGTAGCTATAGGAATAATGAACCCTCTCAGGGCACACTCCCAGTGACCACCTCCTCTAGCCACACCCCACCTGCGTGACTTACCACCCAGGCAGTCTATTTAAACTAGGATGTACTCATTAGGTTATAGCTCTCATGGTCTAATCATTTCATTTTTAAACATTCTGCATTAACACAGGAGCTTTTCGGAGACATCCCATATCTAAACCATAACAATACTTTTAGAGATCAATTGGATAGGCTTGTGGCATACATCAGGAAAAAGATATAGTAACATATTGAGAAATAAAGGCAAAAAAAATGGAAATATAGAGAATGAGAGCAAATCAGAACATAAAGTAGTCCCCGGGAGACAAAGTGGGAAGTTAGGAGAGACAGTATCCAAGAAGAAATTCACATTGAATGAAATAAAGTTATTTCAAAAAGTAAATTAAAATGTGTCAGAACTTCAAATAGAACTGAGCTGTGAGTCAGGTGTATATCATCAATATTAGGTGCAAATCATAGCCAAAGGAAAAATAATTTTAAAAAATGACTACAGCCTTCTAGCATTCTGAACTGATATGATTCATTTATTTCTTGATAGAATTCACATTATAAGTGATTAGAAATCTTTAAATGAAGGCATTTTATTTCCTCTTAGAAAAACTGATTTTCTTGATATGTCTTAACTGTAGAATAATAAAATTATCTTAAAAATAACCAATATTTGCTGAGCACTAACTCTGCTCTGCATTTTTCTTTATCTTATCTGATTGAGTAGAGACTGTTTCTATTGTGAAAATGGTGGCTCATGGGCTGAACCTAGTTCTGACTGACTGCAAACTCCACAAGTTACTCTATCTTGTCCCATTATCATTGGTCTGAAGGAAATGTTCTATCAGTTATGGTGTTCTTTTAATATCATTAGCACATTGCACCATGAGCCATTAAAGGTTGAAATACCAAGCATGCACTCAAACAAAATGATGAAAAATAATTATGCTGAAATAATGATTCAATAATTGGCTTTTCCTTAGCTAATTATCGCATTGATTCACAAGGGATTCCTGTTTGTGTAAACTTTCCAGGCACCAATGTGCAAATTCATACAAATGTTTCAAAAACTAACCAAGATTTATCTAGTCATTCAGAAAAACTTGGATGAATATGAAATTATTTAGAGAATAAAGACTGAGTCAAAAGTCAATCCAGATAACCCATGGCACAGAAAATGCCATGGAATTTTGCTAATGATAATATGGCCAACAATTAAATTTATTGAACTTGCCTAGACGTGCATACTTAATGCATTCCAAGAGTCATAGTTATTACTAAACAATAACATTCAAAGCACATTTGTCATGGAATGTTTGTGGTTTATAGAGTAGAAGGTCTTTTTTTAAACATTGATAAAGGTATATTATTTCAATGGATGAAAGTTAGTCAGCTTTCTGTCACTGTGACCAAATTACCTGACAAGACAAACTTAGAGGAGGAAAAGTTTATTTGGGCTCACAGTTTCTGAGATTCAGTTTATGATCAGTTGACTCCATTCCTTTAGGCCAGAGGTGGGGCAGAATATCACAGCAGAAGGGCATAGCAGAGGAACGCTGCTTAGCTCATAAAAGCCAATAAGCAGAAAAGGAGAGAGGTAAAGAGAAAGGATCCAGGAATAAAATACAATTCCTCCAGTGAGCAACTTCCTCCAACCATGTACTGTTAAAATGCTTGTTCCCAAGCATCCATGTATTTGCTCATTTATGCATTCAGTTCATATTTACAGGTGATCATCCTGTATCTGCTATTATGACACAGACTGTAGAGGATGGAAAGAATAATTTAATATAGTTTCTTCCCACAAGCAATTTAAACTACAATGAGAAGGCTGAACACAGCAGAGCATGCCTGCAATTTCAGCTACTAAGGAGTCTGAAATAGGAGGATTGAGAATTCAAGGCTAGCCTGGGTAAATAACAAGACCTGGTCTTAAGGCACATATCAAGACAGAGGCTGGCATACAGGTCATCCTTTTCTATCTCTGCCAAAGTGGGTGGCCTCAAGGGGAGGGCAGTACTACATTTCCAATTACTGACAGTGTGTATTTATGATCACTCACATTCACATGTGTCCTTTGCATTTTAAGACCTGGGCAGAACCAGTTTGAAGATAATGCAAATGGAATCACTACTCACAGGGGGACTCCCTGCTTTAGAGCCGGTGAGAGAAAGAATCAAATGCTTTTTCTCACAGCTGGCTTCTAAAATATGTTTGGAGTCAGCATTCCTAACAAGGATTAACATCAACATGCCCTTCATCTCGGCTTCCACATTGTTACACATCTTGTTAAGATCTTTTTATAATTCTTGTCAGCACCAAATATACCTGCTTAATGCTATTAAAACATAATATTGTGCTCATTGATTATCATAGTTATTGATGCTCATTTTAAAGTGATGTTAAGAATTATAAAAAAGATTAGAGAATTATATAGGTCTCCAAAACAAATTACTGAATAAAAAATAATATTACAAGGTAATATATACAGTTTATGTACTATAGGGTTCAGTTTTCAAAACTTGCAAAATTGTAAGCACATTTTATTCATGGTCACCTATGCTTGTACATAAGAATATAAAAAATAGCTTAGGATAAAATCCATTCTATTTTTGACAAAGGCTGTCAGAAGGTTGAGAGTAGAGAAACAAGGAAAGATTTGGAAATAGAGTATAAATGAAATTTCCACTTGCTGCGTCAGAGTTTCCTGCCAAAAGGTGGGAGTATAGGCCAGGTCCCAGGACCAACTTCAATAACCACCACAGGAGCCCAACCAAGGGCAGACTCAAGATTGGTACCCACCAATCTGCTTACCCACAGGGGAACTCAAACCCAGGTTAAGGACTGTCTTCAGGGATCCTGGTGGCTGAGGCCCACAACTGCTCCCAGTTCAGTGCCAGAGCCCCTACAGATGCACGGGAGCCCAGGCCCAGGGCTAGATCCACCACCTGGAATCTCTGAGGGAGTCTAGGTCAAGACTAGGCCTAGGATTGCCTTCACAGGTCTGTGTGAGATCCTAGGCCCAGGACTGCCCCTGCACATAGTGGAGATCCACACTGTTGCTCCCTTCCTGTATCCTTCCTGTACACTGCAGCCATTCCCAGAGTTCTTCCCATGTATTAGCCTCTATCTTGGGTCAACAGACAGGGCCTGGAGGCAGTAGCCTGCTAAAGTGCTACATCTCCAATCAGCCCAAAACCACTGTAAGTCCCACCCTTTCAACTCCATCTCTGAAAGTATTTGCATCCATCTTGGGCCACGCCCACTGCCATCTTGAGTTACATCCACTACCGCCACCACCATCTTTAGTGACAATAGTGTCCATCTGGGGACATCTGCTTGGGACTGGAAGTGAAATCCAACATGAGATACAGGTAATCTATAGTGTCACTACAAGGTGTGGACTAGAAACTACAATACATCAGATTGGCATTACAAGAAAGGAAGATACATAATTAACATTAAAAAACAAGAGAAAAAGGTACCCCCAATAAACCTAGATACTATAATAATAGAATCCATTGACAGCACAGTTGGAGAAATGTGAGAGAAAGAATTCAGAATGTATGTAATTAAAATGATCTACAAATTAAAGAATGACTTAAGTGAGCAAATAAAAGCAAAAATTGATAACTCCAACAAAGAGATAAGAGACAAATACAGGTAGCAAAATATTACTTTAAGAAAGAGTTAGAGATTGTAAAAAAAAATCAGAAATTCTTGAAATGAAGGAAACAAAAAACCAAATAAAAAACTCAATAGAAAGCATCATCAGCAGACTAGATCACTTGGAAGACAGACTCTCAGATGATAAAGACAAAATATACAATCTTGAAAATAAAGTTGACCATACAGTGAAGATGGTAAGAAATCATGAACAGAGCATACAAGAACTATGGGACAGCATCAAAAGACCAAATGTAAGATTTATTGGGATAGAAGAAGGTGCAGAATTTCAAGCCACAGGAATGTACAATCTCTTCAATAAAATAATATCAGAAAAATTCCCAAACATGAAAAATAAATTGGAAAATCAAATACAAGAGGCTTATAGGACATCCAATGTACAAAATTACAACAGATCTACACCAAGGCACATTATAATGAAAATCCCCAGCATACAGAATAAGGGTAGAATTTTAAAGGCTGCAAGAGAGAGGAATCAGATTGGGGGAGACCAATTCAGATCTCAGCAGATTTTTCAACCCAGACTCTAAAAACCAGGAGATCATAGAAAAACATATACCAAGCTCTGAAAGAAAATGAATGCCAACCAAGAATCTTATATCCAGCAAAACTGAGCTTCATATTTGATGATGAAATAAAAACCTTCCATGATAAACAAAAGTTAAAAGAATTTATAGCAAGAAAGCCTGGACTACACAGCATTCATGGCAAAATATTCCATGAGGAGGAAATGACAACCAACAATGAAAATATACAAAGAGATGAACTACACTAAAGGAAAGGCCAATCAAAGGAGAAACCAAGTCAAGATAAAAAACAAAAATAAACCTAAATGACGAGGATTACAAATCAAATTTCAATAATAACCCTGAATGTGAATGGCCTAAACTCATCAATTAAAAGACACAGACTGACAAACTGGATAAAAAAGGAAAAGACCAAACAATATGCTGCCTTCAAGAGACACATCTCACAGGAAAAGACATCCACAGACATAAGTGAAAGAGTGGGAAAAAAACATATCACTCACATGGACCATGTAAACAAGCAGGAGTTTCCATCCTCATATCAGATAAAGTGGACTTCAAACCAAAGTTAGTGAAAAGGGACAAAGAAGGACATTTCATACTTCTTAAGAGAATCATACATCAACAAGACATAACACTCCCCAAAACGGGGCATCTATGTATATCAAATAAATCCTTCTTAACTACAAGAATCAAATAGACCACAACACAATAATACTTGGTGATTTTAACACAGCTTTCTCACCACTGGATAGATTTTCAAACAAAACTAAACAAAGAAACCATATAATTCAATAAAACAATCAATAATTTAGCCTTAACAGACATATATAAAATATTCTATCCATCAATGAGCGAATACACTTTTTTCTCAGCAGCACATGGATCCTTCTCCAAAATAGATCATATATTATGTTACAAAGCAAGTCTTAGCAAATACAAAAAAAAAAAAAAAAATAGAGATACTACCGTGCATCCTATCTGATCACAATGGAATAAAATTAGAAATCAATGGCAGATTAAAAAGAAGAAACTACTCCAACATCTGGAAACTAAATAATATGCTATTAAATGATGCATGGATAACAGAAGACATCAGGGAAGAGATAAAAAAATATTCTTATAGGTAAATGAAAACTCCAATACAACATATCAAAATCTCTGGGACACCAAAAAGGCAGTGCTAAGAGGAAAGTTCATTGCAGTAAGCTCATTCATTAAAAGAAGAAAAAGTCAACACATCTTTGAGATGTCACTACATCTACAAAGTTCTAGAAAAAGAGGAATTAACCAATACCAAAAGAAGCAGAAGACAGAGAATAAGTAAAAAGAGGGCTGAAATCAATTAAATTGAAACAAAAGAAACAATTCAAAAATTGACAAAACAAAAAGTTGGTTCTTTGAAAAAATAAACAAAATTGACAAACCCTTAGTGACCCTAATGAACAGAAGGAGAAAGAAAACCAAAATTACTAAAATTCATGATGAAAAAGGAAATATCATAACAGACACTACTGGAATACAGAGAATAATTAGAAGCTATTTTGAACATTTATACTCCAGTAAAATAGAAAACCCTGAGACACTGACAAATTTCTAGAGGCATATGACCTACCCAAACTGAACCAGGAGGTCACACATAACTTAAATAGATCAATTTCAAGCAAGGAAATAGAAGATGCCATCAAAAGCCTACTACTCAAGAAAAGCCCAGGACCAGATGAATTCTCAGCCGAGTTCCACAAGACCTACAAAGAAGAATTAATAACAACTCTCTCCAAACTATTTCATGAAATAGAAAAGGAGGGTACCCTTCCAAACTCATTTTATGAGGCAAATATCACCCTGATACCAAAACCAGACAGAGCACATCAAACAAAAAAATTTCAAACCAATATCCCCAATGTACATAGATGCAAAAATTCTCAATAAAATTTTGGCAACTCGCATACAAAAATATATCAAAAAATCATGCACCATGACCAAGTGGGGCTCATTCCAGGGATGCAAGGTTGGTTCAACATATGGAAATCAATTAATGTAATCCATCACATCCATAGACTTAAAGATAAGTATCATATAATTTTATCAATTGATGCAAAGAAAGCATTGGACATAATACAGCACCCTTTTATGTTCAAAACACTAGAAAAACTTGGGATAGTAGGAACATACTTCAACTTTGTAAAAAACTATTTATGCTAAACCCAAGGCCAGCATCATCCTAAATGGAGAAAAATTGGAAGCATTCCCTCTAAAAACGGGAACAAGACAGGGATGCCCTCTTTCACCACTGCTATTCAACACAGTCCTTGAAACATTAGCTAGAACATAGAAGAAAGAAATTAAAGGGATATGAATAGGAAAAGAAGAACTCAAACTATCATTATTTGCCAGCAACATGATTCTATAGAGGATCCAAAAAATTCCACCAGAAAACTTCTAGAATTAATAAATGAATTCAGCAAAGTAGCAGGATAAAATAAACACTCATAAATAAATTGAATTTCTATACATCAGTGATGACCCCTCTGATAGAGAAATTAGGAAAACTACCCCATTCACAATAGCCTAAAAAATAAAATACTTGGTAATCAATCTAACAAGAGTGATGAAAGACAATGCAAACTATAAGACACTAAAGAAAGAAACTGAAGCAGATCTTAGAAGATGGAAAAATCTCCCATGCTCTTGGATAGGCAGAATTAATATTGTCAAAATGGTCATACTACCCAAAGTGCTATACAGATTCAATGCAATCCCAATTAAAATCCCAAGTCATTTCTTATAGAAAAGGCAATCATGAAATTCATCTGGAAAAATCAGAGACCCAGAATAGCCAAAGCAATACTCAGTAATATAAGTGAAGCAGAAGGCATCACAATACCAGACCTTAAACTATACTACAAAGCTATAGTAACAAAAATAGCATGGTACTGGCACCAAAATAGACATGTAGACCAATGGTACAGAATAGAAGACACAGAGACAAACTTACTTAAATACAGTTATCTTATACTAGACAAAGGTGCCAAAAACAAACACTGGAGAAAAAAATAGACTCTTCAACAAATGGTGCTGGGAAAACTGGAAATCCATATGCAGCAAAATGAAACTAAACCCCTATCTCTCACCATGCACAAAATTCAACTCAAAGTGGTTCAAGGACCTGAGAATTAGACCAGCGACCTATGCCTAATAGAAGAAAAAGTAGGCCCAAATCTTCATCATGTCAGATTAGGACCTTACTTCCTTAACAAGACTCCTATTGTGCAAGAATTAAAATCAAGAATCAATAAATGAGATGAATTCAAACTATAAAACTTCTTCTCAGCAAAAGAAGCAATCAATGAAGTGAACAGAGAGCCTACATTCTGGGAAAAAAAATTTGCCACATGCACATCAGAGCACTAACCTCCAGGATATATAAAGAACTCAAAAAACTTAACACCAAAAAAACAAAACAACCCAATCAATAAATGGGCTAAGGAGCTGAACAGATATTTCTCAGAAGAAGATATACAATTGATCAACAGACATGTTAAAAAATGTTCAACATCTCTAGCAATTAGAGAAATACAAATCAAAACTACTCTAAAATTTCATCTCATACCAGTCAGAATGGCAATTATTAAGAATACAAACAATAAATGTTGGTGAGGTTTTGGGGGAAAAGGCACACTCATACATTGCTGGTGGGACTGCAAACTGGTACAACCAATCAGGAAAGCAGTATGGAGATTCCTTAGAAGACTTGGAATGGAACCACCATTTGACCCAGCTATCCTACTCCTCAGTCTACACCCAAAATATTTAAAAACAGCATACCACAGTGATGCAGCCACATCAGTGTTTATAGCAGCACAATTCATAATAGCTAAATTGTGAAACCAACCTAGATGCCCTTCAATAGATGAATGGATAAAGAAACTGTGGTATATATACACAATGGAATATTTCTCAGCAATAAAAGAGAATAAAATTATGGCATTTACAGGTAAATGGATGGAGTCGGAGAATATCATGCTAAGTGAAGTAAGCCAATCTCAGAAAACCAAATGTCGAATGTTCTCTCTGATAAGTGGATGCTGATCCATAATGTGGGGGAGGACATGGGAAGTAAGGAAGAACTTTGGTCATAGGAGTGGGATTGGAGAGCGGCATGGGGACTCTAAAGATGGTGAAATAAGATGGACATCATAGCCCTAGCTTCATGTACGACTGCATATATGATGTGATTCTATATCATGTACAACCAGAGAAATGGAAAGCTGTGCTCCAGCTGTGTACAATGAATCAAAATGCATTCTGCTATCATGTATACCTAAGTAGAATAAATAAATAAATAAATAGATAAATAAGAAATTTCCACTTTATATAAAAAAATATAAATTTAACATTTTAAATTGTACTCAATAATATGAAGTAAATGCCATGCTAACAATTGCTAATTCTGATGGAGTCAAGCTAAATGTGTATCATATTCTTTTTTCTACATTTTAATACATAAAATAAATACTAATTTTTAAAAACTAGTTGAAATACTCAGAGTTACAGAGTGTTTCTTAAACAGTGGGGGCTGTTTTGATAGACTGTATTGTCCCTCCTTTTTAAAATTACCTGAAACCACATGCTACTAAAGGCAAAGATGTTTAACCAGCTCTGTGGGAGTGGTAAATTTGCATGAAAGAAGTAAGATAGCATTTTGGATATTTATAGGACATCCAGGAAATATGCTACTACTATTACCAACAAAGAAATTATCCAATGAAAACATAGCATTCTATGCTCACTTGATGGATTAAATTAAATTTTAATATTGATTTCAGCATTAACTGCTCTATTTTTGCAAAAGTAGGAAAAAAATATTACAACAATCTTGGTAGAAAAGAGAAGCAGGAGGAACTCTTACATGGAAGAGTTCTTTTCTGGACAGACCCCCACTTCCTATTCCTCCAAAGTTTTTGTTAAATAAAAATGATTGCAGCAGAACTCTAGTCAAGTTGAGGCATTATCAAATTGTCTCACGAAAAAAGGAAAGCAAATAAATTTGTGAGTCAGCAGCTCAGCCAATTGACGGACAGTGATGCATTTCGTTGTCATTCTGAGTTATCAGCTCTTTAAAAACTTAACAACTTCCACAAAAATCCAAGTAAAAAGTATTGCCAGACACTTCATCTTCAGATGAAGTACTCCTTCAGATTTTTAAAAAGAGAATGAGATGCTGAAACTGAGTGCAGATGACTAATATTGGTGCAGATTTACTACTCAGAAGAGACTCTGAAAATCAGAGATAGGGCCAGATCTCCCGTTCCTCTTATCAGTGGCAGCTCTATCAGCCAGCCAGTGGGTCTGGTTTACATTCAGGTCTCAGACTGAGTCAGCATAGACTACGTGGTAGGAAAAAATCAAAAGGTTTCCTTTCTTGCTATATTGCACCCATCTTAATGCACTCAAGATCCACTATAGGGATCTTCAAGGTTTTCTGTCTTCCTCTAAGTACCAGAAGAACTGAAAAATAAGCTGAATATTGGTGATTGATTAATGTGTGCATTTAGCAAGGAGTTATGTCCTTTCTCTATTGCTCTAATAAATGCACCTGAACCATGAACCTCTTTTGGAAGGAGCCAAGTACCTGAGACACAGTACAGTCTTGATTTTGAGATCCTGGAGCTTCAAACTAGAAGCCCCAGAAGTCCTACAAGCCACAATATATTTCCTGTTACTCCTCTGATGAGTGACATCAGTAGGTACCTGAAACTCTGGGAAAATCATTACATTTTTTTTCTTTCCGAGTTTCCTCATTACTAAATATGAATGAAAAAAGGGCGTACCTACTAAGAGTTTGTTGGTAGGATGCAATGAGTCAATATATATGATATACTTAGATATCATAATGGATGGCAAAGTGCTACCTCAGATTATGAGTTAAATCTGAGTGAACCAGAAAATACCATTTAGGAGACACAGGTCTAACAATAGAAGCAGGGTCTTGGAAGGAATTTTATTTTTTAACCTCCTCCGGCATGAAATCCTATCACCTGAACTACTAGCTCTTCCTCCTACCACTGAATCCCCACCAGATTCAGGAGCTCACAGGCCAAGGCCAGAGGCCCCAAATCCCAATACTTTCTATACTTGCTGCATGTATCTTGGGCCTATGTCCATTGTCCTTCTAATTAACACTAAATTATGCTTTGAATTCCAGCCCAGTGCTCAAGTAACTTCAGTCAGGCCTTAAAGTGAAGGGGCTGGAGTCCTGCCATTGGCTGGACCTCCAAATAAACATCAGCCTCTCCCTGGTTCCCAAGTGCCTCAAGCTAAGCTAAATTACCACTGCACCAACACACTGAGAAATAAACAGCTAATTAAGCAAGCTCAGGAATCTGTGGAAGGTGCCTTTCTGACTCTTTCAAGTATACAATCCACAAAGCCATAGATGCTGCCTATAAATTATATATTCCTTGCCTTTTCATTCGCTGATCCCTCTGTCTCTTTAATTTCTACTAATTCTTAAAGTCAGAGTTTACACTCACTTCCTTCCTGACTCCCTTTGTGTGTTACCATAGCACTATGCAAATATTCCATCATCCCTCTGATCCTGGAAAATGCAGAATAATACACACGATTTCACGGAGCTCTGGTCCTGGAAAACAGCCATAAATAAAGCCCACCATTTGTGGTCTGGGAAACAGCTAGCTGTTAAGAACCACCCTTCCAACAGGACAAGAAACTCATGGGGAGTCCACTTGTTTACCCAGGACTAGGCCACCACAGGCCCTCCACGGTCCCATTCTTTATCTCATAAATGATGAGCTCCACGGTTAGCACATTCTGATCAATCAGATTCAAATATCTACTAATTTGACTCAATCGGACTCTAGTCAGGCTTCTCTGCTTTCTCTCTGAACTCTGTGGGAACCTCCCCTCCAGCTTGGAAACACAGAATAGCTCTTCCTTACAGGAAGTCAGCAACCTACAAAGAGTCAGCAACCCACAGAGAGTCAGCAACCTTGGGGAAGACCATCAACTTTACAGTCCCATCGGCTCCTCCCACTTCCCTGCACCTGGTACTTTCTAGCTTTGTCTACTCATCTCTGTGAAAGAAAAGCCCTCACTGCTTGACCTTTGAGATGGTGTCCGATCTTGCAGAGACCCTTCCTCTTGCAGTGATTCCTCTTCTGTAACCACAGTGCCCTCTTCCTTTATTACAATAACTCTTCTGAGTAAATGCTTTTCTCACCTGAGTGCCATTTCTTTAATCTCCCTTTATTTTAATTATCTATTTGATTTTCTGTATTCTTTCCTAGAATATAGTCTCTCTGCGTATATGGACATCAGTTATGATGCTTCACATAGAATTCAATAATCTATATTAAACATTTCTCACTTTGGCCTCAAAGATCAAATTCTTTAATGGTACCGTTATGATCCTAAAATAGAGAATCAAAAACTTGGAACAGCAACCAGAGAGAGAAAGAATAATTATTTTTAAAATGTTAAAACATGGATAATAACATTACATGGTAGCATCTTATGGTAGCATCTTATGGTACCATGATCAACTAAAGTTGTGTATAAAAAATACTTCTAGAGCTAAAATTGAAAATAATTTTTGGTTAATTACACATGAGAGGAACACTAATTAAACCCTCAAAAATGTTCTTATTAAGTACATCTGTCAACACGATGAGACATTCATTTTCCATGTAGCAGTACTTATTAGGATAAACTTGTGAAATGAAAATGACAATATTTTGTGTGGTCAAAGAAATTTCACACAATGTATGTGAGCTATATTATGAGTCATATTTTAAATGTTACCAAAGATAAGATTCTAATAATTCAACAGCTAACAAATTTTTTCATTGTTTCTTGTAAAAACATATCCTCAGAGACATATATTACTTAGGTAAGGCCGATTACCTTAGAGAGACAGCTCAGGAAATTCTCAACTTCCCTTAACTATTTTTCTAAATCCTGGCCCATGCTTACCTTTACAACTCTGTATTTAGTAGCTTTTATTTACAGCAGTTTATAGCATCTTCAAATTGAGTCTTGATAATATATCTGAGGTGCTTCCTATAATATTGATCCTGTCATCTCATATTAAATCCTATGCAACTTGTGGTTTTCCAAGACACTGCACTAACATATAAGGTGACCTTGAATGACAAGGAATTTTGACACTTGTGATCCAGGATGCATTTTAGAACCTCAAAGCAAGACATTAAGATCATTTTTATTAAAAATAAAGACATTAGGTTAGATCATATAATTGCTTAAATATTTAAATCAAGTTTAACAATTTGAGATACCTTTGTATTCAGACACCTTCATAAGTTTGATGATTTCTCTTTAGAGTTTTAAATTTTAATATATAAATAGTAGCATAGTCATTAATCATGGATGACAAATAAGCTTCATACGCAGTGCCAGCTATAATTAATTAGCAGACACTGCCCAGTGTATCATGTAAGAAGATTTTAAGGCCACGTCTAAACTGAGACAGTGAATTATCATGATTGATGAATCATAAATGTGATGTTCATGAGATGTAGGAGCGGAAAGATATGTATGCTAGTTAGTGTTCCATCCCTGGGACAAAATGCCTGAGAAAAACATCTTAGAGGAGCAAAGAGTTATTTTGACTTAGGGTCTCAGAGGTTTCAGTGCAGGATAAGCTGGCTCTCAGGCAGAAACATGGCATTGTAGTGTAATGGAGGAAAGTTTCTTACCTCATCACAGCCATAAAGCAAAGAGAGAGACAGAAAGGAAGTGACCAGGGATAACGAGTACCCTTCCAGGGTACACCCCCAGTGACCTACTTCCTCCAGCTAGGCCCCACCTCCTGTAGTTTCCACTGCCTGTCATTGCTGCCATCAAATTATCAATCCATCAGTTGATGGACTGATCAGTGGTCAGAGCCCTCACGATCCCATCACTTCCCAGCAGCCCTCCCTACACACAAGAATTTTACAGGGACATTTCAGATTCAAAACATACCAGTGTGTGTCATGAATTTCATAGTGGACTAGACTAATATCTAAAAGTACCATATACTGTTTACCAGGACAAAAATAAGTGAATTTTCAAAAGAGTACAGTGCTCATATATGTATATGCACACACAAATAAGTAATTGCAGGCAACATTTGAGTCTCTGAGGAAGATTTCTTTACATTAGTCATTGCATCTTTCTCCAACATAGAAGCCGAGGTGGTCCCCTTCTTACACAGTTGATTTTCATATTAGGATTAGAGTACATAATTAGATGTAAGGGAAAACTCTTGATATTTTTGAAGTGGAAGTGGAAATATAGATACCATTCATTATTACTTGATTATTCTTCAGGGCATGTTCCTTTGCCAATAAAGCTGCAAAACATGAACATAGGAAGAATAGGAAAAAAATCCCATTGAAAATATAATTCAGGGGCTTTGATATTAAAATTTTGTTTGTTTGTTTTTGTTTTTTGCCTTTACTGAGCAGTCTTCAGAGAGAAATCCTTAATTTTTTGGAACATTATAGTTATGCATAGTAGCTGGGTACAATCAAAGTCATACATTCCTGGAATCTGACCCACTCCATTTCAGCTCCCATTCCTCCCGTCTCCGTCTCCCTCGCTCCCCTCATTCCCTCTCTACTCCATTGATTCTCCCATTGCTCATTTTTAAATCCGTCCTTGCGGTGCTTTCCACAAACACATGTAGGTGAAATTCACTGTGATGTATTTATGCATGCATATAATGTGATCTTCTTAAATTCATTCCACATTTCCTCCCCTTTCCCATCCCTCCTCCCTCCCTCTCCATCTCCTTCTACTCCACTGATCTACCCTATACCTTTATGTGATCTCTACCCTCTTCTTTCCCTTATTTTGCTCTACTTTCCACATATGAGACAAAAACATTCAACTTTTGGTTTTCTGAGTCTGGGGCTTATTTCATTTTTCATAATGTTCTCCAGTTCCATCCATTTACCAGCAAATGCCATAATTTCATTCCTCCTTATGCTGAGTAAAAGTCTATTATCTGTATATTCCACATTTACTTAATCCATTCATTTATTGATGGGCATCTTGGCTGATTCTATAATTTGGCTATGAATTGTCCTGATATAAACAATGAGGTAGCTATATCACTATAGTGTGCTGATTTTATTTCTTCTGGTTAACTACCAAGGAGTGGAATGGATGGGTCATATGGAGGTTCCACTGGTAGTTTTTTGAGGACACTTGATACAGCTTTCCAGAGTGGTTGCACAAATTTGCAGTCCGTCAATAATGTATGAATGTAAAATTCTCCGACATCCTCACCAGCATGTATAATTTATTTGCATTCTTGGTAATTGCCATTCTGATGGGAGTGAAATTAAATCTTAGTGTTGTTTTGATTTGCATTTGCCTGATTGCTAGAATGTTGAGCATTTTTTTCATATATTTGTTGGTCATTTATGTTTCCTCTATTGAAAACTACGTAGTTATTTTTCCCATTTTGATTGAGTTATTTGTTTTGAAGGAGGTCTTAAGTTTTTTGAGTTATATGTATATTCAGGATAGCTTTAGCTATTCTGGGTTTCTTTTTCTTCTAAATGAATTCTAGGACTGATTTTTCTAGTTCTGTGAAGAATACCATTGGTGTTTTCGTGGAGATTGCATTGAATATGAATATTGTTTGTGGTAATATGGTCATTTTGATGATATTAATTCTGCCTATCCAAGAAAACAGGAGGTATTTCCACCTTCTAAGGTCTTCTTTAATTTATTTCTTCACTGTTCTATAATTTTCATTGTAGACATTTTTCATCTCCTTGGTTAGATTTATTCCTAAGTATTTTATTTTATTTTTTAAGGTTATTGTGAATGGAATGGTTTTTCAGATTTCTTTCTCAGCAGAATCTCTGTTGGAGTATAGAAACTTTATTGATTTGGGAATATTGATCTTGCGTTCTGCTACTTTGCTGAATTCATTCATTCACTCTACAAGTCTTCTGGTAGTATATTTATTTTGTGTGTGTGTTTCGGGGGGGTTCTTCTAGATATAAGATCATGCTGTCAGCAAACAAAGATAGTTTAACTTCTTCTTTTCCTATATTTATCCCTTTTATCTCCTCTTTCCTAATTACTCTGGCTAGAGTTTTGGTAATTACATTGAATAGAAGCGGTAAGAAAGGACATCCATGTCTTGTTCCTGATTTTAAAAGAAATGCTTTCAGTTTTTCTCTATTCAGTATGATATTGGCTTTGGGTTTGTCATATAAAATCTTTATAAAGTTGAGGTAAGTTCTTTCTATTCCTAATTTCTCCAGTGTTTTTAACATGAATGGGTGCTGGATTTTATCAGATGCCTTTTCTGTATATACAGAGAAGGTCATATGTCTTGTCCTTAATCCCATTTATGTGGTGAATTATATTTATTGCTTTGTGTATGTTGAAGCAATCTTTCATCCCTAGGATGAAATCCACTTGATCATGATGTGTTATCTTCTTGATGTGTCTTTGAATGAGGTTTGCTAATATTCTATTAAGGATTTTTGCAACTATGTTCATCACAGATATTGGTCTGTAGCATTCTTTTCTTGTTGTCTTTGTCTGGTTTTGGTATCAGGGTTATTTTGACATCATAGAATGTATTTGGGTGTGTTTCCTTCATTTCACTTTCATAGAATAAATTGAGAAAAACTGGTATTAATTTTTCTTTAAAGGTCTGGTAGAACTCAGGTGAGAATCCATCTGGTCCTGGTTTTTGTTTGTGTGTTTGTTTGGAAGGCTTTTAATTACTGTATCAACTTCATTGCTTATTATTGATCTTTTTAGATTTTCTATATCATCCTGGTTCAATTTGGGCAAGTAATACATACCTAGAAATTTGTCAGTGTCTTCTAGATTGTCTGGTTTGCTGTAGTATAAATTTTCAAAATAGTTTTTTTTAAATTTGTTTTAGTTGTAGATGGACACAATATCTTTATTTTATTTCTTTTTATGTGGTGCTGAGGATTGAACCCAGGGCCTCACACTTGCAAGGCAAGCACTCTATGACTGAGCTACAATCCCAGCCCCTCACAATAGATTTTAGTGATCCTCTGGATTTCAGAAGTATCTGTGGCAATTTCTCCTTTTTCAACTATTATTTGGTTTATTTGTGTATTCCCTTCCCCCGCCCCTCTCTCCCTCTGTTAGTTTGGTTAAGGATGTATCAATCTTTTTTTTAAAGAGTCAACTCTTTGTTACATTGATATCCTTAATTTCATTAATTTCACTTATGATCTTAATTACTTCCTTTTACTAATTTTGGAATTAGTTTGTTCTTTTTCTGAGGGTTTAAGGTGGAACATAAGTTTATCTGTTTGGATACTCTCTATGTTTTTAATGTTGGTATGCAAAGCTACAAATTTCCCTTTTAGAACTGGTTTCATAGTGTCCCAGAAATTTTGATATATTCCATCTTTATTCTCATTTGTTTCTAAGAATTTATTTCTTCTAATTTCTTCTATGATCCAGTCTTCATTTAAAAGAGTATTCTTCAATATTCATGTTTATGTGTTTTCTATTATTTTTCTTGCCATTGATTTTTGGTTTCTTCCATTATAATATGATACAATGTACAGAATTATAATGATTCTTTATGAGACTTGTTAGGTTGGCGAGGCAAATGCAGAACACACAAATATGGCTGCCTCTGTCGAGGCAGGTTGAAGCAGCAAGCAGCGCATATGTGCCAAATGCACCAACATGTGGCCACCATGGGCCACATGCGCAGAGGAACATGGAACACCCAATATGGCCACCGCCATTCTTCCTAACTCATCCTGGAAGGACTTTGATCTCAGCAGGATCCCCTGACCAATCCCAGAGGACACAGGACTCTAGATCACCTTCTTTTCCTACCTCAGGCCCTTCCCTTCCTTCATTAAGTCTTTCTTCTCCAGGCAGGGCCCTTTAAATTTTCTGTGCCATGAGACGCAGATGCCATTCCCCCCGCTCCAGCCCTGGGAGGAGGGGTTAGCCCTAGAACGTATTTTCAATAAAGCCTTGCCCAGAGGTTTTAATTCGCCTCCTTTTGGTCATCTGGCTTTACAAGACTTACATTGTGACTTAAAATATTGTCTATTTTGGAAAAGTTTTCATAAGCTGCCAAGAAGAAGGTAGGTTAGCTGCTTTGGGGTAACATATTCTATAGAAGTCTATTAGGCTTATTTGATTTAGATATAATTTAGGTTAGAAATATTTTTATTAATGTCACATTGATAATCTATTGGTGGAAAGAATGTGTTGAAATCATTAAGTATTATTGTATTGGAGTCTATCAGGGATTTAATGTTGAGAAGTATTTTCACATATAATTAGACATAATGACATTTTGGGCATATATTCTCATTATGTCTTCTTGTGGGACTGTTCCATTTTGCCAGTATGTAACAGCTTTCTCATCTCTTCTGATTATCTTTTGCTTGAAATATGCTGTGTCAGATATGAGAATAGCTACTCTTACTTCTTTTTGGACTCCATTTGCATGAAATTTTTTTTTCTATACTTTTACTGTCAGCCTGTGGGTGTTTTTGCCATCTTTCCCCATTCTATGCTAATAGACTGCACTCTTGCCAGAATGCACCCCTTTGTTTGTGACCTTTGGATCTGATTGGTCCAAGAGTGTATTTAAGCTTCTATACTTTCTAGAATAAATGGTGTTTTCTGCTTCTTTACTCCAGGTGTTTCTGCATCTCACTGGGGCAGAGCAGATTTTTACCTACACCCCGGGGCCTGGGAGAGCGGCCCCATGGATCACCACCACTGTACAGAGAGACCCCATATCATCTTCCCCGGGGACCCCTTTCCGTCTCTCTGGACCTCCAACTCATTGGGAAGGCCCACATGGCGCCCCTCCCCCATTTAAGCAATCTGTGGCTACCCCAGATGGAACGGGCTTCTCAGCAACTCCTCAGTTTGTCTTGCTGGTGAAGGTAACACCAGCCCTGTTCATCATTGTCTTCTCTGTTTGTCTTTATGTGATAAAGTTAGGTCAGGGAACTTCTATTTCCTGGCTCATTTGTCAGTCGCAAAGGGTCTGATCAGCCCAGTGACTCTAACCCTAGTTCTAAACATTTTCCTGTTTTTATCTCTCCTAGCATCCCTTCCTACTTTAGGGAGGCTTTCCTTTTTACTTTGGCTGTCCACCTACATGGGCTGGTCCTGCCTCTCCCTAGCTTTCTTCTCCCTGCTCCTTGGAAGCCCTCTGGCTACGCCCGCTTAAGACTTCTGCCTCTCGGATTGGCGCTGCCCTGTGGCACCTTTGCTTGCCAAGCTTGCCTTCTCCCAAAGCTCAAGCCCCACCCCAGGAGTGCACAGCCCCTCCCCCCACAGCAAGCTGCAGCACTTCCAAGCTCCTGCGCACAGAGCACTGCTCTGAGGGACGCAGTTCCCCTGCAAGTAGCTAGGCAAAAGAATAAAACAAATCACTTTTGCAGCAGCTCTGCCAGCCAGCCACAGCAGCCCCAATTCCAAGCAGCATTAGTCCCACTCACCCTAAAGCGGCTCCATGCCTGCTACACCTCGCACTCCACAGGTGGCCCCGCGGCCCTACCAAGGCCCCACCCAGCCCACCATGGCCCCACTGCAGCCCCTGCTATGCCTGCCTCTGTCTCGTACATGTGCAGGCCTCATTGCTGCCAGCCTTTTAGCGGCTCCACTGGCACCGGCGCGGTCACAGGCGCCATCCCTACTCTGGCAAGGTGCAAATGCACGCCTGCAATCAAAAATTGTTCCAAGGCCTTAAAGTTACTCTGCCCTGCCAAGGTGCTGCGTGGCCTCACCCAAGGAAGGCCCCCTTTGGCTGCTGCACCCTGTGCACTCCCGCGGATGCCCCTGGTTGGCCTGTGCACCTGCAGGCTGCGCAGCCTCACCCACTTAAACTCTATCTCTCCATGGAGAACTCCTTGCTGCCATGAGCCTTCCCAGGGAAAACTGAACAAAAGCACTAATAAAACTGTCCCAGGCAAAAAAAAATTTTTCTGCTCGCGGAGATAAAGGAGAATTCCCAAAAGCACTGTGCCGTTGCCTCCTCTAGCAAGGCCACACCCCCTGCCTCTGGTGAGCTTTCTGACACAGGCTGCCAAGAATCACTGCCTGCCCCGTCCCCGGCACTCACTGGGAATGGGTTTTCACAGAAATGCTTGCTTTCACTTTGGATCTGCCTCACATTCTCCTTTTTCTTCTCACAATCTGCAGACTTCTCCCGCCGATCCCAGTTCCTTCTGAACTCTCTGCCCATCCCTCTTCTCTGTACCACTGCCTTCTCTTCCTTTCAGAGGGGAAGCACTTCAGTGGGTGCAAAGGGCAATCAGGCAGGGTCTGCAGCAAAGAATCACCCCCAAGCCCGCAGCTGGCCTCTGCCAAAAGCATTTCCACTGCAGCCCACCACGGTGGGCTCCAGGACAGCTGAGAAAGCCTGCCAGTAAAGATGACTCAGAGGCACCTGGCTCCTCTACAGTTCCTCCAGCAGCATTGCTGCACCCAAGGGGGCAAACCAAGGTCTCCAGGCTGCTCCTCCCATGGCGCGACAGCCCACCCACCCGTGGCCTGGCCTCTCTCCTCCCTGCTTTGCAACCCCGCCCACAAAGCCCACTTGCCAGAGGCAAAACAAACTGTCCCCAGTGCAACCAGAGCAGATCGCTCACTCAAGCTCAGAGGGTCAAAGCCCAATTCCACTTCTAAGCCAACAAATCTGCTCCAGTCAGACATAAGGTCTTCAATAAGTGAATTTCTGCCACTAAGGAAGTTCCTGATCATTGTGGTGGAATCATTATTAATTCATGTACTTTGTATTCAGTTTTATGCTGGGGAAGATATACCAATTATCCATTTACAGTTCATCACCTAATGCTTATGCAAGAAAGCAAACTATTTCAGCATGTATAGTTAGCACATCAAGGATTCTTCCTGGCTTCTACACAGACACACACAGACAAACACAGAGGTATACCTAAAATTTTTAAAATATAAATATGTAGCCATATATACAAGGTTCCTATGATTATTTGGGGAAAACAAATTACATACCTCCTAGTCAATAGGAAAATGTTTATGTCTGTAACTATCATTGGAATGATACATAATTGCTTTCACTTAAATTGGCTGTCTGTTTAACCTGAAAACCTTACTGGCTCAAAATCAGATACCTTATTAACTCAACCCCTCTCCTAGTGCTACTTTGAGCTGCATTGCCAACCTAAATCACTTCCTAAAGACTGAATATAAATCTAACAAGAATGGATAATACTTTTAAGAATGTTGGCCTTGAGTAGATTTTTACCTACACCCCGGAGCCTGGGGAGAGTGGCCCTGTGGATCACCATCACTGTCCAGAGAGACTCCATATCATCTTCCCTGGGGACCCCTTTCTGTCTCTCTGGACCCCCAACTAGTCGGGAAGGCTCATGTGGCACCTCTCCCCCTTTTAAGCAATAATCTCATTCAGGCCCCCTTGATTTTAGGGTCTACACTGAGAACTCAGAAATGATTCTTAGTGGTGAATATGACCTGATGTTTTTCTCTTACAGCTATTAATACTCTTTTCTTATTTTCTATATTAAACATTTTGAATATGATGTTTGTTGGAGAGTTGGTTCTTATCTTGTCTATTTTGGGTCACTTATGCATCTTATATGTGAATGTCTATTTTATTTCTGATATGGAGATAGTTTTCTGTTACTCTATAATTGAAAATATTCTTAATGACTTTAGCCTATATTTCCATGTTCTCTATCCCAATGACTCTCAGGTTTGTTCTCCTGATGCTGTCCTAGAGTTTTTGTTTATTCTGATTATGGTCTTCCCCCCATCCCTTATTGCATACTGATAATTCAAGCTTATATACCCTGTCTTCAAAGTCTGAAGTTCTGTCTTCAAGACCTGATGTTTTATTATCTACATAATCTATTTGGCTTGCAATAGTTTCAAGTGAATTTTTAATTTGATTCATTATGTCTTTCATTTCCAGGAACTATAATTAGTTTCTTTTCAATATTTGTTTCTTTCAACTTTTGTGTTAACTATTTCAATTCATCCCTTAGATCTTCTTTTGGTTCATTGAACATTTTAGTAATTGGTTTCTTTATAATCTTTCACTGAAATTTCATCTGCTTGCATATTTGTGAGATCCTTTGTTGAAGGATTGTGAATTTGGTGGGAGAGATTTATTTGCCTGATTCCTCATGTTTTCAGAGGCCATGGATTATTCATAGATTGAAATGGATTCCTCTTTCTCTTTTATATGGTTTCCTTTTGTGTAGTTATCTTTTAGAACTCTCTCTCTCTCTCTCTCTCTCTCTCTCTCTCTCTCTCTCGTAGATGTTTTAGAGTGGGATCTGAGACAATGTGTTAAAGTGTTTGTTGTTGAGGCTCAGTTGGGGCTACAACATGAGTGGGGTAAATTCACTGTTTACTTAGTGTAGTTGTGATTATTACTTGGCAACAGAATCTGTACTCTGTAAACATGAAGTGTTCCAATCACTTTCTAACTCTTCTTACAGAAAGCAGGTGGGATCCAAGAATGGGAGTGCATTGATGTTAGCAATAGATACATAGTCTTAAAATAAATGTCTGGTGTCCACTTGGACTCTATAACAGAAATCACCATCTCTACAGGAATGACAGGGTCAGCATTTAACATCAGTATCAACAATAGAAAACTATAAACTAGAACAAGTATTAACCAGAAGATGTCTACTATATTATCCACTGTATTAGTAATCAAAACATAAATGGATATATAGTACCGACAAACTATATAATCTGACTAGATAGTGGTATTACAGTTTCTTAAGAGAAAATAGGGCAGATAAGCCAGAGAAAGTTTGAAATATTTAAGAAATATTAATATTAACATTTAAGAAGTAGGAGAGGTAGCAAATATCAGCTATATAATAAATATAATAAAAATTAAAAGTAATAAAAAATTAAAAAGAGGAAGAGGAAACAGGAAGGTTATTAGTGGATGAAGAGAGTAAAGAAGTATCAATGAGAGGGTCAAAAATCAGGTACAAACAAGCAAATGAAAGATCAAAATAGCTCAAATTCACATAGGATTATACTCCATATAAGTAAAGCAAATGCTAAATAATAAGCAGGTGCAGAAGAAAAACATCAAAGGGAAAGTAAAATTATATGAATATAATAAAGTTTCTTATAATAATATATTAATGTAATGTTTGAAATATATATACATATATTTTTAATCTGTCTACCCAGCAAGAACACACACACATGCACATACACATGCACAATCTTACAGAACTGAAAAAAGTAAAAAATAAAAAAAAAATGAAATAATATTTGAAAAATATTTGAAAGTTAAAAGTGACAAAGTGGAATTGAAGGAATATGGAGAAAAAAAGAGATAAGAAGAAAAATAGGGGAAAGCATTCTTAATGAGAAATACAGAGCTTGCTTCCACTGAGGTGGTTGAAGCTCTTGACAGGAATGAATTTTCATTGTTTTTATTCATTTTGGGGCTCTGCAACCCTTGGGTCATGGTTGGGGTTGTTAAGTTCAGTGTCTTTGTCTTCCTCACCTTGCTCCCAGCCATTATGACTTGGAGCCAAAATTGATTGTAGTAATTCTTAGCTTTTGGTCTCTCAGAATAGGGAGGCACAAACTGTGGAGTCCTGACAAAATGTGTACTCCTGTGGTGGTAGTGGTGCAGATTATAGATTCCGGTAGTTAGGGTCTAGTCTTGGCTGAATTTTGGAACTCTGTTGATAGGTTTGAGATTTGATCCACACCCTATGTTTTCTAGGGAGATGCTGGTCTCTGTTGGATGTCTGGATCTCGGGGGTCTCTAGTTAACTCCACTTTTAAGTTGTAGGGACAAAACCTCCACAGGTCCCACATTCACTGCTATGGATATGAATTACCAGGTATCAGCCTTGACATGCAGACACTCCTGTGTCCTCATTACTAGCATCTTCCCAATAACCCTTGTGAGGCACCAGCAAGGAAGGGAGGCGCGCTCTCTCTCTCTCTCTCCCTTTCTTTCCAATATCTGAAGCCTGTATGCTCCAGCCACAATTTTCTTTATGCCTATTTCAGTCAACACTGGTCCAGGTATACTCTGAGGATCATAATAGGTGACTGCTGGGTTTGTTGGCAACTTCCTTTATGAGTGCCCAATCTCCTGTCTTGGCTCACTGCTGCATACCACTTTCTGATTTTAAAGTTTTATTATTACTTGTGGAAATAAAACAAGAGATGGAAAATTTTGTGGATTGTTCATTAAAAACAAACATCTTCTATTTCTGATTATTAGTGCATAATAAAATTTGGACACCGTTCAATAAACTAACACTAATGATAAAGCACATTTAACATAATTGAATGATTGCATGAATGACAAGAAAATTTGAAGGATCCACAATGGCCAAAATTTAAATAGATAATAGATGCAAATCCTAGGTAGAAAGCAAGTGTTGAGCATAACTTTCTCTGAGGGGCCAAATCAACATGACATTAAGCTCCTCCTTCCATCCCCATTCTGTGGAGCAAGGGAACCACACTGGGAATCCTAGTGCTTATGCATGAAAATGTACATAAGAAAATACATGCATAAGTGTGTTCTTGACAGAGTTAGTTTTATTTTAAAGGTGATTATTCCCACAAAGTGAAAATGAATAAATAAATAAATAAATCACATTCATACAAAATTCAGTGTAGGTGCTGGATGGAAAGTAAAAATAAAATCTTCAGTGAGATAATTTAAATTATAAACAGATTGTCATGTGATTTTCCCATACATGAAATAAAAAATATGAATCTCAAAAATCACCTCTAATAGGAATTAGTACAAGCCTCTGAAAGACACCATAAATGTCACCAGGATTTGTTCAATAAAAATGACTGAATTTCACTGATCACCCAGCTAACTAAGCAGAGACTTTGGTGTCTTCACATAGTGAGCAAGAAAGATTTTATAAAACTGATCCAGAAAAGTCACTAAACAAAAAATTGATAGCACAGGTAATAACAACAATCACCAAGGTCAACAAACCCTAACAGGACTAGAGGAAAATTTTCTGATTTTCTGAATTGGCACACTGTATTATTTAAAATGTCGAGCATACAAAAGAAAGAAAAAACAGACAGACACACACACACGCACACACACATGCAAAAAAAACCTATACATAAACAACAAAAAAATCAGTCAATAGAAGTTGTCAATGAGGAGACCTAGACTTTGAACTTACCAAAAAAAGAAAAAGAAAAAGAAAAAGAAATAAAAAGAAAAGGAGAGAAAGAAAAAAAGAAAGATTTTTAATCAGCTATTATAAATGTGTAATTAATTAAAGGAATATATATCTAAATAATTAAAATATAAGAACAATGCTTCACCAAAGTGCCAATAAAATGTTTGAAATTATAAAAGATCCAAATATAAACTCTGGGGTTTAAAAAACAGTTGGTAAGATAAAAGTTCACTAGGAAAAAAAAAACAATAGACAATAGCTGGGAAAAGAAAGAATCACTAAACTTGAACATACATCAAATGATGTTATCCAATTGGAACAGAAAGGGCCAAGAATGAAGAAAATGAACAGAACCTCAGAGATCTGCAGAGAAACCATCTAATGTAACAACAAACACATAGTGAGAATCCCAGCAGACGACTTGGAGAAAAAGGTAGAAAGTATATTTGAAGATAACAGCCAAAAAGTTCCTGAATTTGATACAAAATTTATTGAGCTTTCTGTACGTCTAGTCATCTATTTTTAGTTGAATTAGTTTTCTAGAGCTTCCACAACAAAATACCACAGACTTGGTGGCTTTAAAAGTAGATATTTATTTTCTCACAGTTTCAGAGAATGGAAGTCTATAATGAAGGCATTGGCCAATTAGCCTCTTCTGAAGGCTTTCTTCTTGGCTTGGAAATGGCCTTCTTCTACCTCTGTCTTCACATTATCTTTCCTATGTGTGCTTACATATAAGGACACCAGTTATATTGCCTTAAGGACCCCCACAAAGACCTCATTTTTTATTATCTGTTTGAAGATGTTATTTCAAAATTCAGTTACAGTTTGAGATATTTGCATTTAAGACTGCAATATATCAGCCGGGCGCAGTGGCTCAAGCCTGTAATCCCAGCACTTAGGGAGGCTGAGACAGGAGAATCGCGAGTTCAAAGCCAGCCTCAGCAACAG
This sequence comes from Xerus rutilus, assembly GCA_028644305.1. Classification (NCBI taxonomy): domain Eukaryota; kingdom Metazoa; phylum Chordata; class Mammalia; order Rodentia; family Sciuridae; genus Xerus; species Xerus rutilus. The sequence continues at coordinate 10,867,787 of CM053406.1, read as the reverse complement.
CGAGGTGCTAAGCAACTCAGTGAGACCCTGTCTCTACATAAAACACAAAATAGAGCTGAGGATGTGGCTCAGTGGTCGAGTACCCCTGAGTTCAATCTCTAGTACCAACAACAACAACAAAAAAGACTGCAATATGTCAAAAGTGAAATATTTATCAAAATGTCTTCCTCAAAGGTGATCAAAAAGAGAAGTTAAAAAGCAAGTCACTTTCCCCTGTTCCTCCAAATCTAATACAACTGTCATTATCAACAGTAATTAATGCAATAACATCAATCTCACTAAGAAATAATTAAGTTTATTTCAATTTACAAATGTGTTTGTGCGTAGGGTTCCGTGAATACATGTAATAGGCAAGAGAGGAAAGTCCACTTTAGAAACAGAGAGAAGAATTTTCTCTCAGTTCTCACCAGAAACAAGAGATTATGTTCTGAAATTATGCCATAGATTCAAACTCCTAAGACTTTGAAAAAATTGGACCTTCTGTCAATAGTCCATGGTACATCTAAGAAGCCCACTCATTTCATGAAAGGCTCACATAGTCCAGAGTGTTCCATCAGGAGCCTATAGATTAGCACAAGGACCTACTAAGAAATTTTGGGTTATTATCTAAAAGTAAATAAATACATGAGAGCTTATCCTGGCTTCACACAGAAGAAATTCAAAGGCTAAAAGAAAAAATGAAAAGCAAAAAAAGAGCTTTTGTACTGTTAGTCTTCTTTCTATCACTATCACAAATACCTCAGATAAGCAAGTTGTAAAAAGAAAAGGTTTAAGCCGGGCGCGATGGCTCACGCTTGTAATCCCAGCACTTAGGGAGGCTGAGACAGGAGAATCGCGAGTTCAAAGCCAGCCTCAGCAACGGCGAGGCACTAAGCAACTCAGTGAGACCCTGTCTCTACATAAAACACAAAATAGGGCTGGGGATGTGGCTCAGTGGTTGAGTGCCCCTGAGTTCAATCCCCAGTACCAAAAAAAAAAAAAAA
>CM053406.1:10843440-10859283 GCA_028644305.1 Xerus rutilus | reverse complement strand
TTCCTTCTTGGTGCAATGCCCTGAGCCACCTTTCTCCGCCACACTCTTCTCCTATGGTGTTCCACCTCACCTCAAGCCCCAAGGAATGGAGCAGACCTTCAATGCACTGAGATCTCTTGATAGAGGACAGACAGATGTGACTGGTACAAACACAAGGTTCAGGGAATAATTCCATGGAATGGACTTACAGTGCTGCCTCTCACATGCTTTCTTTTCAGAAAGCAATTTGTCTGAAGCCCTGCTTGGCTTAAGTGGACAGGATAGGTTACATACCTCTGCAAACTACCTGTTATCTATAGGAGAAATGCAAACCCAAAATAATGTCATTAAAATGAGCCCAAGTTACACTGAAGGGGGAGAAATTTGTGTGCCTTTTCACAGACCCGAGTCTAAAACTCAGAAAGATAAGGATAATTTCTCCTAACCATAAAATCTATAAGAATTTATGGTTGAGAATATAATTAGAACTGGTTGGCATGGGTCAAAGGAACCCAGTGTCATGATGGCAGTGGGGACTTGAAAGTCTGATGTCATTTGCTGTCAGTCAAAAGTCAAGAGGGATTCTCTGGAAACTTTTCTGGGATCCCTAATAAAACTGGAGTTTAAGAGAGGCCCACAGGCCCACAGCTCTCTGAGAGGACCCGCTCTCTCTCTTGAGAGTGAGGGAGATGTAAAAGAGCATGGGTATCCACGACACAATGGAAAGCGAGGAAGCCAGGGGCAGGGCCAGACCAAAGGAGCATGGAGAAGGTCTTTCAATGAGGTCAACTTCCAGGTGACAAAAGTGCTTGTGGACACAAGCAGAGGACCCAAACAGACAGACACTTCTGTACTCATGCTCCTAAGTGGGGGATCCAGTCAAAAAACTAAGATAGACGCATACACACAGGGGGCACCATAAATAATAATAAGGACAGCCTGGGCAGGGGAGGAGATAAGGAAAGGAGGAAATTCAGGGTCCATAAAAAGAACAAGTCAGAACTTTCCCATAGGACTCACAGCTCCAAGACCACTTCCCTTTGGAGAAGTCTGTTTTGGTTGCTTTTGCAATAAACCTGCTGCTTGCTTGGTATCTCTGGGTCTTATTCTTCAATTCTTTGCTGAGCAGATAACACATCCAGCACACTGTAACAAGAATGCACCCTTTCCCTCTTCCTATCCCTTCAATAAACTCAGGCCTGTTACTCTGAGTGACATGTCTGAATTCTTTCTGATTTGATCACAAAATTTGAGGTTTGAAGGAGGTCTTTGTGTGGCCTCAGCCTCCCATAACTCCCCAGCTCTCTAACACTCTGACCCTATGAGGCCCCAAATAAACTTTTTCTCCTTTAATTGCGCTTGTCAGGCTTTCTGGTTACGGGGGTGAAAAAGCTGACTGAAATGGAAACTGGTATCCAGAAGTGGGGTTGTTTCTGTGACTAATCTAACCATGTGGTTCAGAAGCTTTTGGAGCTTCTTGGAATTGGTGGGAGGAATTTTGGAAAGTGTAGAGAAGAAAACTGGACAAGCTTCAGATTGTTGTTAAGTAGAGCTTAATGGGCAATTTGGGTGGGAGTTTAGAAGACCAGAATGCTGATAGAACTATGCATAGTAAAGACAGGGCTCATGAGGTTTCAGAGGACAAGGAGGACTATATTGGAATTTGGACTAGAGGCCCTTCATATTATGTTCAGGCTATGAAGTTTCCTACATTTCCCCATGTCCTAAGATTTCATGTGAGGCTGAAATTAAAGGCCACGGACTTAAACAGGCAGAGAAAATGTCTAGGCAGCATAGAATTCAGGCAGTGGTGTGGATATTGGTGGTGGCTTTTATTCAAGTTTATTGTGATAGTCAGGAGCAGAAAGCAAAGCAGAAATATTTGAGAAACTTGCAGTTTGGTTAGAAATCTGTGAATAAAACTGAGGCTAAGGAATGTGTGTGATTGGTAAATATATTACAGCCTCTAAAGGAATGCTAAGGACTTTTCTCAAAGACAATAGGAAAGCTGGGTTGAGTACATCTTATGAATTGGCAAGACCATACCCATCTCAGTTGCAAGGTTGTAAAAGTAGAAATTCCTTTGAGCAGAGATCAGTTAGGCACCCTGCTTGCATAGAGTGGCCTGGAAAATTTTTTCAACATGCTCAGCCACCTAGGCACTCAGAGGCTGCTGCAGCCATAGCTGCTGTAGGCTTGGTTAGTGCTGAAGATGGCAGCAGACCTTGATGCCAACCACATGGTGCTGGTTCTGCAAGAAATCAGGATGCTGGAGTTAGGGGGTCATGGAGGCTTCCATCGAGATTTCAAGGAAAGCCTGAGAGATCAGAAAAGTGCAGCAGGGTTGTAGTCTCTGAAGGTAGCTCCTGAGTGATGTTTGGAGATTTCAGGAGGCAGCCAAAGCTGCAGTGGAGACCCCTGAGATGAAGAAATACCAATACTGTGGAAGGTCTGCCTAGGAAAGCTGCAGGAATCGATCAGAGACAATGCAACAGAGAGGCCACGTGGGCTGCAACCTGCAAGGTCACAGGGGCAGAGCTACATAAGCCCTTGGGGAGAATGTCATGATGCTATGTGCCCCAGATGCTGGACACGGGACTATGGGACATTTTTGCCCAGCTGGATTTTGGTTTTGCTTTGGTCCCATTCCTTTCATGCCCCTATTTCTCTCTTGTGGAATGAAAATGTTTACTCTGTGCTTTTATATGTTGGATACATGTAACTTACTTTTGATATTTGTAGAGGCTCACACTGAGACTTTGCCTTGAATCTCAGTGGAGACTTTGTACTTGGTCTTTTGGGCAATTTTGAAACTATTAAGACTATGGGAATTTTTAGAAATAGAATAAATACATTTTGCATTGTGAAATGGATATGAGCTTTTGGGGACTGGGGCAGCATGTTATGGTTTAGATGTGAGGTGTTCCCCAAAAGCCCATGCGTGAGAAAAGGCAAAAAGGTTTAAAGGTAAGATGATAGGGTTATGAGAGCCTTAGCCCAATCAGTGAATCAATCCCTTAATAGAAATTAACTGAATAGTGACTATAGGCAAGCAGAGTATGGCTACAGGAGGTGGGTCCATAGGGGTCTACCTTTGGATCATATATTTTATTTCTGTTGAGTGGAGTATTTCTGTGCTTCCTGGTATTATGTCTTAAGCTGCTTTCCTCTACCACACTCTTCCACCATGATGTTCTACCTTACCTCAGGCCCTGAGGAATGGAGGCAACCTTCTCTGAACTGAAATCTCTGAAACTCTGGACATCCAAATAAAGTTTTCTTCTCTAATTGTTCTGGTCAGGTCTTTCAGTCACAGCAGCAGAAAAAGGTGACTAAAACATATGGTCAATATACAAATGTCAATTTTATTTCTATATGATAGTAGCTGTCAAATTGAAATTTTAATTTTAAAAATATAATTTATAATAGTAGAAAAACTAATATATACTTGGGGTAAATTTAACAAAATATGTCCAAGAATTTTTCAGTGAATATTATATTACTTAGAGAAGTTAAACACAATCATAAATGGATACATAGTCCATATTCAAGAATCAGGTCACTCAATATTGTTAAGATACTAATTTCCTGAGATACATATACAGATTGAATACAGCATAATCAAAATTCCTGAATACTATTTTGCAGGAACTGATTGTAAAATTTATATGAATAAAAAAGACCTAAAATATACAAAGTAACTTTGAAAAATAATAAAATGTGGAGGAATTACACTGCCTGATTTCAAGACATGACGTTAAAGCTTTTGTCGTGAAGACAACTCAGTATCCCTGTAAAAAATAAGGAAAACAGGACAAAATAGAAAATCCAATAACAGACCTCCTTCTCATATCATTAACTAAATTTTAGCAAAGATGTCAAAAATATTGCTATGGATTAAATTGTACCCCACCAATTCATACATAATCCCTAATGTGAAAGTATTTAGAGGTAGAGACAGTGAGGGGTGGGAAAGGTTAAATGAGGTCATACTGGTGGGGCCCTACTCCAGTAGGACTTGTGTCCTTCTAAGAAGAGGAAGAGACACTAGAGGTCTACCTTTACCATGCGAGCAAATACCAAGAAGGATGCTGCCTGCAAGTCAGGAAGTGAGCCCTCATGGAAGTCAAACCCTGCTGGGCCTCAGTCCTGGACTATCCTGTCTCCCAAATTTGGAGAAAACAAGCTTCTGTTAATTAAGCCACATAGTCTGTGGTATTTAAAAACCCAAACAAAGGTAGAATCTCTACCGTAAAGACTGGTCCTTTCAACACCTTTGCTGAAACAACTAGATCTCTGTCATTGTGACCTCTACTTGTACCATTCCCCAAAATAGCTTCAAATGCACCATAAAGTTAAATTTATAATCTATGAAACTTTCAGAATAAAACAGAGAAATTAGTTAAGACCATGGAGTAGATAATAACATGAGGTACAAATCTAGCAAAAATTAAATAGAAAACTAAAATTTGCCCAAAGATTTCATGGAGCAGAGCCATCTTATCAATACTACACATTTTAGTTGAAAGAGAAATAAACTTGTGTCATGCTGAAGTTACCGATATTTTGACTCCAGTAACTAGAAGTCCAACTTTAGCATAATAAATAATCATAAAAATACTCTGTAATTATCAATTATTGGTGGCTATTATCACCAATAAACTTAAACAAAATCTTTTTATATATTACCCAAAGTATAATAATCTAAAGTATTTATAAGTATATATGGGGATTACTTTTTATTTTTATTTTAAAATAGGAATTTCTTCAAATAAAAAAAATTTAAATCAGATTATATAATCAGAATGCCCATCCCGCCCACACACACACCCCGTAATCGCTACAATTCTGTGCTTCTCAGATCTTCAAAAGCATAGCTGACAGATGGCCCCAGATGCTGCATTTTGAAATCCATCCCCTTATTTATGCCAAAGCGATGCCTCTCACAGGCTGTTTTCAGACAATAATCAAGCACTGCCAGGATACTAATGTACGCCTGCTCTTGAAAAACACAAAGCTCTCTCAGGCTGCATCAGCCTAAAGATTCTAGGATGTGATTCACTATGTTTCTATCAGATCTTCCCCCCTTCCACCTCTCTTTTCACTATGGCCAGAATCATCATGATCTGGTGGTTGTCCCAGCCTCTCCTGTCTTCCTACCCTTTTTCCCTCGTAGACATTCTCTCTACTATATTTTTGATTATTGACTCTTGCCTTGCTCTGGCTTCTCAGAGCACCTGAAATAACACCTCCTCTTCCTTTTCTCCACATCTCTACTTCCTTTACGTTCTTCCTCTTCCTTTCCTGAATAATTTAATCCTAAAGCTATTTTGTACAGAAGATAAAAAACAAGTGTCTGGACATAGCAGTGGACTGATATGGTATGTAGAATCCTAATGGGATCTAGATGGGGGTCCATGCACAAGGTGTTAATAAGGAATTCACTTGGAGACATGAGGCCTGGCACAAGTTGGTCAGGGGGCATCTACATGGGAGAGACAGCTCAGCATAGGAAGTGAGAGCCCAGAGTGAAGAAGCTGTTAACAAACAAACAAATAAAATCTGAAACAAGTAAAACATGTCGATATGTGTGTATATCACATAAATCCCTGGCTCTGTCCACTGAAAAGAACTGAAGGCAGCAACTCTCCCTCCTGATGGCACTGGGCACTCTGAGCAAGATAGCTTGGCTTTTACATGTCAATTTTTCTTAAAGAAAAAAACATAGATTCTTTAGAGAAACAACTAAATCCAGGAATGGAGTAGGCAAATTCAAGGTAAGCCTGCTAGTTTTTGTCAAAAACAAACCAAACAACTGCTCAAAAATAACAGGGACATGTCAGAATTACAGAAAAAGCAGCTTGAACAAATCTCCGGCTAGACAAGGGATAATTTGGGTATAGACATAAGTAATAACACATTAAATTTTAAAAGCATCAATAAAAACATAATTAAATTAAAAAAGATTGGTAAGAAACAGAGTAGTTGCCTAGTTTCAAAATACCTATTTGTTACCACAAGTGGAAGAAGAATGAATTCACTGTAATAGAAGACAGGCACGCAATACCCAAAACAAGTGATCAAAGTGAACATTATCAGAAATGAGGCAAAACAAAATGTGTGTTACTGATACCCATGGAACACAGAGCACCATTCCTTGTATATCCCTACTAAAGATGGACAAATGAAATCCAATCTCAAGGAAACAGGAAAAATCAAAATTGACAACATTTTGCTAAATACCTGGTCTACAGTTTTCAAAAATATTAAAAATGGTAAAGAAAGTCTCAGGAACGGTTGGAGACAAAGAGACATGACAACCAAATGAAAGGCTTGATTCTGAGTTTGGTTTTTCTCCACCAGGAAGATAGTGAGACTTGAATGGGCATGATGATTAGATGGTAGAAATGAACCAATGGTAGCTGGCTAATTTTTCACAGTATTGTGGTTATGCAGAGAATATTCTTGTTTGTGGGAAATTCTTTCAAACTTTTCAAAGGTGTTAGAATATCAGATTGGCAGCACCCTTTCTAACAATTTAGGGGGAAAAAAATTGACTTTTTACTTGTAACAGTTTTATAAGTTTGATCATCCTAAAAAGTATTTGCAATAAAAAATTAGACTCCACTGAGTTATACAAAGCTTTATTTTTAAAATCGCATTTAAAAAATCAATCCTAAAAGTTAAAGTGAGATGTATTGGGAGACTATACTTGTTTTGCAAGTTGTTTAAAACTAATTCAACATAAGGACAACTTTTTTAATAAATCAGTAAGAAAATAAATAAATTTTCTTACTTTGTTAGGATTATGCATAGATATTATAAACTTATAAGTATCCTAGTGTTTTAAAAATCTTGTAGGGTCAGGGATATAAAACAGGTTACATATTTAATGACAAATTCAACTAATTGACATATAGCTGTAGGCAATACCATGTTGAGATGAGAGCAGTCACATCCAGTTCCCATAAGAATCTTACGATGAATGACTCATCACGTATTTGGATGTGATATATAGCCATAATATTTGCCTCACACCTAGTAAAGCTTCTAAGAAAAATGGTTATTTGAATTTAAGGGTTTTCCAAAAATATAAGATAGACTGTCTTTACTGTAGCAATCCCTTTATCACCACCTTTTTCAATTTAATCTTGAACTATGTAAATCTGATGAAAATAGTGTTATTCTTCGATTTTTAGTGTAAGTGGGAAAGTAAAACATAAATAAGACTTCCCTTTCAAAAGATTTCTGATTTCTAAAAATCAGAAGGCAATAATCAATAAACAAAGCCAAATGTCTGAAATCCATGTATTGCTTGATTGAACCATACATCACTAAATCCACCAAACACATTTCATTGATCTTTAGCCATAGGCCAAATTAGTAACAAACCAAAAGTAAGCTCCCACCTGGAATTAATGAAATGCCCTCACTTTATTGAAAAAATTGATGACATAAATTAGTTGGGTTTTTTTCTTAATTCAAAAGTCCCCCCAGGCATTTATTTATAAACAAAGCAATGACACACCATAGAATCCTTTGAGGACCTGAAGAAGTGACGATTTTCAGATCTAAACCCAATCTGCTGAATTCCGGGTTGATATAATTACTCATTATTAAATGGAGGAAAGGATATGGTTTTTCAAACTCTTCAGTATTTTCATCTAAACCATTCAAACAAAAATGTCATTCATAGGAAGTCCTAGGACATATCTTTCTATGCAAATACTTCTCAAATACTTCTGAGATTTTAGTTTCTAGTCTGATTTTTCACTAAAATTTTTTTTTTTTTAAAAAAATTTTTTTTAGTTGTAGATGATGCAATATCTTTATTTATTTATTTATTTTTATGTGGTTCTGAGGATCGAACCCAGTGACTCACGCGTGTGAGGCAAGCGCTCTACCACTGAACCACAGCCCCAGCCCCTCACTAAAATTTCTTTATGTATAACATTTTCATACTACCTAAATTCTGTAATTATTTGAGATCATTTATGGATAAAAATATTGTAAGTAGGAAATTCATATTTTTTAAAATGAATAAAAGGCATGATATTAACAGATACTCAGAGTTGCTGCTAGGGCAGGAGTAACTAAAAGAGCTCAAACATAATCAAAAAAAGTATGGAAGTAATCAGTCTCTAAGGAAGTGTGATTATTATTACCCATAGAAAAATAGACCCGTTTTTATCACTCATGGTCAAACAAAATACCAATAACTTTTAACTTATTGCCTGAAAAATTACAAGAGCCTCCTTAATTATCTTAGCCACATCCATCCTTTTTAATTTGTTTTCTAAAAGGTCAAAGAAAGAAGTGTCCTCCCCACTCAGAAATAAATGTCTGCCCCTGAGCTCCTTCACTCTCTCATGTCACCTGATGTTTACCTGGAGCCTATTCTGGGCCAGCCACTTTGATGCAGGCAGCTGAGAACAAGGTTCTGACCTCCAGGAGCTTGCCAGGCACTGTGGGACCAGACACAGTAAATTAACCTGAGGTAGGTTAAGAAAGGGACATCAAAGTAAGCTCTGGATATTCAGAACAGGGAAGAACAGCCAAGTTTACTGTAAAACTACTTCCCAAGAAACTGATATTAAAACTGAGGCTTGGAGAGAGAGTAAGATTTATTTAGATAACCATGAACTTCCACTTGCTTGATGTCTGAAAATAGTTGCCACATATATTTTGTCTTGTTTTCTGCTTGTTTATGGGGGAAAAATAAGTCTGGCTGCAGTTACTTCACTGTGGCAGGAGCACTCCATGAATGCAGTTCCTGCTTAGATTACATGTGTATTTTGGAGATTTCAGGGGACTCGTTCTCCCTGACTCCAATCCAATTCTTTGTATTACCAAAGGACACAACTAGCTCAGAACTGTTCAATAATTTTAGGGCCTTCACCAAAGCAGCAACAAAACCCACCCCATATATTTATATTTATATGTATATCTTTATATTTATTTGTATTCAATTGTCTGTAGCAAAGACATACACGATATTTTTAAAATAATAAAACCAAGCATGTATGATATATTGTTTGTCATATGTCAGGGTCTGTGATAAGTGGCTTTCCATAAATTATTTTACTTAAATGTTTACAAAATCCTTTGAAAGTAGGACTGGGGATGTTGCTCAGTGGTAGAGCATTTGCCTATTATGCTCAAGGACCAGGGTCCAATCTCCAACATCACCAAAAAGCCTTACAAAATAAAGATGATCCTTTGATTTTACATACACAGGAACTCATCCAAAGCCAAATAAGTATTATATGATGATAACAAACTTTGAACTTGTCTGCCTCTTTGCATTACTCCCTTTAATTTGTATGGGACTATCTATTAACAAAATTATCTTTCAGTAAAACTTGGTCCTCTGAAACGATTTCCCTAAGTCAAAGTATTTCACTACACTTTTTAAAATCAAAGCTTATTTTGCTCATATTTACATAAATATTTTTCTACTATATGCAAAATATTTATCCTTTGTATAAATAAACTAAACTGACAATCTATGTTGAGCTTCAAAAACTATATTCTCAGTTCCAATTAAGGCTGTGCCATGTGGAGCCTCTATTGAAGTCTTATCAGATTTTAACTTAAAACTGTCTCAGAACTTACAGGAGTCTAGCATTTTATGTAGAAAATGCTGTACTGGAAATGATGACTGTCTTGTTTATTTTTTCAAAAGATATGGAAGAAATTTAATATTTAAAAAGAGCTGATTGGAGCCAGAAAGTCTCAGTAGGAGCATTTTTAAATACACTTTTTTTTCATGTAAGCTCCATAATTTATCAAATGGTGAATTGCTATAGTTTGGAGAATATGGAATTGAACATTACTCACTGATAAGCATTACATCTTTCCTCTCAGAACTTCTGCAAAGTTTGTTGCCAGTAATAAGTTTACTAGTTATACCAGAAGTGAAAATTTCCTGTGCAGATGTCATGGTTTCTATGGGATCTATTAGGCCATGGCACTATCCTACCCATAACTAATATGAACTTATTGTCTGTTTTCTTATTTTCTTTTCTTACTCTTTTCTCTTTTTGATATCTTACCATCTATTTTTTCTACTTTTTCTTTCTTTTTTTTAAAAAAATTTAACTTATCTCTTCATTTTATCAGTGTCACCAAGGAGGATATTCAGATTTGTATTTATCCACATTAAGAGTGCTTTCTTTGACCTACTAGAATTGTGGCTCTAGATCAGAGGTTGGAATTGTTAATTTTGAATGGTCCAATAGTATGTTATGGGCCATACTATCTCTTAGCTTATGGGCCATACTATCTCTTAACTTATGGGCCATACTATCTCTTGTTGCAACTACTCAGTTCTGTCACTATCATATGAAAACAGCAACAGACAACATATAAAAAAATAAAATTAGTGTGGCTGTGTTCCAATGGGTTTTTATTTGCAATTGCAAGCAGCAGGGCAGGACAGATTTATCCAGTGGCCCATATTTTGCAGATCCCTCATTCTGTGATTTTACATTTAAATCTTACAACACTCTATTGTGTTTTTATATATAACATTGGTCAACTGGTATGTTAGCTTTGTTCAGGCAACTGTGTTATGAGGATGGAAACAGTCCGTGGCCCCATTGTGTCAATCCATGAGCCAGACTCCAGCACAGTAAATGCACACTGAAGCCCTCTGAGAGCCCAGGGTCCTTAGTAGCCCCTGAACAGACCAGGACCCACAGCAGCACTGAACATGGACATCTCAGTGGTTGTTGCTGAGCTTCCTGTTCCACCATTCATGGGTCTGATATCTTGAGCTCTAGTATAGAAGAGAGCCACCTGGGTAGAAGGGAAAAGACAAGATGACTCCTGTTGTAGACCACATGGTCATGAAAAAATAGTCATGAATGTGTGAATGACAATAAAACATCCCAAAGACCTCCAAGCACTACAGAGAAACTTCAGCATCTTTATTATTTTTAAATGCAAGTAGAAACAAATTAATGCTAATAGCTACCTAATGAATGTCAAGGAATAAGACTTACTGCACAAATTTTGTTTGTTTGCAGTGCTGGGACTTGAACCAAGGGCCTTCCTTGTGTATAAATGGGCAAGTACTCTGTCACTGAGTCATATCTCTGGCCCTATTACACAAATATTTTATTTAATTAGCATGTTTTCAGGTGGTAGAATAATTCCAAATTTCCATGTGAGGAAATTGAGGTTTTACAGATAAAATAACCTTCCAAATTCAGGAGCTAGCAAATAAAATAATTTACTATAGACAGTGATCAGTCTTTCTTTAATCCATTGATATGAGAATCAGGGAAGATAAAGTTTTCTGATGTTATATCTGTATAAATAGAACTGTGAAATTGTTCCAATGCATCTATTAAGCTATTTCACCAAATCTCTATGCATAGATATTTTGTTTATTATTCAAGAAAATATCTTATTATCTAAATATACAATAGTATGACATTACATTAAAAATCATGTTAACTATTGAAAATATACAACTTTAATGATCCATAATTATTATATTTTATAAAAATCCCAAATCAATGCCTTGATAATTATATAAGGGAAACAAGGTACATGCCTGCAATGATATAGACTACAGAGAATCCATGGACATAGTAATAGGCAGGCTGGTAGATAATTGGACATATTGGGAAATAGTAGAAGGATAGATGTGACAATATCAGTGGTTTTTGGAGTGAGATTGTACTAATTTGTTTTACTTTCTCCATTCCCAAGAATTTTTGAAATGTATTCATATTAAATTTAACATTGTAAAATATACATAAGTAATTAAATTTGAGCCAATATAGTTTTGCACTGAAAGAGGTCATATTTATTAAATAATTTCATTACAATTGAAAACTGCTGGAAGTCCTGCTAAAACATTTACTAAAGACAAGTTCCCTACTCAAAGTAAATGTTTCCCTTGGCGGTGTCATGCCAAAAACAAAACAAAACAAAACAAAATGTCCTCCCCAAATCAGTGTCAGGGAAATACCTCTTCCTCTCTGAAAAAAAAAAAGACCTGTTGATTAGAAATTCTCAGCTACTTGTCACATATTTTTATGGCCTTTTTGCTGCTCTGTCCTTGTCTGCCTGCATCATGTCTACCAGGAATGGGAGTTCTAATTGCAGGAAGGCTGAAAAGCTCACAAACTAGGATATCTTGTCTTGTTAACTCTTATAGGAGACAGAGTCATCTCTCTGGGGACATTTGGACAATTATCAAAATCAAGAACCAAGGAAAAGTTCAAAAAAGAGCTGCTGGCTTTTCCTATCCTTTAGGAGAATTGATAGAGGAAAATACTTAGGACTGCTGGAGGAGACACTTAATTATGTCTTTGGTAATTTTCTTTTACATTCTCTCTTATGTATCATTAATATTTAGGAAATGTTCACTAGTTCAATGTTGTTACTTTTGGTGATGCAGAAATATTAACCTAAATCTGCCTTCTTCTCAATTTATCATTGCAGTTATCACCTATACTCATTTTTTTTTCAAGTACAAACCCTGTGTTCTCCACAATCTTTGCACATCTCACTGGAATTAATGTAACTTTTCTCCATTGTACCTTTTAAAGCCTCTATCATAACATGTTTTATGGTTTTTATCTCTTCACACTGGATATGTGTCCAGGGGCCATGTCTGATTAAGTCATGCCCCATAGTGATGTCACTAGTACTAGTCCCGTGTAGGCATTTATTAAATTAGTATGGTTGTAACACAAACATTATCACTTAGATGCTTGACCATCTATCACATGTAGCAGCCCAACAAAACTGTAGTTCAGTAACTTGAGTTCAATGGGATTAATAATCACTTTAATACCTTAAATACAAGATTAAATAGACTTTCTCATCTCCCTTTATCCTCTTAGTATTATAATTTAAGTAGAATAGATTTCATTACACTAATTTTACAGATGAACACACAAAGGTTCAAAGAGCTTAGATTATTTAGCTAAGTTTACATATCAAGTAATTGCAAAACTGGGACTTGCATGTAGAACTCAGAATTCCTTGCTTTGTATAAGCACCATTTTGACAAAATCAGTGCTTGATTAAGTACTTCAGAGTATATTCTCTAGTAGAAAATTTACTTATGCAATTATTTACTTGTCCTATATTGTGTAAATTACATTTAAATATATGAACCTGACTTGATCTTCATAAAAGGATTTATTTCAAATTCCATTATTGATATGGTTGACTATTAAATTTTACCAATATTACAAAGTAAAAATGACACATCTTCAAAAATTAATGCATAAAAATATTGAACCCATTATTTTGTGTAAGTGAACAGTCTCTCACACAAATCTATAAAAATGGGCAATTTTATAAACATCAAGGAGTTTTCAGGTTACACAGTACACTTAGCCTGACTTTATCTTTGAGATAAATTTGAGGAGAAATAGGCATCTGGTAACTGCTGAAATCTGAATGCATTGACTCAAAGCCTCCTATTATACAGATAAATGATTAATGGAGGGTGACCAAATCAATTGTGCACAGCATTCAGACCAGGTTTGTTCAATGATCCCAAGGAAAGCATGTGCTCAATTTAAAGTGATTTTTATATTCTGCTTAATTCACACACTCTGAGAGGGACATGGAGCAAGAGACAGGACCTGACCTCAAATTAAATAATGAAGTCATGCAAAAGAAGAGAGAAGAGGAAGCAAGAGGAGGAAGAGGAGAGAAAGGGAAGGAAGAAGAGAGTAAAAAAAGGATGGAGAACAGAAAGGAAAGAAAGGATGGAGGGAGCAAGGGAGGGAAGGAAGGAGGGAGGAGCAGGGGAGACTGCTCAGGTTCAATTCCATCACAGCTAATATCATTTTACCCCAAGACTACATGAATCATTGTAACTGGAAAACCTCAGCTGTAGATTTACTTTATTTAAGAAATATCTAATAGATCAAAATCTGCGCAACCAAAAAAAAAATGCACCACTATTGTACTCTATAGTATTGTCATTCAAACAGCTTCTAGAAATGAAAAGCAAAATTTTACCTGTTTGAACTTCAGAGTATAAAGGAAAAATAAAATAATGTAGTATTTTTAGAATTGTCAAAATGCACATTGGTAATGATACTTGAATCTTCTGCTTCAGAAGTCATTCTATTAATAATTTAATGAAATAAGATATGGTTTTTAATGATTTCCACAGCCTGAAAAGAGAACCTCTGATTTTATTATTAGCTATATTTCAATTTGGATTTTAAAGTACATTCAGATGAGATTGCTATTTAATTTTTCATTGAAACAAAATATAGACTTCAATATCAAATTCTTTTCTCAAAGTTGAAGTAGGTCATCCTAAAGTACTTTAACTATTATTTTATAGGGTTCAATATAAAGCCCCACATGTAGGTTCTAAACTGAAGTATAATGTTCAGGGAAAGGAAGATGTGTGTTTCAAGGGAGAAAAACAATACTAGTAAGTAAGAAATTATAAGGAAGAAGATTTAGATTTAGTATAAGATGGAACTTTTAAATTATTATTAGCTATATTAATCTGTGTGTCCAACAGACAGACACACTCCTATAAAGTACTTGGCTCTCAGTTACCACAGCACTGGCTTCACTTTGGTACATAGAAGATGGTATGAGGCTTCTTTGCCTTGATTATCTTGCTCATCTGTACCACCTATACTAAGGATGGAATAACTTGAGTTTGAAATCATACAGACCTGGGTTTTAGTATCTGTACCACTGCTCGTGAGTTTTGTGGCATGTACAGAAATTTATTTTCCTTTTCTGTTTTCCCAATTTAAAAATGGATTCAGTTATAAGTCAGATAAATGTAAGTATTTAATAAGAAAATATATATTATGACAATACAGGAATGTTCAGAAGTAAAATGATCAGATTATGAGAGTTATGATCTCTGTGATAGATGAAAAATTTCAATGGATTTCTTGATAGGAACTGTAGCAGAGAAGCATGGCTAGAGGGAGTAAGTTCCTAGGGGATATGCCCTTGGGAATTCTACATTGTCCTTGGCTCCTGGTCTCTCTCTCCCTCTGCTTTCTGGCTTCCAGGAGCTAAGCAGCTTTCTCCAGCCATTCCCTTCCACCATGATGTTCCACCTCAAGCCCAAAGCAGTGAGGTGTGGCTGACGATGGACAAAACCTCTGAAATCATGAGCCCCAAGTAAACTTTTCTTCCTCTAAATTGTTCTTGTGAAGTATTTTGTTCACAGCAATGAAAAGCTGCTTAACACAATATGGAAAAGATTATCTTAACCTTCAACTCATCAACTATCAACAACTTTAGATTTAAATGCCCAGGAGTATTTCAGTTTATTCTAAAGACTTATGGTAGAGAAAGTGGAGTCAAAGAAATGGACTTGCTATATTGGATAAACAGTAAAGGGGTCAAAATTGTGTTCTGGGAGCCATTCTCCCAGCAGGCAAAGAGTTGTCTGCTGGTGCCTTCACGATTGCCTGACTTGGGAAGGTACTGAACTATACCACTTGAAAGAGAGATCACCCACAAAGTGTAAATCCTTCAGACACTTGCATTATCTTCACCAGTTATTCTTTTGGGACTTTATTTTCACAAGACAACATCAGAAATCATAATATGTAATATTTGTCTTATTTACAATTGCATTAGCTTTAGTCAAACTCACTGAGGCAGACAATCAATGATCTCAGAAAACTTAGTGATGGATGAATCCCCCACTCCTCAAGTGAATTACCACTTAAGATTAAAGCTACAGCAAAAACACTGCCTAGGCCCAATATATTTCCCTATAATATAATAGATGATTGGTAGAGAACCCTTTTATAATACCCTAGCTGGGCACAAAGGGAAGGATTGTTTCAGTTTCTGTAGATGACCTACAAGGTCTTAGCTCTATTCTTGTTTAAT
>CM053406.1:10735554-10842940 GCA_028644305.1 Xerus rutilus | reverse complement strand
GAGCAGAAGTGGAAGGAGTAGTTTCAGAGTAAGGGTCACCATGATTTCAGGTGCCAGTGGGATAACTGGATATTATTGTTCAGAAGAGGACTACAGGCATGGTTGTGGCACTTAAGACACCTTGGTTAGGGACAGATTTGAGAGTCTTCACAGAACAAGGGATAGTTATAACTATGGGAATACAATGAGACAACTCAGTGGAAGTGAAGAGAGTGGGATTAGAAAAAGGTTAAGTTAGAGAATTGAAGATCAGCCTGCGTAAGGGCTGAGCAGACACAGACCTGGTCAAGACTGCACGGCAGAATCAGACTTGCTGAGCTTTCTTGCAAACTATAGTATTTTCAGAAATATGATGAAGACTTTTTAGTTCTGAATAGTCAGGTTCAAATTATTACCAGGCCAACACCCCCGTCTCCACAGTCTCCTTCCTGCCCCTGTGGCCAGTCATATCTCCTGATTTTTTAGTCTAAATCATTTTTTACCATAGAAATCTCCCTTTTCTTGAAACTCTTTAGGTCTAGGACCTTCAATTCCCTGCAACGTCAGCAAACTAGGCCCTTAACTTGATCTCTTATGACTGTGTAGCTCATTGATCCATATTCTGGTTCAGTACCTTTTGTGTCCATCCATATCCCAGCAAGACAGGGAGGAGGATCAGGCTCAAGAGAATCAAAGGGCAAGGCAAACACTGTGAAGAATGCTAGAATACTCTCTCAAGAGGTCATTGTCCACTATTCTGAAATGCTGGTTTCTCTAGAATGAACAGAATCATGGCTTGTGATCAACATCTTTCCCTTTTATGGCAATATTCTATTACCATAAGGGAAATCACTTGCAAAACCCTACTCTGTGATGGGTTACCTCTGTAGCAGAGGATTCCAAATGCTATTTAAATGGTTGTTCAGAAGTAAGATTGCTACCATGGAAATATGAATCAGCAGCACAGTGGCATGGCATGTGAGATCATAGCAGCAGGTAAGGATGTGACACATGTTCAGATCAAAGGAAATCAAGGTAAGAATACTAAAATGGTGAACTGTGGATCTGTCAATTATTTGAGAAAAAAAAAAAACAACAAATAATAATAATGGAGACACCACAGAATCTCTTGGGATGACCTGGATTCAAATGTTGGTTCAGCCACCTAATGTCACTGTGAATAAGTTGCCTATGCTCTGTGAGGCTTAGTTTCTGCCTCCTTGATAGGGCTGTTTCCAAATCATGACTCCTTCATGGGATCATTTCTTTAAAATTATAATAATACTGCAAAGCAGTTGGAACATAGATAGTGCCCAAGCATGTTGAATTTGCATACCATTTCCAGGTCAATCTATGACAAGGAATGCAATGGAATCCATTAGGATCACGATGTGGCTGCTGGTTCTGTAATGCTAAGTGCATGTGATCTACAATGCAGACACACACAGAGCAAAATGATGGGACAAAGCTGGCTACAAAACAGGTCAAACGGTTTTCATTTTTAAATTTTGGCTCAACACCAAACTATGTCTCATCTCATATTGTCTTTTAAGCAAGATGTCTGAGACTATAAATTAGATTCTTTGAGTGTTTCGAGCCTCCGGTTTAATCAACATAGTGTCAACCCAGAAGATTTTATCTGCATGCTGACAAAGATTCTCTTCTGATACCAGGAGAGAAGATTGTTACCAGTCTTAGAGAAACACATTTTAGCATAAAAAATCCAGGCTATTCAGAAGGCTGTTTTACTTATCAAGTCTGTAGGAATGAAGTTGTCAGTCAAAAAGAAACTGTTTTGATCCACTTCAAATATGAGCCTGAGGGATTCTATGAGGTGCTGTTTTAAAGCAAGATGCAAAGTTAGAGTTGGCTGGTAATTGTGCTGAACAATTTATACACTTTACAAAAGAAAACAGTGCATCTGGAGAAAGTAAAGGTGAAGCAAACCACATTCTTGGAGACCAAGTAATGCCAGACCTTAGATGTTTTTCTTCTTATTTGCTTTTCTTTGTTATTATTGAATAAAACATTTATTTTAAGAGTTTAAGTTACTACCTTTTTAAAAAATAAATTTTTCCATGTACATCTGTGTATATTTAAGTTCTACTAGATGATGCTATGAAATGCATATAGATAGCAAAGTGGGTTACTATAGAGAGACAGATTAAAGAAACCCTGCCATGTTTCAGTACTACTTTAATATTTGCTTTATAACTCAGGGCAATGTTCTTGGCTTTGGGGACTTCCCACTAAGATCAATACAGTTAGAAACACAGGGCCAATTATCCCTAGCATGCTTTAATTTCAGCATTGCATTTCACCTTTTCTAGTCTTCTTATTGTTTGGTCCTGTGGGAAATATTAGTGATTTCTCCATGCTGGGGAACTGTCAGTTAAGTGGTTCACTTTATTATTTCACATAAAATATTTACAAAAATGACCTTTGGACTCGAGATCATTATGTAACATGTTTTAACTTTTTTATGAATGTTCAAAGGATGATGTTTAAGGCATTTGTGCAGCAGGTGTATAAGCAAAAATCTTTGTGTTGTGAGGTAGCTAAAGTCTCACCTAAGCTAGATCACCAGGAGCCACACAAGCCCTCTCTCCCGGTATGTCTATATTTACTCCCTATTTTCTTCCTTTGTTAAAAATGCCTTATCTGCAAGGGAAAAATAAGAATGTGTTAGCTTGCCAGAGTGAGGCTATATTCCTCTGTAAAAGAGATGACCTGAATTACCAGGGGGAGATTTCAGTGCATAGATTGGAAGGTAGCTTGGAAACATACTATGTCACAGGAAATCATCAACAACCTCACCCACACTGCAGTAGAGGGCTCTTCACAGAAATAAAACATTTTCATTTTCAATTTATGAAATATTTTTAGATGTGATTTATCTGTAATCATGGAGAAGACAATTTTGAATGCATATGAGTTTTTCTTTCTCAAGCAAGGTGATGAGTTTTCAGGACAAGCTCAATGCATTTACTGGTTTTCTGCTAAAAGTGCCTCAAGATATGACTACTTAGTAGGGAAGAAATTGATTTGAAGCGATGCTAGCCTAGGAAGCTAATGCATATCCATACCCAGAATGAGAAAAAAGCTGTAGGGAAAAGAAACACATTTTTTATATAGTCATGAAACATCTCTAGCTGTGCAGTAATGTTCAAATGCGGCAGGTTCCATTTTAAATGTGTCATCCCGCATGCTGCTAACCATTTAGAAACTGCTCAATAAGTATTTGACACTGGACTCATTGTTATATACTAGAGTAGGGTCAAACAATTTCGCAAAAATAAGAAAAAATAACAATAAAACAATTTTTAAAAGTTGGAACATCTTGGGACCACTTACAGTTTAACTCCAGAATGATTCCAGAACTCCCAGGAGAGAAATGCACCTCAACATTTAGAAGAAACTAAAGTCCAGCAAATGCAGGGCATTTTTGATTCATGTGTTAAAACATTAATTTGAAAAGACATTATTTTTATTTATTCTAATTACTTATACATGATAGTAGAATGCATATGTAATCATATGTAAATGGAATATAACTCCTCATTCTTCTGGTTGTACATGATGTAGAGTTACACTGGTGGTATGACCATATATACACATAGGGTAATAATGTCCAAATTTTTCTACTATTCTTGCTACTCCCATGCCCCCTCCTCTTCTTTCACTCCCGTTTCTAATCCAAAGTACCTCTACTCTTTCTTAGCCCTGCCCCTTATTGTGAATTGGCATCCTCATATCAGAGAAAACATTCTACCTTTGGTTCTTTGGGATAGGCTTATTTTGCTTAGCATGATGTCCTGCAGCTCCATCCATTTACCAACAAATGCCTTAATTTCATTCTTCTTTGAGGCTGAGTAATATTCCATTGTGTAATATTCCACATTTTCTTTATCCATTCATCTATTGAAGGGCATCTCAGTTGGTTCCACAGTTTAGCTATTGTAAATTGAGCTACTATAAACATCGATGTGGCTGCATCACAGTAGTATACTGATTTTAAGTCCTTTGGGTATAAAACGAGGAGTGGGATAACTGGGTCAAATAATGGTTCCATTCCAAGGCTTCTGAGGAATTTTCATACTGCTTTCCATAGTGTTTGTCCCACCAGCAATGTTTGAGCATACCTTTTTCCCAACATCCTCACCAACATTTATTGTTGCTTGTATTCTTGATAATTGCTATTATGATTGGAGTGAGGTGAAATGTTAGCGTAGTTTTGCATCTAATTGCTATAGATGCTGAACATTTTTTGAAAATACATTATTTAGAGGAAAAAGGAAATGAACACAATCAATTCTTATTTGAAACAGTGACTGTGTGCCTATCGATGTGTTCTACTCCAGGAAAGATGAACAAAATTCAGACCTGCTCCACAGCATCTTATGGCTTAAGCATAGTGCTCCAGGTTGAAGGTGCATCCTAAGAAGTGAGAAAATCAGAGGTCCAAAAATTACTACCTCTCCCTAAACATTAGTTGGGTGTATCTGAAACTACAGGTTTCCATTAAAACAGTGTCTCTTTAAAAACTAGATTTTGATGTAATATATTTTGCACCAGGAAATGAGAAAATAGAACTCCTAGAAAAAAGAGAATATAATAACTCTTAAATCCCAAAGCATGTGGAAAACTATTAAACCTAATATCCTTTATCTGGCAGTAGCTGCAAGGTGGTTAAAATAACTTGTCTGTGAATAGCAAACGTTATGGATGAAGGGGAAAGATTTAGCACACAAGAGAATATGCTGAAAACCTGGGCTCCCTCTTTACAGACCTTCCCATTCAATTAAATTTGAATCTGCTATGAATAAAATATAAAGGAATATTTTTACTTAGGTAAAAATTAAAATTTTTATTGACATTGAAATGATCTTCTCTAATTAAATTCAGCAAAGAATAATATAAGATCAGAAAGTGGGATGGATGTCAAGTCCTTTCCTATTGCAGAAAGACACCCTGAGCAATGTATTAGAGAATCTGTTTTCTCAGAGGCTTGCTGTGGGCATGCCATTTGCATCCATACATGAAAACCCATGTTGAGTTTGAGTCCACTTCCAGAGATAGAAAAATAAAGGGATAGAGTAGTCCTCTTTGTTTTCATTTTAAACTATGGAAGATATTAAAACATCTTGTGGGAAAAAAGTGATTGAAATGGAAAGGGAAAGAGATGAATGGAGTTATAGCTCTATGCGTGTGTGCATGTGTGTATGCACATGAACATGTGCTATTGCCAGCACTCTTCAGTGAATGTGTAGCCTTAGAATTCTTCCTTCATTTGTAAAGAGATGTTCTGTAATAGAATATTTCTTTCACTATTATATTTACCCTTTTAAAATATTATCTTCTATTTTCTGCAAATACCAACCCCCTTTCTCTATCTGTCTTTGTTGTTATTGTTCAGTGTTTGGTTTGGTTTTGATCTAGTTCTTAGTATTAGTTTTAATTCTTTTATTAAATTTTTTTCTTAATTTTAGTCCACCTCCCTCTTATCCCTCTGTGTTTAAGATTCAACTGATCATTAGTTCTGGAGATGGGAGAGTTCACAGGGGTTAGCATAAAGGGGGCATGATTGCTTTGCATTACTCCTTCTCCCCTCTTTGTTTCTTGGCCAGCATTAGGTGAATAACCTCCATTATGATGACCTCTACCGTGATATACTGTGCTATCACAACCCCAAAACAATAGAGTGAGGCAACCATAGACTGAAGCTTCTGAAACCATGAGCAAAAATAAGTCTTTTCTTCTTATAAATTGTTTATCTCAAGTATTTTATCACAGCAGCAGAAAGCAGACTAACACAGAAAATTGGTGCCAAGAAATGGAGTCATTGGGAATTGCACTAGAGGCCACATATGTTGCATTCTGACAAAAGAACTTGTCCTCATTTGGTCCATGCCCTGAAACTTTGTGGAAGGTTAAGTTTAAAGGTGATGGCTTAATTTAACTAGCAGAGGAAATTTCAAGACAGTGCAGCATTCAGACAGTGGCAGGGGTATTGCTGAATGCTTTAATACAGATCACAGTGAGAACTGGAAGCAAAAAGAAGAAAGATTTCAAAAAGCTGCAATCCAGTCAGAAATGGAGTGTTAATGTTGTAGCCATGATGGGTGTAGAGATTAGCACCACTAAAAAGGAGCCAAGAACTTTGAACTAGTACAATAGGAAAGATGCCTTCAGGATATCTCATGAATAATCAAGACTCCATGAAAGTATCAACCCAGCTAGGCTCAATGGTGCAAAAATATAAACTAATTTCTAAGACTCCTGTTTGAGAAGAGAGTTTCTGGGCACTCTGCTCACACAGAATTTTATTTGATAAGAGGTTTTGGGGTAGCACCCTGTCACGCAGAATTCAAGAATTACGGGGTCATAGATGCTTCCACTGAGATTTCAAAAGAAAGCCTGGGAGGCCAGGGAGTATCTGGCAAAATTAGAGCCTCTGCAATTAGCCCATGGCAGGGCAATCTGTAATACTATGAGAGTAAAACCAAAGCTACAACAGAGACCTAGGAAGTGAGAGATGCGGGGAATGTGGAAGGTCTGCCAAGAGAAGCTGCAGTCCGCAAACAGAGCCAGCCCAGAAGAGTCATGTGGATTGAAATCAGCAAGGCACAGGGATGGGGCTGCCCAAGCCATTTGGAGCTCACTTAACACTCCTGTGTGCTCTCGATGTCAGACATGAAGCTAGAGGATTTAAAGTTCACCCTGTGAAGTCCTGGTCTTTTTGTTTGATCCTTACTTTCTGTGCCTCTAATCCTTATTGGAATAGGAATATTCACCTTGTGTTGTTGCATATCAGAAGTATGTAACTTTTGTTTGTTCCTTTGTTTTTAAAGGCTCACCATGGAATTTGCCTTGAGTTTCATTGGAGATTTTGGACTCGGACTTTTGAGCAGTGCTGGAAGAGTTTAAACTTTGGGAAATCTTGGAAAGGGATGAAATAAATTTTGAATTGTGAGATGGAGATGATTCTTTGGGGTCCAGGGACATAATGTTATGATTTGTACCTTCAATGTCCTCTTAAGGCCCATATGCTAAAGGCTTAATCATCAACCTGTAGCACTGCTGGGGGTTGATGTCCCCTGTAGGAGGTGGAACCCAGCAGAAGGAAGTTAGGACCCTGGGGGCATGCCCTTGAAGATATGGAGATGACAGGCCCTTCTCTCTGTGTTTGCATCCCAGCTGACATGAGATGAATAAGCCTCCTCCACCATGTATTCCCACTATGATATCCTGTGCCACCACAGGCCCAGGCCAATGGAGTCAAGTGACCTTGGACTGAAACATGTAAAACTAAGCCAGAATAAACTTTTCCTCCTTTCAAGTTGATTTGTCTCAGATATTCCTCATAACAATTGAAAAATGTCTATTATAGAAGACTTACCATGGTCATTTTAAAATAAAAATATTGCTGACATAAGTACTTATTTTTACAATGATTTATGGGTCTTTTATTCCTATTCAGATATAGTCTCAAATAAATAAATACACACATGCACACACACCTACAGTGAAAAAAAACTTTTTTAAAAAATTATGTCCAGAACTTATCACTCTAGAATTCTTTCTAGAACTCTGTAGCCCAGTATCCTCTTTTAAACACTGGACTCATATAACCAAGTTTCTCTGGCACATTTTGGTCTGTGCCTTAGATTTAGTTCCCTGGAAATAGTCCCAGATGGTAGATTAGCCTTCTCAGGTTGCCATAGCAAAAATACCACAGATTAAATGCCTTAAATAATAGAAATTTATTTCTCACAGTTCTGAAGAGTAAAAGTTAATTATCAAGGTGCCAGCAAATTTGGTTTCTGGTGAGGGTCCTCTTCCTGTCCATATGGATTTTCCTCAATGTTTGTGTTAGGAGAGAAAGAGAGTGAGTGTATGTATGTCCTTGATTCTATTCATTTAAGTTCACTAATCTTAGCCGATCGGGGTCCCAACCTGCTGAGGAGAATTCTTAAGTTTATATCTTTTAAGGAAATGGAGAAGGAAGAGCTGGGCAAAGGAGTATCTGAATTGCAATGCAGTTGCTACTGAAGCTTCCACCAACTGAAGGAGAGGTTGGACCTGGAATAGTCCTTGAGCTTAGTCCCAAGGGGTAGAAAGGATTGGCTCTTCATGTACTTACAGCGTTTATGAGTCATAAGCTGCCACCTGGACAAGGGCATAAACTTAATAATCGCAGTTCCATGTCTCCAAGTTCAATTCCCAGGGAGGGATACAGTTCTAATTGTTCAGCAATTGGTAGTCAAGAAGTTGGGGGAGGCATGCACTGGCCCCCAAAGTGTGAGAGGGAAGTACCACAGTATTTTTGCATCCTCAGATGCACTTGCTTCTTACAGAAGTTTGCTCCCGTCTGGAATGAGCTTTCCCAAGGGATGGATTGGTCTTATTTCCTGGGGAGCTTATGAGTAAATGAGAGCCACAACCTGTGCTGTTGCAATTGATCTCAAGGCCATTACTAATCCTCAGCACCCTCTCCTCCAAGACTTGTTTTAGGTTGCCTTTACTCTTGGTCATCCTCTCTGTTGGTCCAAATGATGATTTGCCTGGTAGGGGTCCTTAGGCCTTCATCTCTCATAGGTCTGAAGCCTAGTGGTTACTGTGTCTTTCTTGGGTAATGGCTACTGTACCATCCATTTAATCTGAATACTGGACAAAACAGTTTCAAGAGATGCTTTAGTAGAACACATTCTGCCTTGTCCACCTTTGAAAGCAATAGCCCTTCCTCCTCTTGTTGATCAGAGCCAATTTCTCAGTGTAATGTTGACTCTTTTCCTTGCTGCTGGTTTCCTGTCATGAGAAGACCAAAGTAAATATGAAAGACCTAGCCTAAAATGTATTAGCTTACTAGTACATTAAATGTACTATGTATATAGTACTTAAATGTACTATGAAAGAACTAGCTTAAAATGTATCCTACTCTGTTTGCTGGTGGCAGCAAAATCAGTTAAAGATACAGGACCCACAGAGCCCTTAACCATGCATACAGAAATCACAAATGCCTTACAAAAAACTGGAAGTGATGGTGATAGCACTCTACCCTCATTTCTGGATCAAGGAAATAATAGGAAGAATCTGCCAGCCCCCCATCCCCCATATCCATCCCAACTGTAAATTTAAGGATCATAAAAATAAAATTAAGAGAGTCTTTAAATCTAATGAGTCTTTAAATCTAATCTTTCTGGCTTCCATATGCCCTCACTCACACAAGTGGGCTAAGGAAGTATTTGTGTACTTGGGCATCAATGTCCATTCAGACTCTGCGTCCCATAATCCTAGAGATACGTGAGTATTTCCCTTTTGTCAATACATGATTATCTAAGTAAATGGCTTGAGATTCCTTTGGGGAACAGTAGGAGAACTGCCAAATAATATTCTTGTCACAGCATTCCAGGTTCTTTCCCGTTATAGACCTAATCTCTCCTTTACCAGATTCCATATCTGAGAACTATCTCAGGTCAAGAGCACGGCAAGAACTACATTCAGATTAAGAAACACCCATTATTAATTTCCTTTGATCATATTAATGAAGCAGTATTTCTATTAAATGCCCATCTATCTTGCCCCTAAAATCTTGGTGTTCTTTTTTTTTTTTTTTTTGGCATTGGGGATTGAACTCAGGGGCACTCAACCACTGAGCCACATCCCAGCCCTATTTTGTGTTTTATGTAGAGACAGGGTCTCACTGAGTTGCTTAGCACCTCGCCATTGCTGAGGCTGGCTTTGAACTCGCGATTCTCCTGTCTCAGCCTCCCTAAGTGCTGGGATTACAGGCTTGAGCCACCGCGCCCGGCTCCTTGGTGTTCTATTAATCACCTCCAGAGTTCTCTGTGGATCGATATTCTCTGGCTACCACTGTGGTCTTGGTACTCATTGCCATACTTGCGGCCTCTAACCCTGGCTTCTGAGGAGAGGCACCACAAAGCTTCTCGAAGATGGTATTACCCCTCTCAACAATACATGTTTATAGGAGCTCTCTCCACGCCTTCAATGCCTCCCCTCCCCTTTCCTTTGCCCTATGCTGACTGGTTACTTTGAATACTTCCTTTTCCTTACCCCATGCTGATTGGTTACTTTGAATGTTTCCCCTCCTCTTTACCCCATGCTGATTGGCTGCCTTCAGTGCCTCTCTTTTTCTCATCCCATGCTGATTGGCTGCACGCCTGACATGAATCAATACCCTATTGGCTGTAACCTAACCTCAGGGCCAAGGTTGGTCCGAGGACCCTATATAAACTGTTGCACTAACTGAAATAAACGGGTCTGCTTCTCGCTCCGGCAGAGCAGTTTTACCTACCCCCGGTGTCTGGGTGAGTGACTCCACGACCGTCCACCCCATAAACCCTCATCTTTCGGGACCCCAGACCTCGTCCCATGGGACCCCATTGTCCCTCATCCTCCGGGACCCCTGACCTTGTCCCGTGGGACCCCATTGTCCCTCGTTCTCTGGGACCCCAGACGTCGTCCCATGGGACCCCATTCCTCAGTCCCCTCATCCTGCAGAACCCCAACTCGTTGAGTGAACCCACACGAGGCACGACATAAATGACACATGTTCTATCTCTTTGGTAAATGGAATATACTCTTTTAGAATGTACTTGGCAAGTGGCTTTTCCAGCATTGCATAGTTTTTCTATTCCAGTGTATCCACTTTTCTCAGCCTTTTGATTCCCTGTTTCCTGATCTTCCTCATAATTCTTTCAGCTTCCCTTCATTTAGTGTGAGGCATCATTTTTTCAAACCTCAAAGAGGAATCTCTCAGAATGCTTTCCAGCATGCTAAACCCACTACCATAGAAGAGTGTCCCATATCAGTAGATTGCCCTTGACCCCACACCACTGAGGACTCTCCCAAGCACACTTGCAGCTCTTGTTTGTGTACATCAACAGATCCTGTAGCTCCACTGGTATCTGTCTTCCATTGGCAGCCCCACACATCTCATTAATTTATGTTAGGATTTGACCTCTGCTTGGTCTGATTGTCAAGAAGGGAGGTAAAAGTAGATTCTGATCAGGGACAAGCATTATCTTTATTTTTTTTTTTTATTTTTATTTTTTTTTTTGTGGTACTGGGGATTGAACTCAGGGGCACTCGACCACTGAGCCATATCCCCAGCCCTATTTTGTGTTTTATGTAGAGACAGGGTCTCACTGAGTTGCTCGCTTAGCGCCTCGCCATTGCTAAGGCTGGCTTTGAACTCGCGA
The DNA here is from genome assembly GCA_028644305.1 of Xerus rutilus. Taxonomy (NCBI): domain Eukaryota; kingdom Metazoa; phylum Chordata; class Mammalia; order Rodentia; family Sciuridae; genus Xerus; species Xerus rutilus. The sequence continues at coordinate 10,831,739 of CM053406.1, read as the reverse complement.
TTCTCCTGTCTCAGCCTCCCTAAGTGCTGGGATTACAGGCTTGAGCCACCGCGCCCTTTAAAATGACTTAAAATCAGCATACTATAGTGACAGCCACATCAATGTTCATAGCAGCTCAATTCACAATAGCTAAACTGTGGAACCTGTCTAGATGCCCTTCAACAGATGAATGGATAAACAAACTGTGGTACATATACACAATGAAATATTGCTCAGCATTTAAAGAAAATAAAATTATGGCATTTGCAGATAAATGGATGGAGTTGGAGAATATCATGTTAAGCAAAGCAAGCCAATCCCAAAAAACCAAAGGCCAAATGTTCTCTCTAATTAGTGGATGCAGATCCATAACGGCGTGGGGGTGGGGGTAGAGGAATCTTGGGCAAAGGGGAAGGAGGGAGAAGAAGGGGGCCTGGGGACAGGAAAGATGATAGAATGAGATGAACATCAATACCCTAGGTACATGTATGACTGCACATGTGGTGCAATTCTGTATCATGTACAACCAGAGAAATGAAAATTTGTGCTTGAAAAAAAAAAAAAAAGAAAATGGACACAAAGTAATATGTCTGAAAAAACTTAAATGTTCAATAAACACATTGAAAAAATTATTTTAAAAATATGTGTGCCTCACTTGAGATCTTGGCATGATCTTCAAGCAGAGGCAGAAGTGGGACGATGGGCTAGAGGGACTTGTCTTCTAACAAAAAGGAGGTGGACAGTTCTGCAGGTCCAGCAATATAAGAAGTTGTTAGCTCAAATTCCTGAACGTTGAACTTTCTCTGGTTATAGGAAATTAGATTCTCCAGTTTTAAATGTTGCCAAAAATAGGTAATTGATAACCGTAAGCTTATAATGATCACTTTTCAATGAATCAATGGCATTTAGTAACTAAATTCCATACTCCTCGTAAATTTCCATTTTCTGTCTCTTAACTGACCAAGAATATTCCATTTGTAATATTCACATCATTGAGGACTCTCCCAAGCATACTCTTCCCACTCTTGTTGGATATTACATCTGTAATATTCTTCCACAGAAGTGGAAGATGGTGCATCTTCTTCCACCAATATTCCATTTCTGTCCACCACAAGTGAACATTTTAACAACAGCATCATATAACTCACCACCTCAAAAATTCCTCATTGCCTGATAGCTGACAAACGATACCTCACAAGAATTTCATTGGATCTTGCTTCCTATGACCCTGGTACCAACTGTCTTCAGTTGAATAACCTAGAAACAGACTGTGGCAGAGAATTGTGTATAAAAGTTTATTGGGATATAACTCAGGCAGTATAGTTGGAAAGAAGTAAAGAAAATTGTATTGAGCTGAGGGAAAATTGACTCCACAATGGAGTTGCTCCCGGAGCTCAGACAGCCTTAAGGGAATATCCTTCAGAGTTGCCTCAAATAGAAGAAGTCAAGAGGCAGTGTCTCAGTACGCCCACATCTGCCATTAGCTAAATAATGCCCCTGGCAAGAGGGAAGATATGCAACTTTGAGAAATATAGTTCCATGAGGTTGAGGGCAATTGTCACAGAAGGAGACAGGGTCAATCCATCAGTAGCCACTATCTCAGCAACTGGGGGATGGAGAGAGTCTGGGTGGAATATCACAAAGACCACTACTTGATATTGGCCAAATCATATTGTTATTAAAAAATAACCACTACTTAACTACATCTGACCCTTCAGATTTCAGCTCAATTAGTTCTCTGTCTAGGAAGTTCTCCCTGCCCTTGACCTGTCCTCCTCCCCTGCTGTACACCACACTCTGCCAAACTTGGTCAAATCTCCCTGCTACATATTCTCTTAACTTCCTGTTTTTTTCTTCACAGAATTTATCACATTTTTAGTTACAGATTTATTAGTGTGATTATTTGGCTAAAGTTTATCTTTTCTATTAAATTGAAAGTTTAAAGAGGAAACAATGACATTTTTGTTCACCCTTATGCCTCATGTCCAGCAGAGAACTGGTAGAGTTCATTCAATATTAGTTTGAATTATATTGCACTGATGACTTACTATAAGGAACGCTGCTCACTGTAACAATGGCATCACCATCTAGTAAACATACCCCAATAGCTATCATAAAGAATAGATTTCTACTAGAAAGCATAATAACTTTCTTGTCAGAGAGTACTTACTGTATTCATTGACAAAATTCACAGCTTCTGAAGAGTTGCAGATGAAGCTGTCAGAGAGAATGAGATAATGACCCAAAGAGTAAAACTGTCATGATAACTTCTGAAATCAACAGTTCAATAAATATGATCACCAAAGTTCATATTTTAAAAGAGGCTGTACTGAAAACACTCAGATACTAGCAAGGATGTGGAAATAAGAACTATCTTTCATTCTGCATGAGAACACAAAACGGAACAGCCACTTTGGAAGACAATTTGCCATTTCTTGCAAAGACAAACCATATCTTATCATATAATCCACATACAGTACAAACCTGCCCTTTGATATTTACCCAAGAAATCGAAAACTTGTGTCCATACAAAAGTCTACACACAGGTGTTCATAGCATCTTTATTCCTAACTGCCAAAACCTAGAAGCCACCAAAATGTCCTTCAGTAGGTAACAGATAAGTATGCAATGTTACATCCAGAAAATTATTAAATGTTATTTAGCACTAAAAAGAAATGAGTTCTCAAGCCAAGAAAACATAAAAGAAACTTAAATGCACGTTACTTAATGAAAGAACCCAATCTGAAAAGGCCTGATAATGCACGAATCCAACTTTGTGAAATTCTTAGAAAGGCAGAACAAGGCGGAAGTGATAGTATCCATGGTTGCCAGGAGTTGAGGAAAGAGGAGCCTGAGTAAGAAGTGCACGGAGGATTTAGGGCAGTAGATCTATTCTGTGTGATAGTAAAGTAGTGGATACAGGTCATTATACATTTGTCCAAAACTATAGAGTGTGCAACACCAAGTGAACCCCGGCATGAACCGTGGGCTCTGGCTGACAGTGATGTGCCAGCACAGGTTGAGCCACGTAGCCACAGTGCCACTCTGGGGGAGGATGTTGAGAGTAGGGAGGCTAGGAACATGTGGGGTCAAGGACTATGACTTCCAATGTTGCTGTGAGCATAAAACTGCTCTAAAGGAGAAAATCTATTAGAAAAGAGGATGTAAAAAGTTCTGTAAACGAAAAAAAAAGAGTCTATAAAACTATGTCTGTTTGATCTTATATGACTTACATTCACATTTTAGTTCCACGTTTGTTGATCACTATGTTTATAAAAATGGTCGGTGAATTCTTGACTATTTTTCCTAGGTGTTTTAGTAAGGCATTTCATGAGGCACAAACAAGGAAACTTGTTCATAAATTCTACTTTTTTTCTATAAGAACATTTAGAGGAGAAACTTCTTAACTGAGAGATTTCAGCTTGATATACCTCATTTTCCCCTTTAAATGTCCACCAATGAAAGACTTAGCTTGGCATCTGTTACTTATGAAACATTAATTTCCAGAAATTGGATTTTAGCAAAGGCTCTGTGTTTATCTCAGATAAATGTAAAAGATATCTCAGATAAATGTAACCTGAATCTGACCAGTCACCCAAATTAAATGTTCCCCTTTAAAGATTAACATGGGTACTGAAGATACCTTGAAGCAAATTTCTAAAGAAAATCGGCCAGCTAGACTTTCCAAGTGTTCTGTTTACATGTCAACTTGCATTCCAGATAGTAGTTGTTTAAGTCAAGTAAACATCTCAGTTTTTATCTGATAATCTAATAAACAATGGGCCAGGTTCCATATGTGATCCTACCATTCATAAATTACCTTTTAAGCACAAAATTTAGTGTCTTCTAGGAGTTAAGAAGCTGAAAACACTTTATTTAAACAAGTACCTAGCACATGCTGCATCTCTCATAGTTCTAAGTGCTTTACAAAAGTGAACACATTTAACAGATGGACACTAGAATTGAAAACTCATGTTTTATATCACAGGAAATCCAGAATAAAAGGAGTTAGTAGTTAGTATCATCTCCAAGTCAACTAGTTGCCAAATTATTCCCCCACGAGGCATGTATGTGTAGGACCTCTGAAAGTATCTCCAGGAGGTCCCCTTGAAGTGGCCAGTTTTATGATATCTCAGGACACTCAGCAAATTCACCACATGAAGGGCACAGCAAGCTTCCTGTGATTCCACAACCGCTATGATAAAGATATCTTGTGATTGTGTAAAAGTCTAGATGATGTAGAGTTAGACTCACAAACTGCATCCACTTGCAAGCTAAATTGTAACAGCACTTGATAATAGAGGACTGATACAGGTCCTATGAAGGCTGATAGTAGTGTTTGGAGATGGCTGAGTTACTGTTACACGCTTCCACAGAGTAGAGGGAAATAAGACCATTTTTGCATACTTTCAGCCTCCAAAATAAGAATAAGTTTGTCTAAACGTTTTTATTATTTTTGTTTTCTCTGTGACCCATCAATGCATAATGATATTTACTTTACACTCTCAACTTAATAGTGTTCTCATTAAACCTTAGATGCTATGGCATTATTCACATACCAATAATTACATTCCCGATATTCCTGCATTTCATTGGATTTTAACTGTAGTGTGGGTCCCATAAGCACTGGCACATTCATAGATTCCTATCTCATCAACCTCTTGAGGCAAGAGTTAGAATATTAAAAAAATCTGTGGCTCCTCCGTTGCCATGGCTGAAGTTTCTCCCATGCCAGCAACTGATGTGTAGCTTTGGCCACGGTCACAGCGTGTCAGATGGCAAAAATGAAATGTGCATGAACGCATGATCAAACTTGCTCGTGGCCTCATTTGCCTTCTCAAAACCACTTTGTGCAGAGCATATAATTTCCTTTTGTTCCATGACATTAATGGATTTCTTGGTCTGTAAACTGCTCTCCTTATTTAATACAAACACCCACTTTGATGGAAATTACCTGACTTTGACTGATGAGACATCAAAAAACTAACAGATTCACTGTAGCTTAAACCAGTGTGTGTGTTCATTTATTCTCTAGTTATTTTCACTGTACGGTGCTCTCATTATTTTTGTGAAATAAATATAAATGGTGTGCTTTCTTCCCCTTTGGCTCTTCTAACAGTTCTTTCTGGATTGCATGAAAGTTATTTGCAAATACATGTTTTTTTATAAAAAAAAAAAATGTAGTGAAGGTGTCCAGTGACCCTTAAGTCATTGTGAGAATTTAACTCACAACAGACAGGCTGACAGAGCAGGCAGTGGAAAGGTTGACATTTTTCTGCTAATTTCCAGGTGAGATTTCAGATTTGATCTTCCTCATATTTTCACACAATTCAATACAATGAGTTAGTTGTTTCATAAGATTTGATGATAGACAGTGAACAAGTTTAAAATGTTTAAATCAAGTTTTAAAAGCATTGATTATAAACTGTAACAAAGTCTTTAACTGTATGTCTTTAAATATAAATAATTTCCACTTAATTAAAAAAATCTTATCACTGCTCAGGAAATGACTGTTCTGACACAGCATACCCTTATCTGAGTTCCAGCCTCCTTAGTGAATTGGGATGTAAATGACATGAACTGCATTTGACTTGACTACCACAATGAATATAGAGCTATCCAATCATAAGAATAAACTATTTTTTTTTCATTTTGAAGCAGGTGATTACATGTTCACCTAAGAGTTCTGGGCAAACATCTGTGAATTGCTAGCGGTTTGCTGGTTTTGCTGAAAACTTTCATAATTTGTTTTTCTTTCTCTTGAGAACATGGTTTAGCATGTAAATAGTCTTTTCTAAAATATCATTTTGTCACCTTATTGGTACTTTTTAAATAAACGGCAATTATATGCTGCAGCTTTCTGTACTTCCCTGGTGTCACAAGTTAATAATAATAATAAAAAAGATCCAGAAAACTCAATTTCCTACAAAGCCAATAATATTCTGCTAACTCTAAAATTGGCTCATTAAGGACTGGATGTTCTTATTTCTCTAGAAGTTAGAGATAAAAGTGAAAAGTTGCCTAGTAGCAGCTCAGTTCAACAAAGCTTCCTGGCAGAAGTTGGGAAGGGGAATCTCAGGTGACATCTGAGGACACATCCTTAAATCCAGCCGTCAAAGCACCTCAACCCAGGGTATTAATTCTCAGCATATCAAAAATGGGTGTCAATGGTACCAGCACTTTGGAAAGCAGTTTGGCTGTTCCTCAAAATGCTAAAAAAAAGAGTTGCCATAGGATGGGACAATTCTACTCTAAGGCATAAAAGGGAAATTAAAACATACATTCATACAATAATGTATGTATGAGTGTTCATAATGTTATTGTTCATAACAGCCATACAGCACAAAGGACCCAAATGTTCCCAAACTACTGAATGAATTAACACAATGTGATATCACATACAACAGAATATTATTTGGAAATAAAAAGAAATGGAGTATTGATACAGTGAACCACAGGGGTGAGCAATGAAAACATCTTGCTGAGTGAAATGCAGCATCACAAAGAAACGTGGCATGTTTCTATTTTTATGAGATGTCCAGAATGTGTGGTTCTATAGGGTTGAAAGATGGAGTTGTGTTTTTTTAGAACTTTGGGGACAAGGTAAGAGTTGACATTAAGAGGAAAAATGGGGAGATGATTGCTAATGGGTATAAGAATTTCTTTAGGGGCCAATAAAATTCATCTAATTAAATTTTCTTGTCTTTTCAAATGTTACAAGTATTATAAATGGTACACAAGTTTAAAATGTTGCAAGTTGTGGAGATCAGCTTACATTAGTTCTTGCACCTTTGCTTCCAATTTTTTATCAACAATCTAATACTCATTGTGATGATGTTCGTTTGATAAAATCCAATGAAATATATACTTCCAATGAGTAAATTTTATCATGTCATTTCTATCTCAAAAAAGATGTTAAAAATGGAGACCACTTCTTGTTCTTACTATGGGTCAAGTAATATATTAGGAAGTTCACACAAATGAATTTATTTAATCCTCAGAACAAGGCTTTCTTGGTTGAGGATTCAAAGTTGGAGATGAGAAATTAGCAGAGTAAGTCTATTTGACTTTATGACTACTAAGCTACATACTATGATCATCAAGATGCTACTTTGAATAAGGAGCAGTTGTTTGTCCCTTGTGTTCGGCCATCTAGAATAGCAAAGCAAATGTCACCCCTTGCAACATCAAAACCAATGGACTTTAATTAACTGTCTTTGTGCTGGATGCACTGTCTATCTGACTGATACAGTCTAGGCAATACAATTTATTATTTAAATGTTCATTTGGTTTGAGTTGTTCCAAATACCTACCTGTAAAAGTATTTAGAGGAATTCTTCTAACTCAAGGCTTTATAATGTGAAAGAAACAATGAAATTATCAAGGACTGTGCATACAATATGTTTTCAATATGTTTAATATTTCATTAAAATATAGACATATAATACAAACTACAACTGATAGACATGAACATCTGGCTTTAACTTCCACTTAAAAATTAGTAAAGTTATGGAAGAGCAAAGGAAAAAAAGGGACTGAAATAGTGCCCCTTTGATCCCACTCAGTTAAGGATTTCCTCCCTTCTGGAGAGTCACTACGATGCTGGATGCTTTGCATACATTTGCAGATATATTTTTCACAATAATCTTACCTGACAGATGAGCAATCTACATCTTAGGTAAATTGCTAATGTCACATACACAGAAAAGGAAACTACCTGGCTTTAGCCTTTACGGTGTGGTGTTCTGAAGGTTAAAGTCTCTCTTCTCCATGAAGCTAAAACTGCATGCAGAGCCATATTGGTTGCTAAAAAATCTAAAAAATAGGTGCCAGAGCCTGGAAGTTAGAGCACAGATAACCTGCTACCAAATCCAAATGGGAAAAAAAGCACATTTATCATTCTTGATGAATTTCAAAAATGCTACCATTTATCCTCTGCCATCCCCCAAACGTTATTTTCTTCCCAATATTCCCCTACTAGCCAAAGAGCCATTCCCTTTGCTCACCCTTCTAAAGACTCCAAGACTTCATTTTTTTTAAATTCTACTTAAACCAGGAGATCTTTGTTGGAGTCAATGTCAAGTGTCTCGATCTTCAGTCGTATTATTATTGCTTTGATAAAATTGCCAGGTGAGGCCTCTGACCTTGAAACAAACCCAGAATTAGCTCATCCGGTGGCATGTTTTCTAGCTGGTCATAATGAGATAATCACTGTCCTGCAAATAACCAACATGATTATCTTTGAAAGACAAAATGAGAAATTTTCTAACAGTATTTTAAATCTTATTTCATCCTGACCTATTCACAAATGAATAATTTAACATTTCCTAAAACTGTCATACTTGACCACAAAATAAAGTTAGTGTTTCCAACTCTCTTCAATCTATTTTCTCAGACTGGCAATTGATTGGTTTACCTGTGTATAACTTCAACTGAAAATGTGTGACTCCAAGGAATTTAAAGTTATAGGCAGGCTATTATATTTTATTTTGATTTCCTAAAAGTCTCTACTAAATCCCTTAAGCCTCAAAACCAGGAGAGTTTAGAAAATTAATCTGCTGTTTTCTCTTTGTCATAATCATTGTTTTCTAATAAGTGGATGGGTTTAGATTTAGTGTCTGGCAGGGGAGGGAACAAAGTTAAGAGTAAACATTATGTCTTAATATGGTATAAAGTAACTTTTATGTTTCTTCAACTACTGCATTTAAAAATGTATATTTACATTATAAACCCCTCAAAAATTATAAAAACACTATAAATATTAGTCAAAGTAGTGTGAAGGAGTGGAGAATAGGGTACTAATTTGTATCTCTAGTGATGTGATAGGAGATCTTTACCACATGAACCCAGAAACCAGTCTTGTACTTGATATAAGATTCCATGCAAGTTATTGAATCTCCCTATACTTTGATTTTTTTTCATTCATAATAAGATGATGCTTAGAAATTTGTCCACTCTTATAGCTAATGATTCCACCAAGTTTTCTCCTTTCCAAGATTTACTGAATGTACTGTCATGTTGAAAACATTTGTTCGAGTTTATATGAATAAATTACATTTTTCTAGAATAATTTTACTAAAAAAAAAGGCAAATTAGAGTATCAAAATTATTTTGCTTTATGTGTTACTTATTTTTAATCTCATAACAATTAGAATTATTTAAAATTACAGGTTATTATTTCATTTTGCTTTAATGACACTCATTATCTTGGATCCTAAATCCTTGTTTGGAGGGCATGAGTTCACATTTGCTTCACCAAAATCCACAACTATAAAGCCTTACACAACTGTGTGCATGCAAATGAGTGAGCAGAGAAAGTAGTGCAAATGAAAAAAGTTTCAGCAAACAATTTTTTTCAGTCTTATAATTTACATATGGTCTGTCTATCCTAGGTATTTACCAAGAAAAGAAGAAATCATAAGTGGAAAGTAATATAGAGCTCAGGTAAGGGATATTGCTATTGTATTTTAGGAAAACAACTCATGAAATATTGCCAAATTTTAAGTAACAGAGTTAGGCTTAGTACCTCAAACACCAACAGTGGGATTATTAGCCATCACTCAGCATTCTATACCCATAGGCAAATATGGCTTATATTTCATAGTTAAAACACCACCTCAGTGTATGTGTGTATGTGTGGGCATATGTGTGTGTCTACATTTCCATATCTTTGTGTGTTTGAATCCCAAAATTCAAATACTCATGGCAATAAGAACAAGTAACTTTAAATTAAATAGATTTAAAAAATGGAACTTTTTGACAACATATAAAAATGTATTGTTGGTCAAAATCTCTAAAATATCTCCAACAGAAAAATCTAAAATGCCTCCAACAGTAATCAGATGTGAGTTGCTTGTTGATGAATAAATTGAATTAATCAAATAGAAGATATACTTATCCAGAATGTAAGGGAGAGATTCAGAATGATATAATGATGAATATAACTGAATAGAGTCTTAAAATTACCTTTGGATCCACATAAACAACTAGAAAGCAAAAAACAAAAAGGCCATAATTATTTGTGTAGTGACATTTCTCATAATTCCCACACTTATTTTATTAAGAGATGCAGAAAATACAAATATAAAATATCATTTTCCCAAACTCAATTTAGCATGTTTTCTAAGAAACATGGCATTGAGTTCATATGGATGGCAGCAATAAACTTGAAACTGTGACGCACTTGCGTGCATGTGTCTAAAGAAAGTGAAATTATACTTTGAAGAGATGTCTGAACTCCCATGTTCATTGCAGCTTTATTCACCAGAACCAAGCCATGGAAACAAGCCACATTTGTGTGGAATGTATGGAAAGATACATTTTGATACATATGTACTCACACACACAATGGAATATTATTCAGCCATAAAAAAGAAAGAAATTCTGCTATTTGAATAACATGAATAAATCTTGAGATTATTATGTCAAAAGAAATAAATCAGATAGAGAAAGACAAATACTGTAAGTACTCATTTTTATGTGGAATCTGAAGAAGCCCAACTCTTAGAAACAGAACAGAATCAGAATAGTAGTTGCCAAGGGCAGCACTCTGCAGCATGGTAAAGGGAGGTGTTAGTAAAAGGGTTTGAACTTCCAGTTATGCACAAAAGTTCTGGGGATCTCATGGACAGCATGGGGACTGTAGTTAACAATACTATGTTGTATATTTGAACTTTAAGAGACTCTTTGATGTTTTCAATCTAAAAATGATAACTGTGAGGTGACAGGCTAATTAGCTGATGTGTAGCAGACATTTTATGTCTACATATATCAAAGCAATATGTTATACAAGGTAGGTACATTCAGTTTTTATTTACCAATCAATGAAACCGTACCTCAATAAAACTGGAAAAAAGAAAAGCTGAATAAAAAGAAACATTAAGTCAGATTCTTGAAGTTCAATGGTGGTTACCAGGGACTAGAAGTGCGGCCAACAGTAATTCAAAGGGTGCAAAGTCTCAAGGACACTGAAGTTAATATTGTATGTCAACTTAATATTTGTTAAGAAAGTACATTGTAAATCACACCAAATGCACAAACAGTAACTATGTGAAAAGATAAACATGTTAATTAGCTTTACTACAGTAATTAGTTCACTATGTCCATGTATACCAAAACGTCTCAAAGTATAGTTTACATATAAAGTTTCAATTAAAAAAATTAAAAGAAAACAGGAAGGAAATAACTCATCATAAGAGACATCTGTGAGTTGTTCTGTGAGAGAAGAACAAGATACTAGATATGGCACTCTCAGTTTAATTAGACACCTCTGGACATACTATCTATATAAAGAAGTTGTCTAATAGCTAACATTAACACATGCAAACATACACACACACACACACACACACACACACACACACACCAATTTCATATCTTGGTTATGGTGAATATTGTGGATAATGTTGCAAGGAACCTAGAAGTGCAGATGCTTAGTGATTTTATTCCTTTGACTATATACTCAGAACTGTATACACAGTGTCCATCATCAGATGAACAGGTAAAGAAAAAGTAGCATCTCTACAAAATGGAATATTATCCAGTCTTAAAAAGAAGGAAGTCCAGTCATTTGCAACTACATGGATGAACCCAGAGGAAATTATGCCAAGTGAAATAAACCAAGTATGAAAAGACAAAAGCTGCCTGATCTCACTAACGTGTGGAATCTAAATAGTTGAACTCACAGGAATGGAGTAGAATGATGGTTACCAGCTGTTAGGAGTGGGAAGAGATTGTAAAGACACTGGTTAAAGGACACAAAATTTCAGTTAAATAGGATGAATAAGTTAAGGAGATCTATTGTACAACAAGGTGACAACAGTTAGTAGTCTATACTTAAAAATTGCTAAAAGAGCAGATTTTAAATGTTCTCACCACAAAAATAGATAACATGTGAGTCAATGGGTATGTTACTTAGCTTGATTTAGTCATTCCACAATATATACATAGATCAAAGCATCATGTTATGTAACTACAAATTATTTCATATCAACTAAAAAGTATTTAATGTTAAAACTCATATGTGCCTTATATATTGTTATGGTTTAGATGTAGTGTCCCCCAAAAGCTCATATGCAAGACAATGCAAAAAGGTTCAGAGGAGAAATGATTGGGTTGTAAGAATCTTAACCCAATCAGTGAATTAGTCCCCTGATAGGGTTTAATTGAGTGGTAACTGAAGTGCTAGGGCATGGTTGAAGAAGGTGGGAATTGGGGTGTGGCTTGTGGGTATATATTTTTATCTGGCCAGTAAATTCTCTGTCTCTCTGCTTCCTGACACCATGTGAGCTGCTTCCACACTCTCTCCATGATATCCTGCCCCATCTTGAGCCCTGAGGAATGGAGCCTGTCTTCTATGGACTAAGACCTCTGAAATCGTGAGCCCCCAAACAACCTTTTCTTTCCCTATAATTGTTCTGGTTGGATCTTTCATTCACAGCAGCGAAAAAGCTGACTAAAACATATATGATGTCTTTGTGTGGCCCACTGAAGTCCAGTTCTTCATAGTGTAAAGCTGGAGTAGGAACCGTTTTATTCACAGGGAAAGCCATGGCTCAGGAGAGATGTATTAATATGAGAAGATACATGCTTTTTTAAAATCACTGCACTGGCATATTCCCAGAAAGCAATTTCCAGCAAAGAGTTCATCAGAAAAGCACTTTCCTGATATCCCTCAACAATTTAGGTCTTTCTGAAAATTAAAACTGCATACAGCATTCTTAGATTTATGAGCATGTGTGGCAAAGTTGAGACCAGCAAACCCTACTGATTTCGTGAGTGCATTGCCAAAGGCAGGTTTGAAGTGAACACATGAAAGGTAAGTATAATGATCTATATATACAAAGTTGTCCTGTTCAAATGGTGGTCACTAGCCTCATGTGGTTTTTTAAATTTAAATTAATTAAAATTCAATCATTAAATTATTAACAATTAAGTATTCACACGTGGCTTTATTATTGGACAGCATATGCAGAAAAGATTTCCAAAAAATAGAAAGTTCTATTGGACAATATTTGGCATCAAAATGTTTGAATTATTTTGTTTTGTTTTGTTTTGTTACCAATATGTACAACTTACTTATAATGGATGAGTTTGTAAAAGTGGAAGAATTGTTTAGCATTGTTATGGTTTAGATATGAGGTGTCCATGAAAAACTCACATGTGAGACAATGCAGGGACATTCAGAGGCAAAATGATTGGGGTATGAGAGGTGTAACCTTATTCGTGAATCATTCCACTGATAGGGATTAATTGGGTGGTAACTACAGGCAAGTGGAGAGTGGTCTCGGGAGGAAGGACCTTTGCAGTGTACCATTGGGGTTTATATTTTGCCCAAGAAAGCTCTCTCTGCTTTCCTCCACCATGATGTTCTGCCTCCCTCAGGCCCAGAGCCATGGAGCTGGCCATCTATGGACTGAGATCTCTGAAACTGTGAGCCAACATAAACTTTTCCTCCTCTACATTGTTCTTGTCAGGTCTTTTGATCATAGAGGCACAAAAGTTGACTAAAACAAGCCATATAAACTAAGTGCAAGAAGAAAATGGCTTATGTAGAGAAGCAGTTTCCCACTGGACTCTGAGCTCCTCCGAACCCACCATTATGTTAACTTCTTCATACTGAGCACCTGGAAGGGTATCCAGCACACAGTAGGCCTTCATTTTTTGTCTGTTACATTATCTTGTCACGTTCCTTTATTTACGTGTGAACAATTCCTGTTCAAGTATAGCAGAATCACCTGTACTCAACACATAAAATAAAAATGTATGATAATCTAACTGGAGAGACTGAAACTTAGGCAAGAGCCCTGAAGAAAGCATTTAAAAGGCAAATTAAAAATGATATTATCACAAAGTATTTGGCTTCCTTAAAAGAAAAAAGAGGCTAATTGGCTTTGGGGACTTTAATATCTCTATTTAGAACACTCTCATTACAAATAAACCTCCAATTAAAACTGACCTTAAGAGATTCTGTTTGGCAAAAATTTCTTACCAGTAGTCCTCCTAATTTCAATAGAGATTTAGAATTAAAATAGTCTGTAAGATAGTCATCTTTATTTGGATTGACCTTTTCACAAGTAGTCTTAATCTCTGAAATTTTGCTTTATGTGCTCTTTTTCCATGTCATTTATTCTGTCACTATTCTAAAGGTAGAGAGGAAAGCATTGTTACAGTCTCAATTTATACTGCTTAATAACCCAACAAACCAATCTCTGATCTGTTACACACAGGAGTGCAATGACGGTAGGGAACAGAGCACGGAAGGGTCAGTCATGCTAGTGCAGGTTGTATAAATGAGGGCAGGCTTGGTGGGGGCTGCAGACTGCACAGTGTCAAGACCAGCACTGATTCCAAGAGTGCATATTAATTAAGCCCATGACTCCAGGAAGTGCATGTGTCTAGTGAGCTGTTGTTTCTGCCTGCCCAATATCAATTCCCTATTTCCCTGGTAATAGCATCCTGATTTCTCTCTGGCAGTCTTTGCTCCCAACTTGAGTCTGTTTTGCAGAAATGTTCAACCCTGTGCCTGCAAATGAAGAGCTGGCAACCTTAAACTAAGCTAAGTCAATCAGAAGCGCTCTCTCTGTCTGGAATTGGCATCTTCAGCAAAGCAATGTGCATTCTACAATGAACAGGTGTCTCTTCTTTCCAGTTAAAATGCCCAAATAAGACCATCCAGTAGTTTAGATCCCTAGACTTTGTCCTCTTTCCTTTTTGAAACTAATTCTTCTTCCTTTTCTTCTAACTTGGAACCACCCCTTATTCTTCTACCAACTCCCTCTTTTTGATTTAGCCAGATCATTCTATTGTATAAAACTAAAACTTTGTAACATAACGTCTGCCTAGAGAAGTGGCTAATTAAAGAAAAACATGCAACTTGCACAGTTCTAGGACTACTCTTACTAGCTTCCTGTTCAATGGGGCTGACACCTCTTTGATAGGAAGATGATGATTAAATTAAGATTAGATCAAAGCAACGGATCAAACACATCAACAAAGGTCCTCTTACATGTAGCAAAAATCTCCCCAAATACAAAAATATATTTTTAAGAAGACAAATATATTACAATATTAAAATATCAGAAAAAATACCACTAGATAGCCTTAAATTTTGAGCAGTCCTGAGAGATAAAAATAATAAATGAATTTAAATTGATAGAGGGACAAAAGTAAAGGAAAACACAGACTATATCTCATATAACATTATACATAATTCCAGAAATAATCCAAACTCAGAGTAAAATAAGAGCAAAGACCTGAGTTAGCCTTGGGGTAATAAAAGGTTATTAATTGAAGTATTGATCTGGAACAGCTGGTCCAGCCAAGTTCCCAGCTGGCAGCAGAAATATTTTCTTCAAGGTTAATATCTTAAGAAAAATACTTTTAAAAGTTTTCATAGAGAGAATGTGAGGATCATGGAGGAATTGTTTACACATTCCCTACATGTTTAAAACCAGCTGAAAAGCAAGCAAGCATAGGAAGAAGTAGTGAAGGTATTTTCACACAAAAGATTCTGACAAGGGGACTCTTATGAAAGAGAAGGTGTTGTAATCAAAGAAAACCTAGACCACTCTTTCCTACAGCTGGGAGAAGACACGAGGCTTTAGACTGAACCTTCTGAATTTCAAAAAGATAAAACTAAAATGAAAACAAAATCTTGTAACAGTGAAATTTCGGAATTTTAGAATTTCAGCAACAAGAAGAAATATTTCAGCCTTCCAAAGGAAAAGGAATTTGTATGAAAAATGAGTATTAGAAGTCATCAAAAACTCATTATCCTCAGCAATGGCGAGGTGCTAAGCAATTAAGTAAGACCCTGTCTCTACATAAAACACAAAATAGGGCTGGGGATGTGGCTCAGTGGTCAAGTACCCCTGAGTTCAATCCCTGGTACCAAAAAAAAACCTCATTAGCCAAAATGGAAAGTAGAAAACAAAAATAAATAAGTAAATAAGTAAATAAATAAAACAGGATCTCCAAAATTCTAAGTTCAAATCATTTTAAAGCAGGAATTCAATGCTCAAGCAAACTTGCACACAGGAACAAGAATCATTTCTCCAATTCATTCTTTTGTTTAATAAGTGCTTACTGAATGCCTCTTGTGGTGGAGGCAGGTGAGAAGGTCTTAAGCACATATCAGAGAAGTAAATGTATAAAAACTCCTGTCTCTACAGACCTCGCATCATAGTGGAAGAAAATAAGTGACATACAGAATGTCACGTATTCGCCCTGTATCTCAGTGACCTGGCCATTTCTCATGCTCACAAATTCTGTGAGTCAGAGTCTGAATGGGGCAAGAGGTCAGCTGGCTTCTACTCCAGGATGTCAGGGTTTCCACTGAAAGCAGGCTGGAGCCTGATCCCCAAGCTCACTCATCTACATCTGGCAGTTGCCGCTGGCTCTCTGCTCTGACCTTAGTGGCCTAGACTTCTTCACAGTGTTGGTAGGCTCAAAACATGAGACCCTACTTTAAATTGAAGGAAACTGAGAAAACTGCAGAAGCAGAGAGGTCACTTTCTGACCTCTTTCCACCTCTCACCCCCGAAGCAGGTCCTAGGCTAATTCTCTGACTTGGCTCATCTGAAAGTAGAGAGGCCCTGCCCTCCAGGTGGAGGCCAGGGAGTACCTAACAGGAACTGCCAAGTCCCCCCATTGTCTGGCCATTTTGTCCTCCAATCTTACATCTGCACCACTGCACCCAGAGGCACAGCTTTTCTGGGTGTTTGGAATTTTATTTATGATGCTACATATCACATAAAATTTATACTAAATAAATTTGTATGATTTTCTCTTATTAATCTACCTTTGTTAAAGGGATGTCAGCAATAAACCTTGCTGTAGGTGAGGAAATAAATCCTTTCTCCCTTACAATACCGCCACCTGCTATAGTTGTTGGCTGCCAATGGCTCTTACCTGGGCTTTTCTTTCTCACTGGAGAGTTGTCCTTAGCTTGTAGAAGCCACTTTGCCTGTTGAAGCCACTTTGTGCCGGGGTTTGTTGCCCTGTATTCTGCCCGAGCCTGCAGGGGAAGGAGAGGGCCTTACCCTGGCTAGGTAGAACCAGAAAAGGCAGGAAGCGACTGACCGCCCGCACCCAGCCCTCCTCCCGGAGGACAATCAGACACTTCAGGGAGACCAGTCAGCGCAGGAACTTGTTTATTGCAGAAATGGGGGGGAATATATAGTCCCTTTTGGTCAATCAGCTTAAAGGTCAATCTACCATGGCCTGTTCATGCAAGCAAGCACCCTATACCAAATATAAGCAGTCATGCCTTGTCCAGGAGCACGGAAGTGGGAGGTAACCAATGAGACAGGTTTTCTTTTCTCGGGAGCTGGCCTATACTTTCATTTCCTTGAATGAAATCGTCCTTAGGAACGCCCTACAACTTTGCCTGTTGAAGCCACTTTGCCCAACATGCCTTGGAGTCCAGGCAAGGATTAGTGAGGATCTTCTGTCTAATGGCCAGTGACAGCCTGACAGTCCTCTTTGCCTCAACATGGAAACCCCCAAGTTCCCTATAAGATGAGGTTAAAAAAGGCAAAACTTTCCTGAAATCAAGTTCATGAATATCATCTTATCCGTGCCCTGCTGCTTCATCCATTCCTTTCAGAGTTTCCTGGGAGTGCTTCCTCAATAAATCACTAGCTCAAGAACCCCTGCTTCAGCTTCTCCATCTGGTGTGGTACTTCAGAGCTAACAGAGAGAGAGAGAGAGATCCTGGATTGGGCCACAAGTCCATCACTGCAGGAAGGTGCGGCACCATTTCCCTAGTACACTGTAGCATTTGAGACACTAAAAGTGCCTGTGGAGACCCAGGAAGCGGCATGGCTGGATGGGACCCAGTAGCTGGTGCAGAGTCTAAGCCATTGCCAAGGAAGAAGGATGGACAAGCTTTAAGGACAGCAGAACTAAGAGGCCATTCCTGGGCACCATGGATACACTGAAGAGAGAAAAATGATGACCTAAGTTGATTCATCACCAATTTCAGCAAAATAAGTCATAGGCTTTCTTCCCAGGTTTTAGAGACTCATAGTTAGAGAGCTAAATACATTATAGAAGTTTGAATCTTCAGTCTAGAAAACTCTCTGGTACTAACCCTAACAAGAAAAGAATGAATAGCTTGAATGTAAGATCAGATTATTGGGGTAGATGCAACTCAGAGTCTTGAACATCAGATTCTCCTGAATATTGGGAACTGACAGAAGTAACTCCCTCTCACTGACCTCAAATAAAGCATGTAGGTATCTTTAAGAAAGTGGCCAGCCATTTTCAGAAATTATACCTACCTTCTCTTGTAGCCACTAGGAACCTGAATCAAATTTTAGTCATGGTAAAATCTTAACTGTGGAAGTACTGAACTGACTGAGAGAGGAAAGGGCAGAGATGTAAACTGAGATCACTTTAAGCTTTCTCCAGGATTCCAACATATTCCCACACTCCCTGCATCCCAGAGACATATAGCAGAATAAAAAGCCAGATAAAGACATTGTACCTAATGGAATAGTCTCACATTCTTCAGATGTGATTAATAAAGCTAAAACAATCATTTATTAGAACCACTTTTCTGAGTCTATTCCTATAAGTGTAATACAAATATCAAAATTATTAGCTGAAACTAGAGAGAAAGAGATTGTATATCCACACGAGGACTAGGTCATGCCCTCCCAGGAGTAATCACTTCCAGTTTATTTAAGTAAAGGTTTCCCTTGTACATTCATTCTACAATTTTGCTGCTGGAATTCTATTTAAAAATTTTCAGAAACAAATGTCTTCCATCAAATGCTAGTGCTCTATTTAATTTAGCATTTTAAATTAGCTTTTTCTGAGTTCAAACCTGAAATTTTCCTTAAGAATTCAGTAGCTCCCAGATATGTGATGGAAGTATCATAAAAAGAAGTGAGGAGTCTGAATGTTTTCTCCATATAGAAATGATGAATGTTTGAGAAAATGGCCATGTTTAACCTGATTCAAACACTATATAATATGTACATGTACTGAAATGTCACACGGAATCCATAAATATGATAGATTTTGTGTTTTTATTTTTCAGTTAAAAATAATTTTAAATATATATGTATATGTACAAAAATACATAAAATTCTCCCATTTTAAGAATATATTCTAGGCTTTTTTTTTTCTAAGCACTTATAAAATTATGTGCACACAGAAATAGTTTGGCCCAAAGTCTAATAAATGCAAGAGGCGGACCAAAAGTGTGTGGCCAGACAGTTTCATTGTAAGAATGCCCACTTCGAACTATAGCATTCATAAGCATTGTCTTTACATAGTACTCCTTTTAAAATTATGTATGTTTGAGAGAACTTTAATAAAAACTTTAGCTTTCAGACTATTTCTTTAGAAGTCAGAAATCACAATTTTTTAAATTTCTTCAAAATTACAAACACTAACATACATTGAGTGACCAAAACATCATCAGAAATGTAATATTTACTTAGTATAATTTAAAATGAATAGTACCAAACAGATGGTTCAGAATAAACACAAATAATTCAAGATTTAGAACCAAGATTTAGAGCGCTTTCACAATCAAAATCAACTCCCTAGCCATAATAATCATTTAAGTAAAATTTAACTTTTTGACCACTAATCTGAGAACATCATCTTCAAAGAAAAATATATGGCTCCTCAATACTCAATGTTTTCTAAATTTTGAGTAGCGTAAAATACATTTGTACATGGTTTTCTTTGGTACCTAGATTTTGGATGTGTGTGAAGGAAAATCAACAGAGTCAGAAATTAAAAACAATTTTCCCGTGTGTACGTTCTACATCTAGGCACATAGGCATAGATGGCAAGCATTTCATATAAATTGTTACAGTGTATTAGAAACTCCCAATTGTAGAGTTTTATTCAAAAGTATTATTTGGCTCTGATAGCAGAATATGCTTCTAGCTTGGGTGAAAGGGAATATGTTAAAAGGAAATGAAGAATTAGATCCATAGGAAGCTCACAGAGTGGACGGTTCCAGAGGAGCCCCATAACCTGAGAATCAAGGATCACAAGTGTTCTATCATGGCCCTGCTCCTAATATCCAAGAGGATTTCATTTGACAGGATTTTCTGAGTGGAATCAGAATTCCCTGGCCAGAATACAGCTAGCCCTTACCTGGGGAGATGAACTTACTCAAGAGGAGACTTACCTTGAATAAGGAAAGGGAAATAGACATTTCCAACTGAAAGCATTCCTAAAATGATGATGATGATGATGATGATGATGATGATGATGATGATGAATAACAAGAATATACCACATGAAATGTGGGAACAGGACAGGCAACTGCACACAGGATTTTGCAGAGGACTCAAAAGACATATGAAGGCAGTTACTGGGTTCTCGGGGCTGGGGGGTCATACTGATCTCCATTACAGGCAGTCTTGCTGTGCACAAATTGGAAGTATAGATCTCCTGCCATAAAGAATAACGTAGCTGGCAGAAGATCTTAACTATGATGTCACAGGCATCATATGATGATGTCACTCCCAAAGATGTTGCTCTTTCCCATTAGATTAATTATACAGTAATAATAACACTAAGAAGATCCAGAGGCAATCCAGAAAATTGTTTCCTAACCTACATGATAGCAGTTGAGGACGTGGAGAGGAGGCGCTTAGGACCACAGCCTAGAAAAATTCAAATTGCTTTGGTGGCTTTTCAGATGTGCCAGATAGAAAAACTATCAGGAATTTCTTAAATGCCTCTTCAAAATCAAAGATGAGGAGACCAGGCTGATCTCTTTTATTTCCAGTACTTAATGAGAAGTGACATTCCCAAGAGTCATTAGGAGTTCAAAAGCAGGTCTCATGCTAGCTAAAGAATGCCACCCAATAGTCTTATTTAAAAAATAAAACAAAGAAAAAAGATAAAGGAGAGAAAGAAGAGCAGGAAGAAGAAGGGTTGGAAGAGGAGAAAGGAAAAAACAAAACCAATTCTTCATATCTGAAGGAATGAAAGTGGAATTTCCCAAGAAAAGCTTGCCCTCATTGGAAAGTAAGATTTATTCTTTCTCTAGTGGTCAGTCTTATTTTTTAAAGTCTATATATTTTTTTAAGACTGATATCCCAAAGTTTTAAGTAATAAGTTTATAAAAGATGTTTTGGTATTAAATATCACTCTTCTATATTAGCCTTTTCTAATTAACCTTTTTCTTTGGCAATAATACTCTAGTTTTCCCAATACAAAGCAATGAAGAAGAATATTTTCTCTAGCTCATTAGGATGAAATTAATTTTTAGAGCAAGTGATATTATTTAAGGATGTTGAAGAGACATTGCAAGATTGCAAGATAACTTTTCTTTGTTTTTTAAAACATTGAATTTTATGAAAATATTTGTTTGAAATTTCAGTAATGCTTCTTAAATGTTTTCATAGAAGACTGTCCTAATCCTGCAATATTTCAGTAGAGTTGAGGAGGGGTTTAACAAGGCAAGTTTCCTGTTAGGAATAAAGAGAACAATGCCCACCCTGGAAACCTGTGGTACATCCAGGCAATCCAGCCTAAGATCAGTCCAGACCCTGGGAGCACAAGGCTCCCTTCCGTTGTCCCAGGGCTCTAGAGACTGCAACAAGTGTTAGCCAAGACCTGAGCCACAGCACCCACCAGCCAGGATAGCTCATTTCCTAAAGATTTCAACCAGCAAATTTATTAGATTTCTTGATGGATTTAATGCAGGCCTGGAATCATTTAAAGGAACTTGGACTTCCTCTTTTCTCTTTTAATCACTATCTTTTAGTTTGTGGATAACTTTCTATTAAAAAAAAAAAAACAGTATTGCCTAATTGTTATTATTTTCATTCACCCTAAAAAATTTTATTCTTATTCCACATATGTGTTTATTTTATTTTTCTAGAAGTTCCCACAAGTTTCACTTGCTTTCTCTTGGCTTGTACAGACCATTTTTGGTCACTTTTTATATAAAATTTTATATATAAAATTACATATAATTTTAGTACAGTCTCCATTTTATATAAATGCTTTTTTGAGCATGAATATTTTTAATTCACCTATTTCCTTCTTTTTGGAATCATTTATATTATCAGATGTCTCCATAAACTTCCCTTATTTTCTTGTAGAGCTTTTAACCAAATCTCTTTTTCTTTCAATGGACTGAACGATTCTTATTAAAAGCAAGGAACTTGCCAAATTTTGTGAAATCCTATGTTTTGATTTCACAAAATCTCTGCTGGTAGAATGATTTTCTCCCACATTTTCCATTACTTTTATTTCACTAACTGTTTAACTCCTCACTTTTGGTGAAAAAATTAAGTCTAAAGCAGTGGTTGTCTCGTTTCTTCTAACACAGAAGGATGAAATCTAACTTGGTGTGATTGTGTGTATGTGTGTGCAAGTATATGTGTGTGCAAAAGCATACACAGTTAACACCCAGAATAGCAGAATGAACACATTTATGACACAAAGTGAAAACTATCCTTCATTTTAAATTATTATGAAAGTGCCTGAATTTTGAAATTAAACAAAGAACTCAATGGTGGAATTTTATACTATGTAGCTATAGCTTTTCTTAAACAATAAAGAAATCTTCACAGTGTTATAAAAAAAGTCTTACATTCATATACATGCAGACAGAAATAATGGAGTTTATATCTTTGTTCTGTGATATGATAGCTACATGGACATTCTCCACCTGATGAACATTTCTCATAGAATTGCAAAGTACAATTTTTTTCTCGAGAGAGAGAACAGCACTGGTTATTTCATGACCTTTCCTTAGCTCTTCAGTATAGTTTCCAAAGTCCTGAAACTTGTGTCATTAATTAGTCACAATTTGTTTTGAAGCAATGTAACATTTCCCTTGTAACATCCCTGAATTAGCTACTGAGCTAACAAACAACTATGGCACATTATAATATAACAGCCAGTGTTATTAATTCTTTATTTTATACTTATAAATTAATAACTGTAAAGTTAAGGTCAGCTCTTGCTATTGACGTGAAAAAATATTCATTAGAAATCTTCTATGTATCGCGTTTGGGGCCAGGCAGGGGGTATAGCGAGGAGCAAGACAACTCTTCTCCTAAGCAGTTAATGTCCAAGCAGGAAGGAGATATGATTTACAGGGAAATGATATACACACGGTATAAGCAACACCCCATACAGGCAAGGAACTAGGAGGCCTTGATTCTGTATTGATGGAGATAAAGGGCCACAAGACAGGGCGCAAACGAGAACACTGCCCATTCCAATTTATTCAAGGTCAAAAACAACCTATTTTCTTTCAAATCACAAATAACAAAAATTTGACATACAGAAAAGGAAACTTTTTTAAAAAAAGCCATCTTATCCTATGATGGGGTCTTCCTAGCCTCATTCTCTTCGAGAGGCATGTGTTCTGTGGGGAAAAAGTCCTACGATCAGAATCCTTGACTCCAGCTGCAAAGTGGAAAATACATACTGGAACAAGTTGAAGGTGAATTAACCATGCTTGCCAATATCTGTCCTTCCTGAGGAAACTTATAGTATTATGGCCTGTTGGCTAAGATCATGGTATCCTGAAGGACGATGGCAGCAACACTGAATTGGTCACAGAATGTGGAAAGTACTACCAAGGATGCATGCTGGCTTTCCTTGATCCAGGTAGGGGCATCTTAAGAGATCTAGGATATGAGATACACATAAAAATGCCGAGAAGTAATAGACATGAAAACAAAGAGTAAGCTCCTGAAGAGCATGCCCTGTACTTTATGAGTTTACTTACCTCACAATAGGCATATTGTCAGCAGATATCCAATAGAAGGCCATACAGATGAAACAAACCATACGAGAAAAGATGCCCATCCTCCCTCCCAATAAAAGAAAGGAAAATTAAAACTATACTTAGTGTGTTAGTCAGCTTTTCATCATGTGATCAAAATAACTGCCTTGATCATCTGAAAGGGGGTAAGCTTTATTTTGGTTCACTATTTCAGAGTTTCAACCCATGGTCAGTTGGTTCCATTTCTCTCAGGCTGAGGCATGGCAGAACATCATGGTGGAAAGGCATGGCAAACAAAAACTGTTCAGTTCAAGACAATAAAGAAGTGGGGTGGGAGGAGGTGCCAGGGACAAGAAATACCACTCTAGGGCAAGCCTCCAGTGACCTACTTCCTCCAACTGGACCCTATCTCCTACAGTTTCCATCACCTTCTAATAATCCATTTGAATTATTAGTTTTCAGATGGATTAATCCATTGATGAGGCTATAGCCTTCATGTCCTAATCATTTCCTAAAAGCCCCATGTCTGAACATTGTTGCACTGGGGACCAATCCTTCAGCACAAGTCTTTGGGTGACACTTCATGTTCAAACCATAACATTCTGTCCCTGACCACCAAAGGCTCTTGTCCATCACACAATGCAAAATACATTCAGTCCATCTCCAAGGGTCCCTTTAGATCCAGCTTCACTCGAAAGTTCAAGTCCACAATCTCCTCTAAGACTCAAGGCAAACTCTTAGCTGTGATCCCTTATAAAAATCTAAAAAGCAAGTTACATTCATTCAATGTATGATGGGGACAGGCACAGGGTAAACATTCCCATTACAAAATGGAGAAAAGGGAGCATAAATAGGAGGGGATCAAAGCAAAACCAAAACCCAGCAGGGCAAACATTAACTCCCATAGCTCCATTTCTGGCATCAAAGGCATGTGTTGGCAGGATATGGGACCAAAGGGCTCAGGCAGCCCTTCTCCTATGGTCTTGCTCGTTGAACCCCATGTGAGATTCCAAAATTACTTAAGTGCTTCACAGTATGACCCCACTTGAAGATATGCTAGGAGAAATATTTATACTTCAGCTTTGGTTCCTTGGTAGAAGAGGACTCAGCCAGGGGATTGAACTCACTAGAATTTCCAGGCTGAGTGTGAATGTTTGCTAAGCAGGTCCCAAAGAAGGTTAGGAGAAGCCTCAGGGCAAAAAGCAAAGAGAGGGTAGAGCTGTAACCTGAAGTGACCAGACACCCACACTCAGGGTCTTGGCCATCTTCCTGGTTGGAATCAAAACTACTGCTGAGAGGAAGCAAGACCAACCTTAAGAGGCCTCCAAGAAATAGGAGGTCCAAGGCTTGACCCTGGAACATGCCAACGTGTAGAAACTGAGGAGATGAGAACAACCAGCAGAGGAGCATCCAGAGCTAAAGAAAGAACCCTCTTCATTTGTGTGCTCAGCCAGGTTCTGAGGGCCTTTGAGGATGGGCCAAAGAACTCAAATACTTGCAAATGGAACCCTGATGTGAGCAGAGGTATAAGTCTGGACCTGACAGCCTTTCTAATTTAGAGTGCTTAATAAGTGTTTTATCATCAGTTCAAATCTGGATTGAGGCTGACAGTGGTGGAAGTGGGTCCATGCTTTCTTAAGAGCTTCATGGTTTGTACCTATTTTTAATTCAGAACTTTCTAATATTCTAATATTCAGAAGAAGCAAAGTGTTCACTTAGTTATTTGCTTAGGTGAAGAAATGAAAAACATAGGTTCTGAATCAAATAACCCAAATGGTTAACTTTTCCTTCTTTCTATACATGTGAATCTTCCTCAGCGTGTAATTAAAACCTCTCTGAAATATGGAGCAAAATCAAGAGGCTCCTAGAGAAGATACAGCCTCCAGCAGCACACATGTAGCAGCTCCAATTTAAAATAAATTTAAGAAAAAATACTTGGCAAAAATACGTGCAGGAACTTTATATTAAAATTGTTGAACTACTAAAGAACACAAAAGAGCAACAGAATGAAAATGGAAAGCCTTTAGCTGTGAATGGTGTGCCAGACTGGGTGATAACAGGAGTCAAGCCATGATGGACAAGATCAAGTGCAGTCTCAGGGGGAACAGACTGTGAAGATGAAGGCCTTGGGTTACGGAGGATGGCGCCACCACCTCTCAGGCCTGGTGGTGAGGAGGACCAACAATTAGTCACCTGAATTTGGGTTGAATAGCAAGAGGGAGCTCCCCACTGAAGGCTTAGGGACAGTACCACTGTCATATGATGGAAAAGGAAGATGTAGACAAAAGGAAGGGAGAGAAATAACCAACTACCATCTCCTGGCTTCCTGATGTCCTGCTGGCATCTTCCATTCCCTATACTGATTTAAAGGGGTTCCTGCCAATTGCTGAGGTCTGTAAAAGGCAGCCTCCCAGGGCATATAGCAAGGGGGAGAAGGAGAGATTGGCCCTGCAGAAGCAAATGGAGACAATCCTGCTCAAAAAGAATAAATTTGAAAAAATTTCCAAATTAATCATGAAAGTTTTAATCGTGTAAAGTTTTTTGAGTTCTTTTTACCTGGAGATCAGTGCCCTATCTGATGTGCTTGTGACAAAAATTAATTCCCAAAATGTAGGCTCTCTCTTCACCTCATTGATTGCTTCTTTTGCTGAAGAAGCTTTTTAGTTTGAATCCATTCATTTATAGATTCTTGATTTTATTTCTTGCGCTTTAGGAGTCTTGTTAAGGAAATCGGGGCCTAATCCAACGTGATGAAGATTTGGGCCTACTTTTTCTTCTATTAGGCATAGGATCTCTGGTCTAATTCCTAGGTCCTTGACCCACTTTGAGTTGAATTTTGAGCATGGTGAGAGATAAAGTTTTAGTTTCATTTTCATGCATATGGATTTCCAGTTTTCCCAGCACCATTTGTTGAAGAGGCTATCTTTTCTCCATTGTATGTTTTTGGCATCTTTCTCTAGTATGTGATAACTGTATTTAGGTGGGTTTGTCTCTGTGCTTGCTATTCTATACCATTGGTCTACATGTCTACTTTGGTGCCAATACCATGCCATTTGTGTTACTATAGCATTGTAGTATAGTTTAAGGTATGGTATTATGATGCCTCCTGCTTCCCTCTTCTTGCTAAGAATTGCTTTAGTTATTCTGGGTCTCTTATTTTTCCAAATGAATTTCATGATTCCTTTTTCTATTTCTATAAGGAATGATGGTGGGATTTTAATTGGAATCACATTGAATATGTATAGCACTTTGGGTAGTATGGCCATTTGACAAAATTGATTCTGTCTATCCAAGAGCATGGGAGATCTTTCTTTCTTCTAAGGTCTTCTTCAATTTCTTTCTTTAATGTTCTGTAATTTTCACCATAGAGGTCCTTCACCTCTCTTGTAGATTGATTCCTAAGTATTTTATTTTATTTTTTTAAGGCTATTGTGAATGGGATAGTTTCCTGATTTCTCTTTTAGAGAATTCATCACTGATGTATAGAAATGTATTTAATTTATGGGTATTGATTTTATATCCTGCTATTTTGCTGAATTCATTTATTAATTCCAGAAGTTTTCTGGTGGAATTTTTAGATCCTCTAAGTATAGTATCATGTCATCAGCAAATAATGATAATTTGAGTTCTTCTTTTCTATTCATATCCCTTTTGTTTATCATGGAAAGTTTTTATTATATCATTATGTCTGAAGCTTAATTTTGCTGGATATAAGATTCTTGGTTGGCATCCATTTTCTTTCAGAGCTTGGTATATGTTGTTCCAGGATCTCCTGGTTTTGAGTGTCTGGGTTGAAAAATCTGCTGAGATCCAAATTGGTCCTCCCTCACATGTAATATGATTCCTCTCTCTTGCAGCCTTTAAAATTCTATCCTTATTCTGTATGCTAGGCATAAACCATATTACCCTATGGTAAAATCTTTCCATGACCCTTGGAGTTGCAATAAATCTTTAGCCAGATTCTTTAAAAATTTACAGCTCAAGAATGTCCCTTCTCAAGAACTGAAAGCTCTCCCTTTAGAAATAATTATAGAAGAGGATAGCACCTTCTCTGCCAGTTTCTACAGGAGGCAGGAGCCTCACTTTGATAAGCAACTACTAGCATGCACACATGACAAATCAGTGACAGATTGCAGTCCTAATGTCACTCAGTCCTTTTTCACTCCCTGCCACCTTTTCTGTCTGTGCCTCTCCCCTATTTTGAGAGTCTTCCCTGCCTATTTAATGTGTCCAGGGCATTCACTTGAAAGTAGCATATACTAAAATAATAATAAACTAACCAACTAATAATAGTAACTAACCATAAAATAGTATGTGACTCAACACTTTTAATAAATAAAAGATACCTACAATCTTCACACATGTGGAGATTGTGCCATATCCTGTTGTCCTGCTGGAGTTTTCTAAATGGACTTGACTAAGTGAAAGGATTATATGTAAGTCTGTTCTTTGGATTAAATAAATGTGTTTCAAAATGAAAATGAGAAGAGTGAACAATATATCATTAGGCTCAGAGTTGTATTTAATTCTCCCAACTACAAATTCTCTGTTAAGAACATGAAATGTACTAGAGATTTTTTTCTGGAATTTTTTTGTAGTCCAAGGAAATAAATCAAAATAGTACAAGTAAAGTGCAAAGGAAACAGAATAGAGGCAGAGGTTGAGAGATCTAGCATTGCAATTTAAGAACATCTCTGTTGAAGTTATTTTTGAGTCTAATTACCCTAGTGATGAGAACCAGATCGCTCCTCCTCTCACTACCACTTTAGATCTGAGGTTCAGCACCTCTGCAGAATTTCTCGCCACCTTCTTAATCATTTATGTTCATTTGTCTTTCTTACCACATTGAAGTGTGAACTTTACAATAGGGACCCTGTCTTTTCAGTCTCCAAATTTCCCTACACCGTGAACAATTGTTATATCTTTAATGAATATACATTGAAAGAAATAAAAAAGAAATGTTTGCTGAATACTCAAGGGAAGAAATAGCCATTGTTATGATCTTTAGTGAGGAACACCAGAAAAAATTCATACAGTGTTCATAATGCCCCCAAATGCTCGCATAGCTCTTCCCACATGTCCTTAAAATAACTGTTAACTCTTCAGACATCAGAATGGTTTTAGGATAATTGCAACCAACTTTAGCAACAATTTTATCAGGGGAAGCGTTTGGGTAACAACCAAGGCAAATTACCTTAGTTGTGAGATATTGTGAAATATATCTCCTAGAAGGAATGAAAAAGATTTTTACATGGCATAGTATTGTTTCCAATTAGTACATAGCATCCATTTTTCTTGTTTCAATTTCTGTGCTGCTTTATAATTGCAAAGGGATTAGCTAATAAGGACAATACTGAAACATTTGAACATGTCAGCTAAGAAATATATTTCTGTATTGAACAATCATGTTCTTATTTTCATGTGTATGTAGGTCCAGATATAACTGAGAGATACTAACAGTTTTTTTTATTTTACATTGGCAAATAGATGGACAAGAATTACTGGAATTGCAAATATTTTTATTTTGTAAAATTATGTAATCATACTTAATTTTTCAAAAAGTCAAATAGGAAAAGTCAACATTGTGTGATACTCAAATTTTAAATAATACATATCTGAATATTTATGAAGAAAAATGACATGATAATTTTAATATTTTATTTATTTCAGTTTAGGTACTTGATAAAATGTATGCAAGCTTAAGTACTTTGGCTATTTTTTTTTGAATCCTTGAGGTCACTGAGAATGATTATAAATCAATAAAGTGATTGAAATAAAAAATGGAAGAATGGAACTAAGGTAACAAAAATCTGAAATTAATACACTAAATTTTCAAGAGGCAGTGTCCTTACATTTTAAAAACTGGAACCCGAGAAAGCAAGTAAGCTTCTGAGCATCATGGTCAATATGCAATTTGAAAACAGACATTTACTAATTGTTTATTTAGTTAAGATTTAATTACTGATCAAACAATGAAAAAGAGCAAGAAAATCATTCTCATTAAATTCCCAACTCAGCTAGATGGCATGCAATCTCAGCAATGCCAACTTTTTCAATCAATGGTTCACTTAGAACCAACTAATGATGAATAAAAGAGAGAACTATTTATAGCAAGTTCATAAATCAGAAGCAACCAGTGCACCATGGCTTACCCATTAGAAGATGAAAGAGTACATATATAAAGTCAATAAACTGAAAGAGAAACATGAAACCTTTAGAGCTTTACCAGGCATTTAGATGGGAATCTAAGAAAAGAGCTACCATGTCTTTGTAATAGTGTAAGGATTTTCCTAGTAAATCAAATTAATGGCTTTCCAATGGATAAGCATGGAAGGAAATCTAGTATTTTAAAGTGATTTACTCAAAAATTATTTCAAATGAAAAAAGAAATGCAGAAATAAGCTTTATCATTTCTAAGTTCAAAATCCCAAGTTCTAAGCTCAAAGACAAAAAAGGTTAAGTGTTCAATAAACATTAATACTCACTTAGCTAGCATCTTGGTTCTTTGCAGTTAGTAATGCCTCCCTTTTACAGATATAACAGAAGATTCAAAGAGTTCTGAGTATTGTTTCCAATTAGCACATATCATTTATTTTCTCATTTCTATTTCAGTCAGATCAATAATTTTTGCATGACTTTCATCAACAAGCTGCTTTTGCTTTGAGATGAATTAAAAATACTTGTGACATGATTTTAGTAGAATAATTCAACTCTGTGTGTTTTCATATTTGTAGGTCTCTACAATAGTAAGACAATGGAAAGAATATTCTATTTAAAGTCAAAAAGTCTGATCTTGAAGTTCTGGACTTCAATTAGCAACTGAGTAAATTTAGTTAAATAAAGTTAAAACTATACAAATATTACAAATATTTTATAAAAAGATGCAGAATCTGCTTAATGTTTGTCAAAAATAAACTGCTTCTGCTTGGGAAGAGTCTTTAAGTATAATGCCTATCCCTTTCCCCCAAAACAATGTACCAATTGTTCTTACATAGATAATTTTAGGAAATGTCAGGTCAAGAAAAACATAATAAAGGAATGTTGATGTTGTTGTTGTGATAACAATCTGGAGCTTGCAAAATCATCACACACAATATAAGCTGTTAACAAGGCTATAGAATGAAGCTTTTTCAACTTTTTTTTTCTGAGAACCTCTTTTACTTGAAGCATGTGATATTATCAGCTGGAAGAGAGTCTCTAAGAATACCATATCAGGAAATTACTGTGCAAGGAAAAAGCATGGGTTTTGCAGGCAGACCTGAGTATGATGGTCAATCTGTCACTTAACTAAAATTTCATTGTTTCCTATGAGAAATTTCAAAATCTCCCTATCTCTTATAAATTATTAAATCCTTTGAAATCTATTTCCTTGATATTATACAATGAAAAAAATAATATCCACTTTACAGAGTTGGTAGAGATTAAATGAGATAATATAGGTGTGGCAAGCTAATTAATGCCCACCCCCCACCAAGGATGTCCATAGCCTAATCCCCAGAACCTAGGGATATGTTACCTTGCAAAGAAAGGAGTATTTTGCAGAGATATTAAGTTAAGGCTCTTGGAATGGAATAATTATCTTGTGGACCCCATGTATTCACAATGATCCTTATAAAAGGAAAACAGAATATTCAGAGGATGAATAAAGCAATGTGGCAATGGATACAGGAAGAGAGAGGGGCTAGAAGATGCTGTGCTGCTGGCTTCAGCCATGGAGGAAGGAGTCATAGACCAATAACTCCAGTCCTCAGGAAAAGACAAGGAAATGGACTCTCTCTCCACTGGAACCTCCAGAAAGAACTCAGCCTTGATTTTAGAACTTCTGATCTCCGGGACTGTAAGAAAATATATTTGTGTTGTCTTAAACCACTAAATTTGTAGCAATGTGTTAGAATAGCAATAGGAAACTACAATTGGCCAAGCTCCCACCACAGCCCCAATGTAAAATGAGGAATACTCATACTGATTTCGAAGCATTCTGATAGATGTCAAATGTGATCATGTGTATGACAAATCTTTGTAACTCAAGAAGAACTGAACAGATATCAGATTTTTTGCACAGCTTGGGAAACCCATCTCCCCAGAGTTGAGATGCAGGTATACAGAAACAAATTTGGCCTTAAAATGCCATCAATATCTTGGAGAAGTACAAAAGTTTTCAACAATAAAGTACTCCAACAACATTCAGCAGCCAAAAAGCACCTTTCATTTCTACATATACTGATGATAGACGTGCAGCAAAGAATCTAGGTGACAGAGATCAGGGTTAGTTTAGACTGAGGAGTAATTGGTACAGCCAGTACTCCCTATCTGTAAGTAGCAGGATAAACTGTCATTCATGCCAAACTTCAGACCTGCCTGTTCACAGGCACCTGCAGAATGCTTGTATTCTTCTGGAAGCAGACAACTCAGCAATTATCAGTCAAAGCATGAACTTCTGTTGCCAACAATTGCCTGCACCTGAAATAAATGCCTTCCTGTGTTTTTTGCTATGAAATGGAATTTCCAGAATTTCAAATCATGTTGAATTTCCTGTGTCGCTGAAGTGTTCCTCTCCTATATTTAATTAAATAACTTTCAGGATAATGGCTGTACTTGACTAGATGATGTTCTCACACACTAAAAAATACATTAGCCATAAGTCTTTTCCTAATATATATGCTTCTGCAGTTTTAATAAAAAATAATGATTACTGAAAAACTCTTATATGGTTAATTTTCTAAAATTAGTTCTGCTGAGCTTTACCTGGTTCCAGAAAACAGACTCAAATATCTTTGATTGTAAATTAGTTTTAATCCTGAACCATTTTTAAAAGATTTGACTTTACAGAAACATTCTAATAAATTCCACTTCCAATGTGGCTGAAAGATGTCATCCTTTTTTCCTTCTCGGGTTTCTTCTCCTTCCTAAACCAGTACATCCGAAAAAGAGAAGGTACCAGGACAAGGATGGTGCTAGACAACAAGGCAAAAGAATATTCCAGTCACTCTCACTTCCATTTTAAGATCTACTGCAGACAACTGTCAATTGAAATTCTGTTTGATATCTTCTGGAGTAAACAGATGTTAGCATACTGTTTTGAATGCTAGCGACATGTGAACATGGAGGGGAAAAAAAACAAATACTCAGTAAAATGAATATTGATACAGGCAAAAACACAGACGCAAGATTACAGAGCATGTAACTAAATGAAACCTCAAACAGAAGCTGTTCAGATGGTCATAGGAACCACTCAGCAGGGAAGGGCCTGCACACCACTGGTGGCCTCTCAACTTCTCACTCCTTTACTAATCTCAGGTTATCTGGAGTCTGCCATAATTTCAAATAGAACACAAATCATTTGGTTCTGTTAAGAATTCTGCTTTTTTTCCATTCTCAGACTCCTACTGGAGATATAACATCATTTCTTTGGCACCATTGCTGGGAATCAGAAGCCAATGTCCTTGTGTTAGTCAGCTTTCTACCACTACAATCAAATATCTTAGACAAAGCACTTATAAAGAAAAAAGATTTGTTCTGGCTCACACTTTTGGAGGTTGCAGATTAGACCCTTTACTTTGAGCCTATAGGGAATCAGCAGCAGCACATCATGGTGGGACGTACGGGACAGCAAAACCACTCACCTCATGACCAGGAAACAAACTAGGAAAAGGAAGAGACCAAGGTCCCACCATCTCTTTTGAGCGTACATCTCAATAATCCAAGAACCTCCCAGAAGGCCCCCATCCCTCAAAGGTTTCCCCTCCTCTCTGTAGCACCTGGCCATTAACATATGGATTTCCAGGGGCCATTTACAATTCCAACTGTAAAAACTTCCCAAGGAGATCTTGGGGCAGATGGTGCAAATCTTTGCAGCAGCAGTTTCCTCTCTGGGTGCTGTGGCGAAAGCACTGTCTGTGAAGATGGTTAACAGAAGTTAGTTCTAGTTTAACAGACTACAATAACAGAAATAGAGAAAGACTTTATTACTATGCAAATCATTCCTTCTCGATTCATGTTACACTTCAAATGCCACAAAATTTTGTCAAATTTCCAGGAAATGTCTGTAATCTATACCTATTATCATTGCTTTCTGAGCCCTTCAGGAAGAATCAGACAAATCTAATGTTGTCCCCAAACCATGTATAAGACTACTGAGAATTCATTTGTATTAAATTCAGACCTAAACTGAAAAGTTCCTACATCATGTTATTTTTCTGCCTTCTAAGGTTTTCAGTGAACTCCAAATTAATCCTACTGAGGAAATAGGATGCAAGATATGAAATAAAATTGAAAAAATTGAGTTAAAGGATTTGTATCCAGTATTTCTTATTTGTCTTTCTTTTCTCTTCCACAAAATCAGAGCCCTGTTGTGCATGACACAATCCAGATAATAGTTTAATAGAAGGATAGTATAACAGAAGTAATAGATTAGTAAGAGTTGGAAGAACAAAGACTATAGGCTAGCTAAACACAGCTCCCTTCTTTCACTCACTGAATCTTTATAGCAAAGCCAAACAATACATCACCTTTGGGATCATCCTGTTCCCAGCAACACATGCAAAGCAAAAGAACATCTACCACAGCCGTGCTGATGCCCTGGACCTTTGAAGCTTGGCTCCTAGATCTGCAGTTCCAGTGCAATGCTTGAAGTACCCAAAGAGCTTTCCCCAACTATTAAGCAAACAGCCATTCTACCCACACATTCTCAGGACACCTCTGTGTTCTGACTACTAACATTGTTTTGCAAGTCTCTTCCAGACTAATCTGAGTATCAAAGTAATCTTGGAAAAATTATAAAACTTACTCCAGTTAAGACTTTTTAGAGTGAATCTCAGAAACTTGAAGGAATTTCAGGATCTAAGGTTATATGAAAGATGGTATACCTTACCAGATCACTTCTAAACATTAGACTAACAATCATTTTGGCAAATAATGACAGCTTTAAATATATGTTAATAGGTATTCAGACTAAAAGAAGTTCTATGAGTTAGGATTGTACCAAAAGTGATAAAACCTACAGCAAAAAAAAAATTCTATCACTAATGCTTTAAATAAAACAGAATACTCAAGTGGGTTGACCTGTGTTTGAAAGGGGTCATCTTCAATAATATTCTTTTCTAAGTCTTGCAGTTTGGGGAAGGAATGTAGATCACTCTGTGATCTGGGCTAAGAAAGTGACCCTTGCTCTCCTACAAATGAAATGATATTTACTGAGGGTTCATTATTGTGTACTGAAGTAGAAATGCCAGTAATTCAAATATTGCTGATATTTAACAGAGATTTCAATTCCATTGGGTTTGCCTTGGCTTATCTATCAAACCATACTTGGCCATGCTTATACACTTGAACTATTATGCTATGTAAAATATCAACAATTACATGTTTTGATCTCTCCTTGAGTCAGTCACTTCTCTAATCCCCAACTTCAAAATGAAAATAAATGGGTTGGAAATGCTTGTTTGTATTCCAAGACTCACATCCACAGAGAGAAATATGGATCTGTGGACAAACTGAACTGTCAGCAGCAGTAAAACAAAATTCTCTCCTCTTTGGCCACGCTTGGGGAAAAAAAGTGTAGTTATTAGCAACTGTTGTCAATTGTGGCGGCGGGGGTAGGGGAGATGAGTGGTTAAGGTCCTTCTCTTTTTTAAATGTTTTTAGTTGTAGATAGACACAATACATTATTTATATGTGTGGTGCTGGGAATTGAACCCAGTGCCTCACACATGGTAGGTGAGTGCTCTACCACTTAGCCATAATCCCAGCTCAGTTAAGGTACTTCTTGAGGAAATAACATAGTAATGCTGATCTCAAAGCTTCGAAGAGTAAAACTTATAGATTTTAATTGTATGTCATAATTAGTAGAGATGCAAATAATGCTTCTATTATCAAATGCTGATGTCTGGATTTATCAAGTCTCAATGCACTGGTTTAGCTGGTATGGCTGAAAGTTTTGGGCCTGAATGTCAGGATAAAGTACACAAATGAAGACTTGCAAGGGGATGGAGAAGATAGGATACAGAGAGAACTTTGCAATTTAAAAGAGAAATGCCTACAATACTTAGATCATCTGAAAAAATAGTTAAAAGGATGAACATTGTCATGAACAAACCTCTATATTGATGGCTTATTTCATGATTCACATTTTTAGGTGGAGTACTGCATTTTTTAGCTTGAAGGTTTAGTACTAAGATAACACGATAGCAAAAAGTTGCATCAAAGGAATGTCACTACTGATCACATAGATATTAAAATACTAATAGTGGCATGTGATAAACAGCTCTGTGCCCATAAGCTTAATAACTTGGATGAAATAGGCCAATCCCATAAAAAACACAAGCTACCACATTCACCCAAAAAGAGATGGAAACTTGAATATCTACTACAGAAATTGGATTAATAATTAAAAACTTTCCACAAAAGAAGACATAGATGGTTTTGCTGGCAAATACTCCTAAACATTTAAGGAAATAATAAAACTAATGTCCCACAATCTCTTCCAAAAAGTGAAGCATAGAAGAGAGGACATTTTCCAGTTACTGTATCACCCAATATCCATATCAGACTGGAGCACATCAGGTATCCATGGATTAGTAGACTCAATCATTTTTACATGTCAGTTCTTCCCAACTTGATCTATTAATTCAACACAATCTCAAAAAAATTACACAGTCACTTGGTGCATACTGACAAATTATTCTTAAAATGCATATGGAGAACAAAGAACATGAGATAGCCACCAGAATAGGGAAAAAGAGGAAGGGTGGAGGACTCACACTCCCAACTTCAAAACTTAACCATTGAGCCACATTCATCAAGACACTGTAGTGTTTATAATGGAATAGGTGCACAGGTGAATAAAACAGAATGGACGACCTAGACATAGACCTGGACAAATCAAGCCAACTGTTTTTTGACAGACATAGAACAATTCAATAAACCAAAGATAGTCTTTTCAACAAATGGTTTTGGAACAATTAGACAAAAATTTGCAAGAAAATAAACCTAGAGTTAGATGTTATATCTTATAATATTCAACTCAAATGGGTTAGAGACTTATGTGTACAATGCAATATTATACAATTATTAAAAGAAAAATCCAGGATATCTTGTATATGTTAAATTTTTGATACCAATCCAAAAGTGCAATTCACAGCTGAAAAAACAGTAAGTTGAACATTATTAAAATTACAAATTTTATTCTGTGAATGTATAGTTAAGAGGATGAGCAGACAAATTACAAGGTAGGAAAACTATTTGTAAAACACATATTTAAGAAAATATTTGTGTCCAAATTTATGCTTTTGAAGAAGTCTTAAGGTTCAGCAGTAAGCAAATAAACAGCCTCATTTAAAAATGGAAAACTTTTTGGTCTCCTCATGAAAGAAGATATACAGCCAGGCACAGTGGTGCATGCCTTTAATCCCAGGGACTCAGGAGGCTGAGGCAGGAGGATCATGATTTCAAAGCCAGCCTCAGCAATGTAGAGAGGCCCTAAGCAACTTAGCTAGACCCCGTCTCAAAATAAAATATAAAAAGGACTGCAGATGTGGCTCAGTAGTTGTGTGCCCCTGCATTCAATCCCCTATACCCAAAAAGAAAAATACATACAGACAATAAAGCATATAAACAACATCATTTGTCCTTGGGAAAAGATAATTAAAAGAATAACAAGGTATACTTCACTCCTATAAGAATGATTGCAATCCAAAAAATCACCCCTATCAGTTGCTGGCCAAGATACAGAGCAAAAAGGAATCCTCATTCTTTGCTCTTTAGATTGCAAAATGGTAACGTCACTTTGGAAGATAGTGTGAAACCTGAATACAAAGTCTAACATAGTCTTACTCCTAGTTGCACTCTTAACTATCATTAAGTAGTTCATAAACTTATGTCTGGCAAAATCTACATTCAAATTCATATAACAGTGTTTTTCATAATAGCCAAATGCTGGAGGCAACCAAAATGTCCATTATTAGTGAGGAATTGATAAACAAAACTATGGTACACCCACACAATGTGATTCTGTTCAATTGTAAAAAAAAAAAAAAATGAGATAGCAAGCCATACAAACTTACAGATGAATCTTAGTGCATGTTGGAAATCTAAAGAATTCAGTCTAGAAAGATCATATATACTACCATTGCATTTTAATGACAATATGGGAAAGTTAAAACTGTAGAGACAATAAAGATCGGTGTTTGCCAGATGTTTGGAGAGGGTGGTGGGTTGAACAGCCAAAACTATTACTATTCACAAATGCAGGAATTGAACTGTTAAGTAATTGGATGACAGATTGTGGAATTTTAATTTCTTGCCATTGGAGTGGGAGGTTGAAGATAAGCAAGAGAAAGTGGTGAGAAAGATCCATGTGTTAGTGTATTAGATTTGGACATATCAGTATTGCTCATGTTCAGTTTAATATACCCATGGATGATGTATATAGAAATATTTATAGATATGTGGATATCCATGGGCTACTTTACATACATATTTCCTTGATTTTCCAGCCAAAATGGTTTAGAAACAAGGACACCCCAATTCCAATTCTTATTTTCTAAGACTCTTCTCTGATAAAATAAACCAGGATTCCTTGGAGAAGTGGAATTTAGGCATGGAATTGGAGCTTAGGCATGGGATATGCCTCTTGTAGTGCCAGAAAGTAAGGGAATGCTTTAAGAAAAGAAAGAGACAAAAAATAATCCACAATTATTGGAGTATTTCAAATGGACACAGTTGTCAGATGAAAGACAATTGCACAATTATAAATTTGTGCAGTAAAATCCATGAAGTAATACTGGATTATAATCTAAAGTATTAAATAGTGTCCATGAAATACCCCACACTTAAGGAGGAAGGAGGGCAACACTCTACAACTTAAATGTGAGCTGCACATAGTGCCTTGTTCCCAAAGAGTGTGGAAGAGGAGGAGAAAAATAAACTGTCACAGTGGAGAAAACCGAACACCACCACCTCAGCCAGGTGAACAAGGGTCACCATCAACCATGACAGGTCACACTGATGGTACTATGTAGCCTGGATATGATATGCTGAGAATACCACTTAATCTTTGTTTTCTCCTATTACAAAACCTATAACCATAATCTAATCATAAAACATCAAAAGAATTCCAGTTGTTACAAATGATTATACATTCTATCTGAAAATCATTCCCAAAAATTTCAATAAGTTTGAGAAATTATCACAGCTCCAAGATTACTAAGGATACCTGATGAGTAAATAGGAGGCATCTTGGGTGGGATCCTGGTACTGAAAAGAGTTAAATGGAAAAAAACGAATGTAAAAATAGAGAAACTTAAAAAAGTGCATTTTTAATTAATAATATATTAGTATAGGTTCATTAGTTGTTACTAATGTACTGTTAATGTAAGATGATAGTAATAAGGGAAATAAGACTTAAGAATATATGGGAAATTTCTGTACTATTTTTGCAACTATTTGGTAAATCTAATATAATTTAAAAATAAAACTTGAAAACAATAAAAAAATTGTGTCTCAGTTCTTTCTAGAGAGAAATTAGGCTTGAATAATATTATAAAAAGTCTAAAACAAGCAATTGTTCCAAAAGAAGTTAAATGAATTTTAGGCAAGTTTAGTTTCTGATTAATCCAGTCCCAATATCTCGAGTGCCAAATAACATTTTCCTTCTGCCAATGTATTTCCTTAAGATTGGGAGTAAGGGTGGCTTAGCCTCGCGTATCTCAGCACTGAAGGTTGGACTCCATGTCAAAATTTTATTTATTTTTTTATTTTTTTTAATTTTATAAGAAATTCTTAATGGTCTTTAATTAAAAAGACAAAATATTTCCAGCAAGTAGTCTTATCACTTATGATTTCCAGACTGAGAGTGAATCAGCTCTTACAGGTACACTTGCTGGGCAAACACAGAGGAAGGAGCTGTACCCTATTAAAGCTCTATAATGCAATCAAGGCTTGATATCCACTTTGGCTGTTTTAGACATAACTGATTTCATCCAATTAGAAGACACTGGGATCAAAAAGTCACATGTTCCCATGGAAAGTTGGCCTCCTGTATGTCGTCATGCTGTTTCCGGTGACATCTGTGCACCAGGTTAATGACACCAAGAATGCTGATATCAAAATGCATGAGCTCCCATCTTCCTACGTCCACATGAGAAGAAGAGAGGCAGGGCGTTTAGAATGCTCTTCATTTCAATTCTGAGAAGTCCATTAAACAATTTGAAGAATGAATAGGAAGGAAAAAACATTTGTAGATTTGTGTTTAAATGTCATGAATTAGTCAGCAAAAGATATGTAGGTATCGTTGTGCTGTATAAATCAAGAGGACTTGAACATTTCTTAGAATAATTCTTATAAGATCCAGGTTTCAGCTGTAATGAGAGTTGAAGACTCTGGAGGTGGGGGGTGCAGAAAGAGGAGAGAAGCCAAGCAAGCAGTGACTCTAAAGGACCATTAGGGAATGATCAATGTTTACATAAAGCAAAACTTGTCACTCAACTCACTTCCATTTTCAAGAGGTTAAAAGCATTTTTAGAGAGCTAGACAAGGTGACAGGGTTAGGTTCCTTGGTTTATTATATCACCTCACACTTGGCTCATTGGCAGAGACTATGGGAGTCTAAGGACTGGGATGACTTCTGGAACCAGAAGTCATGACAGAATTCAGAAGACAGGACAGGACAAAATTGCTGGAAGCTTGATACAGATTGTCTGTCGGACCCTCCCCTAAATGTTCTGTGTCATTTTCTGTTGTATACACACAAACCCCAGAGGCAGACCCAAAAACTGAGGCCCAGAGGTGAAGATACTTTCTTAGTACCATAGAGCTACCAATAATCTTACTGTTTTTCCTCCCCATAGCAACAGGTTGTCATTATTTCAGGGTAGATCACCAGGTTCCAAATCCTGACATACATATATCACCACCCAGTCAACCCAAATACCCAACTCTAGTCCCCAAATCTGCACTTGTCTTGAACAAATTAGCCTTGCTTTTGTTTTTTGTTTTTTGTTTTGTTTTTTTGGTGGTGGTTGTTGTTGTTTATCTTGTTAGTGTTTTTCTCCTCCAGAAACATCATGGTCTATGCATTTAGAAATCTTGGGCCATCAGTGGAAAGGGCTGATTCTGTAGCCCCTGAGCACTTGATAAGATAAATTATCCAGAAAGGACAAGATTTTCTAAAGCATCTCTCTGGGGTTTTACTGGGACTCTATATATCTCTCCTACATCATTTTGTGCCTTATCATCGTGAGCTTCCTGGAAAGTTTTATTAAGAATTCCACAAGAATTCATTCATTCATTTTATGAGTTTTTCAGATACCACAACATTTACTGTTTCCTCATAGATACATATCTTAAAATCAGAGAGATGAAAATCATTTTCCCCAGGAGCTGTTAGTAGCTTTATTACCATTCAGTCAGGTGTGAAAATAATCTCTAGTGTGATTTCCCAAAGGCATGCAAACCCAGATCAAATCAAAAGAGAAATAGAATTTATATTGACAAATTTTAATCAATCTATCAGCTTTCTTTTAATGGGAACCTATCAGAGAGAAAATGGTGAGTTTGCCTCTGATATCTTTGTTATTTCTCTTATTCTGTGTGCCTATTGTATGTGGCTTATTTTTTCACATTACTAAAGACGAATACAACAGGCACACAGAATGTTACAGGTGGAAAGGATTTTAGTAATCACCTAGTTGGACCCATTATTCTATAGATCAGAAAAAAAAATACACAAAGTTTCAGTGACTTTCCCCAGTTCATATAACTAATCAACAGCAGAACCAAAACCAAATCCTAGGACTTTAAGTACAAAATAAAAATCTAATCACGGAAAGAAGAAGTAATTGTGATTTCATAAAATACAATTTCAGAGTGATCAATCAGTCTGGCTAAATGTAGTTAGCTACATATATTTTAACTTGTTGCCTATGTTTGTTCAGGGTTGCTTAACTTCACAGTTAAAGCTACAATAACCTCCAATTTTTTAAAGTGGTATTTATTTTCACTTAGTTCACAGTCAATGAAGCTAAATTTCTGCAGAAATGATCATTGTCTATTTTCCCATGGTTACTCCATGACTGAGACATGCGAAAAAAAAAAGAAAAAACTTTTATTCAACCCATTGATAGCCACAAATACATGAGGATCGTCAAAATACACATTACCAAATTTCAACCTTCAACACGGCTTTCACCTTCCCGAGATTTGCTTTTCTTAGATCAGAAAAGGTATCTGAGTATGTAGAATGTCTGGTCTCTCCCACTTCCTCAGGAATGGTGAGCGATTTTAATTGCCTTTTTCATGCCATTTCACACTTCTGAGACTACTGGCCATTTAGATTGCGTAGGGCCACATTCAGCTTCAAAGCAAAGTTCCAATTCACCTAATTTTTTAGCTGTTTTTGGATAAGAACAGAACATGTAACAGCAACCTAAGACAACCAGAAAATGCTGATCCACCTGACTGTAGCAATGGAGGTATGGGCACATTGGCTGTTTGTCCTTCCTTCTTTTTTCCCATTAGAGTGAAGCTCAGAACTTTGAGTCAAAATTTATATTCTCCTAGAATCGCTTGGTATTTAGATGAAAAGTGTGGAGGCCTTGCAGACACTCTGTGAATATGAGGAAAGCTAGGCCAAAGGGAATGCAGAGAAATGGAACTACAGGTTTCTTCAAACTGAGACGGATGCTTGTCCTATATGCAGATATGCACAACTGCACTATCCAACATATTCTCATTTATGTTCCAAGTGTTTTAATTTTTTATTTTTCTATTGCTGCAGCGAAAACAATCCAACTAATTTAACCTATTCAGAGGAAGGCGATAAGCAAAGTTCTGCAAACACAGTGGTGGAGAAAATGAAACTTAACTTAGACCCCATACTCAAAACACTCAGGAACTCCTAGGGAAGATGATATACTAAAACACATCATTTCAAAAGATTTTGTCTTTTAGCTAAGAACTCTTTCTGACATGGATATGAGACTCTTGCTGGCATTGCCTCTATCTTTTAAAGCTCATGAACAATGTTTTACAATTTACGAGGCAGATAAACATGTGACTGTCAGTAGTACCAACTGACTTTAATAAGTAAGTATTAGGAAAGGGAAGAGATTAATGCCGGCAGCTAACTAGCTGGTCAATCATTCAATATGGTGCAGAAAAAACCCACAAAGCTTACAAATAAATGTAAAATTACTACAAACAATAACAATATTGTACAGATAAAAAGATGGTTAGCTTAGTCACTGAGGTTATGGAAGACTTCCCCAATAAAATGACAGTTGAACTGAGATCTAAAGAATGTATAAGAAATCTGCGGGGTGCAATGGCACATGCCTATAATCCTAGAGGCTCAGGAGGCTGAGGCAGGAGGATGGCAGGTTCAAAGCCAGCCTCAGCAAAAGTGAGATGCTAAGCAACTCAGTGACACTCTATCTCTAAATAAAATATAAAACAGGGCTAAGGATGTGGCTCAGTGGTTAAGACCCCCTGGGTTCAATCCCTGATACCAAAAAAAAAAAAAAAAAGGCATAAGAATTCAGTAAAGATGTATGTATATTTTAACTCAAATTAAAAAACTACCAGTAAAAACATAAAAATGCCATTAGGACAAGTCATTATTGCTTATAAGAGTATTTGAATTTAAATTGATAATAAACACATACTTTATATGATCTATACAAGTGAGTGTGTAGCAGTTTCAGTTATTTTATGCTACTTAGAGTGTGTTCCTGTGTTGATTTTGATTGTTGTTGTTTGTACCTTCAATGTTCTCCAAAGTCCCATGTGTTGAAGTGCACCAACGTACCAGGTGGGACTTCTGGGAAGTGATTAGATCATTAGGACTCTGACCTCATAAATGGATTAATCTACTGACAGGTTCATAACCAAATGGCCTATAGTGTTGGCCCTAACTGAAGAAGGAGGTCACTGTGGTGTACCCTGGAAGGGAATTTATCTCTGGTTGCTTCCTACCTCTGTCTGTCTGTCTGTCTGTCTGTCTCTCTCTCTCTCTCTCTCTCTCTTTCTCCTGGCCACCATGAGGTGACCAGCTGCTTTCTTCT
Organism: Xerus rutilus; assembly: GCA_028644305.1. NCBI lineage: Eukaryota > Metazoa > Chordata > Mammalia > Rodentia > Sciuridae > Xerus > Xerus rutilus. The sequence goes on along the minus strand of CM053406.1, from coordinate 10,787,975 downwards.
ACTACTACACTTTCCCACACCTTCCCAGTGGTGATGTTCTATATGGGGCCAAGTTACCATGGACTAAAACCTCTGAAACCATGAGTCCAAATAAATCTTTTCTCCTTTAAGTTGTTCTTGGTTTTGCAGGTACTTTGTCACCACAATGGAAAACTGACTAGCACACTGAGCTTTGTCTTATGTATATTCAGATGTTTAAGCTGATTAGTAATTAGGTTTAGTGAACCGCAAAAATATCATTTTCCAAACTGTCAACCCTTAGCAAAAACACCATTCAACGTGTCACACTGCAAATGCTGCTGTTGATAACATTGCAAAGACTTTGTTTTTGTCTTAAAACCTTTGTCTGGAAACCAGCATAAAAGAATAAGGAATGAAAGCCAAAGCAAAGTCCATGTTCTTCAGTTGTTTAAGTCAAGGTTAATGACTTTCTCAAAATATGTTTTCAAGAAAAGGACATACACATTTCAAAAAACCATATTAAGAATGCTTTTGTTAATACAGTCCATGAATACAGATCAGAAAATAATAAAATGCATTAGATGCTTAGATAACTAAAACTCAAAACATTGAAATAAGATTAATTTTTGGTACTAAAGTTGTCCCAACAGCTTTTTATTAAATTTTGTTCTTTTTGCTCACCGTAACAGCCACTGGGACAGTGTGGAGCATCTAGCAGGTACTCAGCAACCATCTATTGACTAAAACTAGAAATTGACTCAAAATTCCTCCCAGCATCTCTTTTATCTATTGCATCTTCAAAAAACTAGTATTGAAGATGTATCTTTTATAATTGTTCAATATTCTCCCTCTGCTCCTTTTCTTCTTCAAACATTACACCTGTATGGCTGGAAAGGATCCATGTGAAATTTGTCAGTATTCAAAGGATAGGTTTCCATAGAAACCAAAACCAAAATGCCCTCATTATTTTTCATGCAGAGATATGACAGCAGATTCAAATTACTTAAGAGGATACATACTGTTCAAATGATGACATGTCCACTTTTATATGCTAAACATATGAAGGGATTTCTAAGTATCATTGGCCTTTAGCTACCTACTTCTGTTAAGGTGTAAAATTTTTATTTTGTTTTGTTTTCTTTAGCATATCAATTGCTACATTGGTAAGAAAGTATTTATTATGGTTATTATAGCTGTTGTTGTTTTTTTATCTCATAATTTTACTTGGATACATTTATATGCCTAACTGATACAAACCAAGTTCACCTATAGGACAATAACTAGAAGGAAGTGAATGAATCAATAGATAGTATAAAAGTCCATTTTTTATACTTATATTTTTGTTGCCAAGTAATGTGGGTACGAACAGTCCACAACTAATTAGGGTCTTGTTAGGTGGCTTACATTGGCCTTGAACTCCTAGGCTCAAGAGATGCTAAGTGGATGGAACCAGACTTATGTGCCCAGTTAAAACTTTTTTTTAAAAGTGATAGTTCCCTGGTGAATTGATTTTTGAGGTTTTTGTTGTTGTTTGTTTTTGTTTTTGTTTTTGATAGTGGTGGGGGATACCAGGGATTAAACTCAAGGGCACATGATCGCTAAGCCACAACCCCAGCCCTATTTTGTATATTTTTTTTTAGAGATAGAATCTCACTGAGTTACTTAGCACCTCGCTAAATTGCTGAGGCTGGCTTTGAACTCAGGATCCTCCTTGCCTCAGCCTCACAAGCCACTGGGTCTGAATTTTTTTTTTTTTAATCCTTGCCCAGACTTCCTGGACTTGTCTTCACTCCTGATAGTTCCTTAATCTATTTATTGTATTTAAAATAGAGATCCTATTTTGTACCATCAGAAAATATTTGTTTATGAAAATCAGTACTTCAAATTCTTTAAAAGCACCAGTTTACATAAAGGCTTTCTCCCCTGGAGTGGAGTAAGCAATCAGGTTCCCGCAGGACAAGTACAAGGCCCTGAGAACTGCAGAGAACACTTAGGGGAGTTCAGACATCAAGCCACTCTCCAAACACTGCAGGACAGTTTGGCTTTGTTGAGAAATGGTAAAGTACCAGAGACACAAATAACTAGTTATTAATGGTGACAATGCCTATAAATAAAAATGAATCTTTACATTTTATTTTCATTTATTCACATTTTATTTTTATGCCAGAGGTATTATTGAAAGATGGTTTGGGATATTGAGTTGGGACATTTGTCAATGATTTGGGGAGACAGAGAAGCCCTTGATAAAAGATAGTGGGTTTTAACACCATTGTTATATACCAACCTCTGAAATGGACATAGCATATCTACACTAAACAATAACAAAAAAGAAAAGTAAAGAAAAAATACAGAAAACTTGACCAAAGAAATCTCTAGCAAGCTTTCTAGAATTTCTCAAAGAAAAATAAGCCCTTGTGAACTTCCATGACTGGCCCCTCTACAGGTAACAAACAGAGTCACTGGCTGTAACCACATCTGTTCATCTGACCCTCTCCAAGTCTGCCTGTCACACTCTAAGACCTTGTTTTTGTTTTAGACATCTTACTTGCATGGGAGGTCTTTTCATGCAATCAGTAAAAGACAGAGCACATGGACAGCTTCTGAAATCTCACCCTCACTATCAGAAGTATTCTCTCTTGTTTAGATTTCCATAGCCTTCTCTTTTCCTTTCTTTTAATTCCTGTATAAAAGCATTTCTTACTGCACACCCTTAATCAATTTGCGTACAAAGAGGACTTATTTGGGCTGAGCAAAGTTGCAAACTGGGAGACACAAATTTCAGGCAAGTTGAAATGGGCTTCAGGGTTTTATGGATTTCAAATAAGTTTCAAAGAAAAAAAATACCAATCAGAGGAGAGAGGATGACACCAACTATTAGACAAGAATTTAGGTTGATGCAGGCCAGGTGGTAAGCTGTCTGGTAGAAATAGGGCTGAGTGATTTAAAAGAATATATGTAAAGCAATCATCTTTGTAAGGAAAAGAACAAAGACATTTTTGAGACAGGAAGGGAGTTAGGGACAAGATGACTGGGGGTCATCTGTGGGATTGGAATGAAATCTATAGTGAAAACTATAGGGGTTGGCATGTAAACCATAGGATGTAGCAAGTTGCACAGGGTCAATCGTTTGAGGTAAATGTGGTCTCTCAAGTCCTCTCAACAGTGTATTTTGGGGGACCTCCATCTGCCTTTATCTATTTGATTTTAATTTTTGCATATTATAAACTGCCTTAGCTTTTTTTCCTAAGCATGTATTGGCTACTAATTTTGATTTTTTGAAATTCAATAAAATTATTCCATGAACACTGAGTTGATGGTAAGATATAAAAATGTCACGAAAGTATATTGTCCATCTGTGTTTGAATAACCTCAAGCGTGAGAATTATGGAAGAAAGAAATATAGTGTGCCTTATTAGGTATTAGAGAGTAGTGGATTGAATTGAAGAAAGTTTTAAATGAAGTAAGAAGTTATTAAATATTTTTTTAAATATTTTTTTAGCTGTAGATGGACATAATGTCTTTATTTTTATTGCTTTGTATGTGGTGCTGAGGATCGAACCCAGGGCCTCACGCATGCGAGGCAAGCGCTCTACCGCTGAGCTACAATCCCAGGCCGTTATTAAATATTTTTAAATATATCTGTGAACAACCTCTCCAGATAGAAATAGAGATGCCTATTAGGTTAAGGAGCAGAAACTGACACCTAATTATAAGTGAAAGAATACTTGATTAATCTTCAGGTAATATCAATATGTCTCACATATTATTTAGCCTTAAAAAAAGAAGGAAATTCTGTCATTTGCTACAACATGGATGAAACTGGAGGACATTACACTCAGTGAAATAAACAAGAAAAGGAAGATAAGCATTGCATGATCTCACTTATTTTGTTGGATCAGAAATAGTCCAACTGGTTTGTAGAAGTAGAGAGTAGAAGGGTTATTGCTAGGGGTGAGGGGGTGGGAAATGGGGAGATGAAGTTAGTGAGCAGATGGAAAGTTTCAGTGATGAAGAATGAATAAATTCTGAAAATCTGATGGACAGCATGGTGACCACAGCTGAAGGTACTGAAGTGAGGCCTTTAGCAGGTGATTAAGTCCTTTGGGCAGATTCCTCATCCATGGGACTAGGGACCTCAGGAGAACACTGGAGGAAACTCACACCTACCCCTTCTTGCTCTTCCTTCTCTTCCTCCGTGTGGCATCCAGAATTCAGCCCACCAGAAGGATGCTTTCAGAGGATGTGGCAAGGAGGTGTTGTCTTAGAAGCAGAGAAACCAGCCCTCACCAGATGCTGGACCTGTTGACGCCTCAGTCTTGAATTTTTCAGCCTCCAGAAATGAGGAGGTGGACAGTCTGTGGAATTTCATAACAGCGAAACAAATAGACTGAATGAAGGAGAATTTGCTTTCTCTGCCTAACCATAAATCTTTTGCTTTTGGACTCAGACTCAAACTGGAACTTACTCCTCCAGCTCTCCTGGACCCCCAGCAGGTTGAGTACAAATCTTAGGACTTCTCAGCCTCTATAATTTAATTCCTTATAGCAAGTCTGTTTGTATACATGTGTATGTATGTGTGTTTACACAGACACAAAGGGGTTAAAAAAACATCTGTTATGTTGATTCTGTTTCTGTGAAGTCCCTGACTAATATGTGCACAAATTGCTTTATCTCTTGGGATGCTGAGAGGAGAGAGAAAAAGGGAGTGTCCTAAGATCACTGATCACCATGAGGTAATTTCCCCGCAGCTACTTCATTTCCTAGTTTCTTCCCACCTGCAAGAGTGGTTTACAAGTGGTTTAAAGCTGGTTTAAAAGCTTAGTATCTTTTGATCATGAGAAGTCAAGACATCTTGATTGAAATTATGGAAAATGATGCTCATTATAAAAGAAGGGTGTCTTTTTAGTTTGATGCTATTCACTCATTGATTCTTGGTGTTATTTCTTGAGTTTTAGGGATTTTTTTAGGAAGTCTGTATGTTTTCTTCTAGCAGTTGCAAAGATCATGATCTAATTTCTAGGCCTTCCGTCCACTTTGAGTTGATTTTGTATGGGTGAAAGACAAAGATGTAGTTTTACTCCAATTTTCCCAGCACCATTTTTTTTAAAAAAGGCTGTCTTTTCCTAAAGAGAATGGGAGAAAATTTTTACCAGCTATTCCTCTGATGAGGGATTAATATTGAGAATATATAAAGAACTCAAAAAAACTTGACACCAAATAATAATAATAATAACAACAACAACTCAAATCAATAATTGGGCAAAAAAATTAGACACATCTCAAAAGAAGAAATACAAATGACCAACAAATGCATGAAAATTGTTCAACATCCCTAGCATTCAGTGAAATATAAATGAAACCTACCTTGAGATTTCATCTCATTCCAGTTAGAATAGCAATCATTAAGAATACAAATAATAATAAATGCTGGTGAGGATATGGGGAAAAGGTACACTCGTACATTATTAGTGAAACTGCAAATTAATACAACCACTATGGAAAGCACTATGGAGGTTCCTCAAAAGGAATGGAATCTCCACATGACCCTAGTATCCTACTCCTTGGTATTTATCCAAAAGAGCTAAAATCAGTATACTTCAGTGACTTAGGCATATCAATTTTTATAGTAACACAATTCACAATAGCCAAGTATTGGAACCAGCCCAAGTGCCTGTCAACAAATGAATAGATAAAAAAAATGTGTTTTATATACACAAAGGAGTTTCACTCTGTCATAAAGAAGAATGAAATTATGGCATTTTCTGGTAAATGGATGGAACTGGAGAATATCATGCTAAGCAAAATAAACCAGACTCAGAAATGTTTTCTATCAAATGCAGAAGACAGAGAAAAATAAGGGGAAAAAGAAATGAAATCCCATGGAAATAAAAGGAAAATCAGGGGTTAAGTGGGAAGGAAGAGGAGAGGGAAGGAAAGGAATTGCAAAATGAAATTTGAACAAATTACAGTATGTACAAATGTGAATATACCACAGTGAATTCCATGTTTATGTAGATCTATAAATCACCAATTTTTTAAAAAATAAATGAATAAAAGGAAGACCAGTAGAGTACAGGAAGAGGAACAGGCTAGAGAGAAAGGGAGGGGGAGAGGAAGTGTGGGGGACAGAAGTGAGCAAACTCTATTCTATGCATGTACAATCATGTCAAAATGAGCCCTAATATTATGTACACTGTAATGCACTAATAAAATGTACTTTAAAATATTTAAAATCAGAAAAAAAGAAAGGTGTTCTTTTGCCAAAAAGAATCAGGACAAAGCCACAAAACAAAGAGGATTTAATCCTAGGTAAGTGAATATGAGAGCTCTCTCAACAGTCACTCACAGAAACCTCTAGCAATGGGGACTCTCACCCTGTGAAGCTTTGCTCACACAGGAAGCAGCTATCTGCTCTAAGATCTAACCAAACAGTGGGAAAGATGGAAACCCAGATGCTCATTTTCATCTGAAATGGTAGTTTGTTTGGACTTATTAGAGACTCTCTGCTCTTTTTACTTATTTTTTTTTTTACTTTTTTACTTTTTTTTTACTCTCCTCCTACATTTCTTTGTCTCTTTTCAAATAAACAGTGAATTTATATATATATACATATTTATGTATATATATGTATATGTGTGTATATACACACATATTATAATATGTTAAAAATGCCTATATTTTCCCCAAGCAGTCACATGTGTCACATAGAATATGCAGAACAAAATGAGATAAAGGTTTATTTAAAAATAAGGAAAGAAAGATATTATAGTCTTAGTAAAAAAATACCTGATAGTACCAGTTCGGCACCATTGTGACCAAATCTTATTCCATAATTCAGAATCTGTGTTACTGGCAAAACGTGGGCTTGGAGGATGCAGAGCTCTTATGCTATCCATGATATAAGGGATGGAGTTTGCAGAAAACAATTGTGCAAACCGCTCAAACGTGTCTACACTTAAATAATGACCTTTCTTTGTTTCAGCAGCCTGGATTTGATTATAAAAATAACTGAAACATGTGAACCCAGTTTGTTCTATTCCCATAGTTTCTTGGGTATTTCTTTCCTATTTAGTTTTGATTGCTTTTTAAGTAATGGGACAAAAATGTGGCCCTTGGATGCAGAATGTTTCAGCAGATGTCCCATGGTATCATCCACCAGTGAACTAAACAACCAACCAACTCCTCCAGGTTGTAACCAAATATAATGCCCCACCTGTGCATTTTGTCTGTCTAGTATTTTTTGTAAAAAAAAAAGTCATTTTCACTGACACTGGAGAAATAAGTAGAACGAAATCCCCAGTCCAGACCCTTGCTGAGGACCACTACCAAACAGCCTCTGTACCATGGAAATACATCAACACCCCAAACCCACAAAATACTCTTCTCATTTTTGCCCTACATCTGTGACATTATGTACAAAGGAGACAAGCAAAGGGGAATTGGAGAGAATATGTGAATTAAGCAGAATGTGTGAAATGTAGTTGTTTCATATATTAGTATGAACAAAGATACCATCTGTTCTGATTTTTTAAATATATGACAACATGTGGATAAAACATTTTGAAAATTCTCAGTCTTTTTAAGAACAAGCTGTGACTAGATCTGTGACCTTAGTTATGCCATTTAACTCCTCTCAGTCTATCTGTAAAATTGTATCTGCCTCACGACCTAGGAGAGCAGTTGAAATAATGGATGTGCAAACACTGAGCAGACCTGAAGCTAAGTGGAATGGAATTATTTCCGGGAAGCAGTCTGATGTCAAAGAAATAACATAGATTACTGCCATTAGGAAATCTTGTCCAATTTTAGATTCTTAATAGCCAGGTATAAATTCTGGTATTCTGGGTTATAAGGACAAGAATTAGCAATAAATAATAGAAAAATCATTAGCCCAGCTTTGTAGTCAGACAAGTACAGGCTCTACTTAACAATGAGAACAGTGTTCCAGGAGTTAAATTGGCAATATGTCCCCCATCCCCACTCCCAAGAAAAAGAGAAAAATTTTTAAAAAAAGCTAAGGCAGCTTCAGATGCAAAAATAAATAAATAAATACTGAAGAAATTTAAGAGGTGGAAGTAAACTACACAGAACAGTCGATATATATACTGAAAAAAAAAAGCAGGCGTTTTAAAAGAACATGATAATATTGCTTAGCATTAAGGAAATAAAGATGCACAGCTAGAAACTTTAGGAAAACAAATTCAAAAGTGAAAACCAGTCACATTTTGCAAGGCATCTAAAGGGATCAGTATATTTCACTAACATACTCAAAAGTGTGAGGTTAGGATGTACAAGAACCCAGCCAACTAGGAAGCCAGGTTTGTAAATACGCCAATGCTGCATGCTCACAGGATCACAGCTGCTTTCCACAGTAGGTTCCAAGCAGCCTTATTTGGAGGCTCAGGGAGTCTGCATTTGTCAGTTTTTAAGATTTTAATTCTGTTGTGTCCAAGGATAGCACAAGTAAAGCAAACTTTCTCAAAATCAAAGCATGCATCAAACATGCATCCAAATAACAAGTACTTTATCTGATAGCTATGTTAGAATATTTATGTGGCAAGAATTTCAAAACAAGGCTGAGTAATATGTTAGGTGCATATATGTGGGAAATATTTCATTTTTGCTTCTTATGTTTTTCTGAGAAGTGAATAAGTAAGCCATGTCTGAGGGAAGTTATAATTCATCTGTTTATGTTTGAATATGAAAGATATAATTTAAAAAATAAAGCTAGTCTTTCTATTGGTGGTGGTGACAGTGACATAAAGGATACATATGATAGGCACTTAAGTTTAGCCCAACTTCCATGCATCAGGACAACCAGAGGGTGTTTGGCCTCAAGCCCAGGACAGGCTTGCGATCTCTCAGGCACAGAGGCACACACTGTCCTGCCCACCATTATATCGGAGCCACTACCTATCTGCCTGCTTCTGTCCTTCCATAAAAAGTCCTCTAGGAGCACGGTCTGTTTTCCTCCTGGTTTCTGCTTGACTCATATCTCTATCTTTCCTATCGTTTTGACTTCACAGGAACCCACAAGACCTTGCCCCACCTTCTGTATCCTTTCAATTTTCAGCTTCAGCTTCCACAGCGGCAACTGTGATTCACAACTCATATTCCCAGGACAGATGACCTGGCTTCTTCTCATCTCATGTCCATCAATCACACAGATTTCTGGCTCAGCTTTGGGTCTAATGCCATTTTTGGTCCAAACTTCTGACAATGAGAAAGTCACAAGGTCTTCACAGTAGGGAATTTAGGGGAGGAAACTTCACTTAGTATATAATGGAATCCCTCAAGGAGTATGGAAATATAAGGCACTAACTATCTTAAGGATTCTATGCATATCTCACAAGATTTTTGTGATCATCATATGTGATAACTTATGTACAAGCCCTTTGTAATACCTAAGGTGAAGTATATGTGAGATAAATGTGCATAAATGTAAATGATTCAGTTCTGTGTGGATAACAATTGTCTGAATACTGGATGGTCATTCATCAAGAGCAACTGCTTGTTAAGGATTACCTCAAATGAGCCTGTCATCTGAGTTAAAGCTTCTTCATTTAATTCAGTTCAGATGAATATTCCCATGGTTATCTTCAGTCCATATAACATTTAGGGGTCTAGTCTGATGCTGAACACTGCCTTGGTACTTCCACAAAAGAATTAAAACCTTGTCTTGAAAATATTTGTCATAATTCTAATCAACATCTATCAGTTATCAGCTCTCAGAAAGACACTAAATAAGATTCTATCCTGAAGTGTGACTGTCCCAAACAATTGAAAAATGGAGTCCAGAATACTTGACAACACGAATGACAAATGGTTGTTTGGGGCATAGTTTACCCAACTGTGCAGTTAGAGGGCGTGTTCTCCGCACAAAATCATCCTCATTTCTGAAACCAATTGTAAGTTCAGCTGAAACCACCTTCTGTTTCTGGAATTCTCTGGAATGACTCACAGAACTCACTGGAAGTTTTTATACTCATAATTAAAGTTTACTATAGTGAAAGGATATGAAGTAAGGTCATCTAAGGGAAGAAGTGCACAGGGGTGCAGGCAGAGTCCAGGAAGGGAAATGCAGAGCTTCTGCTGTCCTCTTGCAAGGAGTCACAGACACTCCTGGCATCAGTGTGGGATAGTATACCTGGAGTGGCGCTAACAGGAAACTCTTCTGAGCCTGGGCTATCTGTGTCTACTGGGGCTCAACTGCATGATGTCCATGTGCTTACCCTTCAGTCCACAGGCTCTCCCAGAGAAAGGCTCACCAAGTCCATTTCCTTCCATAGGGAAACTTAAACTCTGTGGCCCAAAGCCCCCATCCTAAATCACACTGTCAGACCCTCAGAGGCCAAATCCTCTAGGCAAAGAGGGTCACCCCCTCAGACATGAAATCAAGATTCAGAGATCAGCTCTGGTAGACTAGGGCAAAGGCTGGACCTCTCCTTGGTTAAGGTTAATCTTTCACTACTTCACAATGGCTAAGTATAATAAAAAGAGATTTAACTCATTCAGAATTTTGATAAGACCTTCAGGGAAATTAGAAGCCATTGATGAGTCTAGAACAGAGGCACATAAAATTGATAGGATGCACACACAAGTATATATGGACCAAAATAACCTAAGAAAGGCTAACAAACCAGGTCTTTCTACAATCTGCCTTCTCATTTATTTTTAGATAGTTTTGTTGAGAGATAATTCATATACCATAAAATTCAGGCATTTAAATTGTATAATTCAATTTTTTTATATACTCTCAGAGCCATGAAATCATTACCACATTAAATTTTAGAGGATTTCTTTTGTCCTAGAAAGATTCTCTGTGCCCATTTTTAATCAATGCCTGTTCTTACCCCTAACCCCAGAAAATCCCTAATCCGCTTATCTCTGTAAATTTAATTTTTCTGAAAATTGCATATAAATAGAATACTATAATATATAGTCATTTTCACTGAACTTGTTAGCATAGTTTTGGGGATTCATTCATGTAGCACAAATCAGTAGCTTAATCCTTTTTATTACTCAGTTGTATTCCATTGTGTGGATACTTCATACATTGCTATTCATTTAGGAGCTGATGGACTTTGGATTTTTGCCAATTATGTATCATGCTGTTATTCTGAACAAACTTTTAGGGCATATGTTTTTATTTTCCTTAGATATATATGTACCAGTGGACTTGTAAGGTGTTTTTGTAAATTTGTATAACTTTCTAAGAAATTATCAAGCTGTTGCCCAAAATAGATGTTACATTTTAAATTCCCACCACCAGAGGGTGAAACACATCCTTGCCCACTCTTCTTACCTCCTGCCTTTTTTATTGGCGCCATCTTGGTAGTGATATGATTTGAATGTGTCTCCTGGAAACTATGTGTTGGAAACAGAATCTCTGAGGTCACATGCTGGTAGTATTTGGAATGGGACTTTAGGAGGTAACTAGATTAGATGAAGTCATGAGGGTGGAACCACATAATGGCTTTATAAGAGAGAGAGATTAGTTCTGGTAGACTAGAGCAAAGGCTGGACCTCTCCTTGGTTAAGGTTAATCCTTCACTACTTCACAATGGCTAAATAATAAAAAGAGATTTAACTCATTCGGAATTTTGATAAGACCCTCAGGGAAATTAGAAGCTTGTGGGCTTTTTCTGTCTCACCATGTGAGACTCTCTACCATGTGATGATAGCAAGATGCCCCTCACCAGATACTGGCACCTTGATCCTGGGCTTCCCATTCTCCAGAACTGTAGGCTAAATAAACTTCCATTCTTTCTGAATCATCCAGTCTGTGCGTATTCAGTTATAGGAACAGAAAATGGACTGAAACAAGAAAGAAGTGACTTCACACTTATTTTTTTAAAAACCAGTTATAACTGCACTGGTTAAGTGCTGTGGTTATTGAGTTGTGCATCAAAGGAAATGCCAAGTTCAGTAACAGATGTTCCATCTCTGCCTTTACGCTGCAGGAGAGATCTTGCTGCACTTATTCTTGTTTGAAACTTTCATATCTTAAACCTGTTACTTGTAGTTATTGCTGGAAAATACCAAATGCATTATTATTGCTCTTCACAACTGTCATATCTTTTTATATTTCTGGTGACAAGCACAATGTTCTTTCTTTGTAAAATTGCCTGTATTTACTAAAACAGATTGTAGAAAAAGCAGAGTGGGTAAGATATAAACAGGAATTGTGGCAGGATGGATGTGAATTTGAACATATGCTGCATTTAGATAAAAGTAGAAAGATTCCACAGTGTAATACAGAAGGACATTGCCTTACTTAGCAATGTGATTGGTTGGTTGACCTGATGATTAAACTTAAATTCACACTAGAAATATTCTAGAATTGACTGCCTCATTCTCCATTTACAGAAACCACCATGTGCAACAGATGCAAATGTGGGGAGTGAGAAAAAAGTGGGAAGAAAAAAATACAAAGGGGAAGGTAAAAAAGAAAGAAGATCGTGCTGTGTTATTTATAAATGGCATCAGCAAGCACTTAAATATTTAATCTCATGCAATTTTGTAATGTAAAGCACTTTCAACCTGATTAGATTTGAAAGCAGGACTAGAGTTTTGCAGAAATGGTGTTTAAAAGATACAGGGAGCTGTCAGCAGCTGTGGCCCAGGACCACTGACTCGGTTTCCTTTCCTAGGCATGATAACACTGCTTTTTGATGATGCTGAGTATACAAAAACCAGGAGAGTTGACTATTTGCAAATATTACCTCCATTCAGTGCCTTTCCACTGTGTGCTGCTTGTCCAGCAGTTTACTTGGCAGTGTCTGGGGGTGTTTGGGATTGCCACACCACGCAGGGAGTGAAGCTTCACATCTGCCAATGTACAGACAAGGCTCCCACTTCGCGAAGTCATCTGGTCCAATGTCAGAAGCTATGAGGTTGAAAAACACTGCCTTAAATAAAAGCAAGTTGGTTAGACATAGAAAGTCTACTTGAATAGTAACAAGTTGCTTAAAATTAAAAGACTGCTGAGCACAAGACTTGACCTTTTACTCTAAATGCTGGTGGTTTCACCAGTAACTGCATAGTTTTGGGATCCCTATGATATGCTGCCTATCCTTATCTGCATAGTTACATCACTTTCAGTAACACTTTTAGCTTGGGTTTGCTAATCATGAACAAAATCCATGAATTCGGTCTAAACCCATGTTAGGAAGCTTCCTGTTATTTGCCTTTAAGAACTGCAGTTATAGGCGTTACTCCGACAGCCCATTTTGGGCTGTTCTGAGCTATGTACTCAGAAAGAATGGAAAATGTGATGGCTTGCGTGTATGTGGGTGGCATCTTCCTTGCAATCCATATTCCACCTAAAATAATGAATTTACCTTAAAAATGTAAGACTCATAGGTAATAAGGGATATTTCAGATAATTATTTCAAAATCTTTCCCTTTCCTTTTCTTTGATGAATCCTTTCCTTTTGCCTTTTTTTGTCTTAATAAGAACAAAACTTCCTGCTTTGAGTTTTACCTGCTTTATCTCCTAACTTCCTTCAAATTTAAAGAAATATATATATAATGACATGTCTTAGAAAGCAAATTGCAGGAAGGAAGAGGACAAATAAAAGACTCTGAAAACATAAACTGGAAAAACAATTTCCAGAAAGCTCCCTAAATGGATTCTAAAAAAATTGTCTGTACTTGGAATGCACATTTCTAGTACACTATATTTTATAACTCAATTCTACAATCACCACGGACATCTCCAGACTATTTTATATTTTGCACTGATCTCATTTTGCAAATCAGAGAAAAGGCCTTCTTTCCATTATGCGAATTCACCCTTATGATTTCTAGAGCCTCACCTCGTCCTCAATTGCACTGCAGTAATAAACATGTTAGTCGGGTTCTGTCACAGTAGATTTGTTTTTAAATCATTTCCAGTTTCCTCACTGGAAATTTCTGGGAGATGGTGTGCATCATGCCTCAGATTCACCTCTCCCTGAAGAGAGAAAGGAAAGGAAGCTGGGGTATTTATGCCCTAATTCTTATCAGCCATTGGGTGAAGACTGACCTGGGAGAATGTGTGGTTGCAAAGATGTGGAAAGAGTCAGTTACACTTTTGTCTGAGCAATAATTAAATATTACATCACTTTTAGTGAAGTTATAAAGCTAAACTAAAGTAATAGTACTGTAATTTCCCTCATCAAGACAGGTTCATATGGTATAGATGGCGAATAGTGAAGCTGCATTTTCTGCATCTCGTTTCCCAGGCAGTAAGCAGGAAAGGATGATTTAGGAAGGAATAGAGCTCTGTGCTTATAATTATTCATCTACTCTGACAGCAAGGATGGGCACTAGACCCTGGTCATCTTTGCTCTGCTCACTCTCCTTGCGGCTGATCACAGCCATGGGGCGGGGTGCCCGGGTGGCTGCGCAGGTACTTTTCTTAGTGCAGAACTCCTCCGTGTTCACCCTGGCCTCTTCTGCCACTGTTTCTCCATTCAGATATAGCAGCCATGACAGAAGCTCATGCCCACAATGTTCTGGGAGAAACAAGACTTTGCTGGGCTCATACGTCCTCGTCTCACAGAGCCACAGAAAATCCATACATCTTCTGTACCCCTTCCAAGATCATAGAGAACGAGATGATTTGGGAGCCTAGTTACTCCATCTCCTAGTTACTCCTAGTTACTCCATCCTAGTTACTCCATCATGTACTACAGTCCCTTCCCAATAACTCTCATGCTCCTGTGCGCTTCAAGGAAGCAAAAAAGGGAACACACAGATCGTACAAATCAATGGAAATCCAGCCTTGGATTTAGATACAAGGGCTCTCTGGGAACCACCTCCATCTCTGACTCCTTTGGAGCACCTCTCCCTCTCACCTCCTTGGAAAGGAGGAAGTCTCTCACTGTGGACACCATTTCTCAACATTTCTAGTCATGATTGACTACTGGAATTTTCTATAAATAGACTAGGAATAGAGCCACTGATTATAGTCAAACCATTCTTGCAGTCTCTTGCTAATTTGACCTCAATTACCAACTCTCTTTGGAACCTAAATAAGAATTTTTTAAACTACTATATGCACACATGTCACTTCAGGATCTTGTTAAAATACAGATCCTGACCCATAAAATCTGTGCTAAGGCCTGAGATTCTGCACTTCTAACAAGCTCCCAGGTGATGCTGATGCTGTTTATTCACAAACCATACTTTGAGTAGCAAGAATGGCATACTTAGTACCTCTTTAACCAGAATTCTATGTGCCCTTGTTATAATTGCAAAGAGAGAAGGAAGAGGGAGGTGTCCAAGTCAAGGCACAGAAGGACATACTTATTTACCATTTGAAATCCTTTTGTATGATTTGGAAATTTTTTGCCTTTATGTTTTTTTTTAACAGAAGTTTAAGCAACACAAAGCATAAAAAGGTTTTTTAAATTGCCATACATTGATTTTATTTTTAAAAAATATTTATTTTAAAAGACTTTTTAAAAAAATATATTTTAAAAGATTGCCATGTTTATTGGAGTAGTATTTTCTCTTTCATATGGAACCTCCAGTTGTTTTTACAAATATAAGTGAAAAGGACACACACACACAAAGACACCCTCAGTTTACTCTGCTACAAGTGAAGCAGTTTATGTCTTCCTCACTTAAGATGGACAGGCCTGTTTACAAAATGCCTGCTTACTTAAAGGAAATTTAAAATGCATAAAGTTAGACTCTATAGGTAGTACTCTCTGACTGTAGCACATTATTTTTGGATTTTTCCTTGCTAAACACAGAAAGAGTATAATCACATGCATTTAGACTATAACATAAAAGCCTGAAAACTCCTTTGGTCATCCTCCCAAATAAAAACTTCCTCAAATGGTGATTTAACTTAGGAAAATTAGTTAAATTTATTTTCCTGCTGTCCCAGTCGTCGCAGAGTGCTTTGGTCTGCATTCCCGATGTGGGGATTTTTATCCCCACAGACTTCCTAATGTGACTCGTCTCATGCAAGTCTCTTTTTGTTCTTATGCTTTTCTTTCCCTTCCTATCTTAGAAGGGATGCTGCTGGTGTTAATCAAGGATTCAGTACTCGCAGACTTGAGTCTTGTTTCTTTCCAATTTCTGATTCGGGTTAGCCCCAGGTTCCCTGTACACTCAGCGCCATCTCTGGTCATCATCTGGAACTGCAAATCAGAAAATTCCCTGAGTCGTTCTTCAGCCTTTGGAGGCTCTGAGGTGGTCTGGGCTGTTTGCATCTCTGAACATGCTAAAGAATCTGGCAATGAACTTGCTGGCACACTTGCTAATCTTGAGTAGCCCGCGCCCATCTTTTTTTAACCTCGCCCGCCCTCCTCCAAAATTGGAAAGTTACAGTCATCTGATGTGGAGGCTAGCTGTGTATACAATACTGGCTACAGACGTGAAACATGCTTTTTTACCGAAAAAATTCCTATTATCGGAATGTTTCAGACATACTCATTTTGCAGTGCTTCAGTAGGTACTTAGATAGATAAATGATTGCCTCAAGTTTTTCCTTAATTTTTTGTGTGCTTCAGACTCACCTGCGTTTTAATTTTGTCTGACATCTGCCATGTTCTGCTTTCCTCTATATTTTCTTTATAGGCTTGCATCTTCTTCCCTCTCTCTTCCTGGACCACAATTTGTTTGAATAAACCAGGTCTACATGTCTAAAAGATAGACATTTAATTGTACTATACTTGGATCAAGCATAAAGTAAATTGTATTGTTTATAAACAATATCTAATATTTCAATAAAATGTTATCTTTTTCACTTAATCAGAATATTTTTGTTAAAGCAAGTATAATCACATGCATTTAGACTATAACATAAAAGCCTGAAAATTTTTCATAGAGCTATAAACATTATCACTTGTTCTTTTTGTTACAGTTAGTTTCTCCCATGGGTTTTTTTAAATAGATGGAAAGAATAAAAATTATAAGCACAAAGAAGTAAGATACTAATCTCTGATCTTCTTCCTTAAAAAGAAGTTACTGCAATATGCAAACTCAAATCAAATCCTAACCCCTGAAAAATCATTGTCTGTTTAAATAAAATAAATACAAGACAGCCTGGGAGAATTTGAAAATGTAACTATATTTATCTACTTTAAATGATTGAGTGACATCTGCTGTGTAGTTGAACAAAACGATTGCTCTTAAATTTTGTATTTCACAGTATAAATATGAAAATTAAATATTTATTTAAAAATTTGGTTGATTCCCATCTGATTTGCCTTTTATGATTAATTCACCTCCCTGCTTAGGTTCAAGCCACTCAGAAAAAAATAAAAAGACATTTCTGCATCCCTTAGTCCAGTACAGAATATATGGCATATCATTCAAAATTTGCTCTTGATGAAGACCTGCAGATTGACTGTGGGACTCTCAATTCATTGAGGCAAAATATGTTAAGCTTCTACTTTGAAAGCCAACCACAGTTGTTTTTCCTATATAGCAAAATTTGACATGCAAAAGCCAATTTACCATTTCAAGAATATAAAAGGCAAGACAGCAATAATATCGTTCTCCATTTTGAATTATTTCTATGGAGGGAAATCCTGTCATATAGGGATTCTTTAAATTCTGAAATGTAGGATCTGATTGTAGTACACCTCCAAACGCAGGCTACCCTGTGTAGACACAAATTAGGCACAAAACAGTAGGCCAAGTTTAGTCTGTATTCATTTGCAAAATTTCTCAACACTTTCTTATTGGCACAAGGACAAAAGTGACAGATAGAACCATCAATGAAGGGGTTCATAGAGAAGATCAGACAGGAATACCAAACACTATATATGCATACATGTATGTGATGCATATATATGTATATGTACACACAAACATGTTATTATACAATAAAACAACAAATGAGAACTACAATATCAATCTCTTAATCAGAGAGTTCAAAAGAGATTCACTCCATGACTTTGATATACTACAGATTGACATTTTGCTGTTGCTTCATTTAAGGATCTGGTTTCCCAAGTTTCTTAACATCTCATGCTGCCTCATATCTGGACAACACTATGAGACTTCTGTCAAAAGTTAGTAAAACATAGACATTGTAGCCCTTTTTTATATCATCTAATTTATATCATCTTAGTTTGATTTCCAATCTAAGATGTTACTAATCAATCTAATATATTTTTCTATTTTGAAATCAAAAATATACTTTAATTAAGTGCTTTGGGTTCCTTTATGTAAGTATGTATTCTAGAAAGTTTGATCCTCTTTTTAGGTACTGAAGGGAGATGTTTTGGTACCAGCAGTATTGTGTTATCCTTTAACCTATATCACAAAGTAGTTTATCTTTTTATATTATTGTTGACTGCAAAAAGTTAGCCAATCAGTCTTAATTTGGGGGTTTAATTTTTCTGTAATTATAAAAAGCAAAGCTAGATCTATGCTAACATAAAGTGAAGGGCTAACATAAAATCATTTTAAAAGAACTAAGTGATTTCTAAATTGAAACATTTTTTATACTTTCCTAATTTTTATTTATTTCCCAGAAATATTATTTGTCAAGAGGAAGATCAGCTGTCCAGCTTATGTCTCTGGAATGAGATTTGTCAGTGTCTGTTAGCATGGCAATTACTTCCATGTGGTCTGTAGATTTACCTCTAAGGTCATGGTTGTAACAGGACTAATGAAATAGTTTAATGTTAAATGACAGCATCAGTTTGTGGCACAGTGGTAGCGTGCTCGCCTAGCATGCGTGAGGCACTGGGTTCGATCCTCAGCACCACGTAAAAATAAAATAAAGATATTCTGTCTGCCTACAACTAAAAAATAAATATTTAAAAAAAATGACGGCATCAATTCTAAGTCAACAACATACCAAATCATTATGAAACTGTGTTAGAAACAGAAATAAGTTGTTGCTGTGTTTTTTTATTATAATGGGATAAAGAAGGCATATTTCTGTATCTCAGGTTCAGTTTGTAGGAAATAAGACATTTTCAAGTCTGTGTCCTACACTTTTGATGGGGAATGGATTAAATCAGAAACTTTAAGAAGTTTTGATTTATAAATTACCTTTGGAAATTGTATTTAGAAAAAAAGAGACCGTAGTAGAACTAGAACTAAAGCTGGACAAGGTACATGCCTGCAATTCCAGCAACTCAGGAGTTGAGGCAGGAGGATTGCAAGTTCAAGGCCAGCCTCAGCAATTTAGTGAGACCTTGTCTTGAAATAAAAAATAAAAAGGGATAGAATGTAGCTCAGTGGTAGACCACTGCTGGGTTTAATACCAGTATCAAAAAAATTTAAAACTAAAGCATTTAACATAGAGTGAAGAATGATCTCTTTGTGGCCAGAAAAATCAGGGATAGTATCTTCACTATGATGTTCTAAGTATAAATTCCTCTGTATTAAGAGAAGAATGCTTGCAGAAGCACCTTGAGCAATTATAAAATGAATAATTTTTTTCCAAGTGAATAATTCCATTCTTAACTTGCTAAGTTGAACTGTAGTTCTGCCAGTCAGCTACCACAGAGGGAAACAGAATGATATGCTGGCACCAAAATACTAAATATTAATATTGGAATGTCATCAGTTAGACTTTAGATGAAATTTTTAAGACTTTATTCTGACAATATCTTTGAAAAGAAGTATGTTCAATGTTATTTAAATAATAAAGTAAATGTTATTAATAGACATTTTAAAAAGAGAAAGAGAGAAATCTCAAGATGGAAGGTAAATGACTCTTCTGGATGCTCAGGTTGGAGACAACCACCAGTAAGCAGTGAAACCAAAGAGAACTCTGAATGGAGAGGAGAGAGAGAGAACAGCCCTATTAATGTTAAAATAATTTGCTCCATAAAGCTGCTGTATTTAAAACTATGTGAGATTTGTGCATGGCTTAAACAAAACCATAGAAAAAGATAACTACTCTGAAATACATATACAAATAATATATGATAAAAAATTATATCAAATTTGTGGCCATTGTTTTCTATTTTTCATTTTAATCAGTGGCATTGGAATGGCCGGAGAGCTACCTGGATAGGCAATAAAGCTGAACCCCTTACTCACAGGATTCAACAAGGCAAGCATCAAATGAATCAGAGTGAAACACACAGCCAGCTGATTCAAGGGCTAGAACAACTTGGCTGAATTACCGTAAACTTCAGAGGGAATACCTTGCCATCTAGGATTTAAATTCCAGAGGCAAAAAGAAAAGAGCAAAGTAGTACGGAAAAGCCATAAGGCTTAAGCAAAAAATGTCCAATAGTCAAAAATACTATAAGGAAGGTAATGAGAAATCACCTGATAATTTGAAATAGATAAATAGATAAATTTGAAATAGATCAATGACTTAAATATTAATCATTTAAAATAGTAGTAGATTGGTAACTCTACTATTAGTTAATGCTGATAAAAATAGAAGAAGTCTGGCCTATAGGAAATGGCCTATAGAAATTACATCAATTTGAAGAAATAATAAATGCATATTATTTTAATCATGTGAATAGGTATTCAACTTTGTTCACAAGAAGACCAATCAAAACTTCACTAAGAGGTTTTCATTTTTTAGCTTGTCACAAAATCAGAAATCATATTCTATTAATAAAAGTTTAAAAAGGGGGCACTATAATATATCTTTACAGAGAAAGTAGCATGGAGCAATTGCTATGGAAAATTTGGAAATGTCCAGCAAAATTTCATAGCATTTATCTTTTGACCTAATAATCCCAGGTATACAAATCTACCTCACAGATACACTGACAAAACAATTTTAAAAATGTGAATAAAGCTTTTCATTGCAGGAATTATAGGTTAGATCACTTTAAATGTACGTCAGTAGGGAGCTGGTTAAATTATATTACACAGCCACAATAGGTTACTATACGGCAATTAAAAATGAATGAGAAATATGTATATATCCTACTAAGAATTGATTGCAGGGAAAATTTTACTTAAAAAAGCAAGGCAAAAAAGAATGTATAGTATGGTGCAATTTTTCTCTTTAAAAATATAATTTAGTGTGTTTTTGTGTATGTTTCATATTAACAAAAAACAAAACAGTGTTTTAAAAATTGATACCTATAAAGGAAGTATTAGTATACTCAACATCTTCAAATATACTTTGCTCTGATTTTTAAATTATGAAAATGTTTTACATAATTAAAAAATCAATTATATATATTTTTAATTTTAAGAAAGTGTGTGTGTGTGTGTGTGTGTGTGTGTGTGTGTGTGTGTGTGCGTGCACACACATGCAGGTTTCTGGGTATCAAAGCAAGGCTTTGCTCATGCTGAGCATGTGCTCTGGGCACTAATCTACACCCCAGCACATTTAAGAAACCTTAGGAAAATGACACAAATGAACCCAACAAGGTATGTTAGTATGTCCACATGGACAGAAACCACTACATGACTTTAAAGATTTACCATGACTAATAAGATAAACAGGGCAAAAGGACAAAATGAAGCAGAGAAATAAATTGAATTATCTCACAGATCATATAGTTGGTATCAGTGTTTATATTGTAATTCTGATACCATTCAATGTGTGATAAGAGGAAAATTAAGCAAATACCTCTATGGTATTCTATCACGACCAACACCTGTGAGCACCAGGATTTTCAGTGTAGGAGTAAGACACAGATGTAAGGTAGAAGAGAAGAGTCAAAATCTCCATGGTCCTGAATTTAAATTAAAAATATAACTATGACACATCATATTTCTTATCTTTTATTCAAAGAAATATAATAGCTAGTCTGAAAATAGCTAGTTCTGGGCAGGAAATAAACAAACTGAGCCTGAAACATTTTGTTATATCAGATATTTAAGAAGAGAAAAGATTCATAAAGCCCAACAAACAAAACTCAGGAGATAACCTAAGAAGCTCCTATTGACCAGAAATGGGAAAATTTGAGCACTGATAAGAAAAAAAACCTAAAATGATGGAAAGTGTGTGTCATTGAGTTCACAATGATTCCAAGTACACTTTTTTAAAAACAATGGCCCGCTACTGTTTTGAAAAATATTAAATAAATATTAAGTGGCAGATAAGTTATACCACCAATAGCCAAATAAAAGATGAAGGGAGGTTTCTCCTTATTGAAGTAATCTAATTATTAAATGATGGAGAAGGATACCACCATTTCCCAGCCCATAATGAATTAATTTATTCAAGTGTAAACAGCTTCTTGCACCATAAAAATAGATGTAGCCACACAGTGCCTGATTCATGATGGAAGGACATTATAGTCCCTCTGAAGTAGTCTTACTTAAAAAAATAAATTGAACCTATATGTAATTAAGTTTCTAGCTCCAACTATCAAGACAGACAAAAGAGAAGACCAAAGAACATTAAAGAGCAATCAGCAAAATCCAGATAGTTGGAAATTTCCCTGGATAAATAACTTAATTCTTTCCATAAATAAGTTTCCATGGGAAAGGTGTCAGAAAGATAACTTATAGATAATGGATACATTATCTAATTGCAATTAGTGGCCCTTTTCTAATCCAGATTCTGGTAGCAAATGGTAAAACATTTAAAAAATAGAAAATTAAAAATATAGTGACACCACATATCAAACAGATGGAGTATTAAGGAATTATTGTTAATGATTTTTAGGTAATGTTATTTAATTTAATTTTCAAAAGGTTATCTTTAAGAGCTATATTAAGGAGAAATAATGTGATTAATGAGATTGTTTCAAAATAATACAGGAGAAACTAAAAAATATTAGCCACAGGTAAATAATTTAATACGTTAGTGGTTACACGGGTTCCATTATTCCTAAAGTCTGCTTATATATGTGTTTGTAATTCTCCTTTTTAAAAAGTTAGAGCAACATGTCTGGTGGTCTAGAAGGACAAATGGAACTCGTTGTATAGGTTAAGGAAGTTTCTCAGTGAGGAGTAAAGGGGTAAACTGAGCATAGTTCAGGAAATGACTCCTACAGCTGTTGTTTGGAATTTTAAAGAACAGAAAGAATGTAAGGCTGGAGCCATGGGCAAAGGTCAGTTCTTGGAGGATCTTGTGTCCTACAAACGAAGTTTACTTTATTGTGAGGAGATGAGGGGACCATTAAAAAGTTTTGAGTAGGAGGCCAAAACCATTGGAATGGAGTTGAGAAAGCTCTGGAAAAAACTTTGAGAAGAATTGATTGAAGTGAGAACAGACAGCGATAGACATGGCAGTTAGAAGCCTGCTATAATAGCAATTTAGGGGAACTTTAAAAAAATATTGAGAGGACTTAGTGATTGTAAATAACAGGAAATAAAATTCCAGGACTACTTTCAAATTTTCAGCTTTATTACCAATATGGATAGAGATGTAACTAAATTAAAATAGGATAATTTTTCTGGGTTCTGAGACTCTCCTAATGTGTCTCAAGCTAATGAGTGCCTAGGTACCACGAAACAAGAACAATCAATCAAGTATGGGGCAGTTTGGACACCACTGTCCAAGTAATATGAAAATCAGTTGTCACTGAGCTTGGATCTTTGAATCATGCAAACAGTTCTCTGTGTGATGGTAAACAGCCACAGTTCCCAAATTCTCAAGGGTACAGACAGTATCCCAAATTTGGAAGGATCAAGAAAAAGGGAAAGGGGTAGTTCACAGGATGTATATTAAGGTTACATTCAGATAGAAATCATATCATTTATATCAAAACAGATGTTTATGATTTCATAAGCTAATAGAAATTGAAGGAAGCTAGAGCCCAAGCCAACATTCATTCCTGCCATCGGTCATCAGGGAACCTATTTGCTTCAGTTCATCGAATCTGAGAAGACAGGAAGCTGGAGCTTTCATCAGTAGTTCCAACTGACATGCCAGGCTTACCTACAATCGCAATACAGGTTAACAGGCCTACAGATGTGAAACTTGTCCCTCCACTGACTAAGCTGTGTCCACTTGCTGGGGGTCAGTATCATTCATAGTTCATGAGTGATCTCGATCTTTAAAAGTTAATTTAATGGCATATTTAATACAAATTTTTATTTAGAAGCTTATGTGAAATAGACATAATAAGCTCCACTTTCCATTGGTAATCTATTAAATGGAAATGAGAAATGCTTGTACAGAGAAAAACAACTGGTATCTTTTCTGGTTCCCTGATATTGGCAGCACAAAGAGCAGAAAGTATTGTTTGACTAAGCAGCGTAATACGAATCAGAGACATTTACATTCATGACTAATGGTCAGATACCTAAAATGGCTTGCACTGCCAAATATTTCCTTTTACCTTTAAAATAAGATGTTTTATAAACATAGGGCTGGGCATGTGACTCCGTGGTAGAGCACATGCTTAGCATGTAAGAGGCCCTGAGATCTCCATTCCCAGCACAAAACCAAAAACAACAACAAAAAACATTACAAACCTAGCTTAATGAAAAGTTCTCCAAGCTTCTTTCTGCTTGCAGTTCATCATGTTTGGAGTGTCTTCCTCCTACACTTTTTGATAGCCTTTTTTAACAAGTGATTCACTCTAGTGAGATTTTTTGCTTTATAATTACATTTGATGAGATTCTGGTGTAAAAAAAAAATCATAAATGTGAAGTCCCATGCCCAAGCTGGAAGCAAATATATTCCTTTAAAAAATAAAATGAAATTCAAACCCTACCCCCTACCCGGGTGTTAATTTTTATTAGAGCAAGAGTTTGATCTACTCCAGATGTAACTTTCTGTGATCAGTAAATATGATAGTGTGGCTTTCAACAGCCCTTAATTAATGTTAATTTTATTACCTTTTATGTCATGATTGAAAGTTACAAAAAATACTCCCTGTTCCCTGGTAACTATTTGCTAAAATAGAA
The DNA here is from genome assembly GCA_028644305.1 of Xerus rutilus. Taxonomy (NCBI): domain Eukaryota; kingdom Metazoa; phylum Chordata; class Mammalia; order Rodentia; family Sciuridae; genus Xerus; species Xerus rutilus. The sequence continues at coordinate 10,763,261 of CM053406.1, read as the reverse complement.
AGACACACACACACACACACACACACACACACACACACACACACACCATACAAAGCATTGTGAAATTATGACAAATATTTGGTTTTCATTTTCATTTTACATAAGTAAATGTTTATTTGAACATATAAGAATATTTGAAGCACTTAACTAGAAAATTTAATGTACAAGAAAACTATTCTATTTGTTAATAAAAAATATAATCCCAACATTTTTCAAGCTTTGATTAAAATCCTAAGTCATACAATTTCTCTTTCATTTACAGAGAAGGATTTGGAGATTTTTATACTGATAAGATTCTAAAAATTGCTAAGAACAAACATGTATACTAAAAGTATCATTGAATACTATCTTCTGGATTCAGTAAAAATATGTTCTTCTAGTATTGACTATTTGATATGTGGCATTATATTTTGCAGTTAGAAAACATAGTCATTATTACAATATACTGAGTAATTTGCTGGGTCCTATGATGGTGAGAAAATAAAGTTCAATTTTTGTAACCTTGTTCTTTCAACATATTTATGTAAATGAATGCTCTACTGTACATTTCAAACTTTAAAAAATATAAATACTGAAGATTTCTTCATGGCTCATTTTGCTCTTGTTTCAGGCTTAAAGGCTGCATGTCAGCTCTGTACCAAGCAGCTGTTGCTAGGATCCATCTGTTTCCATAGCAATAGATGAACTCTTTGGCTGCATCTAGAATTCCTCCTCGTCTTGGCTACCCCAGTATCCCTTGTCCATATGTAAATCAGCGTCCAAATCTCCAAATGCAACATAATTTTTGGTGATACCATCCTGTATTTAATATCCATACATGTACAGTGTTACACAGCATTGATTTTTTCCCTTTAAATTCTGCATCGTTTTTGCCAAGACGTTTAGATTGTGCAAAAAATCCTACAACCTGGAGATTAACACCCTGCCAAGTTAATAAAGATCAAAAATGTTTTCTGCTAATGCACTTTTCAGAAAGAGCAATTATTAAGAGAAAACAATGGTGCAAATTGACAAGTTCTTTCCTTCTTTCATCTTTTTATCCCCTCCTCAACTTTTTTCCAAACATTCAGTATGAAAACAAGAAGACGTAACAAAAGTGATGGGCACTATACTTCACATGGATTTGGACTGAAGCCCAAATTTCCAATATCAGCTGCCATTGACCCTGTGGAAGTTTCTAGATTCTCAGGAGTTCTAGAAGTCTGTGTGTGAAACATCAACATAGTTCCTCTGGCTGATGTGGTTTTCCCCACTACATCTAAAATTATCACTATGGATCATTTTACTTTAATTTTTAGTTTTTGCTCAGGAGCTTAAAAAACCAGCAGGTGCAATACTTACTCAACCAAGGGACAGAAGTTCCTCAATGAAAAGAAAGAGAAGCAGTAAAGCTATTGCTAGACACCTTACATTAAGCTAACTAATCCTTGCCAAGCACCAAAGAAACCAAGAACTTGGCAGTGTCTGCAAGAAAGAGAAAAAATAAAGAGAGGTAGAAATAGGAGTCTTTATACATAATACTGGGGCTGAGCCTTGGGAGCAAAACCTTGTTTGAGAACCCAGACCTGACACTGGTTTCTTTACATAACATAGTCCTTTCCTGGGGTGACTAGCATCACTTTTGTGCATCATTGTGATTCAAGAAGGCTCCCTTTTCAGTGCCAGACACGTCCCCACTTTCCCAACCATCCCTAGAGGTGGAGGGAAAGAAGCACAGTGTCCTTAACCAAACTGTATGTTTGCACTCAAATTGTCTATGAAAAAGGGCATGAGTTGATTATAGAAGTATTAAGTTTATTAACAACGATTTATTTAACCATATTTTCTAATCAAATGCACTGATTTTGTTATGCCTCCAACATCACTCCCATCTCAAAGAAAAAAAATTGTAACATTTGAAAATTATCCTAATATGTTATCTTTTTGAACATCTATTTCTTGTATCTATAGTCAACAATACTATATTATTGAGACATTAGATGTCATCTTAAGTGTTATTACCACAACAAAATAAAAATTACATTGCCGGTGGAACTGCAAACTGGTACAACCAATCTGGAAAGCAGTATGGAGATTCCTTAGAAAACTTAGAATGGAACCACATTTTGACCCAGCTATCTCACTCCTTGGTCTATACCTGGAAGACTTAGAAACAGCATACTACAGTGATGCAGCCACTTTAATGTTTATAGCAGCTCAATTCACAATAGCTAAACTGTGGAACCAACCTAGATGCCCTTCAACAGATGAATGGATAAAGAAACTGTGGTGTGTGTATATATATATATATATATATATATATACACATATATATATATATATATATGTACACAAATGGAATACTACTCAGCAATAAGAGAGAATAAGATTATGGCATTTGCAGGTAAATGGATGGAGTTGGAGAATATCATGCTAAGTGAAGTAAGCCAATCTCAGAAAACCAAATGCCGAATGTACTCATTGATAAATGAATACTGATCCATAATAGTGGGGAGGACATGGGAACAATGGAGGAACTCTGTTCATAGGGGTGTAAGGCGGAGGGGCTTGGGGACAGTAAAGGTGGTGGAATATGATGGACATCATAGCTCTAGCTTTATGTATGACTGCATTAATGTTGTGATTCTACATCACATACAACCAGAGAAATGAATTGTTTGTTATCCTCCATCTGTGTACAATGAATCAAATTGCACTCTGCTATCATATAAACCTAAACAGAACAAATAAATAAATAAATAAATAAATAAAATAGATAGATGACACATAAAACTGACCATCTATTTTTGCAATTTTTCCATAAGTTTTAAATTTTTTCAAAATAAAACTCTCCAAGCAACCAAAAAGTTCCATTTAAAGATATAAAATGACACTTTTATCCTATTCACATAAACATAGTAGGAAATAAGTTGGGGATTTGAAGTAATATGTTAGGAGTGATTATGTAATTTATTTTTTCTTATTTATAATTTTTCCAATGTTATTTTGGAAAGGCCCAAAATATCCCAACTTGTATTTCCTAGAAATACCAAATTTCTAATTTGTAATTGTCTAATTATTTCCCCAAACCAAGATTAGACTTATTAGAAATAGCATCCTCTTTCATATATGGATTTGACATTTTAAGATCGTTAATTGAAGAGCATTTAAGAACTGACTTGTGTGTCCCCTCAGAATCCTGAAGAGCTGCTACTGTTCAGAAAAAGCTGTTGGCTGTTTTTGCCAGCATTTGGCCTCTAGATGATGGTTCCCTTCATGTTCATTTCTGTTTTCTCCTCATTATGAGAAAACGGCAGAAGATAATTTCAATATTAATTATATTCTTCACTCTGCATTCAATTAGGGATAAATAGAGCTATCTCGAATCAACTTTCATCTCTATAAATATTCCTCCCTTATTAATTTTTCTATTAATTTTACACTAATCACAAAAAGAGAAAAATACGTAAAAACCCTGTTAGAGTTATTTTTTTCAAATTAAGATTTCATTATTTCGTGTTCAATCACTGATTGAACAAAAATATGCAACTACCATACTCCAGACTTGGCTAAGCACTTAGGTGGCAGAGATGAGTTATGAGATGATGTCACCACCTAATTAATTATTATGTCATTTGTGCATGATGTAAATAATTACTGTTGCATAAACACTAAATGAAACATCTTAGTTACTCTATGCAGCATAAATATAAATACTAGTATAGAAGTTACTGCACTGACAATATGGTAATTATTACTGTAATACATGATTCACTAATTAATGATAACTATAATGAATATAAACTTTCATCAGTGTTATACTATAAGGCATATATTACATGTGTAAGGAAAAGTTATGGATTATTTAGAATTGGTTTCATCGAGCCTTAAAATGTACTTTCTTACATATTAGAAATTGCCCTAATGAAATGAGAATAGCTTTATGCAAAAACGTATGTACAATAGAGATTGGTTTAAGTAAGAGTAAAATGCAATTCAGCTTTAAATTCACAAGATAGAAGTATGTTTAGCACCTAGCAAATGTACTTAAAATAAATGTTAAGTGAATAAAAAAGATGGTTATATTATAATCCATTTTTAAATATATAAAAATGATAACAATAAGTATCTTTGGTGGTGACATTTGCAAGTGAATTTTTTAAATTCAATTTCATATTTTTCATTTTTCTATAATGAGCACATGTAACATTTTCAAGTTACATTAAAATTATTTTGTAAATATGATTGAAAGATTGGAATAAAGAACATGAACTCTATGTATTAAAAAACCTAAAGGGAGAAAATTACTTGAAGATAAATCTGGTTAACAAAGAAGTAAAAAGTTTTATCCCCAAAGTCTTGATCTGCTTTCTCCCAGACAGATATTCTGAGAATTCTTTAAAGCTTAAGTCTGTTTTGTTTATTTATGTTACCCCCCAATGCATGAGATAAACCTGGCACATAGTACACACTAAGTAAATATTTGATGAATGAATGAGTAATTGAAATGCCAGTTCCAGGTGGCTTTCCCACCAGCCAAAAGCGTTTTGGCTTGCCTCTAAATATCTGTAACACTGTTGATATTTTTAACGGGCTACTTAAAACATGTTGCCTGAAATTACTGTTTTGTTCTTAGGTAGCTTCCTCCCCTATGTTGTGGAAAGAATGTGATTGTCTGAATCCTTAAGTTTATCTAGAAATTTCCCCATTAAGGAAAAAAATGAGCATTTCTAAGTAAAATCGACCAAGAAGGCAATACACATTGGTAATCAAAGTGGAAAAAATATTCTTCAATGTAACTAATACGTTTCTGGAGTTGGGTCCAAAAAAATCTTCTTTAATCTAATATAGATCTGCAAGTGACTTGAAAGAAGAAATAAAATATTCATACAATATGTGGGTGAAGAGAAACTTGGTGAAGTGTGCTCAGATGGATAACAGAATCTCCATCAATAAAGAACTTTCTAAGGCTGTGATAATTAGCAAACTTTTGACTTAGCAATCACTTATATTAAATCAACTTCCTTGACTTTTTAAATATCAAATAGATGTCCAAAACATGATATGAATGATAAAATTCTAGTGAAATCTTGTAATAAATGTATAGTTTCTGGGACAAGTAAGAAGAATCATATTTACTAGGCACTGATAAGAATATCTTGAATGCTTACATTCAGTTCTTCGACCACGCTTAAAAAAGAGGCTTAGAAAATTGAAGAACAGGCAGACTGTTGATGAGCCTCGAAACCACACCACACAGAGATCTTGAATGAGCTCAGAGGGTCTGACCTGGAGAGAAGAATCAGAGGTCATGGTTGTTCACAGTCTTCAACTGTCAAAGGAATTCTCTGAGAGGAATTGTGATGAGTTATGGCAAAAGGGGGAAAACACAGAAGGAGAGGTGAGGACCCCAGTCAAAGAAGGATTGACTGTAAACGAGGAAATTAGCAGAGGGTGTGGTCAGACTGACAGGGATGGAATATGCCTACCTGAAGGAGATTTGCTTCATCTCACTGAAGCTGGTCACATCCCTGATGAGGAAACACTGGTGCACAGTGCAGAAATAGAAGCCACAGACAAGGGACCTAGATAATCTTACAGAGACTTGCATGGCAAGCTGAAATTCTATTTCAAAGGTCACACAGCGTAATTTGCTAAGCAAGCTGCTAAAAGGATTCTATCTTTGCTGTCCCCTCTCCATCAAGTCAGAGCTCTCCAATTTCAGGGTCTTTCTTCTTTGAGTTCTCTGCCACACTCCAAAGGGCAACCGCCTGGAAATGGTGCAACATGCTCTTGGTAGTCTGCCTGTGTTCTTCAATGTGGCAGCCCATGCAAAATCACCCAGTGACAAACAGCAAGAGTCAGGCTGCCAGCAACAGACAAAAGGAATGGATACTCCATATAAAGAATGAAAAAAAAATTAACAAGGAAGGACATCAAGTTAAGATTTTTTTTTATCATAAGGAACAATGAACCTATCTCAAAGCCATACATTGGAGATTATAGACAAGTGAAAATTGATTTGACATTCATCAGATGAATGCAAAATGACAGATAAAAACCTGAATGAAATTTAATTTCTCATAGTTTTCTTCTAACCACAGCTAAATGGTGTACTATTTCTATTCTTCCTGACCTTGGGATTCCAAATAAATATTATTTTACACCCAATCTCCAAGAACACAATAGCATAATTCATTGGCACAAACTTGCTTGAAGCAAATTCCTTCCCACAAAATTTTTTTTGAACACAATGTCTTTATTTTATTTATTTATTTTTATGTGGTGCTGAGGATCAAACCCAGTGCCTCATACATGTGAGGCAAGTGTTCTACCACTGAGCCACAACCCCAGCCCCCTATAACTTTTAAGAGGTGCTTAGTTGAGTACAAGTGGGCAATGATAAAAGAAGATCTAAAACATCAAATAATAAGTATTAGTAAGCTTGCAATTACTAAATTATTCCTGAGATTAGAATCTCTTTTGTCTCATATTTAGCATGGTACGGAAAGAGTGTATGTCTGAGGTCAGGTTGCCTAGGTCTGAGTCCCAACAAGTCTCTTAACTAGCTAGTCAATGTGATTACAGAATCTTTATGAAACCTACTTCCACTTCCGTGAGGGAAAAAAACAATGATCTTGAAAAGGAGGATTTTCGTTTTATCCGTTTTTAGGTTCTGTACACTCTTAAAAGCCACCAGCAGGTTCAGGTTTTCAATTTTTAATATTATTTTTAAAAATTACAAGGTCTCCAAGAGCAAAATTTGTGTGCAATAAATCTTTAAATTGCATTTTTAGAGAATTTTCTTTAATAGTCTCCTGAAGGTTCCTGAGGAAATAGCTTAAAGCACCTTAGTTTAAAATATCTTGGCTTGGCCTGGTCCCATAGCTATTCACATTTTCATTTGGTCACAGAAAGGTTTGCTTTCCATTGATTCTTGAATAAGTCTCTTGGCAAATACCTAAGCCATGCATTATACATATATAACCTGAAGTTCATCCTCAAGAGCTAGTATTATTCTCAATAATGTTTAAGCTGTCATTTTTTACCACTCCCATTTTTCATACAATATATGGTGCACTTTGGGGAGTTCTTCTCATATTTGGTTAACATACCATAATATCTCATATTTATCTCTGTCACTTCTATTACTATTACTTGCTAATACATTTTCAACATTTTTGCCTAGAACTATGTTCAGCATTATGACATACTCTGAAAATGCCATTTCCAATCTGGTCTTATACATAGGACTGCCAGGCAGAGCAGGTAAAATTCAGGATGCCCAGTCTAACTTGAACTCCAGATAAGCAACAAATAATATTTTTCATACACACATGTCCCCTGCAACACCTGACATCCTGTATTTTATTAGGCAGTTCTAATTATGTGCCACATTGCCTTACACAACATTCTTTGTTATCCCTGTACTGAGCCAGGCCTAAGAAACATTCAGATTAGTATATGGCTTCCCTTTTATTGGTATAAAATAGAACTAGAAAATGTATCAGTACCATTTATTCATGGCATTTTCTGAGTTTGCCCAAAGCCACTTTATATGTTCACGAGGCCTAAAACATTCTTAATTTAAAATGTATTCTTTAAACTCTTTTACTGTGCACTTTGTATTAGGTCATAAAAAACAAGTAATAAGTCAAATATAGAATAAACCAAATTATGGACAAAGGAGTGAGTGCAAACCAATTTAAGAAAGAAAACCAAATCACCAAGATCCATGTAAATACAAATATGTGAATTAAGTTTTCAAATTTTCCATTTTTAAAATCTATTAATTTGATCTCCAAGAGTCTACTACTTATCAGAAACAAATTAGCTACTAATTCTGATACTATTTATAAGTAAATAGATAAAATTATGCTTCTTTTTATAATTCTGTGATTACAGTTCTAAAATTACACTTATTCTAAAATTCAAAATTTTACTGTAATTTATTCGCATACATCAGATAATTTCGCCACTTCTGTGCAATTTGCTTATGGAGATGGCTTATGGATTATGACCTTCCTAAACAACCCATAGTCACATAAAATATTTGTTTACCTGCTTTTACACATTAGTTCTTTGGCAAAACTCAAAAAAGCCTTCAAATAATTCACTACCAAAGAGTGAACATCAGAGCATGTATTCTGTCTTTTTTTTTTTTTTTTTTTTGGTACTGGGGAATTGAACCCAGGACCACTTAAGCATTGAGCCACATCCCCAGCCCTTTTTCATATCTTATTTAGAGACAGGTTTTCACTGAGTTGTTTAATGTCTCACTAAGTTGCTGAGGCTGGCTTCAAACTCTCTTGATCCTCCTGCCTTGGCTCTGAACTCATGATCCTCCTGCCTCAGTCTCCAGAGCTGCTGGGATTACAGGTATGCACCCCCACTCTGGGCTATGTGTGCTGTTCTTTACTTCTACTAAGGATGTACTTTGACCTGTCCATCAATAAGTAGACAGAAACAGACAGATGATGGACAAGTAGATAGACATATAGGGCTATTTCAAGGCTCTATTTTAATCCATAAAATATATTAAAGCAATGGTTGGAAGTAGAAATGTTTCCTTGGTGAGAATTTTTTTTTTATTTTGAACTTGGTAACACTTAAAGGAAACTGAATTAGACCTGCATATGTTCTTGAGCACCACGTATCCTTTACCTGTTAGACCTAGCTTTCCTTAAATACTCTTGTCAATTTCATGATAAATCCTGAAATGATCTGAATTTCTCTATTACAGAAATTGGTTCATAAAATAAATCTGACATATACCTGAAATTTAATTTTCTATGTGTCAACTTTTGTTGTAGCTCTGCTGAAACCTCTGTTATTTCTCAGCATTGTAAAAAAATCATATACAGGTGTCTCTAACGATGAACATCTTACTATCCAAGTTTAGAATTAAATGATTAAAAACAAGTACTTAATGAATGGCTTAATACCCCCAATGTCCTTTCTTATTCTCTGAAATCCATAACCCAGATAGATTTGGATATCATTATACTCTTTGTATATCTGAAGCTACTATTAATCAAACTCTGGAATTATGTAAATATCTCTGTGTTGAAAGACATCATGAGTTAATATAATGGCTCATTGCAAAAGACTACTTAAGAAAAGCAATTGCCAAATCTCCATCCCATGAGATTAAGTTCAACCTATCCTGAGTGAAAATTATTTTATAATGAACACAATTCTAGTAGTAATTGCCTGTCTTGGGCAGTATATAAAGATACATGAAAATAACCAGTCATTTTAACCCATTTTTCTTTTAGTCCCAGATGTAGAACACCTATCAAAACTTAAATATAGGATATAATATATAAGTATGTAACTACATTATATTTAGTTACATATTACATGTTATATAATTAAAGAATATAATTATGTAAGCATATATCATTATACATACATTATAATAATATTAATTAATATAATAACATATAAGCTGTAGATTATGATTTACAACCTATTTTAATGCACCTGTGTCAATTTTGTTGAAATAGTTGCAGAATTGAAAACTTAGATTTTCAAAACCTTGATAACCATTTGAATGATTATTTGCAGTGCTTCCAAAAAGTAATGCATGCCTTTTAAGTATTATGATATTATTTTTAGGTAATTTAATTATTTTTCATAAAAAATAAAAACACATGCACTTTAGAAAATATGCATCTATGTGTGTTTCTCATCACAAACCTTTTCCTGGCTATTTGTCCTCCCCAGGTTTGTGGAAAGAAATAATGAAAAGATGCTTTTCATGTCCACCGTTCATGTAAAATTACTTAACAACTGGTCAAAGTCAACACATATTACTAAAATTTCTTTATAGAACTTTAATATGACATATGTTACCTGTTTACTTTACCAAAGCATGGGGGAAATTTAATTAAAAAGTAACCTTGAAATCACAACCCAGGAGGTAACATTTTCATATATAAAAGTGACAATCACAGGGAGACACGATATGTTATTTAGAACTCATTTTATTAGGTTTTAGACAAATGGGATTTTTTATGCTAAACTTATGTTATTGATTTATGAATTTATCACCTTGTATCAGAAAAACTGCACTGTAGTATGAGTTCTTTGGGATATTCTTAGGCTCTCTGACATACCTAGAATTAATTCATAGATGGTGTTAGAAAAATTAATTCAATACATGGAAAATTGAAATTAAAATTAGAATATTTCATGTCATATTTAAAATGCAATCCATAACAGTTAAAGACAAATATCAAAATCATAAAATTATTTTAATAAAAGAGAATACCTGTATATGAGTGGAGTGCAAATTTTAAGTGCAAATCCTGCCTTCCAGTTCCAGCCACAATGGAGAAACAGATATCAAATTTACCCAGTATTCGTGAAAAACAAAATACCTAAGAAGGAACCACCATCAAGCATTAAACGCAAGCATGGAAGAGTGATACCAGAGAGAAGGCAAACCCAGAATCATCTCAAAGTTCACCAAGGCTTCCTGCTTGGTGGCAACCATCAAACTACACCCAGGGAAGTGGTGCACAGGCAGGCTCCAGCTGTCAGCTGAGTGGAGACCGAGGAGATGGCAGGGTGCTGACGCAGGCTGGAGCTCTGACCATCCAAAGTGGAGAGGCCTTACTGAACGCCTGGCTTTCCAGGTGTTTTGAGACCTTGCAACTCTTCTCCTTAAAAGTAGGGCTAACATAGAGAGCAAAAAGAGAAACTTGGGTAAAAATTAATTCAGAACATTTAGCACTGAAATAGTAACTGTGCAAAGGATGAATTTCATGGCTGAAAAATGAATTCTTTACATTTCTATGCAAAAAATCAATCAAGCTGGCTTCATAATTTTGCACAGATGCATTCAATTCTGAAATAAATGAAACAAAGACTTCCCAACCCCAGCACTGTTGATATCGTGGGACAATACATCTTTCTAGGAGGAGCTGTAGCTCTACATAAGAGATGCCAGGGCACACTGCTTTCTGTCCCCAAGCATGGCAGCTAAAAATGTCCCCAGATGCCCAATTTCCCCATGGTGGAAGGTGAGGTTAAAGTTGGCTAAGGAACACTCAGGTAGAATAACAAAGTAAAAAAGGAAAGTATCATCTAACAGGTGACATACACACATAAAAATGACCGAACCACAAGGAGTCATCCAATAGGAGATGTAGGAGTCAAAATCTGAAGGCTATGAGTATCGGCTCCACTCTAATAACAGGGAATAAATCTAAGCAATTGTAGGCTCTATGGCCACAAAAGATAAAGACTATATCTAGTGAGAATCTGAAATCATGAACAAGTAAAATCTGAGGTTCTTGACAGAAAACAAATTAAAGAATATGTAAAATTTCCTTATATTTCCTTTTTTAAATGTTTTTTAAAATTTATTTATTCTGATTAGGTTTACTTGACAGCAGAATGCATTTCGATTCATTATACACAAATGGAGCACAACTTTTCACTTCTCTGGTTGTACACAATATCCAGTCACACCATATGAGCAGTCATACATGTACCTAGGGCATTGTTGTCCATCTCATTCCACCATCTTTCCTGTCCCCATGTCTGTTCCCTTCCCTTCCCTCCCTTTATATTTCTCAAAGAAAATTTAATAGCTACTTCTTATAACGAATAAATCAAAAATTAACAGTGTAAGCCAATTAAATAAATCTATTAAAACAGAAGAAATAAAATCTATAAATGAAAGAGAATAGAAGTAGTGTAAGTTGATGTTCTCATCTGTCATAAAAAACAACTAGGAAACTTCAGACATGATCACGTGGGAACTCACACACTCATTCTATTACACATAGAGCAAATCAGAGAAGGAAATCAAACTCAGCAAAAATAGAAAGCAGGAAATATTGTACACAGAAAATAAGATAAATTTTTAAAATTAATATTAGTTACTAGTTATATATGTTTTATTGGTAATTTTAAATGGCAGGCAAACTTGTTGGATAAACTAAAATTTTAGCTGTATGTTTTATATAAATGACACAACTAAACATAAGTGCGTCAGATAGATTAAAAGAACAAAAATATTAAATCTGACAAAATAATACTAGTAAATTGGAATGACAATAATAGATTTAAACAAGGTTAAATCCACAACAGATAGTATCACATAAATCAAGGAAGGTAACACAATTTACAATTAATATAAATAGAGATATTTGGCATCTCTATAATACTGACTCCTTAAAAAAATCAAAATGTCATGAAATGTATTTAACTTTTAATCATTCCTAAAAGAGTGTTTACCTTTTTCCTTGCATTTCTTTGTATTAATAAAAACAAAAGTAGCTTTTTTGTAAATAATGATAATAATTGCTTAACCCTTTCGACATAGCAATTCATTTGGGACTCATTGCTCCACTTCTGTAAGGATTTGCATGTCATGCGTTTACCACAGCTGGATTAGAAGACTAAAAGAAAAAAATGTGTGTATATCCAAAAGTGAATGGCTGCATAAATTTGGTACATCCAAACCTGAAGCTAGTAGGAAAAGTCAAGAGATGGTTCATTACATAATCTATCAGGGACTGCTCTTTAGGGTACAGATTCTTTAGGGTACAGATTCTTTAGGGTACAGATTCATAATAAGTGCTTACAGCACACATGCACAATACCTGTTTCTGAACATGCTTCTTTCTGTTTGATTTAAGTTCAAAACAAGTCAAAGAATAGTTGCTATTGCTTATTTCCCATAGCGGGATTTTACAAGTTTAGGAAGATTGTTTTTTCCTAAAAACATCTCTTTACTCTTTGATTTGTCACAAGAAGCAAGGATTATTTTGTCAATTTAAGAAAGAAATTTTAGGACCTCAAAAAACAAATAGAAAAAAATAGCTGTTCCCTGGGGGTTTTACATAGTAGAATAAATGTGAATATAGGAGATACACGGTACTCTAGAACAGGAGGTGGCGAGGTGGCCCAGCAGCTCCATTCGCGTGTTTTCTGTCTTCTAGGTTGGAGTATGCCAACTTGTTCTATAAAGGGCCAGATTGCAAGTATTTTAAGCTTGGCAGGCCATATGGTCTCTGTCACAACTACTCAACTCTACTCAACTCAACTGTGCCACACAAGCTCCGCCATAGGGAACACGTAAACAAATAAGAGTGACTGTGTTCTAATAAAGCTTTATTTTTGAGCACTGAAATTTAAATTTTCTATAATTTTCATCTGTCACAAAATATCATTATTCTTTTGAAAATTTTCTTTACTACATAAAAATATAAACAGTATTCTTGGTTCACAGGTTTTCTAAAAACGAGCTTTGGGCCATAATTTCCAAACCCTGTTCTAGATACTCCAAGTGTAAGTGGCAATATGCTACTGAAGTTAGGTCCTGTTGTCCAAGCCAGCAAATGTCATTGGAACCATGCTGAGCCCAGTACTCAACTCAGACAAGAGTAGTTATCACTCCTAGGTGGTCTGATACATGGAACCTAGAAAATACCTCCTATCTGTCCAGATAAAGGGGACTTGACTACTTTACCAGCTCTAATTCTATACTTAGAAACCTCATTCTCTACTGAAAAAAAAATGCTAAAATTCTAAAGCGGGAAAAAATGCATTAGGTTATGCTATCTTTCACTATGTGAAATTGTGAAAATGATTTTTCCCTAACAACTGTACCCGGAAAATGGAAGTTTTAGTGGAGTAGATGAGAGGATGAAAGCCCCCTTTTAGATAATAGATCCCACAGAGAAAGCCCCTGTGGACTCTGGAGGGCCGAGTGCTATCAGCCAGGGGTCCTAAGGAGGCAAGAAACGTGGCAAGAGACAGGAGGGAGACATAGGTGAGGGAGGGGCGTGGAAATTGGGGCTTGAGGGCAGACAAGATCAAACAAACCTGTTTAATAATTGCCCCAGAACATACCTTGGTTTTCCAACTAAAATTAAAACTGAATAAAACAAAGACATTTGAGGGGAGGAGAGGAGAAGAGTAAAAATCATGTCTGTTTTTCTTCAGATTTCTGGCAAGGAATTTCTCTATGGTTTAGGTGTAGAATGAAGAGGGACAACCTGCTTGATAAAAACGTGAGGTTGCAGAGAATACGCCTTAGATGTAAGCCAGGATTTTGTGAAGTAGGGATGCTGAGAGTATAGTCCATGGAGAAAAGTGTTCTAAAAATAAATCTAGGGAAGAATGTGTTAGGGCTGATGATGGATGCTCATTTCTGCAGAGCCATTTAAAGTCCTAAATATTCTCTTTTTTTTTTTGGTACTGGAGATTGAACTCAGGGGCACTTGAGCACTGAGCCACATCCCCAGCCCTATTTTGTGTTTTACGTAGAGACAGGGTCTCACTGAGTTGCTTAGCACCTCGCGGTTGCTGAGGCTGGCTTTGAACTTGGGATTCTCCTGTCTCAGCCTCCCTAAATGCTGGGATTATAGGCTTGCGCCACCGTGCCCGGCTTAAAGTCCTAAATATTCTAATGTGATCTGTTAATCTCCCAGGGAGCTTACCACTTCCAAAAGCCATCTGAAAACAATATGCGGGGTTGGGGGTTGCACATGTGTACACCATTCCTCAGGAATAACCCCCACAAAATATATTTTGAAAAATATTGCTTTAGTTATAACCTTCTTATGACAAAGTTTTCCCTAAGATAAAAATGATCAGACACACCCAAAGAAGAAGAAACAAAATTAACATTTACATGCAATTAACAGATTGGCCTTCTTATGACACCAACTGTAGGAGATAGTCAACAAAAACTTTCTTAAAAAAAAAACAGCTTCAACTTTCTAAAGGGGTTTTATGTTCAAAAAATTGGTGTCACTCTTAATAACTCAGAATTTACTTACCTAATAGAAACTGATAAAAAAAAGGTAATTAACTTCCCAATAAAGCCTGCTAATTTTTTCAATAAAGCCAAAATTACTGTTGATGTAATGCAACTTAAAAAAATCATTATTGTTAAAATAAGAATAATTACATAGAACAGAAAAGCAGAGATACATTTTTGAATGCTACATTAAATTCAATGCTTCTGAAAAAGAAAATGAGCGAATGAAGGTACAAAAGTTTTAAGAGAATTATGAAGGGAATTTTGTGGTTTGCCATAAGGTTGAGCTATTTGTTCTTAATTGGAATAATTTTAAGTAATATTGTTTAACAAAATATATAAAATAAGTAATAGGAATAATGTAAAGCTATATATAATGTGTTTGAAATTGGTATTCTCAGACTATTTTCTTTGCCTACCCATATATCTTTCAGAAAGGTATTGCCTTAATACTATTCCTTTTAACACCATTTTTTAAAGCATAACAAATACGAGAAAGGAACATGCATTCATTTCAATGGGTTACTACAGCATGAGCGCCCCACGAGCTACCACTCAAGAGCACAACATTGCAAGAATCCATCTTAAAGCCTCGCCTCATTAATGGTAGCATGATTCTTGCTCTACCAGAATAGCTACTTTTGCAAGTTTTGAGATTTATGAAAGGGAAAAATATAGCACATCATCTTCTGGCTTTTCAATTTTATGGGATTTGTCCAGATACTTATGTCTTGCTATAATTTGTTTGCTTTTACTGCTGTGTGAATATATCGCTATTCAATTATCTGTTCTTCTTTTGTTGATAATCAGCCGTGGAATAGTTGGATCACAGGGACAAAGGACATTCTCATTCAGCGATTAATGCTAAACAGACTAAGTTGTTCTGATTTACATTTCCACCAGAGTTTCCACTGCATCCTAAACTTGCTAACATTTGGTATTGTGGGTTTGCTTCATTTAGCCGTTATGGTTCACGTGTGGTCTTTTTGTTATGTCTTAATTAGCATTTTTCTAATTTCTGAAGTTAAGAAATGTTTTATATATTCGATGAACATTTGTGTATCTTCTTTTGTGTTCAAGATACTTGCCCATAATTTCATTGGATTATCTTTTTATTATTGTTAATGACCCTTCACATAGTCTAGATGTAATTCCTATGCTGTTTTTGTTAATATTTGGATGAGTTTGTCAGGATATGCTAACCTTATGCTGATGGAAAAAATAACTTCTACATATCAGTGGATATATACAAAAATACTTAGATGTGCTTCAGGTCATTGGGTTTGGGAACAGCTGTTTTGTCCACATAGCCATTCCAGGGCCCAGAGTGACCAGCGCTGCATCATGTAGAATGCTGCTGCTTTTTATGACCAGGAAATCACAGAAAACTGGAAAATTTCACAGCAGATATGATACCTATTGTGTCTGCTTACACTACATTATCCAGGACTAGACAATTATTCCTGCCTAACTGTGAGAGGAGTGGAATGTGTAGTTTCTCAAATACCCAGAAAGGAAAAAGGACCTCTCTTGTAAGAACTACTGACATCTACTGTGCCCCACATGTCTCCCTGAGCACAACACAAAGCTACATTCCTGCTTCTAATGTTTGCAGTGCATATCAGCTCCAATTTATATCATAGTTTTGTTTAAAACTTCCCCAAATTACCCACACCATGGCACACACACACCAAATGTTTCTGTGTTAAAAAGGTGTAAATACTAGGGGATTGGACCATGGTAGATATGTCTACATGGTATTTGATGAAAAAAAATTAATTACATTTTCTTTAAATTCTGTAATTTTCAGAGAAATAATGTGTTCTGTTATATGTTATAGAATGAATTAGACATTCATCCAAGTTACAGCTTTTCAAAATGATAATGAGAAAAGTAATCATTTTTTGTGAACCTGTCTTGTTAATATAAGAATCTTGTCCTTAAAATGGTATGATGCAGTTCCTGGTCAAGGCTTTTAAATGATGACATTTTCAACTTCTTGATATGATCATCAATAAAACTTGGTTCAGAATAAATTTGCAGGGAAAAAATTGATCTAAAATTTGATCTAAAATTGATCTAACCTATTGATCTAAAATGACCACAGCTAAACTCATATTTGAAGAGTCCAACAAGTTTTTCCCTTTTATGGACAAATTAATATTGAAACTGCTCATGAAAATAGGAATAGATTTTGAATCCAATTTAATTTTGTCAACTTAACTGTTTCAAATTACAGGGGAAGGTCTAATTTGTAGAGCATGCAAGCATTATTACATTAAGCTCCTGAAGCTAGCATAAACACTCTAAAGGGAGTATATCTGTCCTAAAGAGATATACCTGTACGCTATTTGTGAGGACAGAGATTCAGAGATTTAGGCTGCTTGCCTCGTCAAGAGTCCCTGCCCTCCTTGCCAGATCATCTCTCTAACTGCATGAGTTAGCCCTTGGGTCCCTGAAACATACACTCCTGCAGCAATAGCTCTCTTCATCCTAATGGACAGCAATACACTCTGTAGCTGGTTGCTCAAGTCATCAAGGTAGCTGGCTGCTGACCAGGGTGTGGCAGTGAGGGAATGGGTGCCAGATGGCATTCATCCAGCTTGCCACCTGCAGAGAACGGAGAAAGAACAGCTCTGCTTGGGAAAGCTCTGTGGGGAGGTTTGTGCAAAGGCAGAGACAACAGGTGGTAAGATGTGTCTGGCCAAGCTTTCTAGTGCTGGACTCTCTGATTCTTTCCACAATGTTCTGGGCACAAATTAACTTGACCCCTTAGGCAATTGTAAGGACATTCTTTCCTTTTAACACATGATGAAGCTAAGGCATAGAAAGATTAAATACCATATGCATGGTGACACAGAGGGCTAAGTGAGGAAAGAGGTGCCTGGTTCTATAGTTGGTGCTCCAGCCTATCACTTCCTACAAATGTCCCATGATTTGCTCAAAGTGAAACAAAAATTCACAATTCAAAAAAATGAATATGTCATGTGGATATCAGCTATCTTCAGTGTGGGACCTATTGATCTAAAAATAATTTTTATATGAGTTAGCTGCATAAATTTAAGAAAATAAGAAATAGTGTGAGATTTTATTGTGTTTTCTGGGGTACTGTATTATTCTTTTAGAATTCAGGTGCATAGAATTGACATATTCAGCCACAGTTTGTTGCACACTATAATGCTTACTTCTTATATTTAACTCATTCATTCTATCTGCCTTTATTTTCCTCACTTCATCCCTTTGATCATTCCTAATAACATCTCATATTCACCCTAAATCATAATGTCACTATACCCTATGTGAATCCCATTTACACCATAGCTTTTGGCAATCGATCTCTTTATTTTGCGCAATTTTTCATTCAAAACATTTCTGTGAGTTCTCACATTGTCCTCATAGTAATTTCCTTTACACTGCTGCATGGTACCTCATCATTCGCAACACCACATTTTATCTATCCAGTTATTATTGACAGACATTTCAATTGTTGCCCACTCTGGTTGTCCCTAACCATGCTAGACAGTTTCTTTGTGTAGAACAATTTTCCTCAAGAATATATCTCAAGAAATAGAGTCAAGTCACATTGTGTGCACAGACACAAATTTACTCTGCAGAAAAGTTAGGCCTAATTATATTTAAAAAGCAGGGAGAGATCCGACTTTCCACATAGATATCTGACCTTAATCTTGATGGTAAAAAGTCGCATTTTATTGCTTTTGCTTTTCTTAGTTTGAGAATTTCTTTCACTAATGAGATTGAATAATCTTTACAATCTTTTAGGTATTGTGTTCCTTCCTATGGTTTTTAAAATTACATCATTTCTTAACTAACAAGTAGCACTCCTTATTTCTAAATTGAAGGAATTTCTTATATAGTCAAGATTTTCATCCTTTTTACTTATATAGTATACCAGAATTGTCTCCTAGTCTATGACCTGTCTTGCTATCTTGTTATTTTTGCCCATGGAAATGATTGGCATAACAAAAATTGTCAAATTTTCCCTTTATATGTTGTATTTTATGCACTTTTATGTTTATACGTTTTCTTGAGGTTCAACAGACACTAAACATGTAGATTCTGATGAACATTTATACATGTGCAAATCCTTGTAATGACCACACAAAGCAGCACATAGAACATTTTTAGCAACTCAGAAAATTCTTATATGTATTTTACTAGACAAAATCCACACTCTCCTTCTCCCCACTGCAACTATCCTATGCTGTCATTCACATATTTGTTCCTCAGCTTCATATAAATGGAATCATACATTATGATCATTCATGTCTGGTTTCATTCACGCAGTGATATTCCTGCACAGTGTTGTGGGCAACAGTAATTCTATTTGTCAATGTACAGTTTTCCATTGAATAAATTGCTTTTGTCAGCTTTTTCATCTTAGTGACTAAAAGACCTGTTGAGAACAATTTTAGAGAAGGAAAAGTTTATTCAGGGTTCTTGATTTCAGAGGTCTTAGTCCATAGACAGCTGATTCTGTTGTTTTGAACCCAAAATGAGGCAGAACATCCAGGCAGGAAGGTGTGGAGGAGGAAAGCAGCTCAGAACATGGCTACTAAGAAGCATAGAGAGACTGCTACCATTACCATGGACAAAATATAAACCCCAAAGGCATGCCCTCAATGGCCCACCTCCTCTGGCCACTCCCTATCTGCCTACAGTTACCACCCACTAATCCCTATCAGAGGATTAATGCACTGATTAGGTTAAGGCTCTCATAACCCAATCATTTCACCTCTAAACTTTCTTGTATTGTCTCACACTTGAGCTTTTGGGGGACACCTCACATCCAAACCATAACATAAATATAGCACAATTAATCCATTAATTAGAATATAATTGTTTCCAGATTGGTGCTATTATAAACTGTTACATATTATACAAAAAATTTTTCAAACACATTTTGTACATATGTCTTTAAGTGGAAACATGCACTCATTTATTTTTAATATAGTTTTCTATAATGCTATATTACCTATATGGATATATACAATTTCTGAGGCAAGGAATGTATGTATTTGGTACTAATAGATATTACAAAACAGTTTCCAAGTGGTTGTCCCAGTTAGCACTCCAAAGAGCAATAGCCAAGAGCTCTAATTGTCACAATTTTGTGTTGTTGAGCTACTTGATTATAGCCATTCTCATGAGTGTATAACAGAATCATATTGTGTTTATTCTTTTTGTCTAAATATTTAACTTCAAATCTCTGGGTTTTAGCTATTGGTATGAGGAGCATTAAGTCTAGAATAATACTGTAATAATCAGTGCACATGGATGATCAGTATGTCCCAGGCAATTTCCTGTTCCAAGAGAAGACATTACCACTTTTTGTTTGTTTGTTTGTGTTTTAGTACTGGACATCAAACCCAGGACCTTGCACATGCTAGGCAAGCACTCTGTCACTGAGTTACATCCCAGCCATTTTTATTTTGAATCAGGGTCTTACTAAGTTGCCCAGGCTGACTTGGAACTTGTGATCCTCTGCCTCAGTCTCCCGAGTAGCTGGGATTACAGGTGTGCACCACCAGGCCCAGCAAGATATTACTATTTATGAATATTTTCTAGTATAGATATTAACTTTAATTCAACATCTAGGTATTCATTAAATTCTTAATTTTAATATTTTTATTGACTAATGTGTTACTAGATTTCTTAGTGCAAACCCCTTGCTAAATAACTAGAATTAAATGCAGTTTATTATGCTGTTAATGTGTTAATAAATTGTCTACTTAGAATGTTTATGTTGCTATTCATAGGCAAGCTTGATTTGTTGACATTTGTATGTGCTATATTTGGGAAGCATTAATATCGAGTTTATGTTTTTTTATAAAAGAAATTGAAAATTATTCTGCTTCTCTTCTCTAGAATTGGTCAAATACTATTGACTAGGTCTGATTCAGAGAATGATGAGATCTTTCTCTGCCACTCTCAAGCTTGATGCTGTTTTTAGGAAGTAACCCTGAGAGCAAGCCCTGTTTCTTCTGTAGCATCTGACTTACATATGTTTTCTTAGAGGCAATGTAATAAACCCGATGAAACAATGGACTCTGGTGCCAGAGGCCCATGGTTAAAATCTTGTTACGTGATGATTAGCTCTGTGTCTTCAGGAAGATCACTTGTCCTTATGTGCCTCTATTTCTTCATTTGAAAAATGAATCATAAAATAATTATAATAATAATAATAGTAATAATAATGATAATAATACTTATCTCATAGGTTCTTTGGGAATTTTAAAAGATATATAAAACCCTCAGAACTGTGCCTGACACAGATTAAGCAGCATTTAGTGCTATTATTTCATCTCTTCTGGGGTCAATTTGGGCAATTTACATTCTTGTAGAAAATGTATTTCATCAAATTAAATTGCACAATATGGGAAGAGTCATCTCTTCTGTGCCTTCAAATTCCCTTCACATTTTTTGTTATTTCCTCATTATCACTTTTTATTTTTTATTGGCATCCTCCCCTGTTCACCTTGATTTGTTTTCCTAGCAATTTTAAAGATTTTACGATCTACATTTCCTCCAACGAACTAACATGAGATTTATTCATTATTTGCAATGATTTTTGATTTCTAATTCATTTTTTGCCTTGATTTTTGTTATTTTTATATCATTTTCCTGTTTTATTTCTCAGTTTGGGGGAATATATTTGCTTAATGGTGTTATTTACTACTTGATTTATCAGTTTCAAACATATTTTGATCAACAGTTGTGAGAGAGAGCTGGCCTGAGGGCTTCCGCAGTACATAATACAACTATATCAGGTTTTTCAATCATGAGCTTTTGGCCGCCATAGTTCCATAATGTAACAATAGCCACATTCCTGTGAATAGCAGCAAGGTGCTAATGGAATAGTCACACCCTATGCACCCTGTAGCGCTTGGAGGACAAAGGGCCTTTTAGCATATATAAAGAGGGACCTGAGCTCAATAAAGGAATCTAGAGAAGTCTAAGAGAGTCTGGAGGAAGAGTCTGGAGGAGTCTGAGAAAAGTCTCTTGCCTTGTGTTCTGTGTGTGTGTGTGTGAGTGATTTTTCATCCGCGGCTCCCTCGCCTGACTCGGTTTCCCTTTGTGCTGGCGCGGGCGCTGGCAAACAGTAACACAAGATAAGAAAATCAATGTACTTGTATTATTCTCCATGTCTCTGCCTCTTTCTGCTCACTTTTTTGTTGTGTTGTGTCTACTTTTTGACATGTATGACATTTGAATTCTTTTCCTTGATCAGAATCCACACATTGCCTATAGTCTCTGTCCAAACCCTCTTCCTGTTTCTCCATTCTTCTCTCGACTGGCTCAAGTTCATTGTCAAAGTTGTTTCTTCAAGAAAGGTTCCTGAAACCACACTCTCTTAAGTCCCTACCTACTTGAACTCTTTGTTCTTCTATTTTCTTTTTATTTGGATGAGAACATGCCTGGATACGCAAACTGTCATTTATTTGCTTTGGAAACCCTTTGGTATCTTTCCACTCCTGACTGGCCCTTATTGACTTTAACACCCCCTCTTCACATATCCTCTTTGGCCTACAGATGTCTCTTAATTATATCAAAGATGGTGTTTGTCCTTTGTTTCTCTTTTGATTTACTTTGCTTGCTTTGTCTTGACTTAGAATATGGAAAAATAAGCCCATTATACATAGTCTGCTATTCTAAAACTGGAAGTCTGCCAATCTTTCCGTTTCTATCATTCTTCAGATCCTATTGTTAGGTAGGAGATAGGGCCTGGAGAAGGGACAAAAATGGTGGAAGACAGGGTCCCACCCCTAGGGCCCTCAGCTCCTCCTGTGAAGGGAAAACTGCCATCTCCTCATTAAAGGGAGAAAAATTCAAGGCCCTAAAGGGAAAGTCACTGATCTTGGGCATGCACAATTACCCTAGAGACTGACCTTAAGTAAACCTGTTGTTAGTTCACATATCATTAGCATTGTGGTTTTCCCACCCCCACCTCCAGGCATTTTCTGAAAGAATAGGAATTTACACATGCAAAGTAGAAAAGAAATTATATGAGGTTCAGCTGTCAATCAAGGTGTCAATCAATCCCAGATCCATTCAAGGGAGAATGGGGACAACTAACACAGCCGAATAAAGTGAGCTTCACTGTGTACCCAGAGCCTAGAGCTACTCCATTTTACAGAGTGTGCTTTCACTTTCCATAAATCTAGCTGTGGTTGTTTCTCCTGCACATCTTGTTCAAGTCTTTGTTCCTGTGACCAAGAACCACACCAGACCCATCCAGTGCTGATAACAATATTGAGTCATCCCCGAACTGGTGCTCAGAGTAGTTCACGTTTTCATCAAATTCTTCTGTATTGTACAATTCTCATGAGAATATATCTCCTTTCTGTTAGAGGATGGTTTCTTTGAAGAGATTCATGTTTCTTTTGCATGTGTTTTTCTCTTCTTCCCTCTCCTTTTTCCTTTTTCCCTCCTTTTTAATTCAGCTTGCTTTTACAATGTACAGCAATCAGTGCTGTGGCCTCCTCCCACCCCCCACCCCCCGCAATATGGCACATATTTGATTATAGAACTCTGTCAGAACTGCCCTCCCTGCTGAAATCACACTGCTCTCTTCTTCCAGCTTCTCTGGGGCCTGGTAATTTTTCATTATAATTTGTAGTCACAGCATGGGTTATTCTGTGGCTTTAATATGAGGCATATTGAAGAAGAGGAAGATCCCACTTAAGTCAGATAAATTCTGAATAGAATAGCAGACTTTTTTCTGCTGTTTCTCCAATTTCTAGAGTTCACCCTCACTGTGGTCACAGTGCAAGAAGCCTCAGGATGTGGACAGTTTTTAAGCCTCAATGGGGTCCTGGATAGAGCCAGCCCTGCCTTTTGCTGCATGTACTTCTGTGTTCTCTCTTCTTTCTACTCTTCCAAAAACAAGGAGGAAAAAGGGAAGGGAGGGGTTACAAGCCTCCGCAAGAAGGAGAGCCATGCATGGGTGAGAAATGTCCTCCAGAACCTTCCTACCTTCATGGTGCCCTGTTGCTCTCCTCCTCGTCCTTCTCTTTCTCCCCCTCCTCTCTAAAAGAACTGTTTTATTTTCTCTCAGATATTCGTCACAGCTATATTTCTTTGTGTTGTTGTTTGAAATGATAAGTCCTGAGTCCACTGTTTTCTTCCCAGCTGAAGTTCCCAATGGAAATGAAGGCAGGGTTGGGAATCTTATCACTCCTTTAGGTTGCTTCTCTGACCAGCAGGTTTTCCCGTGAGCAGTTGTAAGGAAGGACATTTCCACGGATGGGGAAACAGCCACGTCTTCACTCAGCCCTGTGTAACATCTCTGGGTGAGGCAGGAGGCGCCCAGGCTACTAGTGAGAATTTCAGGTGTTTTCTGGCTTTTGTTTTCTTACCTCTCACCTGGAATGCTTCCATGGAAGAGCAGAGGATGATGTCCTAGGTCTACACTGGGACACTTCATCCTCAAACTAAACTGCTCCTGTACATCTGTTTTATTACTGTAGGTAGCACTAGCTCTTTTTGATTTTATTATCCATTTTTGCTTGGCTTTGCTCTCCTCTTTTTTTATCCTTTCTCTTCTTCTCTTTCCTTTCACCTTCCTCTGATGCCCATTTCCCATCCAGCTGAGCAACCTGACCTGCACCATTTTGTATTTTCTCCTTATTCAGAGAAGCTTTCGCTCAGTGTGGTATAGTATTCCACGTCTGGATGAGGGTGGTGGACACACAGATGAATACATTTCAAAAAGTCATCTAAATGAACATGCATATGTTCTATTATGTGTAAATCATGACTTAAGTTTTTTAAATGGTTTTTAATAGTCCTCTAAAAAGCTACAAAGAACAGCACTGGACAGAATTAGAAAAGAAGGCATAAATAATTACACACACAAGTACACACCTCCACTCACCTACACACACTCTCACACACACACATAAACCAGTTGGTTTCTTTGTTTTTTTCCTCAAGGGCACTTTCCTGCTACTTATCAATGCCCTGTTCATCATCAATTCATTGGATCATTATCTAATTCCCTTTAAATTTTCAAGTTGGCCATAAGTTTTAAGTAATATCTGTTCTCTTATAATTATTTTAATAATCTGCCGCATCTGTGCTTGCATCTCCTGTCTCATTCCTGACAGCATATGTTTTTGCTCTTCCTTTAAGTACTTGACACCGTTTTATCTGTTTTATTGGTTACATCTATTCAAAGATCAGGATTTGGATGTAATTTTCTTTTCTAATAATTTTCTCTTTTTTGTTTTATCTTCATCGATTTCTAACTGTAATTATATAAATCACTGTTCCTGTTTTATTTTGGCTTGTTCTTTTTTTTTTCATAAATTTTCATGTGATGCGCAATTTGTACGGAACATATGTTCACATAGCACATATGTAAACTACCTCCGCGCTAACTGTATTCATTTATATGGATTTATAGGTTTTCTTTACATATTCTAAGAAACATATGGTAAAATATATATTTACAATCAAGCTAACATTTGTATCATCTCACATAGTCACTTTTTGTACATGTACATATACTGAGAACACTTAAGATTTAGACTCTTAGCAAAATTCACGTATGCAATACAACATTGTTGACTAATGTACACATAGCAGTACAGCAAATGAACAGAACTTATTTACTTCACATAACTGAAACTTTGACCCCTTGGCCACAAGGCCCCATATTGCCCTCCCCACACCCTGGTCACTACCATTCTGCTCTCAGTTTCTATGAGACACATTTTTACTGCACTACCAGTGAGGTCATGCACAATCTATCTTTCTGAGTCTTGCTTATTTTATTTCACGTAATGTCCTCCAGGATCATCCTTATCACAAATAGCAGGATTTCTTCTTTTTTAAGGCTATTGTGCATTTATGCCATATTTCCTTTATTCTTTCACCAATCAGTGGACATCTAGGTTGCTCCTATTTCCTAGATATTGTGGAAAATGCTAACATAAACTTGGACCTACTGATTTCATTTGCTTTAGAGATATATCCAGCAGTGAGGTTGCTGGATAATAAGGTAGTTTGATTTTTAATTATTTTAGAATTTTTTTCTCCCATTCAGTAGGCTGCTTTTTATTGTGTTGGTCATTTCCTTGGCAGAGCAGAGGATTTATAGTTTGATATAATTCCATTTGTCTATTTCTGTTTCACTTATGCTTTTGATTTCATATCCAAAAAAAAAAATCATTGCCCACATCAATGTTAAAAAACTTTCTATCTTTTCTTCTCACAATTTCATAGTTACAGGTTTTATATTTAAGTCTTTATTTTGAGTTTGTGTTTGTATTTGGTTTAAGAAAAGGATCCGATTTTTTTCTGCATATGGATAGTTTTTCCAACACCATTTACTGAAGACACTATCTTTGCACCACTGTTTTTTCTTGGCATCCTCATCAAAAATAAGTTGACTAGGAATATGTGGATTTAATTCTGGGATTTCTATTCTTTTTCACTGGTCTATCCATGTGTTTCTATGCCATACAACATGGTTTGTATTATTGTAGATTTGTAATATATTTTGAAATCAGGGATGAAAAAATGCTTCCAATTTTTTCTTGCTCAAAATTGTTAAAAGGCATTTAAATTTATATTTCCCAACTTACTTTCTGATATCCAGGAATGCAATAAGTTTTATGTTGATGAATTCCTTTATTTCTGCTAATAATCTGTGAATATAATCTTTGTAAATAATAGAATATCTAGAAATATGACTTTTTTCTCTTCTTAATCTTTATATCTTTTATTTTACTTTCTTTTCTTTCTTATCTTATTCCAGAAATAAAATGAAGGTTACTAAAATTCTACCATTCAGAATGCATGCTTTCAACTCCTTCTATATTTGTCATTTTAGGCCCCACCCCAGGGTCCTCGGCATGATTGTGGCTGGCTATGCCTTGCCACACCAGTTTATTTCAGGGCTGTGCTTTGGTCTGAATTTAAATTTCAGCCTGTGAACATTCACCAGCCCTACCTCCAAAGGTTTACTTACTTGGACTAGACAGTGTCTCTGGAGGCTAAGGGCTGGGGAAATTGCATTGCTATCACTGTTCCTTCAACAGACAATTCGCATTCCACAAAATGAAATACTTATTCCCTAGAGGAGCTCAGGGAGCTGAAGAGCATGTTTAAATCGTCTGTCCATTATCACTTTGGAATGCTTCTATTGCTTATTCCATTAGACAATTCGGTGACTCAAAGCCAGATGTTTCTATCCCCATGTGAAAAGTCCTACATTTGGTCTAAAATTGCAAATATACTGGAGTGCAGAAAATGGCATTTTGAAATAGGCCGAAGTGTTGAACATCAGAGCACTTTGAGCACATCTCAACTAGCACCAAAAATTTATTTGTTAAAATATATTCTCTGTATCAATGCGTTTCATGGCATACCAGTCTTTATTATTAAGATTTCCTTTTAATACACTATACTTTCACCTATCTTACAGCTTAAAACAATAGGTAGTCATAATTTTTCTTCCTGACCTAAAACAGTCTGATGACATCTCCTTTCTACTTACCCAGAGGTTCCATCACCAGGACATCCCTGTGTTAGTCCTCTACAATGCTGTTATTTTATTTATTTAAAATGAAACATAATAAAAACGCCTTTTTTAAAGCTTAGACAAGCATCTGCTGAATTTTTTAATTTAATTTAATTTTATTTTTTACTTACCACCTGAATAACTAAAAGCTAAGTAAGGAAAAATCCAGACAGAAAAACAAAAACACCTTTTTTTGATGGATGAAAATGTGTTTGCAGGAATGCTAGAGCAGCAAGACAGATGATAAAACTAATAATTTATAGTCACCAAAGAACAAAAAGCCATCCTGATTCTCACTGAATGGCTTCCACAACTCAGCAGATGCAGAGCAAATTCATTTTCTCTCTCCAACACAGAAACATAGCCTTTGCAATAACTCAGTTACATGGTATTTCT
>CM053406.1:10552049-10735054 GCA_028644305.1 Xerus rutilus | reverse complement strand
AGTTGTGTAAATAGATGGAAGTCCTATCAATGATAGTGCATGTAAAGTTACCTGCCAAATGAAAAGATCCAGTCACAGGAATAGCACAAAGGAGAGCAACTAAAAAGATCTATTTGTGCCATGACAGTAAGACAAGAACGGGTGTTTTCTAGAAATGAAGTGGAGCCACTGTGGCTGAAGAGAAAGGGAAAGAGTAGAGCTAGATGAGCTTAGAAAGCCACACGGTCCAAGGAAGGACCTGAGGACAGCAGTCAATGGGGAATTTAAAGCAGAGACCAGCAGTAAGATGCTATGTACGTTCCAAGTGGACACTGGAGTGGATGACGGCGAGAGTGGATGTGAAGATGTCACTTGGAGACCGATGTGGGAGTCCAGAGAGAATGGCCGTGGAGTGCATAGTGCTGGTGGGGGGCGGGGAGAAGGGCACATGAGGATGATTTTGGATAGCGTTTCCTTTATGGAGGGATGAGAGGGGCTAAGAGGTGGAAGAACCAACTCAACTCTTAAAAGTTTCTGAATTGGTAACTAAGTGAACAAGGATGTCACTTAGTGAGATAGGAAAATACTAAATGATAAAAATGGTTCTGAGATGAAATCAGTTCAGTTCAGTGTCTATGACATTTGAGATGCATAAGAGTTGTGAAAATAAAGACACTAACTAGGCAACTGAATAAATAAAGGGAGACATGAGGTCAAGGAAGGGATTTCTAAAGGCAGGTGATTTGTTTAGTATGTTTTTGTCAACTATTTCTCTGCTGTGACTGAAGGACTCGACCAGAACAACTGTGAAAGAGGAAAAGTTGATTTAAAGGCTCATGGTTTCAGAGGTCTCAGTCCATATACAGCCAGCTCCATCATAGCAGAAAAGTACAGCAGAAGGAAGCAGCTCACATTATGATCAGAGAGCAGAAAGAGAGGTCCTCACTTGCCAGATACAAATATATACCCCAAGCCACTCCCCCAATTCCCACCACCTCCAGCCACACCCTACCACTTCAGTTACTACACAGTTAATCCCTACCAGGGGATTAATTCATTGATTGGGTTAAGACTCTCACAACCCAATCATTTCTCCTCTGAACCTTCTTGAATTGTCTCACACGTGAGCTTTTGGGGAACACCTCACATCCAAGCCATAACAATATGTTTATGTATGTATCTTTCCTCCCATTTCTTCCTGAAATAGGCTCGGATAATTTACGATGGTATAATTTGGGGTTTATAAATAAATAAGAATCAAAGCTGCCTCACATCATGTGAAAAGCAAGTCTTCAGGGAAGCTCACAGTCTTGAAAAGCAAGTGGAAATCCATCCTGGCTATCGCTATTTGTGCAAACCACCTATTGCAAAACTTCATTAGTAGCAATGCAGTTTTAAAAAGCAATTATTCAACCAAAATATACTTTATATTTAACAAGAAGAAATGGTTTTGCACAGAGATTCTTGTAAAATTACAGTAATTCAGGTGATGTATGTCACTGTGAAAACGTTCTCTTGTTGTCTGCATATACCTAAGCACTACTAAGCCAAAAACCCAGGATGTAACCTCAGTTTTATCTTCAAAAAAATATTATTTTTCTGCAATGTGAGTACACAAAGGACCAGTCCTGTGGGATATTTTTAGCAAATATAAGAATTTTTGGTTCTTTCCCCAAATATGTGTGAGACACTGATAAATGAAGAATAACACAGATGAAAGAACGAGATGATCTTGCTGCGAGAAGGCAGTCCAGAAATTTCTCTTTTTATTGAATACCACAACATATGAAGAGAAAGGGCCATCTTCTAATTTAACAGTTTCCATTCAAGTAAGAAGTATACCAAGTATATCTGGTTCATTCTTTCTAAACACCATGAGAATAGCATTTTCTTAATTTTACAGAAAAGGAAACTGAGGCTTGTGGAAACTAGATGCCTCAGCAAGGACACACAACTGGGAAGGGTTTAAGCCCAGCTTAGTCCAAGTGTAGTGCCAATGCTCTCCAAGATGGACCAAAATGAGCAGCAATGGAGGAAAGTGGTTAAGAATGTGGGCTAGGAACCAGACCACACAGCTGATGGTCGATACTCAATTTTATGAGCTTAGGCAAGTTATCTTCCATCTCAGTTTTCTCATCTATGAAGTGTGAATAAGAGTAACGTTTACATTATAGCATCATTATGAGGATTAAGTAAATGTTACCAGTCCTGGGATGATCAATTTTAGTAAATAACAGCCATTCATATATTAAGGAGAACAGTTCTTCTCTACTCAAGAAGGTCACTCCTTTGTCAAAGTGTTCCTGGTTACATTTGTGAGCAGAGATGCTTCACAGTCAAAATGCTGAATTACTCTAAAACACTTTTGATCTCATCTCTGAATATAAACTAGTTAATTTTTGTGTGTGTGTGCTAGGGATTGAACTCAGAAGTGCTTAACCACTGAGCCACACTCCTGGCCCTTTTTAAAATTTTTTATTATTATTTTTATTTTGAGACAAAGTCTCACTAAGTTGCTTAGGGCCTTGCTAAGTTACTGAAGCTGGCTTTGAACTTAGGATCCTCCTGCCTCCACCTCCCAAGCTGCTGGGGTTATAGGTGTGGGCCACCACACCCGTCAATATCTAGAATTTTAACTTCAAAACCCTGGCAAAATTGTCTTTGGCCCATCGCACTCGATGCATTTGATGTTGCTCAAGCTTTCCTCTCCACCACTACCTCTGTTTTTCTTCCTATAAAGAGAGTGACAGGGACAAAATTCATCAGCAGAAAAGCTGGAAAGCCCTCCAGGTTCATTTGGAGAATACTTCACAGAGCTTAGAGGTGGTGGGATCTGTCACAATATCGTAAGCTTGCACTAGGTCGGCATTCTAAACACACTGGGAAGAGGAAAAGCAAACTCAGCACTGCAAGAGGGCCAGTCTGACCTCTCTGTTCAGTGTTCAAGGATGGCTTTGCCTGAATTAATTGCTTCTTTGTCCTCCTAACAAGAGAATTCAGTCAATTGAATGTGGCAGAACTAGGATGCTAAGGTAATAGAAAGGGGCTCCTGCTTTTCACATTAATTGTATCCCTGTGTTCTTGTGATTGTTGTATGCAATAAATGCCATTGTATGAGAAGGGAAGGACCAGACATTGAATCCTGGTTTGGATGTGAGTTGTCCTTCAAAAGCTCATGTGTGAGACAGTGCAAGAAGGTTCAGAGAAAAAAATGATTGGTTTATGAGAGCCTTAACCCAATCAGTTAATTAATCACCTTATAGGATTGAGTGATAATTGAAGGCAGCTAAGGTATAGCTGGAGGAGTTGGGGCACTGGGAGAGTGACTTTAGGGTGTATATATTTTGCACCTGGTGAGTGGAGATCTTTCTCTCTGCTTCCATGTGAGCTGCCTCCCTTCACCACACCCTTCCACCATGATGTCCTACCTCACCTTGAACCCTGAGTAATGGAGCCTACTGTCTATGGACTGAGATCTCTGAAATCATGGGCCCCCAAATAAACTTTTCCTCCTCTACAATTGTGCTGGTTGGGTCTTTTAGTCACACCCGTGAAAAAGCTGACTAAATCAGATCCCATCAAAACCTTTCCTGGAAGCTTGGAGTGTAGAACTCTGATATTCTCTCATTATGGTGTAGAAACAGTGGTGCACATCACTAAGATAGCATGGACCAGGAGATGAGGTCAATTTCTTTGGTTGTAGAAATCTTTTCCACTGAATTTGCTGGAAGGTTGTTTGGCCTTCCTCTCCTGAATATTATGCATTCTACCTGGTCCCTGTGATAGAGGAGCAAATAAGGAGAAGTAACCACAAAAGTAGTAATCAAAATTTTTGAGAGTCAAGTGATAATTTTCTCAGCATTGCTATGGAATGAGTGCTATTTGTGCCCAATTATGGTTTTATAGAAGTTGCTTCAGGGTTTCTTTGGTTACTTCTCTATTATATTATTATGTATTTTTTCCTATTTGGGAGATTGAATGACTTATAAAGAAATCTAGGACTCCTAGCTGTAGAAATTAATTTTTTTAAAAAGGAAGCCAGAGGCAGAAGAAAAAGATAGGAAAGCTTCAACAGATGGAAAATTTTCATAAAAGTGTTATTTTTCAGTGTAAATATTAATCATCTCAACTGCACACTTTCTGAGTACATGTATGTGAATTCACACAGGGTCACATATACAAAGAATTTAGGTACAAGTAATTTCAATGAAATTAGTATATATGTCTCTATTATCTGAGTGCTATAAAAAAAGGCAAACATACTGTAACCACAAAAATGATTTTAAAGTTTTCTCTTTTACATGTAGACTCTTTCAGAATATTTTTTTCCTATTCAATAAAATCATCTTGGCAGCTATCAGAATAGGAAACAAAACAGCCCCATTTGTTTCTTTCACAGATGGATTATGAATACAGATGGCACTATTGAAATTGTGTCACAGAAATGTTTGCAGAGAAGTTGCAGAGGTTTCATTCAAACATGAAAAAATATTCATTCACAACTAAAAAGAATCATACTTGAGAGTAGAGATGAGTCAACCTTCCAAAGAATTCAAGTAAATGCTTCAAGTCTGAACTAAACAATTTCTTATTGAACTTCCTCTTCCAAATATAAAAACTTCTAATTTCAATTCTAACCCAGAAATCATGAAATCTAAAGACCTCGAGAACACAAATGAAGGAAATAACTAATTGCACTTTTAGCAATTAATTTAACAAATAATTGGTGAATGGGACCGTGGAATTGAGTAGGTACAAGCATTACTTCAACAAAAGGCTTACAATGAGCTAAATAATAGAAGTGTAGCAGACAAGAGTTTTTAATAAGTGGTTTGAACAGCTGACAAACTTCTAAAATAATCTCAAATGGGTAAGATTCAGTAGAAATAAGCATTTGTCTTCTAATTATTGTCCTGATGAAAATTTTCCATAACATAAATTATTAAGAATTATTTCTCAGAAAGGAATAGTAAATGAATCATCAAGCTTTGTTCTGAATGATGACTAGATGCATCTGTACCCTAAGAGCTCTTGGGCAGATTTACCAAAAATAAAAACTTTCAGAGTTCTTAGTTGGATAGAACAGTGGCCTTTATGGGTACATCTTATTTTCTGAGCATTCTTAATTTATTATCTCTCCAAAGGCTCAAAGTGGCAAATAGTGCACATCCCAGCACTCATGGGTGAGCCCAGACTGGAGTCTCAGGAAAAGGAAAACTTTTAGTCATGATTGCTCTGTTATCAATTATATTTTGATCAATTTTTTAAAAATTATATTCTATACAGGTAGCTATACAGGTAGCTTAGTAATGAACACTTCCTAGCACGTTTGAGACCTTGGGTTCAATCTCTAGCACACGCACGCACACATACAAAGTAAAATGTCTTGTTTTGTTTTGCTTTGCTTTACTGAGTTTCCGCACAGCAAAGGAAACAACACTGTGGAGAGCCTACACAATACAAGAAAAATCTCTCAGCTACTCTTCCAACAAAGGATTAATATCCAGAATATATAAACAACTCAAAAAATTCAACACCAAAAAGCCAAGTAACTCATTCAATAGATGGGAAAATGAACCAAACAAATGACCACTAATAATTATATAAAAAAAATGTTCTACAGCTTTAGCCATCAGAGAGAGCGAATCGAAACCACACTGAGATAAGTCAGCATCTTTAATTTTTTAGACATAAATGAATACCTATAATTCACAAGACAAGTTATGGGATCAGCCTAGATGTATATGGATATATGAATGAATAAAAACTTGCATATCTACACAATGGATTTTTATTCAACCATAAATGAAAATGAAATTATGCCATTTGCAGGATAATGAATGGAACTGGAGAACATCATGTTAAGCAAAACAAGCCAGACTCAGAAAGACAAGCTTTCTCTCATATGTGGAAGCTAGTGGAGAGGAGAGAGGAGGAAAGAATGATATCCTGAAAGTAGAAGAGAAACTAACAGAGCAGAAGAAATAGATGGGAATAGGGGTGGGAGAAGAGAGTAAGGGGAAGAATTGGGAAGTGAAATTGATCATACTATGTTACATGCATATATCAACATCCTACAATAAAACTATCCTGTATAATTAATATGCACCAAAAATATTTTTCTTATCTTAACATCATTTGGGAATAAAAATAAGCTCAATGAAATATTTTCTAAAAATTAAGGAAATATAATATCTAAGTTAGTTTGGATTGCTACAACAGAGTAGCATAGATTGGATGTTTTAAACAACAAAAAAATTATTTCTCACAGTTCTGCAAGCTCAGAAGTCTGACATCAGAGTGTCAGACTTGGCCCGCCAAGTCAGGTTCTGGCCCTCTTCCTGGCTTGTAAATAGCCATCTTCTTGCTGAATTTCTACACGGCACAGAGCAGGGAAGGGCTCTCTTCCATCTCCTAT
Organism: Xerus rutilus; assembly: GCA_028644305.1. Lineage (NCBI taxonomy): Eukaryota > Metazoa > Chordata > Mammalia > Rodentia > Sciuridae > Xerus > Xerus rutilus. The sequence continues at coordinate 10,728,657 of CM053406.1, read as the reverse complement.
TCTAAAGACACTAATCTGATTATGAGAACTCCACCCTCATGACCTATTTACCTTCATCGACTCCATCTCTAGGTATCATCACATTGGAGAAAAAGATTCAACACATGAATAGAAGCAAACATTCAGTCTATAGCATATGAATGAATTCTTTAGTAATATTTATTGCTCAAGATTCTTGATGATTTAGACCTGCAAAAAATGGGAAGTTTTCAAGTGGACATTACAGCTGAGTCTCAAACATTTTGATTTCCACTTTTTTAATTGAGCCAATAATCAAGAGAGCAATAATAATGAGAGAAGTTATGTGTGAAGTACCAATCAATTTCAGTGAAAAAACTTCCAAAAAGTAATATAGAAAATTGTAAGAAGAATTTAACTTAAATGATTTGAATTTTGTTCTGTGTGACAGAGAGAATAGATTGTTCAAAAAATTTTATCATTCAAGTGCCCAAAAGAATTAACACATGTTGGCAGAACATACAGAAAGAATTCATGAATGTATTTGTCAAATAAATATTTATAAAACAATTTCATGTTAGGGAAAATTCCTGCCTTGAATATTACAAGGTAGAAGACAATGAATACACAAGTAAAATTTAATAGATTGGTGATAAATGTTAATAAAGTGTTGAGGGTGTGTCTATTCATTTACTGCTGCTGCAAGTTTTCATTTCACATGTGACTGGGAACAGTTAATAACCTGATTTTGACTGAGATTGGCTGGCTGTACTTCAGCTAAGGTGATGGGGCAGCTCTGCTCTAACCCACACTCTCAATCTCTAGCAGGCTAGTCTCAGCAGGTTCTCAGGGCCTTGGAAAAGGTATGAGAGTATATATGAAAACAGCCAAGAGTTCTTGAAAACGCATATTGCACCTGGCACTCTGCATTTACAAGTCGTTCTATTGGCCAAAAATGGTGATACTACTGAACCCAGAATTAAATAACAGGGCAGGTCACCATTTCCACTGGGAGAGAACTGTACTGTAAAGGGCCTACAGGCAAGAATAATATAGAGGGACATAATGTTTCTACTATAGTGTGAATGCTACTCTAAAAGAACGGTCAGGAATGAGATCACTGACCTTTCTGATCTAATTGACAACATGTTCAGGGAGTGAAGGTATGAGCCACAGAGACACATGGGTAAGTATTTCAAGTGCAAAGACCATGAGGCAATATGGAAGAAATGAGGCAGGGGGTAAAAGGAAGACTAGAGGGTGCAGATCTTGTAGGACTTTGTAGGTCACTGAAACAACTGCAATTTAAGATGTGAAGACTTCTAAATATGATGAGAAGGAAAAACATAATTTGACGTTTAAGGGATTTCTTACTATGGACAAAGTGCTGGGTAGGCTCATGGTTGTCAAGAAAAATGAAGACCAAGAACCATAGAGAAATACATACCAATAATGAGAGGAACTAATAAGTTCTACATACAAAATCATATGTAAAAAACTATATCTATATAGTATCTTAAAGAAAATGTAATGTCTTTTCAAGGTAAAGTGATTACAAATTGCTTATGTTGAATTTATAAAATAGCCCAGCTAAGCAGAGACTTCATTCCAAAGTATGGCCTTGGATATATTACTGCGAGGCTCATTGAGCACAGATGTCCTATCATTTCTGTTGAATATGCATTTCTAAAGAGTTTTATGGAATTTTTAATTTTAAAGTGAAGCAATTTACTGCCACCCTCAAAATACATAACCACATGCAAAAATTAAGTTGAAATATCTCAAAATAAAAAATATTGCCATGCATGATAATAAGGAAGTTGAATAAAGTCATAGGGTATAAAATTTTAATATAATAAAGCAATATCCTGCATGTACACATGTAGAAGTTATAATGGAAAAAACTACATTTACAATATCAAATACAACAATAATAATAATAGTAGTAATATAAAGCTTCTAGGCTAAATTCTAATAAGAATAGGCCATACCTCTAAGAGAAAACCTATGAAACACTCTTAAACAACACAAAAGTAAATTCAAACAAATGAAAATATATGCCATGTACTTAGGAAGAACTAACATTATAAATATACGTGCTCTCTCTAAGGTAATTTAGATAGTTAATAACATACCACTGAAAAATTGTGAGGTTTTCTTTTCTAAAGCTACGCAAGTCATCCATAATGTTAATTTGAAAAATACAAACAAAGCAAAAATATTAAAAAGAAGTGGAGGAGGGGCTGGGGTTGTGGCGCAGTGGCACAGCGCTTGCCTCACACATGTGAGGCACTGGGTTCCATTCTCAGCACCACATAAAAATAAATAACTGTATCTGGAAACAAAAATATGGTTGTTACTTATTTCTTAATGGCTATGATCTCATTTATATAATCAAATGCAAATATCCCAATACACCTCTTAGTTGAGTGCTTCATTGGGCTACCAATTCGATTGTGACACAAAACTTGCTTGTCTTCTTCCCTAGCACTTATTATCACCTGACATTACATCACAAACTGATTTTTCTTTTCTCTGTCCTTCTCCCTGCCTTTCTGTTTCTCTCTCCATCTCTCTTCTCTCCCTCCCTTTACAATGGAAGTGCCACTAAAGCAGAGACTTTGTCTTATTTATTCCTTTAACTAAGTACCTGATGCTGGAGCCTAGCACATGACTAATATCCAATCAATATTCATTAAATAAATGACTGTGCAGATATTGTTCATTGATCATAGTCAAAACCTACCTCAGAATTCATATGGTTACAGGTTTGGGTATGTATATAACCAGGTCATTAGGATGGACCACATCTCTTCTGGGCTGTTAATGGCACTGTTGCCCATGATCTCAGGGGTACCTGAGATCATGGCAGACTCTAGCAGCTAAAGGGAATAATCTCAGAAGAAATTCCTTCCAACTTCTTACAGAGACCAGTTTACACACCTGGGTAAAAGACTTATGATAGCACAACTGGAGTTTTCCTCATAAAGCACCCAGTTCAGAGTGTGAAACGGTTGATTCCAAAGAAAACAAACAAATTATTCATGCTGGTAAATTGTGAGATGGAATGAAGGAAAGAAATTTGAAGGGGTCGTGAAGCGTTCTCATATCTAACTTCCTCAAGTCCCCATTTGGCTATTTTTCATACATGTGACTGTTGAGTTGTTGAAATAATTAGGACATTGGTCTCTGAATTAGAAAAATGGGAACAAAATTATTCATATTCCACAAAAAATTCAAATTAGACCATCTAAGTGAAGGAGTTCTGTTATTATATGACTGTGCTTCTCTCCCTGGTCTTCTCACTTCTCAGTTCACTTAGTCCACTAAATCAGCTGCTCAATCAATCAAATGGCAGAAAGTATCTGTGATCACATGCCTGTGAGAGACACCATACTAAACCATTTACCCTGAAGGGTAATGTGGCTATTGGTGGCACTCCCCAGGTGAATTGCAGATAAAAGGTTCTCTAACTTCTCCTAACTTTTCATTTTTCTCTATTGACACCCAGGTGTAAATAGAGATTTTTTTTCCCTATAAAGAATGTATCTCTAGGTTTAAAGTTCCTTCTCTTTTTATATTATGCCCCAGTAATTTTCATTCTTGTTCTTCTGGGCCTACTTGTTGACAGAGTGGAAGCCTAAAACCTATTCTAGTTCTAGTAAATAAAAATAATACATGAAGTCTGTTTACATTGTCCCAGGAGAAAGCATTAAATCTTCTCTTGTAAGCAAAATATCTTTCTCTTATCTAATCTATAGATCCAGGAATAAGAACTCAACTCCTAAAACACCTACATCCTCAGACCAAGGAAACATTTCTCTTCATCATTCTACATCACTGAAAAATAAAGCATTTTCTATTTGGGTGAAAAGCTCACCTCCCTTACAACCATGATTAGACTCTGCACCAAGCTCCCCACCCTTAGCCCCATTAATATTCCTCTTTTCTCTTTCTGAACACATACTTTCTCCCCCACAGTTTTTTCTTCAGTCTCTCTCAATTTCTCTTAACAGTGTCAGCATCTCCTGTGGTCCAGCTTACAGGTCCCCCTTCTCTCATAGGGATCTTTGCATCTCCTCCATTGAGCTTTGCTGAGCCCAAGTATCTATTCACACATTAAAAAGGACCTCCTTTGCACTTTTATCTTGCCTTAAAATGTTTGAATATAATTAAGATTGACATTTTGCGAGGTAATATACCTGCAATGTGATAGAAAATTAAATGTTCCCTTAAAAAAAAAAGAATAAGCAGTCTAGAACATAAATATCTAAGTGAAAATTGTCTTTAAAATTTGTAGTTTTGTGCAATTATGTATTTATAGAAATACTTGCTGCTTCAAGAACCAATCTTAAAATTGCCCTAAAAATTTTAAAGGCAAATTTTTAAAGATTTATCTCCAAACTCAGTCTGATTACTTCTTAAATCCAAAACAAAATCATATATAGGCAAAATACATAAATTTGACTAGAATGATATTTTTATTATTTCAGGAAATCAATTATAGAAGAATGAAGACTTGTAGATGAATTAAAAGACATGCCAGTAATCTTAAGGAAGCACACCTCTTAATGATGTTTTCTAGAAATACTAAGGGCTGTTATTGATGACTGTAGCCTCCTGCTAGGAAATCTGAAAGAGAACACACACCCCTGGAGAACACACACCCCTGGAGCATACACTGAAGAATGTTTTCTTAGAGAGTAAAGCAATACCTGACATACTGCTCACTTCTGAGAGTCTCCCCTCTGCATAAACTTACATTTAAGAAGAAGATATTGCGATATACTTCCAAAGAACTATAAATCCTGGGTTTTGCTAGTTAGGTTCTTAATTTGATTAAGGAAATGAAAGGACAGGCATTGTGGAGATACTAGGATTTCACATCATTATTTATGCCCAGAAAATTTAAAAGGATTCAAAAGAGGGCTATGTTCCTTTAAGAAGCCAAATTTTTAATAGGAGGGTATTATCTAGAGTGAGATCAGAAGGGAGCTTCCTTCAATCCAAAGTCTTACTGTTTGCCTGGACTCTTTCAATAAAAATGAGGAAAAAAAGTATAATTCTAAGACAAAAAAAGACTAGACAATAATAACCAAATGCATGCATTTAGGTTCTGGGTTTTCAGATGACGCGACTGGTAGAGGAATCTAAAGGAGCCAAGAGGCTTTGCACACATTCCCAAGGGTGATCTCTGAGGAATCACAGCTGACTCTTGCGAGTAGACAGGAACGAGGTCAGTTTAACCAAATGGCTCTTAAGCACCCGGCAGGAGAGTATAGCCTAAGCATAGTCCTATATGGACATTTAAAAAGAAATGATTTTTTAATGTAACGTAAGATGTACACGTGTCAACTCTACCAAAAGTAAGTAGAGCTGGAGGCTATAAAGGAAGAGTTCTTGTGTCATAGCGCCTAATAATAATGATCACGAAGGACTCTAGAGATGCAAATTTGTCCTGAGTTAATTTGAGCCTGATCTCATAGACATACAAATCTTCCTAACCTCCTACATTGATAGACTGGATCTGCTTTCCACTGATAGGATTATGAGTTACTGTCTTCATGATTTTAAGAGACTGGCTGAAATACTAATTGCTTTTGTGCTAAACATTTACAAACAAGTAATGCTTTACTGTCTTGTTTATTGTTATCTTAGCATGATCTCGGACCTATCTATGCCTGGTCAGTCACCAGCCATCTTCCACTGTGGACCTCTGAACGGCTCTGATGCTGAATACCCTTAACTGTCCACACCCCAACTGATAGAGAACAAGGAATTCGAGTTACTTCCCTCAACTTTGCCCTCTTTCAGCAGAAAGCAGCTTGGAGATATCATCACCCATTTTTTCAAAGAAATGGAATGTAGAAATTGACCGTGGAGAAATGTAACAGTGGTCCGCTTTGTGCTTTGAATGTACCCCTTGCTGCTCTGCCACGGAAACTTATTTTTTAAATGGACCTATCTTTCTCTTCCTTTCTCTCTATTCCTCCCCAATCTCTCCCCCTCCCTAATTTCAGGGCAAAGAGGATTACCTTGCTTCTCATCCTAGACAGAGTAATCTGTCCTTGAGTACACACCATAGGAATGAGGTAACCCAGACTTTGGGGATGGCACCAGAAGATCTCAGAAATGACTATTCCCAAATTAACAAGTAAATTACAACTGCAACAGAAAACACATGGAATATAGCCTTTGAACCACCTCATTAAAATCCCCCTGCTCCTACTGATGGACAGAATCACAGCCTCTGGGACAGGAGTCTCCTATCTTTCTCCTTTGCTAGAAAAGCAATAAACCTCCCTTTTCCTTTTTCTCAAAAAATAAATACATACATAAAGGTAGTCACAATATTAACAAAAAATTACTGGCATTTAAGCAATTTTAAATTATTGGTTTACTAAAGACACTTAAAGAAAATTATGTGTTTGGCACAAGTGCATAGATTCTGAGATATTCCACCCCATATCATTGGGTGTGTACCACTGTCCTGCCAGTCAGTAGCTATGGAACTGACTGAAGATCTGCTATATTATGAAAGGAAACAATGCTTGAGAGTCAGTCAGAAAATGTTTCTTAAGTAGCTACTGTGGGCTAAAGAAAAATGAGCAAAACCAGAGACAAGAGAGCTTGGCAAGCTCTTTACTAGCAGTTCAGTATTCATGGTAAGCAACTATTAGCTCTTCAGTCATGAAGAGAAGAAAAAGTAAACAGTGAGCATCCAGAGATGGAGCTAGAAAGGCAAGTCACGAAGGGCCTTTGAAGTCAGGAGAGTCAACTTCATCCTACAAATTGTGGAGACTCAACAAGCAGGATCAGCATTGGCATAATCTGACTTCCATTTTGGAAATCTCATTTTAGCAACAGTATGTAGGGTAAATGTATGGAGAAGGAGGTACATCACCTGAGAGCTCACTACAGAATTCTATATGAACTTTAAAAGTCTGAACTAGAAAAGCCATACCAAGAATGAAAGGAAATTTAAAAGATAGAATCAATGATCACGATTGAATGCTGGAATGAAAAGAGAGTGAACACAGTCAATGACTTTATTTGACAAATATTGATATCACCTTACAGGGGCTAAGGACTCCTATAAATGCTTCATTAATACAAACTCATTGAATATCTGTTAAAGCCTTCTGAAATAGACACTATTGGAAACAATACTTGAAAGATGAAAAAAGACCATCAGCAAGTTAACTAAGTTATCCATGGTCTTACCACTTGTTCTTGGTTAAAACAGGATTTTACCAAGAAATGGGGACTAGAATTTACAGTAGTGACCACTATGCAATGCTGCCTACCCGGTGCCAAGGACAGCTTCAAGGATTCTGGCTTGGGCAATTAGGGGATGGTGATAGTGTTGAGAGGTATTTTTGGATAAGAAGGTAACAATAGTTTGGACATGTTGCATTTCCAGTGAAAGTGCATGCCTAACTCTTTAGGATCTGAGGTTTTAAATGAAAGTCAGATAGAGATGCTGGGTGTGGTGGCACACATCTAAAATCCCAGTGACTCAGGAAACTAAGGCAAGAGGATTGCACATTCAAGACCAACCTGAACAACTTAGCAAGTCTGTCTCAAAATAAAAAAATAAAAAGGACTGGGGATGGTGCTCAGTGGTAGAGTGCCCCTGAGTTCAATCCCTTGTACTGCCCCACCCTACCCCCCCCAGAAAAGAATACTAGACTGAAATATCTGACAACTGTTTATTTAAATATAAAGAGATAAGAGAATGTACTAGCGTAACAGCAAACCTTTACAAGTGGAAATTGAAGAATAAGACCTAAATGAAAAATGAAGTTCTAAGTTTTAAGAAAGATATTTAGACTTAAGGATTACTTAAACTAGTTGTTTAAATGCATTACTGAATATGTTGAGTGAGTCGGACCCATGGATACCACTCTCAGGTCCTTCAAAGAATCAATTCCTAAAGTTAATTTTGCATCATTAAATGTAATTTAATGTTTCCAATAATTCTTCTTGCTAATTTGCTGGCTACATACAACAAAACATAAAAAATCAGAACACAAATGTTAAGTTCTTTCATATACTATAGTCCTGAAAACCTCTTTTATAGTTGATTCTCACATTTTTGCTTTACAGAAGAGGAATCAACTATCAACAAGCATGAGCAATTGAAGTCACAAGAAAGTAAGTAGCAAAGCCTGGATTCCAAGCTGCTTTTTGATGTAAAGTCCAGGGCTATTGTCCACTACACCCCAGCTTCCTCTCTCTTAGCTTTATCCAGTAGAGGTTGCTGAGGACTTTTTTGTTTTTATTTATCAACTTATTTTTTACCATGTAAATGAAAAAAGTATCCATTTCATTTTACTGAATTATGCAACAATCCAGTGATCAAGGGTAATATTGTATCATGACGCAATTGCCTTCTCATTAGCTCTCCACATTTAAACGTTAGATAACAGAAAATATCCTTATACACATACATAACATATTCTTCCAATAAAACCTTGGATGCCCCTTTTTTTTCTGGGCTTCAAACCACTTTAATTGTTTTATGTAGAGAACCTATATCTTTGTTCCTCATTAATAGCTGTTAATCATGTTTCATTAACAGACACTAAAAAAATCAGGGCCAAGGTTTTAAAATAAGATAATGACAAATGAATGAATAACAAAAGTCATTATATTCTGAAACTCAAGGAAGAGGAGTGACTCTTAGCACTTTCCTGGGATCCATTCATGTGATGATTAAATGCATTGCTTTGAAATTTACTATTTTCATGAATAATGTTTTATAATACAGGCTTAATACCAATATTACATCTAGACTGATAGATTATAACTCATTCTTGCTTCAAGTAGAAAATCTGGAATAAGCAAGAAACATCAACAAAAAAAGCATATATTCCTATTATATGGATAAACTATTAAGGTTCAAAGAATTAAAGTTCATGTGGTTAGAATCCAATTTGGAGAAAATATTTAGGATTATAATTAATTAACTCATTTATTTCCGGTCTACCTCATTTATGGAAGACTTGAGCCTTCACAGGATTTTAGACCACTCTAGTAGAAAATGTGCAGTTATGAAGAAAACTTATAAATAACAGAAGCTGGAATTTGAGGTCTTTTCATGCTAGACATTGATGGTATTAATATATTATTTCTATATAGCTCTTCTCTGGGTTTCTCACAACTTTCTTAATACATATATATTTAGAAGAGAAATTAAATTTGTTCTGCATATTCTCAAATGGTATATTAAATGGTTAGGAGATACTAAGATATACACATTAATATAATTTAAGGGAGGACATACAATAATGCCCAGAAAAATTGCCTTAAAAATAAAAGAATAATAATTATCCTTGGTGGACCATGAGAAAGAGCAATAGAAGAAAAACATCAATCTCAGTTGAGAATATATGTTGAAGCCTAAAGTTCAAGTTCCTACTTTGATGAAAAAATTATCACTCTTGAGGTAAAGTAACATATTCAAATTTATACAGTCCCCAAATTGCAAATCTGTGTTATAAAGTAATTTGACTCCAAGGCCAGGGCTTGCTGCAGGATGCCTATTTGTCTTTCAAATGAAGTTCAGGGTAGACTGGCTCTTAGTTCTCAAGGGACAGAATGCATGAATAGCAGGATCAGTGCAAGTGAATGGATACATTACTTCAAAGGAGAATAAGACATTTTTACTAGTTTTTAGGAAATCTCTGGAACATTTTATTGCTGAAATTAAACCCTTCAATGCAAAAGGATAAAAATATTACTGAACACTGACAAAATGACCTATGATTAATACAGTTTACCTATGAGTTATCTGTTTTCAAGACAAACGCCTAAAAATAATACTGCAATTAAATGTTCCTTCCAAGCTTCCATCCTCCCTGCTCCACAAAAGTACAATTAACTTTCCACAACAAGTTGGGGATATTTATTTCCAATGTTTATGTTTACAAGGTATAGATATGTGCAAACATAAAAATGTGCAGGAATGAAAGTGAGTTCAGAATTACTGAATATTAACTTCACAAAATACTTCACTCCTTATTATTTTTAAAACAGACACACTTGTGAACTTAGAAATGAGGTATAAATCTGGAAATCTGTTAGTGTCCCTCAAGGACCTTGCTGTGGGCCACTTCAGTTCCAGTAACCTATGTAGCACCTCCTGGAGTTTCACACTAGTAAACACACTAAAATGATGCAGATTTGTTGGATTTTATCAGTCTTCTTTTTAGAAACATGTGTCTCTCTAGCAAGTCTGAAGATATAAAGGATACATAATTCCAAACATGTCTTGAGATTTAAAGGCATTGATCATCTTTAGTGGACCAGGGTTTTGTAACCAGCTCTTGTGCCCCTTTCTCACTAGGATAAAATCAAACGCAGGGCTGGGTCTGTGGCTCAGTGGTAAAGCACTTGCTGAGCCACAGCCCCAGGACCACATGCAAATAATAAATGAATAAAATAAAGATCCGTCAACAACTAAAAAAATATTTTAAAAAAATCAAAGGCAAATAGACCTTCTACTCCAAGAGACATTGGGAAGTTGGGGGTAAAAGCAGTATGTTTCCTCAACAAAGTTTGTTTCTAATTTCTTTTTCAGAAAAATAAAAAGATTACTCTTGTTTCAGATAGGTTGGAAAATTCAAACTCACTATTATCCTTTTTTTCATATGTGGGGAACCGATGCAATGAGAATTTCAAAAGAGAGGACTCATCCCCCAAACAATTGCACTAGTCAGTAGAAATGGAAGATCATTTAGACTTGGGGTGTGAGGGCTGTTAAGGTTGTGTGGGGCAGTGTCTTTCCTGTCGGATTATAGAGGAAGAAAACGGCGCTGGGAAAATGGAGTGATGTCAGTCCCCTTTCTTATGCTTTACTGCTGCCAAGAAACTAACTGTCTCTCTCCCCAGCCTGCCTCCTCAAATCCCTTCCGCATTCTGCCACCGCCCCCCCTTAGATGTTAGAGGTGCTGGCAGAGCAGAGTGCCCAGTGAAGAGCTGGACTCCCTGAATTGCTTTGCGCAAAATCCACCCCTCTCCGCTCCCTCCTCTCCAGACTCCGCATCCCACACAGCCCTGCCTCCCCTCGCCTGTCGCTGTGGGGTTGGGGACGCGCCTCTGTGTACTACTAAAGTGGGAGGGGGCAGCAAGCAGAGGACAATGTCAGATGCAGGTTTCCCCTTCTGCCTGACGCTCCCCTCTGGTTCCGCCAGGGTTGGTCCCGGTAAGAAATAGCCGGAGCTGTGGCAGCGGCGAGAGGAAAAGCTGAGGCTCGTGGAACCCGAAAAGTCCCGGGGCTCCGGTTACCTCGCGTCCTGGTCCCCAGCAGGCCGTCAGCACCATGGACAGCAGCGCCGTCCCCGCGAACGCCAGCAACTGCACCGATCCCTTCGCGCAATCGAGTTGCCCCCCAGCACCGAGCGCCAGTTCCTGGGTCAACTTATCCCACTTCGATGGCAACCTGTCCGACCCATGCGGTCCGAACCGCACCGAGCTGGGCGGCAGCGGCGCCCAGTGCCCTCCGTCCGGCAGTCCTTCCATGATCACGGCCATCACCATCATGGCCCTCTACTCCGTGGTGTGCGTGGTGGGGCTCTTCGGGAACTTCCTGGTCATGTACGTGATCATCAGGTAAGGAAGGCTCCGGGGCTCGAGCGCAGACTGAAAGGGGGACACTTGAGCCGCAAGGAGGGAGGGTTAGAGACGGGAGTTAACGGGGGCGCCGGCGAACAGAGTGATACTGTTTTTGTATCCGAAACTACTTTTCTATTTTCCTCTCCCTCGGATCAAGAAAAAGTCCAAAATTCCAAAAGCAGAGACGTTCCTTTGATAAAAACAATTAAAGGTCTAGATGGGGCACGGGGGTCTCTTTGTTAGAGCCCTCTTATACTGAAACCAGAGGGCTCTTGGTACAGTGTCCTATGTATGGTCTGCCTCTTTGCATGAGCCATGGAAAAATAAAGTTGTGAATAATGCGGGTGGAATTCTGATGAGTTTTCCCTAAGCGACTTGCCAGATTTTCTCCCTTGTTTAAACATATTCACCTTGCCAACTTTCCTACACCTACTAGTTTAGGAGGTACTACAGCCCCACCCTTCTCCCCAGTCATAGTATCCTTTATGTCCCTCTTCTTTTCATCCTGAGGCCACACTAGGGAGAGGGAGTTTTCCTGGCATCTCCTTTTGGTAGATAGTTTTACTTTGTTGTAGCAAACATGACAGTTGTGTTGCCTAGATGAGTCTGCTGTTGCTAGCTGCAGATCTGTGAGAGGAATGATAAATTACATCTGGAACAGTTAATATGGTTCAGAATAACTGCAGGACAAAACTATTTTTTAATGCCTCCATAAGTTGAAGTGACTAAAAGCAGCAGAAATCAGCATTACAGACTATTATTAGAAAGTTGTACAAGGTGCTTGGGAGGGGGAAAAAAAAGAAAGAAAGTGTCTTTAGTGAAATTATTTCAAAGGAGTTTGTGGTCCATGTTGTTTGCCCAGATGTTCCATGTGTGTTTGGCAAAGTGTGTACAAGCTCTCAATGCTGAAATTGATGTTGATTGTGTTGACAATGATGTGTCTATTCAAATTCTACATGTGAATGTAGAATATTAACATATTCACTTTTGTTAAAGTAGATAAATATTTTAACATTTTAAAATGGCTCCATGTTTGAGGTTTTTCTTCCATGTTGGGTATATGTATGCTGTGAACATGGCATTGTCATATTTAGTTACAATATTTGCTTCACTTATTCAGCAAATATTGCAGGTTTGTATAGAGCTCTTGAATCATTTATCAGTCTCCCTATTATGCTTTTATCACCAAGGTGCTGCAAATTGCACACAATTGAGTCTTTCTACTTTTTTTTCTGCTTCTATGTCTGATTTCTTTAATTAATGATTGTTAAAGAGTAAAGCTAATTTTCCTGATCTTTTGATGAGAAATAAGATCAGTAGTGTCTCTGAGAAAAGAGCACCATCTATTGAAAGGAAAGCTAACAACAGAAGGAAACATACAGCGAGGAAATGGATGGAAGAGTTTATCTTTGAAAACATTTAGTTTCTGTAATTCAAAACAAAGGCTCAGATCAGAGACAAAAACACCAAGTCTTATTCTGCAGTTATGACAATGAAAAGCACAATTAAAGGCCTATCTTACAAAAGGAAAATATGTTTTCTCATTTTTCCTGAAAAAAAAAACCTTCGTAGAATCATAAACTGATAGAAATAGAAGGGACTAGATATTATATATGCTAGATGAGTAAGCTGAGGCACAATATAAATTATTTGTCCAAGAACAGATGGTTCATTAGTTCAATGCCACTGAATCTCTCTTAGATAACATAATTTTCTTATTTATTATGGTAGCAAATCATGATTTGAGTTAATTCAACAATTAAATTGACAGAGTGTTTAGTTTGCAGTAATAATGTGGGAATTACAAATTACCCCAAATGTATATATGTAATTGTGAATAACAAAATCATGAGAAAGAAATTTCTAAAGCATCTAAAAATCCTGCCTTTGAAATACAATCTTTTATTCCTTTTATTACTTCTTGGCATTTTCCTTCGTCATTTTCCTCCCCTTCAGTTTTTGTTTTTCTGTAGAGAGAAAGCTGATTGAGCAGCAGTCAGCTGAGAAGTAAGCAGTCTGACCTCACCCCAGTGTCTGAGAGGTTACTGGTTGGGTGAGTTTGCTTTAAAGGCATTAGCGCTCACCTATTGTTCACTGGGAGAGACATGGTGACATTGCCTCCTCCTGAGAACATGATATTATGCTTTACTCTCTGTACTGAGAGTTCTGACAAAATGCAGTACTATTTGAAGGGTCAACCCAAACACCCACCTGTGGCAGGCTGGGTGTTTAATTCCAAGGTCAGATAACCCTCTGGGAATTTGACTGTGAAAAAGCAAAATAGGCAGTTCAGGGACAGATGGAGGGATGAATAAAGCAGCTGAGGACTGAAGTTCTCTGTCCAGTTAGCTGAGGATATTCTACTCATGGTCTCCAGGCTGGAGAGTTTTACCTACAAAATGATTAACTCAGGGATATTATGAACCCCGTTAAAAGATGGAAATATTTCTGTCTGTTGAAGTATTAAGGAGAAGTGCTCATTACAATTTAGCAAACTATTGGTTGATTAAGTACAGTTTTCAGGCCAAATTTATGTAGTATTTATTAAAGTAACTTGGTGTGTTAAATGAATCATGAGACTAAGATGACTATGGAAACAAAACAAACGCAACAGGTACTACAGATGTGGTTAGGCCTCTGTGTTCTGGGTCTCCTAACATCATCACCATTATCACCATCATCACCAGCACATCTTCAGCAGCAGAATCATTAATTGCTTAAAAAACTTAAATGGACTTTACATAGTACTGTTTGAAGGATATTAAGAAAAAGAAAGGCACACTATCCTATGATCAAAACACTTAAAATCCAGGTGTTAAATGAAAGAAATATTGTAAGCAGTCATCCCCTGAAAGTATGTTTGTTTTAAAGAAAAATATGCTTGGAGGATAATAATATAAAAAATGCCACAAAGATTTGGGAAAATATGAAGATGAAAAATACTGTGAAAGTAGCATTTATTTTAAATGAGATGACATTATTGCCAAGAATCTTAATGAAAAATATGAAAATAATATACAAAGTTATAGCCAATAGAGATGTTTTACTTACTGAAAATATTATACCAACTGCAGAATTAACTATAATTATAAAAACTAATAGAATTCCGTGTTTTTGAGATTTTCTTTCCAAAGAGACTTGTATAAGCAGCTATGAAGATGTTTTGTGGAGACATTTGAAGATAATGGAGGGCTGGAAACTTTTAGATTCCTAAGGACTATGGAAATCATTCTTCTTGTAAAATTCTAGCAAAGTGTGCCAAATGAGCCCGGGAGTACAGCAAATATAGAGTCCTAGGTTTGGAGGGGGAAAAGAAAGATTGTCAAATGATATAGCCTTATCTTTCAGATTGATTCTCAATTGGATTAAATTCTCAAAATGAATAGACATCAGAAAATACCACTCAAAGTTATGCAAGATGTCATTGCTATTTTCCTTTCCTGAAATGTATTTCTGATTTCAAAAAAAAAGTCTTATGATTTTATTCTTGCTCCATTTACTAAATATTTGACTCCGGCTTAAATTACCAAAGTGTTAGTCATGACCTTTTAGAACAAAAGCATAAAGTTTTAGACTTAATTCAGATAAACACAGCTGAGAATATAGGAACAATAATATTTCATTTGATTTAAGGATGTATGTGCACTCATACATATACATGTATATTTGAGTTAATTTAAATGTATATCACTGCATATGGTCTCTAGTAATTTTCATAAAATAAAAAGATGATTGCTTATTTAGAAAATTCAAATACTGATGACATTCTCTTTCATTTTTTAGACCACAAAATATCTTAATGAGAAGATGGATTTTTAAATGGATTTTCAAAACTCCTAAATAAAATTCTAACTTTTACATAATGGTTAACATCAAAATATGCCAACTTAATTGCATCTGTTTCATTCGTCAATGGAAAGCTTCTGATATCTATTACACTTTTAACTTTGCTATTTCCCATAGAGATATTAACTCCATAGGGAACACCTCACCCTCTTCCTGGAAGGCTCCTGAATACATTGAGTTGCTTTTATTTTCCTGAGTTGGAAACTGTAACTTTGTCATTTGCATAAAGTCATCATTAAGGTTTCTAAATTCTTCTCGCTCTCTCAATTAATTTTTTCCTTGAAAAAAGAAAAACTATCTTATATTTTTGAAATGTTTTGAACATAAATTGATGTGTCATTATATAATGACTCTCTTATACTGAAAATGATATATGATTTTGGGGGCCTGGAAGTGCATTTCAGTGGTAGAACATGAGCTTAGTATGCACAAGGCTCTGAGTTCAATCTCAACATCAAATATACAAATATAGTTTTAATAATTAATATATAAATCATATGTATAGAGTTATGATTATATAAATTAGTATTAGCAATTATATCATATATGTATTACATGAAGTATTGACAATTACATTAAAATTATGTTATATATACATATATCTTATTGTTATATATTATTTATATTTATAGTTATATATTATTTATATATATATATGTAGCAGTTGAAGTCTTTTCTTTACTTCCATTACCCTCCCTCCCGTGAGACTACCACTATTGTGAACTTGGTGGTAATTGTTTACATGCATATTTGTATTATATATATGCATTTTCACAAATTGTCTTTTTTACATGTTCTTATAACTTTATAATTGGTAGTATAGTGTACACTAAAGTTACTAAATATAATTTCACTATCCCAAATAGTTCTAGTTCTATCAGGTTAATGATAGAGACTGGATATCAAACAAAACAAACATGAAAACAAATGAGCAAACATTCTTGGTTAGCATTTCTCCTGAAAACAGGGAATTGACCTCACTAAGAAAAATTGGTTTCCAAAGTTCCATTTGATTTGATCTGGTGGAGCCACTAACTTTCTGCATCAATTTAAGATGCAAAATTCAGAATAGCTGAAATCAAACATTTAAATTTTCTCCCAGGAGTTTAAATGAAAATGAGACAGGAAGGAGGCAGGAGGAAGTGTGTCATGCCCTCCCCATCCTGAGAACCATGGCTCTTAGGCATACATGCAGCTCTAACTTGAGGCCTCTGTTTACAGGTCTCCTTATTGAGCAGCCCATGGTGAGGCCCTTCCCAGGTGCCTCCAATGAAACATTATCAGGGTTCTTGCATATGAAGCACCATGTGATGGATTCTAATAAGGGGAGAGATCATTCTGTGCTAGATGGCTTTCTATCCAGCCATGAAAAATGTCAGTAATGTCAAGTACTGTTCTTTCCTTTTTTTTCATTCAATTAATAACTCATTCATTATTAGTTGTACATAAGTAAGTGTCTGAGTTTGTTTGAACTGCACCAACAGAACACCATAAACTGCTGGGATAAAGTTTGCCAGAGGTTGTACCTGGTGTGGGTCCACCCTAGTTTCACAGGCAGCTATGTTCTTGTTATGACTTCACATGGGAAATGTGGCCAGGAAGCTCTCTGGGGCCTCTTTTATAAAAGAATTTATTATTCATTAGTGCTCTATTTCTATGACATAATCACCTCCCATAGGAGTCACCTCTAAGTACCATCAGATTGGAGATTAGTTTCCAAAACACCTATTTTGTGGAGACATAATCAATCCTAAAGTGATCCAAATACAACCTTTCAAAAATACTAAGTATTAGTATAATTTAAAGTAATATTTGAATAAATTAAACCCAACTGATCCATTCATTGTCTTCTTTTTCATATTTCTGCCTTGTATACCTTTTTTAAAAAACTTTTTGTCTTACTTACCCCCATTATTTCTCTTTTTTATTACTTCTTTTCCTATCACAATTTTTCTTATTCTTCAAGCTCCAGCTAAAATCTTTTCCTCTTTCAAGCCTCTCCAAAGAACTCATACAACCAACTTTCCTGTAGTGAAACCAAAAATATCTACTACTGTTGTGAAAAATCTGTTCATTTTCCCTAGGCCTTTCAAAATGTCACTCAATAGTTCTTGAAGACTTGAACTACATCAATGTTCTGTGTTAGCTCAGAAATTCAATAAAATCAACCAACAGGATGATGCATCTCTAAAGACAGTGTAATTCAAAGATTTTAGCAATTCAAATTTACCTCAGATGAATCAGATATAAATTCTAATTCAGGTAATTCTCTCAACTCATTGCTTTGTTCGTGCCTATTTAGTTTTTTTTTTCTCACTTGTCATGAAAAAATAATTTATAATGTGGACTGACATCACAAATCATAAACTCAAACACACACATACAAATCCATCTGTGCACATGTACATAACTCCATAAACTTTGAATAAGGAATAGCTTGTTTACTTTTATAATAGAAATAGAGAAAGTAAGAGTTGCAACTTTTGAAACAACTATTCAGTACATAAATTTGTTTTATGTGTGTTTCTGTTTAAAGATACCTTATTGAATATGTGTTGTTGATTTGATAATATTGAACTCAGGGTCAATAATCCCTGAATTTCTGTTTGAACAAAGCTTATTTCACACACATACTTTCTCTTTAAGGTGCATTAGGGACACTAGATAGCACTTTAACAGTGTGCTCAGGGTCATTTTAAACAGTGAAATCACCAACAAAAACACTATAATGCAACAAACTTTACAAAACATAGATTACAGAAAGGACACTTGTTCACAGGGTGAGGCGGAACCAGAAGACACAGCGTGGCCCTGTTGGCTACACCTGGGACCTTGAACATAGAGCAGTTGAAATTTTTCACTGTTTTTACACGTCCACACAAGCTCTTGAATAAATGCAAAAGCTCACAATTATTATTTGGGAATTACAAATAATTTTAGTCAATTCTCAAATACAGAATACCCAAATAATATGGTTTGAATATATATATACAACAACTTCCATGGAAATACAGGCAACTCTTGGTATCTATGGCAGATTGGTCTCGGGA
Organism: Xerus rutilus; assembly: GCA_028644305.1. Classification (NCBI taxonomy): domain Eukaryota; kingdom Metazoa; phylum Chordata; class Mammalia; order Rodentia; family Sciuridae; genus Xerus; species Xerus rutilus. Next base: position 10,710,184 of record CM053406.1, on the reverse strand, counting down.
TCCTTGCAGATACCAAAACCCTCAAATGCTCAAGGCCCTTATACAAAATGGCCTAGTATTTGCACATAACGCATGTGCATCCACCTGTGTACTTTAAATCATCTTTAGATTACTTACAATATCTGTAAAAAAGTATAAATGCTGAGTGAATATTATTGTGTTGTATTGTTTAGGAAATAACAAAAAAATCCTGTGCATGTTCAGTATAGACACAACTTTTTTCCAAATGTTTTTGATCTTCAGTTGGTTAAGTCCATGGATTTGGAACCCTCAGATACAGACAGTTGTATTTTATTTTTAAAACACAACTAAAGAAGAAAATCAGGAAGCTATGTTTCATGTTAAATATGGCAGCAAATTCATGACATGTGCAAGTTTTATGTTTTTAGTGCCATTTATTATAATCAGAAGAAAGAGCTTGAAAACTAAATCCTTTCCCAGATGAATCATTCACCAGTTTGCCTTCAGATACCTGGGCACACCACACAAATTTTAAAACATGCCTGGCACATTGTATTTTCCATGTTGAAAAAAGATTCTCAAGATTAAGTTGATTTCCTTACATTTCTAATAGAAATTTAAGTAACAGAAGTTTAGATAAAATTTGGGTATGTCATATAACTATGTGATTGTCTGGATTATTCTTAGAATTTAAGATTCAGTTCAGTGACCAGAATTCTTAGGCTTTGACTTTCAGCAAAGCTCTCAAATACAAAAAGAAAAATTTTACCTAATAAAGAGTAACTATCCTATTGCTACACAATCACAATTACTTGATGCTTATATTTAGAAAATTTTAGAAAAATTTTTAAGCAATAAAATCCTTATTCTAGTTTTTATAGTATACCAATAAGGACTCTGTCTACAATGTAATGACCCCAGGTGGGCAGATTAGCCTCATTCCCAAGAATGCACAAATAACTAGGGATTCGATCTGGGCCACTAAAATTTATTTTATGCAAGAAACACTCTCATTAGCTAAAGTTTGAATTCAATGATTTCAAGGTTAGAACCTCACCTCATTTTACTACATTGTGAAGCACACATGACTGACTCATGCACATTGGATGAAGGGTGATCACCTTGCTCAACATTTCCTATAAAGGTCCAGAAAGTAAATAAGTTCTTGCAGCCAGATGATCTCCGTCATAATAACTCAGTTCTGCCTGTCAATCAGAAGCAGCCACAGGCAACACATACATTAATGCATTCCAATAAAACTTCATATTGATGATGAAATTTGAATTTCTGTATAATTTGCAAACACTCTGAAATATTTTTCCTTTGATTATTTTCCGACCATTTAAAAATACAGAACCCTTCTTAGCTGGCAGGTCATAGAAATAAGCTGTGGGTTAGATTTGACCCACAACCTCTTATTTGCCAAACACAAGTATAGAGGATCCACAACAAAATTTATGTTCTTGCATGGTCATGGAATAAGAACATAGTACTTTCTTTGGAAATTTTGATTACATGTTGTCTTATGTATAAAGGCAAAGAATTTTGTTAAAATAACCTTTTACCAACTTCCAGTATTTTTCAACCTCAGAAAATAAAAAATACATATGATGCTAATACAGACCAACAGTTATCATAGATTACATGACACAGAAAATTGATTTTCTGGAAATTGATGTTAAAGTTGAAATCTAATAGCAACGACACAGGCTTCTTTATGTGTTTTTCCATGGCCCCATCTCTAAACCCTAATTTTTCATTTGGCCCAGATTACCAGCAATGTTCATTACTACCCTTAGCCAGCGATTAAGAAACAAGTGCTTAGAAAAGAGCATTTCTGAAGAATTTGTTGAATATGCTTTGTGCTTATATCAATTCAGTGCGATTTTCTAGGCTTTCTCACAGTATTTTCTATCTTCAATCATTTGGAGGCTTTCACAAAAAAATTGAAACCGTCATCTGCAAATTCTTATTAACATTTTAGCAAACATAAAATCTGTCCTCAAAGCCACCTATGCCGGCACACCAGCCATGCTGCACCTACCTCATGCACTCAGGAAGTGAGTGGCAGATGCATCACACCCAATCTCTCTTTATGCCATTTCAAACACAAGAGCTCATTGCTTAGGAGTTTTTTTTTTCTTTTTTCTTTTTTCCTTTTCCTTTTTTTCTTTCTGACTTACATAACTTGCTCATATCTTAAACATTTATTTTCTTTAGTTGTCAAAGTTTGCCCTAAAAATTGTTATTTCTGTATATTTCAGAAGTCATACTGTCCAGATGGATAAAAACAAGCTCCAGGGTTGGCCCAAGTGTTCTGAGGATGGGTGTGATCCTTTGCCTTTCTGGTTTTGTTTAATGTCTTTCCTAAAGACTCACTGAAATCTTCCTGCCCAGCTCCACATCTATAATCTAGTCCCCATCCATCTATGTCTAAATGACTTCTCTTTTGATCAACGGTGTTCAGAGAAAACGTCTGGCATGTACAGAAATTCTTTAGATTAGCCAGATGGTCATCAGGAAGAAGTTTGCAAGGAAAGCCAAGCTGGAGATTTTTAACTGGGTGACATATTACCCACTTAAAAAATCTATCATTCCTAGAATCTCTTAAGTGAGAATCAGATCCAAATTCTAGCAAGGAACCTAGTCTTTATAAAATGAATGATAAACTTTGATTTTCATTCCAACTACTGGAACATCAGAGTTATTGCATAAGTCTTTGCAAGACACTTAGACACATACAAGGAGAGACTTCCCAGATGGGCTGGAAAAGTGGCTGGTCTCACTCCTGCTTGTACATTAGCATCACCTTGAAAACTTAAAACATAAGGAAGTCTACCTAGGCTAACTAAATCAGAATCTCTGGGAACAGCTAGCTCCTAGGCATAGGTAGGTATAAATTTCCCCAACCAATATCCAGAAGCACAGGGTAAGCTCCACCCTATTCATTTTAGGGATGGAGAAAAAAAAGAGTCCCTGTTAAGAGGATTCAAAAGATCTGACAATATATTTTCCTTCTCTAAACTTTAAGAAGTTGTTTATAGAACAAGTAGTCAATTAAATTACCTTCCAGAAAAGCTAAAGGTCAAGATGTTTTAGACTTATTCCTGAATTCGACTCACCAGCTGCTTTGAGTACACAAAGTGGAGCAGGTAGGCAGTAAACCTGGAGTGAGGGGCTGGGGTTGTGGCGCAGTGGTAGCGTGCTCGCCTAGCACGCGGGAGGCACTGGGTTCGATCCTCAGCACCACCTAAAAATAAAATAAAGATATTCTGTCCACCTATAACTAAAAAATAAATAATTAAAAAAAAAAAAAACCTGGAGTGAAAAGGCATGCTTGATCTCTGCCCATTGCAAGTTAGTTACAGTAGTCACCCCACCCAAACTACGTGAATCTCATTGGTTAACCCTTCCTAAAGGAATAATAGCCATGTTCAGTCTCACAGGGTTTTAGGTACAGATTAGACAAGCTGTGTATGGGCGGTAACTTGGAAGTGCTGTGTACAGGTAAGGAGTTTTGAGTTTGCTCCCAGTTCCGCTTCTCCCCCACTGGATTCAAACACTGTCAGCATATGAATGCACCCGGGGCTTTTGCCTTCCCTTAGGTCAGGATCATTTACCTATTATATTTAATTATAATTTATTTTTTGGGATCAAAATTTCTACTGTGACGAAGCAAGGCGCTGCATGGGGGATGGGGGCCACCGTTTGTTATCATTCTTCATTCCACCAATGCTCTCCAATGTGCTGGGCCTTTCCAAAACTATTTGGTTGGTGACCACAACGACGTGAAGAAATTTGAAGGATGATAACTGCAACTTATTTGATCTCTTATTAATATGTCTTATTATATTTTCTAATAAATCCAGAGGGAAAGAGATGCAAACCAATTGTTTTTAGACCCAAATAGCTATATTTGTTACTTAAATCTTTCACTTTCAAAAGAGTGTTGAAGTCAAGAAGTCTAAAGCAGAATCTACAGTGCTGACAGTGTGAGATGAAACTCCTATTCACTCAGTAGTAGTGTTCCACGGAGTCAGAAGAAGCCATTTAGAAATTTAGGCATTTAAAATTCCACCCCATGACAAGTCATCCTGACCTGTGTTGAGTCTGATTCTCTAATCAAAGTAAAGTTGGTCAAAAGATGAAGCTCACCATGCAGAATGATGACAACCCACAGAGTCTACATGTCTGTCTATTCCTAAGACCTTCATTATGGATTTTTCCAGGACTTGCAAAACAATGTCTGTCAACTTCCAAAATCAGAGCCGTAAACTCTATGAATAAAGCAAGTGTAGAGTGTCAGGGAGAAAAACACCCCTGAGGCTTCCAGCGCCCTCTGAGAGCTGTCTCTTCCAAGTATAGAAGCTATGGTGAAAAGGAGATCAATAGAAGGGAGGCCTTCTTTGATTCTGAGTACTTTCCCCCTGAAACACTGGGTTTAGAGCCAGTGAGAGGTTGAGCTTTTTGTGGAGGAGGATGAAATGTTAATTGAAAAATGTTGCCAGCAATACAGCCCGAATATCAGAACCTGATTGTGCTGCCAAGAAGAACAAGGGAGATTATTATCAACAGTATCATTTCATACTTACTCAGCCCCCATCAGCTCTGGAAAGAAAACTACATGTGTTGAATAAAATTAAACATGAGCTTGCTTCTTATGATGTTGGTGATCTAAGTTCACTAGAATAAGTGGACCCATTAAAAGCAGGCAGCACTGAGATCCTCAGAATAGTTTTTCCTTCTGATAACAAAAAGAAGCTTAATTAACTTCTTTGTAAAATAAACAAAGCATATATCTCAGGACTAAAAATACTGCTTAAAATTTCATAGGACTTTAAACGTTTCATTACATTGAGTAATTTGATTCTCATTAAATTTTTGTGAGTATACTCAGGGAAAAATTGTTAACTAAACTAGTGCTAAAGAAGATTGAACACATTTGCTACATTTGGTGAACATTTTCTTATGTTCTCCAGATACAAAGATGAGCAGAACAGACATGGTCCTTCTCCTCCAAACGTTCAGTCTAGTAGACAAAACTATTAAGCCATGTCACCAGCTAATGGATGCCAGAGATAGGACCACATCCTTGCTAGAACATTAGGTTCTTCCAACCACAGTATCAGAAAAACCCTGTACTCAAGATTGTTGATATCAATTTGTAGTTCATCTTCCTCCATAACCAAGTCCATCAATGGGTTCACTCCTCATTCAAGTCTTTATTCCATTTCCCAAATTTGTGTAAAGATATTATTTATGTATCAGAGACAAGACAGAGAAAATTGGTGGAAAAGGCCTTGGTTAATTTTCATGGAAGAATGAAAGAGAGTATATCAACCATAATTTATAAGTATTCTTCTCAAAGTAGAAATTGTAAACATTTTACACATAAGTGTATTTCAGTAGAATAATAGAGAGTACTGAATACATAGAATTCATAAGAAACAAATCTCAACTTTTAATCTTTTAGGACATTCATTAATTAGCACGTCATTGTGTTGAAACAATGGCCAGCCTACTTGTGAATACCCTGCCCCACAAACACAGGCAGGAGAAAAGATCAATCTGGAAGACAGACTTGAAAATTCCACTTTTTAAAATTATTTATCAGGTTTGTGAAACTTGGGATAGAAATATTAAAGGAAAAATCAATGCCATCTTTTAAAAAAGGATTGCTATTCTTAACAAAGGAGAAAGAACCTGCATATAAATAAATGTATCATATTTCCGGGAGACACTCTCAATGCCACAAAGAATACTGTTAACACACGAACCATGCCAATGAACATTTCCACAAGAGTATTATTCTCTCTGCAACTTAGAAACTCCAGATAATAGCATATGAATGAATACATACTCTTGTTTTTAAGTGTCTTTAAAATATATTCTACCTAAAGATATACCATATCAAAAAATTGTTCTAACTCTAGTGCAATGATAAAAAATAAGTCTTAGGGGGCTGGGGTTGTGGCTCAGTGGCAGAGCGCTTGCCTCGCACATGTGAGGCACTGGGTTCGATTCTCAGCACCACATAAAAATACATAAAATAAAGATGTGTCCATCTATAACTAAAAAAATTTTTAAGAAAGAAGTCTTGGTGTAGCTGCCATGTTTAATTCACACAGTGGTTTAAAGTTTATACTCAAAGCAAATTATGTTGGTTAGCATTCTAGTTGAAATAGATGAAGTCATGGGATTTAACAAACCAAAATAATTTCTGAAAGATAATTGATCAAAGAAGCCCTTTGAAGACAACTGTGTTTTCGGAACCATTACAGGTCAGTTTTCATCAGTTGTCTTTAACCCACATGAACAACATCTGGTGGCACTGTTACTATGACCAAAACAAAAGTAACACTCGGTAAATATAGGTATGAGCTTGTGGTCTGAAGGCAAATAAATATGAGCAAAATCAAACATGTTGTCCCTAGAAATCTATCTTGGAGAATGTGTGCATTATTAAATTAAAAACCCTTGATAAACAATGTCATCATCACCATATCGTCATCATCATCAGTTTTGGGGAGTTACTACGTATCAGACTCCACACTAATAATCCTTAAATACACGACTCTTAAAATTCTTCATCCTTATAACAATGATTTAACAAAAGTATTACAGGTGGCAAAAAAAATAGGATTCAGGAAATTTAAGTAGTGAACCCATATCTGTCTAGCTAATAAATGATGGAACTAATGTTCCAATCAAGGTTGATATGACAGTGAAGCTTGGGTTATTCAAAACTGCATGTATGAGCGTATCACAGTTCATTCTGATTTAATATATGGCAATGCAACAATAAAAATATAAAATAAATCAATCAAAGAAAGAAAGACCAATAGAATATAGAAAGGAAACTTGGGGAGGGAGAAGAGGAGGGAAAAAGGAAATGTAGAATTTGAAATGAAGAAAACTATGTTATATTCATTTATGAATGTCAAAATGAATCCCACTAGGACATATAGCCCTTATGTACTAATAAAAATTATAGAAATAGAGAAGAAAAGCTTAAAATCTATTGCATCAAGGAAAGATTTCTTAGCCAATTATTGAGAACTCATTTGAAGGGCTGACAGGTATATTATTTACAGCTTCTATATCTAACTCCCTAACAGGCAATCTGTTTATGACTTTTCCTTTATTGATAGACTGCTTCACAGAAATGAGAATTTAGGAAATAGGAAATCTGTCTACTTACAAATCTAAATCTAGAGTTTTTTCTTCATATTATGCTATAACATTTTAAATTGACCCTTTGTCTTGGGCTAACTAGATTTAGGCCTCTAATTGAGTCTGCCTTTCTGCCTGGATAAATAGAATCCATTAATTATTTGTGCAGCTTCTAATTACAAAAGCTCAGTGTGATCCAAAGATACTCTCCTACTCATAATTTTCCCAAACAGCATCATTTCTTGTGCTGTGACAGTGGATACTAATAGTTAATGTCAATAAACTGGTCAGGAGGCAGCCACCATGCCAGGTGGGTGCTCAGGACTGAAGATCTAGTCAGGCTTTCTGAGTCCATTATTCAGCCAAGCACTCCAACATTTGCATATTTCCCTTTACATCAGTGATCCATTTCTAGATTTCTTGAAAACAGGAAATTTCCACTTTGGAGAATGTAATCTCCTTAAGGACAGGGACTATATTTTTCCACATCCACACTTATATCCAGAATCCAAGAGAATAATAAATGCTCGTGGGACAGAAGGCAGTTGAACTGATCTGGTACTGAACTAATTATAACATTGCACTTGTTTAAGCCCTTGTATGTCACAGTCTTATTTCTGGACTGTGAAAATATTACTGATCCTCTGGAGTTGATGGCTGAAAGAAACTGGGAATTCTCAAAAGTAAAATTCTTACAAAAGGGTTCCCCACATATTTGGGAACAAAGGTAAATTCCTGTGCTATTTTCCACATTCACACTGAGAGGAGAGCCTGAGTCCATGAAATATCTGCCACTTTCCCCGCTACTTTATTGTCCTAGGGAGTTCAAATGGGAGAGGGCCATGAAGGGATAATAGCAATTGACAAAAATCGAATCTGCAGGAATCATGAAGAACCAATCTGGAAGAAGAGGAAAACTTCACTCAAGGATTTTGCTCAAGCATCCACCTGATTAAATTCGAAGAAAGATTTTCCATTCCATGATCTTGTCTTTGGGGTGAGCAAAACACCAGATGGACAGGCTGGGGGCGAGTTGGCTGGAATTATTTCCAAGAAAAAGTAACCAGGCATGTCTATGCCCTTCCAGAGCATAAACAGACACCAAAAGTACTAGGAATCCTCTCTTCTCACTCCTCGTTCTTACCCATAGATGGAGTCATTTGGGAAATGTATGAAAACATAACCTTTTAAATCCCAAGCTCATTGTTCCCATAGACTGTTCCAGTTCATCCCACATTCCATGGCTCAGAGGCAGATTGGAGAAAATGTGGTATCTGGGGAAATTTTCAGTAAATGGAATTCTGCTCTATTGTATCAGTATGATAGACTGAAAACTGACAAATATTGAGGAGAAAGTGTTTTAGTTGTGAATTTTCCCCCTGAAAAAAAATCAGTGGATTTATGGCTCACCAGAAGAAGGAAGATGGGGGTGATGTGCATAAAAGGGGGATAATAGAAAAGGGATTCTTCCCTAGGAAATGGGAAGAAAGTGGCAAAATAATGTGTGGCCACAAATCCAGATTCATCTGAGAGATGCATCACACAGGAGGTTACACTAGGTGACGAAGGACCTTTCTAGCCTCTACTGTGCACCAACCATTTCACAAACATCTAAACATGCAAAGTTTAATGCAAGAAAAGGAAGCCTTCCTTCACAGAGTGGAAAATGTACTGGCAGTAAAAAGCACTAAAATTTCATCATCTGAAAAATAGGTAGTAAAATGTGTGCATTCAAATATATTTAACAGAAGTTTAGTTTGTTTCTCATAAACAAACAATGACAAGCTAATCAGAGAAACTAGATTTACATTTGTTTCTGAAAAACAACAACAAATGGGCTTATTTGGGGTTGACCCCGACTTCCTGCCATCCTCACAGACAAAATTGGCCTACTCGGTCGGGCACATGACCCCAAGAAGCAAACAGAATATTTCTGGGCCTTCTCCATGTAATGAAAACAATTTTAATAATTGCAACATTTCTACCACCTAAATATAGTTTAGCTACTTTGCTCAGCCTTTGCATATCTCCCTCTAAACTTGGAATAATATCTAATACACAATTTTGAAATAACTTGGTTCTGATCTTTCAACAAACTGCTCCAAGACAGCAGAAACATGTCTCACTTGAGAGCCAGTGCCCACCAAAAACAAAGCAGAAAAGATGCTTAGATAAATATACTGACTCAGTGCTGACAGTAAGGCGATTACATGGGGAACAAAATGATGACAGTGTGTATTTTATAAAAATTAAAAGCATCCCCATAATACTTAAGATGCTTTATTGTGTACATAAAGTGCAGTACAATTTTTATCTTTCACTAGGAGAAGTTGTCAAGTTTATAACTTTAGTCACAAAACCCAGATATTAAGTACACCAAGCTGTCCTCAGAGTTTGTTCATGTTAACAGGGATTTATATTTTAGTTTTATATAGTTTTGTATTTTTCAGATTTTTAAAAATGAACATGTATTGATATAATGAGGAAAGGAACACAATGACCTGAAAATAAATAAAAGGGGAATTTAAAACATAGTAGTTGATGCTCAGAGAACATAAAATATTACATTGGACAGCTTTATCAGAAAATATAAATCAAGGTCATGTTTGAAGTTTTCCCATTAAAAATAGAGTTACATACTTTAATTTGGGATTTAAAACTTTCTTAGTGACAAATGAGTCCATTCCAACTTGGAAGACAGCTCTATATTGATTTAATAACCCTTACTGCACCATAAGACTAAAATTTCAGTCTTCAAAAACTAAAGGGATCTATTTGCATTGCCAAATTATGGGTTCATACATGAATCATATTTTCTCCTAACAAATGCTATTGAATTCTCCACAGGGGAAGGGAAATACCTTCCAAAAAATCTCTCTGTTTAAAAGTACTTAGAAAAAGATCTCAATTAAGTTGTTTCTGTTTCCTAGAAAAATCTCAAGTCAGCAGGAGAGTTCAGTTATAAAGTATTGTATAATTCTTGGATAGAAAACAGTCCTCATCAATACACAATTATGAATAAATCAAGATCTGCAGGCACTAATTGCATTAGTTTTATTTTTCCTTCAATTGGACCTGAAAGATTTCAGAAAGCTCATGTTAAAAGCATTCATAAAATGCCAAAATATTTATGTATCAACAGGTCCCATAGCACACAGAAAAGGAGAACAAGGTAATTCTCAACGATTTCTGAAAAAGGAATTTGAAGTTAAGTCTTCATGGATCTTAATTAAATCTCTCTTGCAAAACTTAGCAACAGTGAAGACATTTTTATTTCAATTTCACCTTCCCTGGTTATCTATCCTGATATATAATTACTCTAACGTGTTATTATTAAATACTGACATGGTCGTAACTCCAGGACATATGGACACATGCGCACACACACACACACACACATGCACAAATAAAACATCTTGATTATCTATATATTTTGCTTGCATAGCATAAACATCCATCTATTTCAACATGCAATGTTAAACATTCTTGTTTTTGAAAATTGCTCTGTGCCTCAGTTCTCTCCTTCTTTAAAATAGGAATTATAATCAATTGGCTTTGCTACTACTAGGGTTTGGGGGCATAAATTTGTGCAAATGTAGGGAGAGAAGTTTGTAAACCCTACTGTATTTTAAATTACCATTTTACTTTCTGCAGCTATGATTTTGACTAGCCTGTGTACCTCATGTAAGTGGAGTCATTCCATCTTTATTTTTTAGTCATAAGTTTATTTCATTTTAGCATAATGTCCTGGAGATTCATCTTTACTATGGTGTATGTCAGAATTTCCCTCCTTCGATGCCCTAGTATATATCTATATTTCATATTGTACTCATCCATTCATCCAGTTTGGGACTGGTGATTTCCATGAACCAGCAGTTATGAATAATGCCGCCATACATGGGGACAGTGAAGATGGTGGGATAAGATGGTCATCATAGCCCTGGCTTCATGTATGACTGCATACATGATGTGATTCTACATCATGTACAACCAGAGAAATGAAAAGTTGTGCTCCATCTGTGTACAATGAATCAAAATGCATTCTGCTATCATGTATACCTTAGTAGAATAAATTTAAAAAAATAAGTGGTTGGAGAAGGAGTTAACAAAAAAAAAAAGAAGAATGCTGCCATAAACTGTATGTATTCCATGTAGCCTCCTCCCCTTTCAATTTCTTTGGACCTACAACCTAGAAGTGCAGTTGCTGGATCTTATAGCAATTCTATTTTTAATTTTTTAAGGAACTATTTTTCATGACCACCAACAGTGCAGAGGGACTTCACTTTCTCCACATCCTCAGCAACACGTGTTATTTCCATTTCATGGTTATGAAGTACTATTTTATTGTTGCTTTGATTTGCATTTCCCTAATGGCTAGTAACATTGAGTGTGCTTATTGGTCATTATTATTTTTTCTTTGGAGGAAAATCTATTTAAATCCTTTGTCCATTTTTAAATAGTGTTTTGTGTCACTGAGTTTTAAGAATTCTCTACATGCTCTGGATATTGAGCCATTATCAAATATATGATTTGCAACTACTTTCTCCATTCTGTAAGTCTTGTTTTAACTACTTTGAAATTTCCTTTGATGCACAAAACTTTTAACTTTTCAAAGTTCACTTCTTGTCTATTTTTGCTTTTATTACCAGCACCTTTGGTGTCACCTCTGAAGATCATTTGTCAGTTCCAATGTCACACTATGAATTCTTCTAAGAGTTCTGTCATTTAGATCTAATGTTTAGATCTCTAATACATTTTGAGTTAATTTCTATGTAACATGTTAAGGAAGGATTCCACTTCGGTTTGTGTGTGTGTGTGTGTGTGTGTGTGTGTGTGTGTGTGTTTAAATATCCAGTTTTCCCAGCACCAATTGTTGAAAATGACTGTCATTTCCCCATTAAATAGTATTGGCCCCCTTGTTGAAAGTCATGTAGACAGATACTCAAGGGCTCGTTTTCATTATTCCATTCTATTCTATCTACCTATATACCTGTCTTCATTCTGGTACCACACTATTTGATTGCTTTAGCTCTGAGTAAGCTTGAAAACAGAAAGCATACAGCCACCAGATTTGTTCTTTGTCAAGATCATTTTGTCTGGCCTGGGTGCCTCAAGATTCTGTGTCAGTTCCTTAAGATTCCATCTGAATTTTATGATAATTTGTCTATTACTGCAAAACATTCATTGACATTTAGATAAGGATCCCATTGACTTTGTAGGTTACTTTGAGTATTATTGACATCTTACATATTACTTCTCCAATCCATAAACACGAGATGACTTTCCAATTATTTATGTCTTTCAGAGATGTTTTGTAGTTTTCATTGTATACTTCTTCCACATTCTTGGTTAATTCTTAACTTTTATTATTTTTTATACTACTTTAAATAGGATTGTTTTCCTAATTTTCTTTTCTGCTTGTTCATTGTTGGAAAAGTGTAGAAATGCAGCTGATTTTCTCATGGTGACTTTTTAGGCCACTACTGTGCTAAATTTGTTTATCAGCACTAAAGGGCTTTTTGTGAATTCCTTGGGGTTTTCTACATGCTGCAAACCTTCCTCATCTGCAAACAAATCATTTTACTTCTTTCTGTCCAATTTGGATGCATTTTATTTCTTTATTTGGCCTATTTTCTCTGGCCAGGAATTGCCATATTATATTGAATAGAAGTGGGGAAAAAATGGATATTCCTGCCTTATTCCTGATTTTAGAAGAAAAGCTTTCACCACTCAGCATTGAATGTGATGTTTTCTATGGCAATTTCATATATAGCTTTTAATATGAAGTGGTTTCCTTTTACTCCTATTATGTGGAGTGTTTTACAATGAAAAGGAGTTGAATTCTGTAAAATGTTTTTTCTGCCTTAAATGATATTATCACATGTTTTTCTTTCATTTTATCAGTGTGGTGTGTTATGTTAATCCATGATCATATACTAAACCATTCCTGAATTCCTGAAATAAATCTCACTTGATTATGATGTAGAACCCTTTAATATGCTACAGAATTCATTTTAAAAGTCCATTAGTGAAGATTTTTTCAACAGTTTCCATGAAGAATACTGGTTAAATGTTCTTTTCTTGTAGTGTCTTTGCCTTGCTTTGGTGTCAAGGTATAGCTGTCTCATAGAATGAGTTAAGAAGTGCTCTCTCCTTGTTAATAGCTTAGAATACCTGAGCATTAGTGTTTAGATGTTTTGTAGAATTAACCAGTAAAGTCATCAGGTGCAGGGGTTATCTTTATTGGAAGATGTTTTATTACTTATTTATCTCTTATGAGGTATAGATCCATCCAGAATTTCCATTTCTTTGTGATAATAAATTTCTCAAAATGCATTAGCTCTTAAATTATCTAGGAAACAAAAGATGCAGTGGCAAACAAAATTTCAATAATAATAGCTTTTAGACTAATAATTTTTAATATGTTTGTGCAATAACTCAGGTAGAAAATAAAAAAGAGTTACAATCCAGTATTATAATAATGTTGGCTTTTCTATCTGTCTGTGCACTTACCTTCACTGAGATCTCAGTCTTCATATGGTCTCACATTACTGTCCAATGTCCTTTCAGTTTCCATGGGCAAGCACTTTCAGATTTCTTGCAGGGCAGGTCTTGGGATAATGAACTCCCTCAGTTTCGTTGTCTGGGAATGACTCAACTTCTCTCACTTTCAAAGGACAGTTTTCTCCAGGTATGGGATTTTTAGTTGATAAATTTTTTGTTGTTGTTTTAGTACCTTGAATGTACCATACTACCTTCTGGATTCCTAGGTGTCTGATGAGGATTCTACTGATAATCTGAGAATTACTCACAGATGAAAAGCTACTTCTCTCTTGTTGCTTTTAAAATTCAATTTGTCCTTGTCCTTTGACAGTTTATATGTCTCAGTGTGGGCTCTGTGAGTTCATCCTACCTGGGTGTCAATTTATTGGGTATCTGTATTTATGTCTTGCACCAAACTTAGGAAGTTTTCAACCATTATTCAAATAATATCTTCTTCCTTCTCCCTCCCTTTGTTTTTCTGGAACTCCCATGATGTGTATGACAGTCCACTTACTGGTGTCCCTCAGGACTCATAGACTCTATTCACTTTTCTTCACTTTTTTCTTTGTTTTTCAGACTCTGTACTTTTCATTGTCTTATATTCAAGTTCACTGGTTCATCTGACTACTTAAATCTCTTGTAAAACTTTCACTCCAGTTATTATAATTTTCAGTTCTATAATGTCCTTTAGATTTTCTTTAGATTTTCTAGCTTCTTGTTGATATTTCCACCTTGTTTAGACCCTGTTTTCTCAATTTTCTCCACATCTTTTCTTTAGTTCTTTGAACATCTTTAAGGCAGTTGTTTTAATTTTTTTTCTAGTAGTTTCTTTTAATAGGTCATACTTTCTCATTTCTTTGTAAATCATGTGATTTTGTTGTTGTTGGAGAAATCTGATTTCAATCTGATAATGTGATCACTCTGAAAGTCAGAGTCTCCCCTCCCTCATGGTTTGCCATTAACAAAGCTAAGGTTTGCTTTGTCTTTAGTTTTGATCCTTGTAGGTTCTCTCTACGAGGATCAGCCTGAACTGATAGAGTTAAGGTCTGTTCAGGCTTTTCTGAGCCTGTACCTTTCCCCAAGCGTACAAGGTGACTTTCTTATTTTCACTGCATATTCAGTTGCATTTGAACATCCTCATCCTTAATATATGATTCCCAAAGGAGGAATAAAAAATAAAACTAGAGCTGAGGAGAAATGCCTTGGCCTTTTAAACCCCTTGGAAGTTGCTCCAGCTATAACAGAAGGAATTTGCAACATTTGTAGTCAGAGGATACAATGATAGTTGTCTGTCCTGATGCCTGTGCCTCTATGATCAGAAGCAGCTGTCAATCATCAGAGCATAGACTATGATATTTGCTGGGAAGGGTTCTTATTGCCTTGCCTCACTCTCACAAACTATGTTCAAGCTGATCCTTCAGCTCATGCCTACCACCAGGCTAAGGGTGGGAGCTGGGAGCTAAGAGCTGCAATGGACCAAAATTAACTACAGTTAACTGCCCAAATGTTCCTCTGGAAATTGTAAGCTTTCAATATGCTCCGAAGTTCCAAAATATTTACATAAGACAGATTATGTCGGTCCAATTATTATCTAGGTGGGGGAGATAGATTCGTGGTGCTTCCTACTCGGCCATCTGCTCAGATTCCTTGCCACCATTATTCCTGAGCAAGTCATGTAGCCTCCATGAATCTTGTTTTTTTCATCCACAAAAGATGTGATAATATATATCTCATAAGTCTGTAACAGAAATTAAGAAGGAAAATTTAAGTCAGCTCCTTAGAGCAATGCCTAAAAAAGTAAGCAGTAAACAAATGTTGCCTATGATTATAATGCTCAAAAAGCAGCATCCACCTCCATTATCATTTAGTTCATTCTAGTGACAATTTTAGTGGTAATACAAATATCTTATGGTTATGGGAACAGAGGCTCAGCCATTCAGCTAGAGTCACAGTCATTGTTCAGACCTATGTATTCTCATTTCAAACCCAATGTTTTTCCTGTTAGGCTATACCGGAGTGTTGTATTCCTAACTTGATTAAGAAACCAAATTAGAGAAAATTATGAAAATCAGGGTGGTTTTTACTACTCTCTGTCTATGGGTTCATAGCACTTTAATGGGGTTGTCCTTGATCTTAGAGTACACGGTCAGTGTGACTCCGACAAGGTTTCCACCTCAAAAGGTAGGTTTTTCATCTTTATATTTTGCTTAAGAGATCATTGGATAGTCACTATAAAATGTAAACTACCCCTAGAAGTTATTGAAAATTCCCACTATAAATATAATCTATGGATCATGAATGAGCAAGCAGGTCTTCATTTTGCTGACTTCTAGAGCTAAAGCCCATCAGCACTTGGCAGGATGGCGTGCGTCCCCCTAAAGCATGTTCTGTACCTAGCTACCAGCACAGCACAGGGTCATCAGCTCTAAAAGAGAGGAGCAGTTCTGAAAAAAAGTGAAATAGTACATAATACTAGCTCTTATAACCCCCATGTCCACCACAGAAAGACCTTGAGAGGGTCTATATGCCAAGATGCCAATGGAACAGCAGCTTCTGAAACAGTCATGCACCCTCAGTGACCTGTACCTATGTGTGGACATCAACAGGAAATTCCTAATGCTTCTTTCCAATTGCTAATTTAATCGGCCTGTGTACCTCCTGATCCTCATTGTTTTCTCCAAGTACACTCTACCATTGACACTCATCAGCCAAAACCCACCAGGAATATGTCCATAGTCAAGAGCAAAAATAGGTTTATTGAGCTTGTTACAGAAAGAAAAACAGAGAACCACAGGGATTTTAGGTTATGTTTGATGATCTGGAACAGAATTCAAGGAAGCAAAGTTCTACCTGGATGGGGTGCTGTCCCAGACAAGGGTAACATGATGGATGATTATAGATAACTTTTTATCTGGGTCTAATTAAGGAAGTAGGATTCAAATTGTCCTTTACTAAGAAGCAAGAGTCACTTTCTGCTAATCAGGAGGGGGAGATGTTTCATATTTTACGGTTGTGGATGACTTTACTACCTCTGTTGCAGGCATGTTCATGAAGTCGACTTGTTTCTGTCTTGTGATACCACAGTTGTGGAGAATCCTTTGTATATTCTATGGAGTTTTGTTCCACAAAGGAGCACCGCAGCCTGACTGTTAGCAACCGAGTTTTCTTTTTCTATGACTCAACCTCACTACCATTATACGTCTTCTCATGTTCTCCTCTGGCAATAGAGAAGGGATAAAAATAAGGATCCACGTGGGAGTAGTAAAATGACACGGGATGGTATGATTCTTCCTATAGGAGAAAAATCTTTTAAAACTATGGTATGTGATGATCAGGAATATCATAATTCAAGAGAGAGATAAATGCAAGTGTCAGAGTCAGGAAAACCCATCATGGCAATCAAGGCAAAGTGACGCAGGTAGGAAAGTGCAGGCTGAATGGAGTTCTGCAGTGCAGAGGATGCTCACAGAGCAGGTGACAAAGCAGATAATACCACTTCACTTGTTACATACATTGCACAGCACTAAGATTTTAAGTGCAGGCAAACAAAAGGTTGAAATACAGTCTCAAGTTCATTAATGACACAAGATTTGCCTTTGTTTACTATTCAGACTAAATGCTTAAATTCAATATAGTCTTTCATTTTTAAGACAGTTCACTAAGAACAAACAGAAGACTCCACTCTTGGCCAGAATACTTTAGAAATTATTTTTGAAGGAACATAAATTAATGTATCAATGATATTCATTCATAAATTTATAAAAAATGATCAATAAATAAATCTGTACTGGATGATGTGGAAGTTTAAAGGGCACTATTAAAGGGTACACCTATTTACATTGCCAGCATTTGAATCAATTAAGGGATGGCAAAATGAATGAGTGGATGGAAAAGAAACATCAGCTTTACTATTGATAGTTATCATTCTGGTAGGTGTGTCTTAGGCACGCATGACAATGTCTTCTCAATTCTAAACCCAGAATGAAATACACTAACCTACCTGTCACAAGCCTGGACCACAGGTGGGAATACAACCACTGTGTTGGGTGATTTAGGTGGCCCTCTCTAATCAGACAAGAAGCATCCCCTTTGGTCACCTAAGGACATCCCAGAGAAAGACTTGCCCTCAGCACCTAAGAACAGACAACATGCATTCCGCATGGTTAAGAATGTTGTAAAAAGGAACATCATAAATCCCAATCAGCAGAAAGATCACATAAACTGAAGCATACTACACAGCTATTGAAAGAAAAATTAATTAAATCTGTGACTATTAAAAGGGAAATCCCATGAAATTATATTGTTAACTAAAAAATTAAACTCAAGAATTATATATGGAGTATGGTCCTATTTGAGTTCAGAAAATTAACCGTGCAGCACTGCATATTTTATGTAAGTACATATATTTATAATTATTACAAATGCTATGTAACAAACCAGAGTCACAAAGAGTGTGTGTGTGTGTGTGTGTGTGTGTGTGTGTGTGTGTGTGGAGGATCCACATGATATTGGACTCAGGGCTGAAAGGGGTCTTTAGTTTCATTGGAAGTTTGTATCATAAATTATTTTATGGTTGAATTTAATAAAGAAAAATGATACAATACTTGTTTTTCAAGAATTACATGTATTAAGGAGATATTATAAATACCTAACAAAAATGCAAAGCAGATTAATGAAAGGAAGAAAAGCAGAAGGAGAACGAAGAAGAGAAGAAAGAGAAACAAGCACAAGAACAAAAAGAACACGCAGCAGTAGGTAAGTGGAGAAGAGGGCTGAGAGATGACACTCGCAGGCAGTTACCAAGAGACCTCAAGAAAACGGTCGTATTTGAATTGGCTCACTCATGATATTTTATTCTAGCTAGATTTTGGCCCAGCTTTCCATATCACACCCTAGCATTTGTCATGATCAGTAACTCCCAAATCCCCCCTTGACAATCACCCCCTTCAGAACAGCCCCTCTTCTTTTGCAGACCCTGTTCTGAGCCCCCCACACACAACAGCCACTTCGTCAACCTAACCACTAGTTTTGTAAACTTCAAACCTCAAATGAACCCTTAATACTAATACTAATACTGCCAGACAAATGCATTTTTGTTCGATTTATTTTCCTGTCCTCCTCCCTTTTAGACAGCCCCCCATCTTCCTTGCTTTATCATCTCCTTTCATTGATGTTTCAGGGAGTGTCTCTCATTTGATGGATGTTCCTTGTGTGCCTCCACAATAGGATCCAAGACAGTGAGATGGATTCTTCCTGGAAGCTTTACTAGGAAAAAAAAAGAAGAAGAAGAACAGAAATGGAAATCACAAAATAGACAATAAGGTCAAAAGAGCACTCTCAATACACGCACACACACATGCACAAACACACACGCACACACACACACAGGCATAGAAGGGCTTTTCTGGACCCATACGTTAGTCTTGTTGCCAGTAATAATCAACAGTGACCCACCGCTCAAACCACCTTTGCCACGAATCCCATCTCTTCTCAGTCTCTAAAGGACATCACTCATACCGGTAACGTCAGTTTTCCCTGGTTCATCAATTTTCCATTGCTACATCATTATTCAATAGCACACATAAATCTCTAGTATATCAACTCATGCTTTAGATTTGTCTCTTGAAGTCACACTTGCCTCTGTCCCTCTTCAGATCAAAATACCTCAAGAGTTTTCTACAGCATCTACCTCCAGGGGCTCATTCTCCATTGCTTTTTAATTTTTATTTATCATTCAACCCACCATGCCAGAGAAGGCATCAAGGTCATTAATGATGGGCATTTTGCTAAAGCCCAGGGACCTATCTCTATGCTCATGTCACGCAATATCTCTGCAGCATTCATAAAGTTGACCACCATGGATTTCATGAGACTCTTTCCCATTTGTCTTCCTTGATCTCAGCTCTGGGTTTCTTGTTAAATGTTCTGGGTATTTCTCTGTTCCTTCTGAGCCCTCCTCTCTCCTTTACATACTTTCTCCTTAAGTGTTCTTCTTTCTTCCTTCCTCCCTCCATGTCTCTCTCTTTCTCTCTCTGTCTCTTTCTCTCTCTCTCTCTTTCTTTTTGGTACCAAGGATTCAACCCAGGGGTGTTCAACCACATCCCCAGCCCATTTTTATATTTTATCTAGAGACAGAGTCTGACCAAGTTGCTTAGGGCCTCACTGAGTTGCTGAGGCTGTACTTTCCCCTTAAGTGTCCTTCCACTGTGCCATGGTTTATAATGAGAAAATGTCTCAGGATGTCCAGGATGCTTTCAGCACAGCCATCTTTGAGAAGAAGATAAAAATGCTTTGTGCTTTGGCCTTGATTTAGCTAGACAGTGAGCAGGGTTCTGCTGGGATAAACTATTTGCAACATTATCAGCAAAGCACTTTCAGAAATATACATGGCTCACAATACAGTATGGAAGACATGTTTCAGTTTTAGATGGAGTCTAAAGAAATGGGGGGTGGGCTGTGAATACTTGTAACTCTCTGTGCTTCGGGTCCTTCACCACAAAACACAGTGATTAGTCCTTTGAATCTTCCCTCTCCTCATTCCATGACCTTCCATGATCAGAGTTGATTTCATTATTTTTTGAACTTGACTATGGCTTGTCAAGGTCAAAAGGAATATTCCATTTTTCTTTTTGTTTCAAAATTTTCTGATACCCTAGAAAAATCTGTTTAGTCTTACCACGATATTTTTTTTAAATCTTATTATTTTCTTTTTTTTACATATTTTATCATAGTATTTTATTATAGATGCCATCTACTCTTTGATATTTAATACAGAAAGTTGAAGTATAATTTTCAGTATTGAGAGTCATTTTTATTCTTCTAATTATATATTTTTATGAATGCAATTGACATAATTTGTGTAAAACAAAAAGGAATAATACAACTAATTTTACAAGCATAGTTAGATCCTGCCTGGTAGGAGGAAGCACTTTGTTCAAAGCGGATACTGAAGGTACCTTCACATTTACAGTCATCACAAGTGACTGTGTCTTAATAATTTAGTTCTGATGTATATTTACCTTATTTTGAGAAAGAGCCAGAACAAAAGATCAAATGAGACTTCAAATATATAAAGAAATCTTTCTCTATTTAACATTGTTTTTCAGTTTCAACATTTTACAAAAATGAATCAAGATATTCTCCCATTTCCAATGACAAAATAAGTAAATAGATTTGGTAAAGCAATGTTTTTTGTTTTTTTTTTTAATGGTGCTGGGGATTAAACCCATAAAGCAATGGTTTTTGAAATGAAAGACATGAAGCAAAAATGAATTATCATCTTACTATTAAATCTTATTCTTTTCTTTACTCGGTCCTACTCCACCAGTATTTATTTGCTGATACTATTCTTGTGCTGAGTTTTGTGCTGAATGGATAAGTTCCCTTTGTTTGTATTTGTTTTGATGTTCTATTCATGCTGCTGTTTGTATTTTACTTGCATGTACTGCTGACATCACCACCAAAATATGACCATCACCAAGCAGGCTGTTGGTACAATATCATTACCAAAACTATATCTGAAGCCTTGTGTTTGTTATACCAAGTTGAAAAGAAAGTTTTATGGAAACTTTATGCTTTCTAAAATGTATCATCTACAGCATACATTTGAGCTTCAAAAAGCTATTACAAAAATTTTCTGATATCATTGTTGGTATTCTTCAAAAAAATACTTCTATCAATATTGGTGGCATTATTTTATCATATGTTTTTAAAACGTCATATTCTTTATTGTTCCTGAAATATTAAAGAAATATTCAGGGAGATACCATTATTTGAAGTTGCTAGTAATGTATACTTGATTGTTTTTTATGTGTAAAACTTTCATGTCCTAAAATATATTTCCTTTTCTCTTAGAAGTTCTAGTTTTGAAAGCTATATCTCAGTTCTAAAAGACAAGTCTTTAGAATAAAAGCAAAACATGATTATCCATGAAACAAAAAGCTCCAGCTCCAGAAATGAATGCTCTGATGCCATTTTCAAAGTCATTTAATCCAAAAAATAATAATCTATATATCAAAAAATAATAATCTATGTATTTACAAAAAAATATCCTAAAGTCACAAATAAGAACATTTCATCCACTTGTAACTGTTTATATCCATCAGAGAATATAACATAGTAATGTCTTTCTATAACATGCAAATATCATAAACTATAGAAACAAAGTAGCAAAACATGATTATTCATAAAAATTTCTAATGAGGCAAGTGCTAGTCATGTCTTGATGTAAAATTTTCAGAAAGTAAATAAAACAGGAAGTAGGCTCTTCCAAGAATAATTATGAGGGTCTCAGGTGGTCAGGGTTTTTCCTAAACTTCCTTCCCTATGTCCAAAGAAGTAATATATTGACATGTGAGGATGTGCCTTCCCCAGCCTCCACCCAGCTTCCAATTTCAGAGAATGTCCAAAAAGGTATACAGTAAAATAAGAGAAATGAAAAAAACAGGCAAACAGAAACCAAAAGATAATTAAGTGATGAAATTAGCAGGAGAGTTAATATAATAGCAATGTGCACCATTAAATTCTACACAGCTATTCAGAGGAGACAAATTTTGCTGATGTTTCTTAATACCACATGCAGAAATGAAAATGTGATCAGTTGTTCATTGTACATTTTCTGTATATAAAGCTCATCTTTGCTCCAAAAAAGCAAAACATTCTCCTTCTCTGTCTGAAAGACAATTTTCTCATGACTTGTCAAAAAAATACATGGAAAGAAGAAATTAGAGAAGGTAGGGAGAGACCAAAAAGTTGAAAAGGATATAGATAAAGAGAGGAATGCTCAACTAAAAAGACTATCAGTCATCCACTCTGGTGATACACGGAGGACAGCTAGTTGACCTCAGCAAGGTGGTTCCTCTATGTATCATTTTCTGGAAGCCTCTACTTTCTTCTCTTCTGAGGCAAACTAGCAGCTTTCTTCTCTTTTGAAGCAAACTAGCAAGAATAACCATTTCCCTTCTGCTTGGCTCAGGTATGTGAAGCTCCTACTCTTGTGTTGACTTTTGCTGGTATCAGCTCCTTGGAAAGGTTCTCATGAACACATGGCATCACGTGGAAGTAAACAGTAAAGAAATGTTTCAGAACATTCTACAGAAAACTGAGAAATCCTGTTTTCCCTTCTTCACTGAGCTAGCAAGAACACAACAAAAAATTAAAAACTAATATATCATCTCTTTCTGTATTAATAGAAAATGAGAGTATGACCACTAGTTGCTTTTGGGTTTATTATTTTGGAGTCTCCACACACACACACACACACACACACATGTGCACAGACACAGAGACACCCAGGAAATAATATGGAGAAATCAGATAGGTACTTATTTGAGCACATTTTTCAGGATGTAATAATCTAAAATGTAGGACAAGCACTTTATTTCAATGGATTTCCCCCAATAATCATTTGAATTAAAAATGATGCTCTAGAGAGTTTTTGCCATCAAAAGTATAGTTTTCTATGAGAGGATAAGTAGGCATAAAAGTCATGGCAGCAATTTTCCTGTCCAAGTACAATGTTGATTATATAGAAGAGGCTCATTGAACCCTTACTAAATGAAATATCTTTCTTCTTCACTCAATTCGGTAAAGATGTGAAAGGGCAGAAAAAGCACAAGGAGCCAGTCTTGGACATCCCAGCTAGCTAAAATATAGTTGAGCAATGTGAAGGGCATGGTGTGGTACAAAACCAACAAGCTGGATTCTCAATTATATTCTCCCTCTTTGAGGCTCCTTTTGTTAGTTGTGTTGTTGAACTGAGATAAAGTCATCACAATTCAGAGGATTGGCTCAAAAAACAAACAAAATTAAAATGTCCATCGGTGAACCCACATAATTCCTTCAGTGAAATTTCATTTAGCAAAAGTTGGTCAAAATCAATGAAATTTTGGAAAGTAGGAATAGTTTTGAGAGATGGTGTGAAGAACAAACGTAATGATAGATAGGAATGATTTCATAAGCACATAAGAAGGATGGACATCTTCAAGCAAAGGGTTTAAATGCCTCATAGGAGGCTGGTGAGCAAACAATGAAAGAGGCTTCACGATACCTCTTCCCCAACATGGTACCTGGACTCTACATGAATGGATCAAACATTGAAGGTCCTAAGAAGAACACAAGTTGTTTTTTTTAAAAAAATTATTTGGTAATTTTGGGGGGGGTCATAGAACAAAAAAGTTAATCATCTAAAATAAACTTATAGAAATATCTATTATGAAAATTTCAATGAGGTAAATAGAAAAAAAGTAGCTTGGGCCACCGCTTAGAAGACCCAATTCAGGGGGTATAGGGGGAACAGCCAACGCCAGGTAGGCTCTGGGCGTACCTTCCAGGGATATGCCACACCTCCCACCCAGGTCACTTTGCCACCCCACACATTTTATGGCACAGTAAAAAGGAGGGGGCACAAAGGATGGAAGTCTCCAGTAGTTCTACTCAGAGCCCCACGGGCACGCTGAACACAAAGATAGTCCTCTGTCTACTTGCTGACGGGGTCTCAATCATGCGTTTAACTTCCCTGGGACAATATTCCTACCACCACATCAGAGCAGAGCAGAATAAGAAGCCTGTGTTTGCTGAACACCATTACCCCTTGTCCAATGAGACCATCTGCTCAGATTAAAGCCTTCAAGGGATGTGCTGAAGGCAACTGCAATTCCTAAATCTCCAGTCTTGTATAATTCTCTTTCACATATTTAGAAAATAGCCGAGTCTTTTTAATATGTTGTTGAGACTCAAAGCATATGTAATTGGGATCAGTATGCTATCTTTAGAGGAAGGCTCTATGGATAACTTGAGAAAAATCAAACAGCATTGTTCCTGCAAAATGCCCGCTGAAATAGTTTCAATAGATATTTACTTTGTGCTATTTTATTTTTAATTGACAGATAAAATTATATATATCATATACAATATGACATTTTGACATATATATGCATTGTAGAGTGTGCAAATAACATATGCACTAACTCGCTTTTTCTTTCATCATGGGCCCTAAACTAATTTTGTTTCACAAATACCTCATTCAAGAAGAGGAAGTGATTATTTTTAAAAAATTGAAATAAGCATTGTGAATACCTCATGCTCAGATAAGCCAAAAGAGAAGGTTGAAAGTCTGATGTGTCAGAATAATGACCTTAAGAGCCCAATTATTTAACATGAAACATTCTATTTAAGATCAGATGTGAAATGTGAGAGCTTCCCAATAGGATGTATGCGGGTCAATTGCAGTCAACAATGCAGCTGAGCATGGCTTTGGATCACTACTGTGTAGTAAATCTAGCAAGAACTATTTATTTTTTTACTTATTTATTTATTTTTGCTTTGGGAAAGAACCATCTGTTTATAAACAACATAAAAAATGTTTAATCTTAGATTTCAAGAAATCTCAGTTACTTTAAAAGCTTAAAATCAGATTTAATTTTGGTTTTTGTTTATTTTTGTGTCTTGAATGATCTTGTCTAAATTATCTTTTTAGATTTACCATATTTCTAGTCCTCGCTGAAATCACTTTGATTTATCTCATCAAGTTAAATGGCTTTCCCTACCTTTGCTCATTAAAAACCTTTAAGGAAAAACCTTCTAATAGTCCATCATACTATTTCTTCCAACCATTTGCCATCATGGGTTGAATGAGTTAGATTTTTAACCTCACGTGACTTAAAAACAGTAAGCACCAGCTGAAGTTTAAAAGAACTGTGTATCATGTAAATAAAATGTCTAAGGAAGATTTGGTTTCAAGTATGGGATTCTCTTTTGTCCTTTCAATTCTCTTATCTTCTGGGTTGGGTCCATTTGCAGACAGGCTTTTCTAGCAACTACATACCATATCTCCTCTCAGATTTGAGCCCTGTGGGAAAACTAACATATTCTTTCTCTAGAAACCCTTCAAAAATGTCTCATTGGCTTTTGCACTAGTCCATTTTCCATTACTGTGACAAAATACCTAAGTCTGGGTAAAATATAAAGAAGAAGAGGTTTATTTAGCTCGCGATTTGGGAGACTAAAATTCCAAACAGCATGGAGTTAGCGGTGGTGGTGTCCCCTAGATACATCACATCATGACAAATGGCAACATAACCCCAGGGAGGGCTTAGTCCTGCTCTTTTTTAACAACCCTCTCTCATAAACTAACCAATGTCCCACAAGAACTACCTTAATTCTTTTTAAGGCAAAACCTCAATTACTCAATTGCCTCCCACAAACTTTATCTCTTAAAAGTCCCACTGCCATTTAACATCACTGCACTGGGGACCAAACCACATCCAAACCATAAGAGCTCAGCTGGGTCATGACAGGACCACTCACTGTTGTTCCATTCACTCGATGTCTTTGTGCCTGCACTAGTAATAGAGCCCACTACAAAGCCTGTGCACTGAGAATGGGAGAGTGCTCCTCCAGAGTGAAATGGAGGTTCTGTTACTGAATTGGGTAATTAGATGTTAAACGTAAAACAGAATAGATAGTCAGTCTCCACCATCCTATATAATTGCCTATTGCAAATGCACCTGCTTAGCCTTTTACTTGGCAGTTCTATTTTCTGCAGGCTTTGAAGACATATAATACTTACAGATACTTCTCCAGAAGGGGAAAACAATCAGATGGCCATATAAAGATTTGTACATGAATGTTCATAATAGTTGACATATCATAGCAAAAAAACATACACAAGTCAATTCCCATTAGTAGATGAATGAATAAAGAACTCGTGGTACAGCCATGCAATGGAGTACTTCGTGGCACTAAAAAAGGAACAAACCCCTGGTGCATACAACAACATGGAGGGACCTCTGAATAGTTACTCAAAGTGAATGAAGCAATTTAAAAAAAGGAGCACATATTGAATAATATTTGGTGAGAAATATTATTAATTTTTGCTAGAAAATGCAAACAAATTTATAAGTGATTCGTTTGGAAACTGGGGTGAGGATTGAAGGAGGGAGGGGCAAGAGGAAGAGATTAGAGTTGCAGAGGAAACTCTGGGGGGCTGATATGCTAACTAAATGGATCAGGGATGGCATCATTTTCTTTAAAAGACAAATATTAAGTATTTTACACTTCCCAGTTCCCATGATCTCTGTTACAATTACTCATCTGCCATTGTAGCATCAAACCAGCTATAGATAAAATGATACAAAGAAATAGATATAACTGTATTTCAATATGCCATTTACAAAAAGAGGCAATGGACCAATTGGATCTACAGCCCGTAGTTTCCTAATCCCTGATTTTGATTCTGGTGGTTTTGCAGGTGTATACATATGTCAAAACTTACCAAATTTTACACTTTACTTATGTGCCAATCATTGTATGTCAATTACAATTCAATAAAGCTATTAAAAAATAAAAACAAAACAACTTTGGGTTCCCTATCACCAGCTGAATAAAGTGTTATCTATTGCCATGGCGCACACACGTGTCCACATACGGGCCTCCACGTTCCTACCATTCAGACTGTGCTCTTCCTGGTGGAAATTCACCCTCCAGCAGTGCCCAGCATACGTCATGCCGTTTCAATTCCACCCCTTTTCTAGAGTTCTCACTATTTTCTCTCTTCTTGAGATGACCTGCTCCTACTAATTTTCTAATTCATTTTCTTACACTTCAGATTAAGCCTGGACATGTGCGCTTCCAGGATGTCTTCCCTTCTACTTGTCCAATTTTCTTGGCCTGTGTTCTGCAGGATGCTCATTTCCATGCCCCATGACAGCCTGTGCGTGTGTATATGCACTTCTGTGTATGTATATACACATGCACACAGTACTCTTGCACTACTGTAGCATTCAATAATTTTAACTATAGGTATGCAAAATGTTCTGTTAAATATTTAGAATTATTATTCGGTCTCTGCCTCTATGCAAGAAAGCTCTGTGTCAATCACACCTATGACAAGGATCACCACATTTATATTAAAAAAAAAAACCTGTCAATGAAATCAGCATGTTTTCTATTATTATAATCACTTTACAGATAGAAAAAACTGATAAATTTTGCATTTAGCCCCTAGGCACATGTAAATAGCCAAGCTAGTACTTAAAGTGTTGTGTCTGTAATCTCAAATGTTCTCTATTAATCCATAGAGTCTTCTCGCTGGAAGCTCACCTGTATTTCAGGCTGGCATCTTTACTGACAGTCACTGTTTTTCTGTCATCTCCCAGATACACCAAAATGAAGACTGCCACCAATATCTACATTTTCAACCTTGCTCTGGCAGATGCCCTGGTGACCAGTACCCTGCCCTTCCAGAGTGTCAATTACCTCATGGGAACATGGCCATTTGGCACCATCCTTTGCAAGATCGTGATCTCCATAGATTACTACAACATGTTCACCAGCATATTTACCCTCTGCACCATGAGCATGGATCGATACATCGCCATCTGCCACCCCGTCAAGGCCCTGGATTTCCGCACTCCCCGAAATGCCAAAATTGTCAATATCTGCAACTGGATTCTCTCTTCTGCCATTGGTCTGCCTGTGATGTTCATGGCAACAACCAAGTACAGACAGGGTAAGTGGCATTGCAGGCCTGAAGGGCGGAGGGCCAATAGCTTGATATACTGGTAGTGCCATGGGCCAAGTAGAATTGATGGAGTGCTCCAATATCTTTCTCCAATTATAGTTTTAATTATTCTTTCTAACAAAATGCCTTTGAGTAGGGAAGTTTTCCCTGTAATTTTAAGCCTATTAAACATTTTAAAGAGAATATAATCTATTTGTTTCCTAATTTCTCTGGGCTTACTTTATCAAAATGCTGAGTAAAAATGTAGAGTCTAGGGGCCAGGATTGTGGCTCAGTGGTAGAGCCCTTGCCTTGCATGCGTGAAGCACTGGGTTCGATCCTCAGCACCACATAAAAATAAATAAAGATATTGTGTCCATCTACAACTAAAAAAAAATTTTTTTAAATTTAAAAAAAAAAAGTAGAGTCTAAACCCCAGAAGTATTCCATTGAGGCTTGTTTTAGAATTTCAGTGGCTGCCTACATGACAAATTTGTCTTTTTAGACCTAATAGCAGAATAATGACCTACCTTCCTCAAAGTAGAGTGAAAATATCCAGTAGCTGGAAACTCCTAGAAACATTGGACAATGCTCATATTTTTACATCAGTACAAATCCCACAGAGTGTCTGGTTCCTGGTGAGAGGACCATGATCATTCACTGAATGAATGTGTCATGTGCCCAAAGTAGAGAGCAAAATGGGAAATTTACCAAAAGAAACAAAAAAGTACCTTTCCCTGAAAATCCACAGATTTGAGTTTCTTCCACAGTTTCTTTCAATCTATCCTTGCTGGCTTGCATAGTGATCGCCTCAACCCAGCTCTGGTCAAGGCTGGTAATGCATGAGCAAAATAGCAGTATTAAAATGTAATGAGAGAATTCAATGTTGTGCTAGCTTTTTCTTAAACTGCTCTTCTTCTAGGTTCCATAGACTGCACCCTAACTTTCTCTCACCCGACCTGGTACTGGGAAAACCTGCTGAAGATCTGTGTTTTCATCTTCGCCTTCATCATGCCGGTCCTCATCATCACGGTGTGTTATGGACTGATGATCTTGCGCCTCAAGAGCGTCCGCATGCTCTCAGGCTCCAAAGAAAAGGACAGGAACCTGCGGCGCATCACCAGGATGGTGCTGGTGGTGGTGGCTGTGTTCATCATCTGCTGGACTCCCATCCACATTTATGTCATCATCAAAGCCTTGATTACAATCCCAGAAACCACTTTCCAGACGGTCTCCTGGCACTTCTGCATTGCTCTGGGTTACATAAACAGCTGCCTGAACCCAGTCCTTTATGCATTTTTGGATGAAAACTTCAAACGATGCTTCAGAGAATTCTGTATCCCAACGTCCTCCACCATTGAGCAACAAAACTCCACTCGAATTCGTCAGAACACGAGAGACCACCCCTCCACAGCCAATACGGTGGATAGAACTAACCATCAGGTATGCAGTTCCTAGTTAGGTATGTCTCCTGGGGTGATATAAAAATTAGAGCACTTGGTACTGGTCCAAGACTGCAGTGTCTTAGCAGATCAGTAACCAGGGGGAAAATGGAGGGAGGAGGGGATCACAGGGTGATCATGGTGCAGAGAGGAGCTTTGTGACAGAATGTGTTCCATGTGTTTGTATATGCTCATTTAGGCTTAGAGATATGCCAACTAGAAATCCATAAGTTGCTAAAAATCAGTATCTTCCTGGCCTTTGCTTCTATGCAAAATTAATGTCTTTAGCATATTGTGGAAGTGATCCTGATGTAGAATCTGTCTCACTTTCACCAGAAATATTCTGTTTTGAAGATCCTTCCAGTATCCCTGTTGCTTCTCCAAAGCCAGTCCTACTTTGGTTCTGTCTGTAAAAAGACTTGTCCACGTGGCCACAGACACAAGATATCCAGAAAAGCAGTGTCACAGCCAAAGAGAAAGGAGAAAGAATGGTCAGCTCCCATATTGTTTGTAGATGTTGATATCTGAACTCTAGAACAAATATCAAACATATACCTAATTGTTAGAATTAACTTAGTTGGGTAACAGTCTTCAAACCAGTCAGGAGTCACATAAGAAAGAGTGACTATGTTTTGGAGATGTATTCTTAGGCCCATGAGAGTACATGGTGGGAGTTGATGCAGAAGATTCAAAATTTACACACAGTTGTACAATCAACAAGGAGGAAAGAGAAAAAGCTGTCTCCAAGACAAAATCGCATTGTTAAGTCACTGCTTTGCAAAGATTGACTTCTCACCTATAAAGCCAATACATAACTAAAATATTAATATTTATTTAAATAAATAAATGTTTCAAAAATCCCGTTCAAATCATCTCAGAATCCAAAACTCACAGCATATGTAACCTTGTAACCCAGAACTCAAATTCCAACTTCCAGTGAAATGAATGTCTGGGTTAGAACTTCGGATAAAGTTCTTAGATTGAAGGGGCAGGCCTTGTGGGGACAGTAGTTCCATAAAAATTAATAGGAAGCAAGGTCTAGGAGCTAGAGGGAGGCCTTGGCGACCACAGGGTTCAGCTCTTCCCCCCACTGTCTCCTCACTATACTCCTTAGGTCCCCATTGCTACCACCCAGTCCAGCCCAGGCTCACCCTTTCTAACTGACCCCAGGACTTATGTAATATGGCCCAGCTGGATCAGCTCAAGGGACATTAATCCTCATACCCTGATATGAAAAATACTAAAATGTCACCCTAGAGAGTGTGGTGTAACAATGGCAGAACCATCTCCAGCCAGAAGGAAATTATTAATTTATCATGTCTCACTTTTAATCCCATCTCAGAAATAAAAGCCAGAAAGAAATGGTTTTCTATTCTGCTTCTTTTCTCTCATTTTTCCACATCAAGACCTCTAAACCTGCTCCTTGTACTAAGCAATTCTCCTTTTCAGTGGTTCTCAAAATCTTGAGTCACTTAAAAGGGATTGGGGTCTCTGATATGGGGATAACATTTAAAACTATTAATCCTAAACTAGGGTTAAAATGATTTGCATTAGAGTACTGTATCTTGTTGGGGCAAATGATAGGCACTAGAAAGTACTGGCTCTTTCCCCTTAGTGCCTACAGCTTCTCCCTCTTGCAGACCCTTTTAGGGCAGAACTGCTTGGTAATATACCCCAGGCTTCTACTGGGCCTTGGCCACCTTCACTGGCCTTGTTCACATGGAAACTGCTCCCAGCCCAATGCTGCCTTTGACTCCCTTCCATATTCAGCTTTCCTCATGGATGTGGTTCTTGCACAGCCAAATTGCAGCTCACTGGAGAAGTTCTGTTTAAGTAACTAAAAGGTTTGCTTTAAAAATATACCCAGTTAAAACTTATCTTCACTGCTGCCTCTGTGAAGCAGCATCATTATCTGATAACAGCAGAAACACATTAGTCTCGGAATTGGCCGTTTCCCAAATGCCCAGCTGGGAGAGCTGGAAAGAGGAGAGGCTGCCAGGAAAAGTGGAAGACACCCTGACATATTTGAAAATCAAGATAAATCAAAGATCCCTTTCACTAATCTCTATTGATATGCCACCATTAGAATGAAGGCAGTTATACACACACAACTAGAACAATCTGTGAGCCCATAGTGATAGTTTCAGTAATACACTGACATGATTAGATTTGAAGGAGAAATCAGAGACGTCATGGCCTTGTCGTACCCACTCAGAATCTGATAAACAGGTGTTTGGTCTTTGTTGTGGATCTTGTCTGTTTGTGTGACATCGTGAGCTGTCATGCAAGGAAACAAAGCTCGTTGGATTTGCATTATCTTTTCAGCTGCATGTTACAAGTTTGCAGTGGTTATATCTGTTTACACTCTGTGTTTGTATTTTCTCCAAGAAATACATTATACTCTATATGTCATGTTTCAAGCACACTAGTCAACTTCATGTTCTGCAGATCAGAGGTCCAATATCAAACCTTCCCAGGGTGTCTGTATTCTGACAACTGTACACAGTGGCCACGTCCATACAGCGCAAAGTGAAGTGACGATGTGGTAATTATCAAGGTAATTTGATATGCCATATGAGAAAATCCTGTGCCCCAAATAAACTTTGAGTCAGATTTATGTAGGTAAGGGTGTCTCTGTCAGTTTGTGCTGCCTAACAAATCATTCCAACTTTGAAGCAACCACTTGTCTAGATTACAGTTGTGATGCATGAGTAATTTGGGCTAGCCTTGCTTGGACTGCCCTTCCAGTCTTATCTGGGCTCACTTCAGTGTCAGCCGCCAGTGGGCTGTCAGTCCATCTAGGGATGATCTCAGAAGGAATGGCTGGCTCCAGAGGGATTCTCATCCTCCAGCACATGAGCCCAGTCTTGTTCTCACAGTGGCCAGGGACTCTGAGAGGGGAGAGAAGAGAACAAACCTTCCTGAGGCCCAGGGTCAGAAGCAGCACAAAGTCAATTCTATTCTTATTATAGGTCAGATAAAATCAGCACCTCAACCTAGATTCAAAGGTGGGAGCTGATAGGACCCATGGTGATATGCTAAAGGGATGGGGATGGAGAGGGGTGGATACTTGTTGCCACATTTGCTAACAATCCCCAGCAGACTCGTGCTGCAGGAGATGGGCAACACAGGAACTCATCTGTCAAGCTCCTTTTTGGGCCTCCAGTATTGACTTAACACAGTATCTGGAATATTTAAAAGGTGCTCCAGAAAGATCTGTTGAATGAATGATTGATGGATGGGCTCATGGTGTTTTGCATGCAGAGCATATGGGAATGACCTCAGTCTTGTGCAAACTACTGACAGTGTGACAATGGCATCACATTCTGACATGGTTTCGGGCTCACTCTGTAAGAACAGGCAAGTATTCACAGTAGGCGTCTTTGTTTTCTCCTGCCCAGCCATTGGTATTCTGATCAAAAGCTAGACTTTTCTAAAACTTGGATACATGTGTGCTTATCTTCTAAATTTATTTTTAACAAGTAGTTTTGATGAGACCAAGGGTTAATTCCATGCCCTAAAGAGGTCTTTTTTGAGTTGAATGTGCAAGGGACAGGAAGAGATGGTCTCATGTGGTGTCTGTTCATTCCAGGGCTCAGCTTCTGCTCCAGATGTAGCCTGCCTGATTTATGTTCAACTTGTTGTCTTTATGGCTTCTTGATCTTTATTAGCTACATTCAGGCATAGACACTCATTTTGCATCTGCTCTCAGTACAACTGAATTGTCCACCCACATAACATACCAGCCTGTTGTTGTCTACTGAACTCCAGCATGCTTCTAAACACTTCCCCCATCTACTCTGATCCATCCAGGTCCAACCCAGACCTGAAACACTGCTCACTGCTCACTAGCCTTCCCCAGTTGGTTTCCAGCCCAACCATACTTACAGTGCATTTCCTATCTTGACACTGAGGTGATCTTTGAAAATATTTAACATTATATAAGATAAGAAACACTCTATTGCATCAGTTGGATTATTACTTAAACAGTTCACAAAATGATAAGCTTAGTATAATGTTCTCTTACATACTTATGACAGTATACAAATTTAAAAGTACTTTCGTGAGCACCATAACAACTGCTTACTATAACAATCAGGATGTGTAAACATGAGAAAATAAATGCAGACAAACACTCAAGCTTCTAACATCAATCCACAGCCTTCCTCCCCTTGCTCATACTCTGCCAATTTGAGTTAGCATCGAATGATTGCAGCCAGAGATTCTCAAACTTTACTATGGACTCCAGGAAATATAAATTCTTAAGATTATCTTGAAGAAATTACAGCTCATTGTGTGAGGACAAGGTCCAGGAATCTGCATTTTGAATAAAACACAAATCCAAAAATTCTGATTTAAACTGTTACCTTATCTTCAAACACTACTAAATTTACTATGTTCTGACCCAGGTAATCATTTCCATCAAGTCGATTGGGATAAATTCTTCACCAAATGAACCATGAGTTTTGCAAAACAATGTAATCATACCTGAAAAAGTTCTAACTTTCTAATATATCTCTCAATGAGCCTTTCAAGACAAAGTGTATAACAGCAATAAAGTTAACACTACATGCTCTGCTAATTCTTCTTCATGGGTATGGCAAGTCCACTCATAAACCTTCTCAACTGTCCTTAAAGCACTTTTCTTGACATTTCAATGCAAGTAGCAGGTCAGGAAATTAGCAGAAGCTTTGTGCTTGAATTAAGTATAAAACCATATTATTCCCAGTTAAACTAAAAGCAGGAGCCTGACTTTTAAAATCAACCACATCTGGTCTGGGATTGTGGCTCAGTAGTAGAGCGCTTGCCTCGCATGCATGAGGCACTGGGTTCGATCCTCAGTACCACATAAAAATAAATAAGATAAAGATACTGTGTCCATCTACAACTAATAAAAATATTTAAAAAATAAATAAATAAAATCAACCACATCACTCTCAAAAGCTGGATATTAGCTTTTTAACAAGACATCTGTGGAGAGCTAATTTGAGAAGGAAATGATTTAAATGACATTTTTTCCTATGATAAAAGCCCACAAATGAGAATAGCTCTTAAAATTACAGCACTGGACCACATGAATGCCTGTTTTGTGAATGAACCTCAAATGGCTATTCTTTCAATTCATTGGTTTAAAAGTAAATTGGTTCTAATCATCTGTGCATATGTTTGTGCATGTTATGGGTATGCACACACACATATGCCTTGAAGCCATCCGGAATTACAGTATATCTAAATTTGAAATAAATAATATCTCATAAATAACAGAAGAACCTGGTATTATCTATCAATTAGCTATAATCTGGGTGAGTAAAATATTATTAAATTAGACATAGGTCTGTTCCCAGAAAATATTTGGCTCTGTGACTATTACTAATAGCCTCTATTGATCAGTTTGTAACTGAAGCTATATTTACTCAATCACATGAGGATGGATTAAGGTGTCCACAGTCAGGAAAAGCAGTGTTTAAGGAAGTCACTTGCCCAAGGATATGGTTAAAAAGTAGTAACTGAGGATTAAATTGGGTTTTATAACCCAGGCTCTTACTTAATGTGCCTTACTATCCCCTGCTCTGGTTTTCACTCTGAGTGATCACTGATTTTTGAGGGAGATTCAATTTTAAAGATTAAATTAACTAATAAAACTAGTGCAGAATTGTCTTGTGCTCACTATTCCAATTGATGTTAAGTAACATAAAATAGAGCAGCCTATTTTTCTTTAAAAAAGTAATTTAAAATAAGATATCTTCTTATTTGGTTAAACATAGATGGTAAATTGTTATTTTATAGTCATCTATGATGAAAACATTTTCATTTCTTGAGATTTAATATTTTGAAATACTTCAATCTTTATTTGCTATCTCACATAGTTTGGGAAGCTATGAAAGGTGGATATTTTTCCTTTATAACTTTTTATGATACTACATTGATTTTTACTTCTAAACCTCCATGAACGTGAAATACAGTTTCCTAGTACTTCTTAGTGTTTGCTTTTTTTCCTTCATATTGAACTCAATGACCATTTGAAAGACTGTGACACTGTCACAAACCAGCCTGTCTCTTGATTGTTATTCTGACAACCAATCTTTTGGTAGGCTGAAATAAATCATTGCAAATTGACACAATTTAACTTTAAAAAGTTAAGAGACTGTTTTGTGAAAGACACTGTGAGAACTACAGATTTGCAAAATAAAATATGTCTTACTGATCATTTCCCCTTCAAATTGTTTCCCTGGAAATCAAGAACCTGGAGCCATTCCTTTGATCAGCCTTCTCCCTGCAAGCTCACATACTTCCCTCCTTTATAGTAAGTTCATGGGATTGGAGTGAATGGAAACTTTTCATGTTGAAAGAAATATCAAAGTCATATTGTCTATGTTCTCTAGTACATCTGTGTGTGTGTGTGTGTATCTATATATGTATATGTATATTATGTGTGTAGGTGGGTTGGGGGAGGCTAGAACCAGGATTCATTTTAAGTACTAAATAATTTTAACAGTACTTTTTCAAAACATGAATTATTTTCATGATAGATAACAAGAAGTCATAAGGTCAGTTCTATGTAAGTCAGGTCCTAGTAGCATGTGTTCAGGGAGTGAGTTCCCACAAGCATTAACCTTACCTGGATGGGACATAAGTATGAAGTTAATGTGGTGCTTGTTGCTTTACTGTTTATAAATAAACAATGGACCATTTTTTTTCTTTCTATAACTCCTCAACTTACTGGGAATATGGACAAATAAATAGTCAGATAAATAAGCTTCATGTATTCATTAGATCTCAAATAGAAGCTGAAAGTTTCATCACAGTTTGAAATAGTATCCCTTTCAGTCCAAGAATAAATATGCAGAGGAAAAATCCGGGTCATTTTTATGTGTAAAGGATGAAAAAAGAGGAAGGAAGAAAGGGAAGAAGGGAAGGAGAAAAGGAAAAAGCTAACCTACAAATATTTTGTGTCTGAAATCAGCTACTTCTTCCTACTATTCTAATTTCCATAAAGATGCCAAAAATTCCAGAAATATAAAATAATCTATTAAATCCAAGCTAGATTGTTTCTACTTTTTAACACCATAAAGTTTTAATAAAGGTTAAGCAGACATATTTATGAGATTATGTGTATGATTCAGAGTCCCCAGTGATATGCCTAAGTCCCTTAGAGAGAAGAAATAGATGATTTCTTATCGTGATCAAATGGGAGAGAATGTATGAGACATGTATGAGAATATCAAAGTCTAAGAAGATGGTATTATGAAATAAGAACACTTTAGCCAACAAAAATCAAAATTTTTAACAAGAAAATGCAGTGAATAGTGGTCATAGAATGGGATATGACTACTCTACACTGGACAGTAAAATCACCTACTTAACCCATCTTACAATTTACAACTAAGCACGAATATCTTACTCTTACTGTTCTTCCTGCTTCTCAATCATGGCAGCTAAAAATGGCTTTATGTTCAAAAATCCCCCCAATAAAACTAAATATAGACTTATTCAGATTTAAAGGATCAACTTAAAAAAAACTCTCCTTGGCCTACTGTTTGGAAATGGAAGTCAGTCTTTCATAGGATTTCCCAATGCTACAAATGAGGGTAGCCATATGGATAGCATGTACTTCACCAACTGGACATTTTTCTAGTTGCCTCAGAAATCCGGTGAGATGAATAGACTTTGTTTGAAACGGCGATAGGATAAGTAAATAGCAACATCTAAATGACAAAAAAATGCAATTGAATTTATCAAGCAGATGCAAAATAGTCACATTGCTTAAGACACTGGAACTGAAAAAAGAACAGTACAGGTCATCTTGTCTTGATCTCTTCTTCCTGCAAATGAGGAAGCTGTAGTCTAGAAATGTATTTTCAATATATGCCCTTTTCTCTAAATATAAAAAAATGATAATGAAGTTTTTCCAAAGACACCAAATTGAGTTTAAGAAAACTTTTGTAACTAAAGAAAAAAATGGACAATTGGATTTTGTATATACTGTAACTCATGTAAATTTAATTTAAAATTTTAAACAGGAAAGGGAAACTTTACCATTAGATGAGAATTAACATACATACATAGAATCCTGAAAATAACTTATATGGCTCAACTATTTACCCAGGCTTTGCCACTGACCTGCTTAATATCTCTGGGCAGTTTTCTGAAATGCTGTTTTGATTTCCCCACCTGTAAGAATGGTGATGACTATAGCAGCCAACAATTAGGATTGATGTAAGCCTGGCATCTGAGGATCAAGCAAAGGTCAGGCAATTGGCTGCTGTTAATCCAAGTCACTTGGCAAGGTGTTAACTACTTTTACCTCTTTCCCTTTTCTTTTCCCAAACTGAATTACATTTGTTGTAAAGAAAATATCAAAGGAAGAAATAATGTACCAAAAGAAACCCTGAGATGGTGTAAGTCGAGCCTTCAGCACTAGTGACATTTTTGGCAGATATACATTGCAGGAAGTCCAGCAGCATCCCTAGCCTCTACCCACTACATGCCAGTAGCATCCACCCACCCTCAGTTGTGACAGCCAGAATGTCTCTGGACATTGTCTATTATCCCCCAGGCATGAGGGGACCCAGTGAGAACCACTGATCTAAACTGACCAACTATTTAACAGATGAAAAATCACCAAGGTCCAAATTAGTCATGATGCCATCAAATCCATGCCTGGGAGAGTTAGAACTAGATTTCAGGTGGCCTGATTTTAGTTGAACCCTCCTTTGAGGCATCGTGCTGGTTTCTCCAAAGAAATCTTTCCTGGGCAAGCTACTCAGTTGCAAGGGGAAAGGCTCAATATTCATGGAAGACAAGCAGAAGGAAGGCACGGTTCTTCCACCCGTGTGTTACTTCAGGGTTCTCTCTCAGAGCAGCTGATCTTCAGCTTGAAACATTATTAAGAAAGAATTAAAGGCCAATAAAGGTGAAAATATTGCTATAGAACCCTGAGAGGCCCTTAATGAGGTCAAATCTCCTGCAATATTAAAACATTGAAGAACTTGTGGATGAAACACAGTTAATGAAACACAAATCATAATCTCTGAAGAAAAGAATGAGAGAAGCCCTGGGAAGTTCCACAAAGAAATAGAGCCCCAAGATTAATGGGAACATCACAGCAACTGAAGACCACAGAACAGCTAGCTTTGTGCAATTGCCGCCAAACCCAGATCCAATTATTAAACTATTCCAAGAGCACTAAGAAAGGAAGCCAGCAGCCTCTAAGAGGCAAGATCAGATTAGTTATGGCAAAACAAATTTTATTTTCATACAGAATTCCTGGCCAGGGAGACCAGGTAGCATCAATATCAATAGTGTTTGCAACACAAGATTTGACAGCTCTCATTAATTTCCATGGGATTGTGCTCTTTAGTCGTGATCTGAATGTAATGGTCCAATGAGACAGGTTTATAAACTTAACTGACTCTTGCCCTGAATCTCAATCAATGGAGTGGTGCTAAATAACCCAGGTAATAGGGAAAGGGAGCTAACCATACTAGAAAAGTAAGGCAAAACTAAAAATGTAGTTAGTAGAGAAACATTTTAATCCAAAAATTCAACTATAGAAGCATAGAATATGAGTGATAACAGATACAAAAAAACATAGTGGTTTTATTTCATGGACAACAGAATGTTATAGGCCATGCAAACCTTTGGAATTATTGATTATTTTAACAGAACTTCAGTGTCTAGAAAATACCAAATATTAGCCTCACTCAGATCAACCTCACTCTTCAGGAATGAGGTAAGCAAATTAGACTGTGCTCAGAAATGAGCCAATGAGAGGGCTAGGGGAGTTATTAGAACTACGTTGGCTACCTAGGAAACAGAGACTTCCAAAGGACCAGAACAGGGAATTGCCCTTCCCAACATAACTCCACTAATTAAGGCCAAAGGGTAGAAATTACAGGAAAAGACATTTCAATACAACAAAAAATAACTTTTCTTTTTTCAAAACCACTTTATTGTGGTGTGATTGACACAGAAAGATATACTTATCTAATGTACATGATTTGTTGCATTTAGAATGAACTTTATGATACAGAGAGTTCCTTGTTACTAGAAGTTTCTAACTTTCAGACATCAGCATTTTGCCTACATGAAAGCGACATTGAGAGAGAACTCAGGTATTAAGATTTGGCAATTAAGAAATCAGAGGGGATGATTCTTCATATTTAAGGTTTTCAGGTTTATTAGTTCTGCTAGGTTCTTGCAGACCATGACTACAGTGAAATGTAAGGTAGTCCAAGGAGAACAATTGTGAAGAAAAATCACAGAGAAGTTTGCCTCTTATTTTAGTTATGGGGATTGATATTGTGTATTAGCATCCTAAAGGCTTTGAACAGTTTTTGTTTGTGTGTGTGTGTGTGTGTGTGTGTGTGTGTGTGTGTGTTTCATCTTTAACCCAAATTTCTCAAATTCAGGTCTAGATTTCCACAAGACACCTTATACCATATCACAGAATGATGGTTTTCTCTAAACAATTTAGGAAAATCCACTGTAGACCATCAGCCCCAGTTAGCTATGAATCTGTTCGAAATTCAATGTCTAATGACATTAACCAGAATCCTAAAATCAACTGTTGAACTTTTATTCCCACTCATATAAAACAAGTGGTCTGAATACTTCATTATACAAACAAAATTATGAAACGTCATTTCTCTGAAAATAGAAAAGGCTATGTTTTGTTTGGGTTTTCACTCTTGTTTTGTTTTGAAGCTTGCCACTTTCTGGCTATAATTATAAGGAAAAGAGTCTATGTAGCTTTGGGATATGTTTTTATTGAATTAAATTACACATTGCTAAGGGTAAGCATGAGAACTGACATTCTTTTGTTTTGAATAAAATGTCTTTGGAGGAAACTGTTATTTTAAAAGGCATCTATACTCAACCGTGAGAAGTATACCAAAGGTTGAATGAATATTATAATATTTTCTTGTGAAATAACACAAAATTGGAAGGCAGGGAAGCTGTGTTCTGGCACCAACTTTAATGATGACCCCTGATGGGAGTCTGGCATTCTATGCCAAGGGCAGGTTAAGAGATCTCTTCCTAAGTAGGAGTTTCTTAGCCCCTTTCGAGTGCCTCAAAATTAGGACCATAATTTAGGTTTGATTGATTGCTTCATTTAGACTATGGGGACTAGTTTCTATAGTGGATCACAAAAGTAATCAACAAAGCTTTATTTTGTGAGAGAAAAGATTTATTATATTGAACACAACAAGTCCATGTTAAAAAAAAAAGAGAGAGAGAGAAAACATGTGGCAAATCAAGTCTGGATCAATACCAGATTATTCCACCTCTCCTGGGTTCTTTTTAACTGAAGCTGGATTCTTCTGCTCAGAATCCCAGTATGTCTGCTTCAGGTGATGGAGCTTGGGACTGAGATTTTTGTTTGTTTTTGTTTGATTTTTATTTGGTTTTTTTGGTTTCTATAATGAATGAGATTTTTGAAACCTATTACTGGCTGAAACTCTGATCAGCTTCAAAAGCACCTGATTCTGTGGTTGGCTTCAATTGCAACTTTGGATGGCATCACAAACAAGGAAGAGAAATTGGAAGTGCAGGGAAGTCATTGGAAAATAAAAATGCTGAACCAGTTTTTTCTATCTAATACCCTTGGGCATGTTACTTCCCCTCTTGAGGATTTTTTCTCTTCCACAGATTGATGAAGTTGAAAAATATAATCTCTTAAATTTTTCTCTAGCTTTGAAACTGAAGGAAATACACATCAATCTTTGTATGGAGAAAAACTAAAAGTACGTTAGATCAGCTTCAGTTTGAAGCATAAAAGCTTTTCAAACATTTTATTTTTTAATAGACCAAAAGATAGCCCAAAGGGATTTGCTTGTTGACTTTCTGGAAAAAAATTATAATTAAAAAAATAAAAATTGACAAAAATGGAAAACTGTTGGTAGAAAATTGTATTATACCTATGTATCCAAAGCACCAAGTATTGTACCTAATGTCAAATGTCAAATCTACTGAAATGTGTGACTACACTGTGATTTTTGTCAGGAAAGAAACCCAGCCTTAGAAAATGGTAGAGAGCTCCAAGACTCCAAAGAGGGTATTTTAGCAAGCAAGCAGATTGGCTTGTCACCACTCCATGGGTGACAAAAAATAGACACTCTGACTCAGTGGACCAGAGAAAAGAGTTTATTTCAGCACAACAAACAGCAGGAGCATCAGCATGGTGGTTCCAGTTTCCTTGCCAGCGTGTCTCACAAAGCAACACAAAAGACAGATTGCCACTGCACACAGTGCATCGCATGACCTCTGAGGAGCCCAGAGCTAAGGGCTCAGTGCCTTTGTAGTGTGCAGTAAGCAAACCAATTCTCCTCCCTCACAAGTGGCAGTAGTGATGGGTCATGATTGGTCTTTATGTGGCCAGGCAGGGAATGAAGGTTCTAAACTGACTACATGACCAGCTATAGAAACAATTCTGGGTCAGAAGATCATTAGGGATTATGGCTCAGGTCAGTTAGTAAGAATGAGCAGGGATGCTCAGAGGATTGTATCTCCCAATAATTCACCTGTCAGCCCAGCATATGCTTAGTTGAATTTAAATATTCGCCAGGCACAGTGGCGCACACCTGTAATCCCAGAACTTTGGGAGGCTGAGACAGGAGAATCGCGAGTTCAAAGCCAGCCTCAGCAACAGCAGTTCCTCAGGCACTAAGGAACTCAGTGAGACCCTGCCTCAAAATAAAACAGAAAATAGGGTTGAGGATATAGCTCAGTGGTCAAGGACCCCTGAGTTCAATCCCCAGTACCAAAAAACAAACAAAACAAAAACAACAAAACAAATAAATAAATATTCATATGATTATGCTACCTCATTAGCAGTTTATTTTAGGCATACAAACACTAGGATCAAATCTCTTCCCTTTTTTTTTTCAATCAATAGCGGATTAAAGTTACTATCAACAGAATCCCATCCACAGGATGAGGTCATTCTGAAACATTGAACTTAACCATGAACTCCAGGATTCTAGGCTCAAGTAAGTCCCAGAAAAGACTAGTAAGTCTTATTTCAGACGATCATGTAGCTTCCTTCCTTAGGGTATGCATAGATAGAGCCACCACACTATTGGTATTCATCCTTCCACAACAGAGGCAGTTGAGAAGCATCCATGCCCTCCTGATGCCCAGGATGTAGTCTAAAGCCAATCAATGATCCACCTACAATCAGAGTGTTCACATGAACCTGCTGATTTCCTATGGTTGGTTCCATCTCATTGACTATCATGATTAGATGTAAAGATAGATTCCTGATCTATCTCTGGAGTGTGGTCTCTGACGCCAGATAACAGGCAACTCACACTGCTGTATGGCAACTTATATCCTTCAAGTAGAGTATCCCTCTTTACCTGGGGCCCAACAGTGGGAATGTGACCTAAGGAATAGTGCTAGTAATCGCAGAGAGTCAAACATGAGCCAAATATCAGCCCCCTTGAAGGGATATCTTGTGGCACTCACTCTCCCACATATAAGCATGAAGAGGACAGGTTACTCCTGCCCAGGATTCATTGACTAAGGTGATTGATTCAGATAGCCATGACATTAGTTCTGTTAAATTATATGGGCAGGGTCACCAAGTACCTATAGCCTGGACAGCCATACATGACATAACCCCCAGGTGCTCAGGTGTCAGGGAAAGCATATGAATTGGTATGAGCTTAATTAGAACAAAGTTACCTCTGAGTATTTGTACATGTACAAGAGGGATTCATCTTCAGGAGTTGCTTTAGATAACATCGGAAATGGTGACATAATTCGGGACCAAGCAGGCCCATAGGAGTTCATCACATAGGAGATGGATTGGAGATGATAATTCCAGTGGTGGCACAGTTGGGCAGTCAGAGCTACTGCTTATCTCTGGTGGACCATGTGATAGTTTTGCCAAACTGAGGGATGGGAATTCAGAGAAAAAAGAAGTGTTAATTATTCTGTTCTCCCACACTTTTGGAGTCTAACGTGGTTCTTCCCTCAAT
This sequence comes from Xerus rutilus, assembly GCA_028644305.1. Taxonomy (NCBI): domain Eukaryota; kingdom Metazoa; phylum Chordata; class Mammalia; order Rodentia; family Sciuridae; genus Xerus; species Xerus rutilus. Next base: position 10,666,581 of record CM053406.1, on the reverse strand, counting down.
GAATTGGGTAATGGTACCAGAGAGGAATCCAGTCTGGGATTCCAGGGATACCTCTAGGTGGAAGCCAACTTCCTTCCCAGAAGGTCCCCATGGTTGGTCTACTGAGACAGCCTGTCCCACTGATTCCATGTCACCTGCTACACAGGTCCCCAGTCAAATTTAGCTAATTTTCTGATCAACCTGTACATGCAACTCAACAAAATGGATACTCAGATAAGTCACAGGTTGTGTCTAATACCTCCATAGGCCAACTGAGTGCAAGGCTTCCAGTCTAAAAGTGGCAATCCACAGGGCAAAGAACATTTTCTTAACTGTCTCTGGGATCAGACCACATTGTTTTCAAGATTTCTGACTCTGATGGTTCACTCCTGCATTTTTTTCAGATTTAATAAGCCTTCTGGGCCTTCATGTGATTTAGCATCTGCTAAATTTTTGGCAGCCTGTTAATATAATATTGTCATCCATCAGTAGGATCAACACACCTGTATAAAAAGAGAGACTTAGCCTGTTATGACACATCTTTTAGTACCAAATAGCAGGAGAATTCAAGTTGTTCTTCAACAGCATAGTATTGTGTTTTGGAGGTTCAGCCAGGAGAAAGGTCTTTATCTTCAAGTGAAAAAGAATGCACAAAAACACCTGACCCAAGTCCAAGCAGTTGTTATCTTGGTCAATTGGTTCATTTGCAGTCACAATGTCTGAACACCCAGTACTACAGGCTACCATCTGCAACAGCCAGGACTACAATATGAATTCAGTTGACAGTCATTCACCATAAGTCTCCAGGTCCCATCAGCTTTTGTCATTGGCCACACAGGGCAATAGTATAAAGATACTGCATTTTTTTTCATTAGTCTTATTGCATGCAAGTCCTTAATCAAGGCTCTGGGTTCCTTCCCTCTTAGAATTTAGAATTCTAAATTATTTCTTTATAAAACATGGAAGGGAATCAAAAACCCAGTTGTGACCTGTCATGCACATATCCTATGATCATCTCTCTATAAGTGGCTCTTGCAGAACATGAAAAATCCCCTGGACATCACAAGCCTTCACAGAACAAGCACATAAATTACGAGTACCAGTTATACAGCCAGCCACTGAAACAGCAAAAGCAGTGTGTCACAGGGGTCCAATCAGTCCTGCCCAATGATCACAGTTACTTCCTTTCTCCTTTTATTCCATTTCAAATCTGGCTGGTTAAATGCATGGTTCTTGCCCCTCAAAAGAACTTAGTATTTGATCAGGAGTATTGAAAAGAGATATAAGCCAGGCGCAGTGATGAATGCCTGTAATCCCAGTGACTTGGAGGGCTGAGGCAGGAGGATCACGAGTTCAAAGTCAGCCTCAGCAACTTAGTGAGGCCCTAAGCAACTTGGCAAGACCTCATCCCAAAATTGGAAAAAAAAAAAAAAACAGAAAGGGCTGAAGGGCTGGGGATGTAGATCAGTGGTTAAGCATCCCTGGCTTTAATCCCCACTACCAAAACAGAAGAACAAACAAAAGAAAAGAGACATAAAAGTCCATGTTTACCCCACCCCTATTTCTCTCCCCTACCTCCACCATGCTCTCCACAAGACATAAGGCCTCTGTCCCTGCAGAGTCAGGCAGTGAGGCTCTGAGGGAGCAAGATGAGGTGCCCAGTGTCTTCCTAGAGCCTCCAAGAGAAGGGGATTGATCTCCTCAGAGGCATTTGGTTCTATAGAGGCAGGTAGTTTCATCTTGTGAACACACAATCTTTCCAGGACCCGCCATAGCCTGAAATCTGATGCATTGCTTTGGAGATCAACCTGTCAGTCTCTTCTCTGGGAACCCCTTCCCTCATAGGCATATCTACACTGTCCTGTGATTAGGGCCTTTGGGGGCTTGTTTTTTTCTGTCCTAAGCTTTGTTTGGGGCAGCAGAGGTGTTGTCTAACAGCCTGCCATCTCTATCCTGGCCTTCAGTGGCCCTGAATCAGCAAAGCTGCCAGTTCAGGATCTCCCAGCAGGAAAGGCAGTGGAGTCTTCCACTTGAAGACAGAAGGGCAGTCTTAAAAACTCAGCAATCATGCTGTTAGCGAGGGATCTTTGTGCCCAGGACATACAGAATCTCGAGTACTGGCATCCTCAGGCTTCGAATTGCTCTCTCTGTAGTGTTTCATGCAAATTTACCGACCTCAAGAAAGCCTTCTGGGTTGGCTATAATGTAATCATTAAAACAAAAATCCACAAGAGCAGACACCTTCCTGGGGCATGAATTGGTCTCCATGACCAATGCCAGTGCCACCTGAGCCTGCACAGTGGCTTAAGGCACAGAGTCCCACATGGCACAGCCCGAGTGCTACTGTTGACCCCAAAAAGCACCACTTTCTCACTCCTTCCACACACCAACACCACAGCCCAGGGTGACAGCTCCTGGGTGGTGACGACAGCATCCCTGAACTTCCCTCCTTCCCCTCTCATGATAGATGTGCTCTATGGGACATAATGCCCTCCAGATATTCCTGGTCATGACTTAAAACTTGGCACAATTTTGCTTTCTTCTCTGATGGGGCCCAGAGTGCTCTGCAAATCCCTTGTCCCACAGGAGAGCATGTGCAAACACAGCAGCTGACTAGATGTCATCCCTCATCTCCCAGCCTCCATCCGTTGAGCCTCCAACTTGTGCTCATCAACAGGTAGGACAGAGGTGGGCCATCCCCCTGCCCTGTTTCTAGCACAATTGGTAGCAGCCTCAGGGAGTTACCAATGTCCTTTCCATTTATCTTCCAAAGAGTGCTTGCCTATCTTGGCATCCTGAACTTTATGCCACTTTGGAAAAATCTCAATCTCTTAAGAGATGGCAAAAAGTAACAAGACTCTAAAGGAGATGACTAAGCAACAAGCAGGTGGCCTCGCTGCAACTTGGGAGACCGCAGCAAGAAGACAAACGACTGTTCATGACAGCAGAGCAGGCTCGGGAAGCATCAGCACCATGGTGCCAACTCCCCCAATGCCCACAACCCCAGGGCAGTGCCAAAGGGCCAGATGGCAGCTACATACACAGTGGCTCGGTCATAGCTGAGAGACCCAGAGCCAAAGTCACAGCACCTCGGGGAGCAACAAAGAAGCCTTCTCCAGGAGCAAGCACTCTCACGAGGGCCTGTGCTGTGCTCCCTGGACGACTCCATTGCCTGTGTCCTACCTGCAGAGATGGCCAGTGTCACAGGTAGTTAGTTGCTGGGGTACAGTCAGCAAGTATGTACAGGGACAATGCCAGGTCTTGGTGGCCTGCCTCTCCTGATGTGACAGTGATTCAATTTTCTTTATTCTTAGGAATACACACTGGAATATTTAGGGGTAAAGGGCCACCTTGGTATCAAATGGTGTGTGTGTGTGTGTGTGTGTGAGAGAGAGAGAGAGGGAGAGAGAGAGACAGAGAAAGCCAATGGTTAAGTAAATGTTAGCAGTAGATGAATCTGGACATCAGGTAGACAAGTGTTCCTTGTACCACAGAATTCTTTCACACGTGTCCTACAACTTGAACTCTACCAAAATAAAGTTTTTTTAAAAAAGAATCTTGCATTCCTTTTGCTTGCTGTGCAGACTTCTCCCCTTCTTCCCACCCAGATCCCAATGGCCGCGGTAGCAACAATTATTTGCTAATTGCAAGACATTTCATTTCCACAGTGTTTCTCTCTTGTTTTAAAATACCAAACCACATGTTCCTGTGCCTGGACAGATGTCATGCTCAACATACACCCTGGCTTTACTGTACAGGTGGGGTGCAGATGCACTTTGAATCAGTTATTCAAAGGGAAAAATCCATTAATTTTCAGAACTGGGTAAGAAATAAAAATCAGTTTATTTAGAAATAAAAATCCTAAAAGTATTGCAAAAAAAGGCACTGATTTTTCTTTAGAAATTTTGATCAAGTCATAAATGATTTGAGGATAAGGAGGGAGGAAGAGAAAGAGAGAGAAAGCCAAAGAATAGAAGGGGAAAAAGGGTTTGGCTTAATAAGGGGTATTCTCTCAAGGAAACCACCAATAACAGCCTTGTGGTAGCAAGCATGAATTATTCTTCACTAGTGTACACAAATTCTAAAGCATATTCCTAATGACCCAAGAGATATTCATAATGACTGAAAGAATTAATTGATGTCTTGACATTTAGGAAAAATTCTGAGGGTCCCAGGTGAAAGTACACATAAGGGCCCTCAGTGCAGTTCTTACATACAGAAGATGCTCAATTAACGTGTGCCACAACCAAATCTGAAATGTTCACAGTCTTTGCCCTTTCTTTGTCTCCTTTCAGCTAGAAAATCTGGAAGCAGAAACCGCTCCTTTGCCCTAACGGGGTCTCATGTCATTCAGACCCTCCCTGAGCTTAGAAACCTCCATCTATGTGAAGTGGGTCACTGCGAGAATGGATAGGAGCTTGAGTTTCCTAGGAAAGCGTCTGCTTCCAAGTCACCCAGTCTGTCCTCTCTGGCTTCTCCACTCAGCATATTAGAAGGACATGCAAATTCTATCAAGCACTCGAAAAGAAAAGAACATATCACACCGATGATTCCGGCTTGTGTACATGATCTCAAGGAAGTCGCCCAAGGGGACCACAGTCTGCTGTGGTATGTGAATTGGGGTCATGGTCAACGATGACCCTTCTTTACGTATTATTCTGTTTTCAGCAAATATTTATGACCTTTTCAAAGAGAAATCACCAATTGTTAAATCCACCACAGTAACACATAAAGTAAATGCTACCTCTCACCAAGCACGTCGTGTGGAAAGTCCCAGTCTCTCTAACCTTTTGTGAGGTAATCTATTTTTGATCATAATGTTCACCTTAAAATTGCCATCTGGTTAAGATGTCAGTTGTACTTCCATGACTTGGTTTCCTATTGTCTAAAAGAAAACATCTGCCTCACCAAGTACCATAATTGCAAGGCAAGAGATTAACATAAAAGCTCATCCAGTAATGTGTCTGCCAGCTGCAGAAAGGTTGATTCCCACACAGGGCAAGCACCTCCTGAGAGTCACAGTGGAGATTTTCCTTCCTTAGGCTGTCTGTTCACTCACTGGCTCTCATTTAAGTGCTCACAGAGGGTAACAGTCAGCCCACCAGTTCGTTGCTTCATCCACAAGAACACAGAGCACTGCTAGACCCTCTTCCCTTCTCGCTCCTCTCTCCACAATTTACACAGTATTTTCCTTTTATAAAACTCAGCTCAAAATACAGGCGCCTTTGGAATTGGTGTGATAAAATGACACATTTTTGTTGAGTGCCAGAATAGTTTAAATGGTTTTAAAAAATATGGATTCTATAAACTGAATCTCAAAACATGAAAGACTCAAACAACCACCGAGAAAAACGTGCGATCTGCTTTTCAACCTTGTGTAGTTAGTTGGATGTGAAATATTCACCATGGCCCCAAACCATTTCCCTAAACACTGCAGTTATATAATATCATCACCAGTATTTTGGTCTTTTTGAACTCTGCTGACTGTCAAGGTTTCTTTGTTAAATCATTAGTCTTCTGAGTGGTTTCTCTAAGACAATTTCTCTCCTAGACTGGCTTTCTTTATGGTGGCACATGGTGGAGATTTGGCAATTGCCCATTTCATTTGATCTGTGTAAATGGCGAGCCCCGTGGCCCTTCTGAGAAGCTCTCTATGTTGACCATTCGTCAGCCCTGGCTAAATGCATCCAGTGCACTGCCACTGCAGTTATCTAGAAATCAGGGTCCCTGCTTCCCTTGCAAGTGTTCCGGAGTCCACGTGCTGCCAGCAGATTCAACTGTAAAATGTGTATCCCTTCATCAATCTGACAAGACACAAATACACTCCAGACATCCACAGGCAACGCACGCGGGAGACAGCTGTCAGGGATCAGAATGACTGAATTTACCGTCTCAGATTCTGCCAGCCACAATCATGTGGGCCCAAACACAGGATCCATTACAGGAGAAAAAATAAAAGCCAAGATAAGTGTTTTAATGCTTCCTCTTGACGATGCCTTTTGTTGGCCTCTAGTGAGCTCCATTTCTCAAGTACTATGTCCTGGGATAGAAACACATGATGTTTAATTTTATTTTTTTCTACATTTTCTGATCAAAGTAATTAAAATCAGAGCCTGAATGGAGGACTTGGTGCATCTTTTCGTACAAGTGCACACGTGTGCACGAGGCCCTTCCATGCCATCTCTTAGATACTGCGTGGATTGCGCAATGAAGAGCTTCATCTTAAAAACAGGACAGTCTAAATAATACATAGTCAACATTTTGCATGGAAAACCATTTTTTTGTTGTAAAATTTGTGGAAAGTAGAGAGGTAACAACCCCAGCTTAGGTAGGCTAAAGTTTCTTGTGAAATCTGAAGATAAAGAAAACGCAAGGTTCGGCCTGTTCTTCCTTCTTCTTTCACCCCTTCCCTTAGGGGGGGCATGGCTTCCTGGTGTGGTTTCCCAGGAACATAGACGGTAGACAGGATGCAGAAGTTTGCTACTTTGATTACTTGCAGTAGGGTGGCTGGTTGGCTGTGTCCACAGCAGTGGTGGCCTTTCCTCCCTGTCTCTGCCTTCACCTCACTGCTGTTTTGCCCCTGTGTCCTTCTCTCCCTACTAGTCACCAGAAAGGAAAGAAGAAAGGAGAGGAGACCCAGCTGGAGAAAGAGTGATTCCCATGATGCATGGAGGGAGTTTGTAGGGAGCAGCTCAGAAGGGGACTAGATCATACTTTTGTTTTAAACATTTTTCTGTGATATTTTAGATTGATATTAATTTGATAACATGGAATAAGTGTTTAGTGAAGATACTAAAGGCTTGGGTTTTAAGGTCCTACAGGTCTGTATCTGAAGTTTTTTTGGCTTTGTGGTTTTGAGCAATGTATTTCAGTTCTCCTAGTTTCTGTCTTCTCTTAAAAGTGTGGATAATACGGCAACCTCCTTGGGTTGTGGTCAGGATGAAGGAAGATAATGTTGTTTTAGTCAGCTTTTTTTGCCACTGTGACTAAAAGACCCAACCAGAACAATTGTAGAGGAGGAAAAGTTTACTTGAGCACTCACAGTTTCAGAGGTCTTAGTCCACAGAAGGCCGGCTCCATTCCTCCAGGCTCTAGGTGAGGCTGGACATCATGGCCGAAGAGTGTAGCAGAGGGAAGCAGCTCACATGATGATCAGCAAGCAGGCAGAGACTTGTATCTCCAGATATAAAATCTATACCTTATAGCCACACCTCCGATAAACCACCTCCTCCAGCCACACCCTGCCACTTTAGTTACCACTCAGTTAATCCCTATCAGGGGATTAATTCTCTGATTGGGTTAAGGCTCTCATAACCCAATCACTTCTCCTCCAAACCTTCTTGCATTGTCTCACACATGAGCTTCTGGGGAACACCTCACATCCAAACCATAACAAATGTATACAAAAAGCTTGGCCTACCAGGTAGTAAATGCTCCTTATGTGTAGTGAAAATTATCAATGCTGAAAAAAAGCAAAAAAGAAAAGACAGATGAAACCTGAGGGGTTCACTGGGAACCATCCCTGATCACATTTGGCACAAAACCCTGAGAAGGGCCTCGTTTTCTCCCTGTTTGAGATGGTTCAGAATCATAGAGAACAGGGCATGCAGGTTGTATTTAAGAACACTATCATTAGGGTCTAAGGCAAAAGTCCATTAAAGGGCCTAACTGTGGGACTTCTGCCCACGAGTCAACTAAGTTTAACTAGAAAAAGACTTCCACCCACAATCATTGTTCTCCACTGTCATCAAAATATTTAAAATACAAGCAATTATGTACATCAAAGACTGCTCAAGAAATAAGCAAACCCAGATGCCAACAGCTCCGTGTGCTATAGTGTGTGGCAGTATTCAAGTTCTTCTCCTGGCATTTCCTGGAGGAGGAAGCAGATGGTCAGGTTAATTTCATTCATCCAATACCGTGTCACACGCAGGTGCATTACAAACATAAGGACCTAGGGCCCATTGACACTGAGCTTTAGGACAATGAGAAGTGGGTTAAGGGTGGATTGAAGATGCATATCTTGTAACAAAGTCCTTTTCAAATGACATTGAATAAATGCTGTGTGTGCATTTTAAAGAATATTTAGCCCTCTGAAAACATTAAAATTAAATATATCAATCTTTGAAAGCACCTCTTGACTCAAATATATAAATGGATGCCTCTAGATCCTGGGCACACATTCCAAGGTAGATCAATTTTCTAGCATTTTTCCATCACACATTGAACACAAATTTAATCACATATTTTTCAACTCACTTTGCATTTCTGATTAGCTTATATTAACCGAGAAGATCATTGAAGTGTGCACACAGAATTGCACTTCAACTTTACAAAGCTACAGGGGAAGTTGGGACGGTTCCTGCTTCTTCTACATTTTGAGAGGTTCAGGTTTGCATATCAGAGCCAAACCACCTGGAAATAATGCTCAGAGCTCCTATGTCTCCAAGTCCTGGACTCTGCATCCTGGGTGCCAGCTTCCCTTTATCTCTCAACCTCTAGAAATTCAATATGTCTCTGATCCGTTCACATCCAAAGGTATTTCATTATGCTGAAATGACACTAAAACTCTGTTGCAGTAGGTTAAGATGCTCCTAGATCACACTATAAGGTCTGAGGCAAGGCAGGATTGTGTATTTGGGAAATGAGAGTGAAGAATCGTGTAGAACCAACACAGGGCGAGAAAGGAAAGGAATGCTTGCCATTTTTATTATCCCTTGGAATTTTTTTTAGCTTCACACCTTACTGCACTCAAAGAAAGTAGTTGGCATGGCCAACCTTTATTCAAAGAAATTATCTTTAAAGTCTTCAGATGTTTTGTAGAGTAGGTAGCCATCTATTCAAAGTTGCAAAGATTCTATAAGACCTATCAGGGCCACATCTGAGCAGCAACAGCTGCACTAGATGGTTTTACAGACCCAGCTTTGAGGAAAAGTTCTGTCCTTATTAGGACACCACACAAACTAAACCAGTCCTCTGGTAGAGTAAAAATGACCAATCTGAATCAGAATGGTTCCATGTTTCACTTCAACCAGGTTGTATTTAAGAACACTATCATTAAGTTCTAAGGCAAAAAGTCCATTAAACGGCCTAACTGTGGGACATCTGTCCAGAAGCCAAGTGAATCTAATTAGAAAAAAATTTCAACTTTTTTTTATTCATTTATTTTTTATTTGTTACACATGACAGTAGAATGCACTTTGATACATCATACACAGACAGAGTATAATTTCTCATTCTTCTGGTTGTAAAAAATGTGGACTCCCACCCGTCATATAGTTAGATGTGTGCGTAGGGTAATAATGTCTGATTCATTCCGCTACCCTTCCTACCTCCAAACCCCTCCCCTCCCTTCACTTCTCCTCTACCTAATCTAACGAAATTCTATTCTCATGTGATATGTCTTCATTTTTGGTTTTAAAAGAATAGTGATATTAATTATATCATGCAAAGGAAGACAATCACCATTTTTGTGGTAATTGAAGTTGCCTGTCTCTGTCTGTCTTAACTCACTTATGGTCATCCAGAACTGTTTTATGAATCAAATATAGTTTGCTTCTCAGCCCACCATTATCTGTGTGAAATCTAGCCTGTCGAATTGAAAAAGAGATTAACTGCTTAAGTTACAACTAATAGTATGACCTTCTTTGCCTACAAAGAAAAATGCATTCATTTTAAGATTTCAGAGAGGAATCCTAGAAGCATGTTGGAGAGGGGGAAATGCAGCTCATCACATGCTCTGTAAAAAAAAAATTTTAACAACAAAACATGCCTCAGGAAAGAGTTGTTTAAATGATAGCCTACAACTTCCTTCTAACCTTGAAATTTGAGTTTTGAAAAGACCCAGAGCTTTAAAGCAGGCTATTACCTTCCATTTGCCATTTTTTTGTTTCTTAAGAAAATGTCTTTTGTTTTTCTTTAAATACATAAATGTTCAATTGGCATTATCGGATAATGTTAGGAAATTTCCCATGAATACACAGAGTTATGAAATACTAACTGGAAACGAGAGACAATGTAGTATGAACTGAGGAAGAAATAAATAGAAAAGGAAGGGAGGAAATGAAGGCGATGGCTAAGATCCCAGGTGAACACATAGACATATATGCCCATCAGCAAGAATGAAATTCATTAATTTAATTAATTTGATCAATGAATACCAAAGAGAAGACAGGAGATTACGTTTGTGTGACCTGGTGCCTGTGAGTCTCCTACCCAAGAGGACAAAGCGGAGGACTCTGAGAAAGAGAACAGCAACTGCTTTTCTCCACTTGGAGGGGAGCAGCTGTGCCCCACCACTGCGTGATATTTGCAGAGCCCTCCTTGCCCTGCCTGCCTTGGGAGACGGGCATCTGGTTCACAGAGATGCTTTTCTCACTTCATATCTGGTTATGGTGGCAATGTCATTACCCCTCACTTCTGTGACGTTGAAACAACCATGCCAACAAATTAGTGGGTACCTCTTCCATCTGCAAGCTTGGCTGGAGTTGGCTGCCCTGTTCTTGGCAGTTCTGCATCAGGAAGCCCAGTTACAGGCACTGGGTCCTCTGTGAGCCCTCAGAAGGTCTCCAAGCAGAGGTGTGGCAGTGGATCCTGCGGGTCTCCGAATGATGTTAGTGAATTCACTTTCCCTACATGAGAAAACACCATTACACAATACAGACTTGGGAGCAGTATTAAACTCTGTGCTCCCCGCACCCAAGACAGTACAGGGGGCTTTTCTTTTGCCATGTTCCAAGACATCTTACTTTAAAATTAGTGAGCATTATTGTCTAAGGGTTCTGACTACCAGAGACTTTGAAAAGAGAGACAGTCCCACCTATCATGTGCATTTTGGTGAAACGGGCCTTTAGGGGTTTCTGAGGGTCTATTCTTCATTTGCCCACTTTTTGAGAGATTTTTGTTGTTCTTTGTTTCCTTTTTGATTTGGAGATTTGGGGGTGGATGCTGTTTCTTATTTGTTCTTGTGATCAGAGTTTTTCACTTCTCCCTGAAATGTCTGTCATTACACGACAATATTCTCCTTAGAATAAGATCTGACAGCCCTTCCTCCATCTCTCCTGATGGATTTTCTCTTGCACTGACCACATGAGAGGTCATTGCTGCCCGTTGAGAGGTGCCTGGGCTATGGCTTGACATGATGACGGGCCACCCACATTCCCCATTTCTCCTCCTGAGGTCTCCCTCTGTCCATCATTTTGATAGAAGAGCCAGTCAGAATTCAATATCCAATATCCAACCAGCGCTAGAAGCCCATTAGCTGATTCTTGTTCTCCTGCATCTCTGCAGGTGGGAACCCTGACTCCAATTGCCTGCTCCTGCCTCTGCAGGGGTCCACTCCAAAAACAGGAGAATAACAAGTCTTCCTGTTACTCCCTTTGGCTGTGATACATTTTGTTCCCATCTGCCCCCAGGCTCACCCCTGCTCAAACTCAGGGGGGAGCTGCTACTGATCACTGTTGTATTAACTCAAAACTCATTTGCTTTATGGAAATTTAGGGACCTTATTTCCGCAGGGGAATAGAGAAAGCCAACAGGCCTCCTACCCAGCTGGTATTTTCCATGCAAGCTACTGACTGCATCTATAAAATTAGATTCAAATAACAGGTTATTTTCAGGATTTATAAACTCGGTACTGGAAAGAGTAGTCGGGCAAGTGTTCTCAGAATCCCCTTTCTATCTATGAATCAATTGTGTAACTTCTGCATAGGCTGGGGAAAAGCGTAAGAAAAATTTGTGTTAACCCAAAAACTTTCCATTGTTTTTAGATTTTGTTTTAAATAGATCCCACTCATTTATTAGAGGGGGAAAGTGGGGGTGAAGTTAATCTTGATTACATGATTCCTTTTTCACTTTTAGAATGAACTCATCCCTTCTAACCAAATCTCATCATAACCAAATCCATAAATTATCTAATACAATTCCTAACAATGGCTTATGTCCATCACTGTAAGCAGCGTTCGCTACAATAAATCCCAATGAAATCTAAGAACTGAAGTGATCTGTTGCGGTTACAGGGACAGAATGGTGACAACTTGGCACACGTGCATGGATAAGCATATAAAAGTATGGATATCTCTTTTAAAGTATCCTCCTCATAATGAGACTGAAGCTTCAAGTAGAAAATTGAGAGATCAGTTTGGCTACTTGTTTTTTTATTGATTCTGAAGAGAGTGTCAGCAACACGCTGGCTGTTGTCTGCTAGCTGATTTCTCACTTAGAGACAGCTTGAAACTGAGCAATTACAGGCACCACGAGCGAAAGGCCGCCTAGTACTTCAAGCAGAACTGAAGGTTAGCGAAGGCGAATCCAGGAAATGGCAGAGCCAGGTAAAGTCGATGTGCTTCTGACATGGCTTTATTCTGGCTCTGCTTTCTCATAAGGCAGAGATATCTGTGTAAAAAACAGGAAAAATTAATGTTGGGTTGGACCCATAACATAAATCATTCTGATTCTCCGAAGCTAAAAGAGAATAGGGGTTTTGACCTATCTCTGTATTTGATTATATTGTCTCATAATATTGAGACTCTCACATACATATATCATTGGAATTTTAATGCCACGGTTTAAGACCATCCATAGCGGAAATTAAAATGTCGATAACACTTTTGAATGTGAATTTGGTTTCTCAAAGAATATCTACATTCATTGGCAAAATAGTTGTATATATATTTTTAAACATATTATTTTAGTTCAAAGCCATGTCCCCTCTGACCACTGGGAAACAGCCTTGCAACCTCTCCAGAATCCAAGGACCACTGTGATCTTTTCAAATGGCTGATTTGGTTGAATTTTCCATTATCGATCAGGTGTTGTGCATTTAAGGATATTTTAAAATACCTACCACCATTGCCCAAAGCACTCATGCATATATGAGCCTGTGCGTGCACACACACACACATGCATGCATGCACATATGCATGCACATATGCATATCCACACATACATACACATGCAGTACACGCATGCACACATACATGCACACATAGACACATATGTACAGAGGCACAGGTACACACATACATGTGCATGTGTGCATGCACACACATACATACACACACAACATGCTAAATACATGCACGTTCACACACATGAACAACATCGTGAACTGAACCCTTAGAAATCATGTGGTAAAGCTGATCAAAATAAAAAATAATCAGTGAAAAAAATTACCAAGGGCTTGCCTCCTTAATTGGGAGTCTAGAATCAATCAGTTCCTTGTAAACTCATTATTTACATTTTATTCTGCAAATAAAATGGAAATTTCAACAAGCTTTCAACTCTACCTTCTTTATTTAAATCTTAGTTTGAAGTTCAAATCATTCTATTATCTCTACCCAAACCATCAACTTCACTGAAAATATGAACCATCATAAAATATAAATCCATAAAATTTAATATTACTATTTCTAATCTTAATATTTCTATCATAAAAATGTCTGTGTTGAGCATAGCACTCTAAATGTTGGAATATAAATAATCATCAATTTCATAGGAATTAAGTTATAAATATTAGTGTATATGTTCCCGTTAAATGCCAAAAAATACACACACACACATATATATGTATATGTATGTGTGTACCAATACCCTGATATGAAACTACGTATGCCTTTATTTTATGGGAATATATCAAAGATAAAGGGAATATATGTATACATATGGATATTAATGGAAATTTATATTGCCATATTAATGGGAATTTATTGAGAATTATCTATTATATACTTTCATACTGGCATATAAATTCCCATTAGTTTAATGGGAATTAAAGAAGAAATGAGTTTCCACTAAGTCATTCTTTTCTTTGCAGTACATATCCTGAACTTTTCATCTAATTAAATAATAATTCTAACTTAAAATGACAAATGATCTTGTTTTCATTTTGCTATTATATGAAGAACGAACCATTTTGCAAACAGAACTTTATAAAAAGAATCTGCAAAATCTATCAAATGTAGCAAATAAACAAGTTTTATTTTAAAGTGTGAGTCTAAACATTCGGTGCTGTGTCACTTATCATCATTTTTTTAAATATTCATGACACATTTTTGCTATCCAAATATAATTTCTGCTAGAAAAGAGAAGGTGTGCTGTCAATTTTTAATTACCTTTGAAATTGAGGCAACTAATAACACTTAGTTTTAAAAGACACCCATAATGTTTCGGCAGCAAATAAAAATAAAAATGTTGTTAAGAATCCGCTTGGTTAGAATCTGTCATGGTTAGGTTCAAATATTCTAAACAGATTCATAACCACAAACTACCTTTCCCCCCAGCAACAGAAAGGGTAGCAGAATTGTTTGTCCTTTAGTCTGTAGCTTCGAGTTAAACCTAACATGAGCAATCAATCCTTTAGCCATTCATCTCTCTCATGCATTCCTGATCTGAGAGAAGAACAGAATGTGATCTCTTTATTTGAAAACATCAGAGGAAAATGAGAGCTGGAGTCCTGCTGCTATGCATATACACTCAGCCTCTATGGCAGGATAACATTTTCATTTATAGCTGTCTAAACACCTAAAGAGCAAACAGAGATGCCAATTGGTAGCATAAAAAAGTTCTTGGATAGTTCATATTTGACAGATTTTGTATCCAAGCAAATGAAAACATAACCACATCTTTCAAAACATAGTATGCAATCCATAGATTGACAATGAGCACAACTTGTTTCTTGTGCTTGTCTTTAAGGCCTTTTCCACAACTACCTTTCAAAAATAATTCCCTGGGAATCTGTTTCATCTATATGCCTCTACCAGGAAAAGAGAGACAAATACATATATTGTTCATTGTATTGATGCACAAAGAATAATATTTAAGAATATACAACATCCTTTTTGTTGTCATGCCTGGGAATTTTTCTCTAATATTCTGGCTATTCTGTTTTAATTAGGGTACCAACCCCACCATACTGTCTTTTTATTATTGAAAACATAAGTACCTTCACTTTCAATAAAGACTAAGCTATCTTTCACCATTATGCACATTTCAGGTAGGACTAGACGCTCAGATGTAGCTTTCAAAAGAATTATCTGACTCAACATGATGGTCTCATATGCAGATCAAAATGTTGACTAGAATATCAAACAGTAAGCACATCACTAAATTCTTTTTACATCATTCCTATTTGACTGTTTAAGACATATGTATGTAAAAATAATATCAACTTTTGCATTGTATTGTGCCAGAACCCATTAACATTTTGGGTTTTATTGTGATGTTCTTGCATGTAATGTATGGGATATACATATATGACTAATAAAACCTAATAGTGATGCAAGTCTAATTTCCCTTGTCTTTCTTATTCTCACATGGTAACTCACCTATTTAGAAAGAACTGCCTCAAGGTAAGTGCTGGAAAAGAACTTAGAACTATGCTGGCAGATGTCTTTGATACTGAATAAGTACTATGAAGAGAGTGAAAGAAGTGGATTTCTGTCTCCACGAATTATTTCTAATTTTAGAAACAAAACATTCCTAAACCTTAACAATTATCCCTTCTTAAGCTAGAATATCCAACAAAACCATACAGAGAAAAAAATTCTCTGCTGTAAACTACACTGTTGAAAACATAGGCAGCTAAATTTACTTCTTGTCCATTTTTCAAAAATAAATGTTAAGCAATGAAATTTTTTGCAAGAAACAAGGAGTGCAATAGGTGATATTTAGAGCATACTATAAGTGGTTAGGCGTGATTTTCTGAATGTGTAAAGAACCTCAACATGAAAACATTCTGTGGGAAGAAAAATTATTTTAAAATAACATTGGATGACTACAGGTTGTCTATTATGAAGAGTTATCAACATGGACCATTTGAAAAGAAAAACCTATGTCCAAATATGAACAAATTTCTGTAGAGCATTATCTGATGCAGCTTCCTAAAGCTCACTTCTGTTATTCTTTCTCTGCTACTCACAACCTTTGAACAGAGTTCACTAACTAGTTAGGTTCCTTCATCCTAGATGTGGGACACCTATAAAAACTTAAAATGGACATCAAATATACCATTCATGCTAACTTTCGAAATAAATATCATGCCTTTAGAGTTCTATTCTTTTAAAAAATTAATAGGTGAATTATTATAGCATTAGAAAATATGTACATTGTATAAATATACATATACATGAACATGTATCTAAAGGATATAAAAGCTCCAGATTATGATTGCCAATCCATTTTCATGGACCTGTGCTAATTTTGTTAAAATACTCACAGAATTGAAAACTTGGGACTTAATGGGCCAAAGTCCAATCCATTCCCATGATATTTAAGGGCTTTCATACTTTGTGTGAATATATCCACTCTGCTATCAATAGATGTGTGGGTTGTTTTACAGTCTTAGATAATCATAAACAATGCCAGTGTGTACATATCTTCAGGAGAGAGTGGTTTGGTAAATCATGTCCAATGAGTTTCTGAAGGGACTTTACTCATTAGCTTCCCTCCAGCAACACATGAGATGTTCCCAGTGCCATCCATCCTAATCAACATTGGATTTGGTCACTTTAACAATTTTAGTCATCCTGGTGATATTTAGTGATATTTTATTAAGGGGTAATTTACATTTTTGATGGCAATCATGCTGACCATCTTACCTTTATTGGCATTAGGACACTTGTCTTTATAAAATGTTTATGTACCCTTTCTTTCTACTCTTTATTTGGTTGTAAGTTACGTTCTACTGACTTGTAGTTCTTTAGATCTTCTACATACAATCCTTCATTGGAAATGCTTTTGTAAGTATCATTTTTCTCACTCTATTTTTTAAAAATCTTTACTGTTTTAAAGGTCTTATCAGATGAATGAAAGTTCTGGATTTTAACGTAATCTAATTTTTCAATGACAGTTGCTTTATTTCCTGTTTAAGATATCTTTGCCTACTACAAAATGAAAAGAACATTCTTTGTTTTCATCTAAAAGCTTCTACCTTTCAGTCTATAATATATCTCAAAATTGCTTCTGTTTTGATAGAAAGAAGGCTTTGATGAGGTTTATGATATAAAGATTGATCTTCTGTTCTTGTTCCTTTATATTTCATGTAATTCATTTGTAAATTTCTTCAGAAAAGACCAAGGGACCTTTTGGATAAAGTGCTGCCTGCTGGGAATGGCCTGCAGTTTTGTTTGACTGGTGCGGAGGTTTTGAGAGCTGAATAATGGAAGAAAGATTAAGCCTGGCCACAGCCAAATTTTAAAGAACCTAGCATGTCCTACTTTATTCCATGGATAGCGGGAGCCATTGTCAACACTGAGGCAGAGAAGTCAGCTGGTTAGATTGGTGTTCTTGCATCAGAGCTAAAGCTGCTAATTTCTCCTTAAAACTAGATGGTGGTTTCTGAGTAAAATCAAAGCAAGAACACCACAATTTTGAGGTAGAGAAAACTGACAAAATTTGATATTAATATTCCCTGAAGTAGCATCACTGGAAAACACAAAACTCTGATGGATTTTCCTTTTTTTTTTAAGTGTTTTCACTATTTTGATTATATATTGAGGGTGTGGGAACCATTATCTTTTGAAGGTTAAGGCTTATAAAGATATAATTCACCTCTGCCCATCTGGAAAGCCTGAATCATTACATCCCAGAGGAAGAAGCCTGGTTGGTCCCATGGAAAGAGCTGTGTGAACTTTTTGGGTTCTGGCTGTCATGAAGGCATAAGAGACCATGTCAAGGTCATCCCATGCAAAGTCCTACCTGTGTCACAACCTTCCCAACTGCCCTTTTGCTGGGCCGACACTTCCTCCATTTGTCCCTCCCATTCCTAACTGCACCATTAATCCCTTCTAAGGCCAATTTTTTCTAATGAGAAAAAATTAAATTATGAAGATAAGAAAGAGAGAGAAATCCCTATGGGAATTTACAACATTAAGCTGCCTTCAACTCTCCTAGAAAAACACAGCAATTGAAGTTTAGCTGAATAATCTAGAAAGAGGTATCAGAGATAAACAAGTGGTTCCGCAAGCTGACCTCATCTAAATCTCTCCTTCCCTCCTTCCTCTCTAGAAAGGCAAAGGGCCCTCACATCCCACCTAGTTCCTCAGCCACTAAGCCTTGTTCCTGAGCACCCTTCTCCCTCTGACTCAGCATCCCCACGGACAATGCCCAAGACACATTCTGAAGTTGAAGCACAATAAAAATGTATAGCTCCTTCAACTCAAACACATGGAGAGCAATGGAAACTGGCTGTTGCTTTCCATGACCCACCACATGACATGGGTGCAGCTGGGGTTGGAAGGGACTCCAGTGCCTCACGTGCAGAGGAAGGGCTCAAGAGTGAGGTAAGCAGAGTAGGAGGTAAATGCTCCTACCTGCCTACCCTATAACTATTTGCAAATAAAAAGTGCTTTTGAAGCTATTGTGATTTAGATCTAAAATGTCCCCCATAAAGGTCATGTTTTAGACAATGCATCAAGGTTCAGAGATTAAAATATTGGATCATGAGGGCTGTAAACTCATCAGTGGATTAATCCATTTGATGGATTAATAGTTTGAATAGACTACCAGGTGGTAACTGTAGGCAGTGGGCATGGCTGGAGTGGAGAGGTCACTGGGGCCTGGGCCTTGGAACTAGCTCTGACCCTGGCCCCTTCCTGTCTCTTTGTCTCTCTGCTTCCTGGCCACGAGCTTTGCTCTGTCATACCCTTTGGCTATGATGTTTCTGCCTTGGAGCCTGCTAAACTGGACAAAACGTCTGAAAGAGTCAGGTATAATAAACTTTCCCCTTATAAATTGTGCTTGTCAGATATTTTGGTTACAGCCACACAAAGCTGACCAACAGAAAACACTCACCCTTTTAATGATAACAAAGACGTTAATAATGATACTGAGAACATTCATCAAGTACAAGCTGTTCAAAGTTCTTTATAATTATTACCTGGTTTAATCTTCACAGCAAGCTTGTCCGGCAGTACTACTAGAATCTCATTTTACAGAGGAGGAAATCAGTACTGAGGGAAAACAGTAGCCACAGTAACCCAGCTAGTGTGTTATATCAAAACTCCGCTCTCCACCTCTACATTAGAGTGCTTCTTTCAAAATTCATTCCCCAAGCATATAGTGACCTTCTACTAAAACGTAGATAAAAGTCACAAAGTCAAACATGTATATTTTATGTGCCATGAGCCTTTAAAGAAAGAAAAGCCAAGAAAAAAATTCACAGTATGAAGTCAAGGTCAGTGAAAGAGACAATGAAGGACGTAGGAGAAAAAGGGACTCATATGAGCAAGGAACAGGAGGACAGGCACCTCTGGGCTGAGACCCTCTCCCTTGTGAGAACTTCTCCCTTGTGAGACCCTCTGCTCTCACGAACATTCGGGATCCATTCATTTCCAACTAGCATTGGCCATCTTGCTGAGCACTAGAAACAGAGAGATAGAAAGACCTTTGCCACTTCCGCTTACTAGATATTTTAACCTCTCTGAGCCCATCTCTACCTAGCCTAAATCACTATTTGTTAGCATGCAGATTAAATTTGACAGTATTCAGAAAGCTTTCCATTAAAAAAAGAAGTGGATGTTTACTAATGCTAACATTTTAAGATGCCTGGACCTCAGTCCAGGTCCTCATTAGAATCATCTGATTGCTTTAAAATAAAAAAAGTTAAAACAATGCCTGAGCCAGCTCCAGATGAATCATCTCATTTTTGAAACTAAGGGTGCTACCTGGTCATGAAGACTATTTAAAAGTCTACCACATCCATGCTTTCTGGGTTGAACATTTGGAAGAACAAGTAGCTTGGCTTATGTGTTTGGAGGGGAAGAGATAGTCAAGGTGGGTCTCCAGGTATTGATGATTCCTGACTTTTGTAGCTGGTATAAGAATGGAGTAGAAAAGATGGGAAGAGATCAGGAGCATGGACATATTCTTCCTTAGGGACTTAAAAATGGTTCCCTTTAGGGAATATCTCAAACTCTTTGGAGTTCCTCCCCTCCTTGCAATCTCTTGCCTTTACATTTTCTTTCAACCTGGAGCACATTACAATCTAGAAGACACAGAGATCTGAATGGCTGCATTGTCCCAAGGACAAAACAATCAATAGCAGTGGCCCTTTGAGTGGTGCCTTATCTATACTCCAATCCTCATGCATGTTACTGGCATGTCAAACAGGGCCCGTGATATGAGGGCCCTGAGGATGCCCTCTGAGGTTTAGTTACCATGAAGAAAGAAAGAGCATCACTATGGCTGCAACCAGTCTAACGCACAGCCATCAATCTGTACTTGGCTAATATATTTTCAGAGAAGCAGTCATTGTGAAAGACATGAGCCCCTGGCAAGTCCGGGTAATTTGAATCAGCCCCTTAGTTTAACTTGCAACTAACTCGCTAGAAATGATTGAACGCTTTTCCTCTTCTCTGCTGTTTATGGAACAGAAGATCTGATCTGCAGCCCAAGTGGCCGGAAACAAAGAGCATTAATCTCATTGCCCACTCTTTAAACTTGCCAGTGATGTTATCTCCTGGCAAAAATTACTGGAGAATCAGTCGAACCCAAAAGCTGTTGAGGAAGCAAGTGCGCAGACTCCAGTGCCTTGTTCCCTGCCCTGAGATAAAACCAGCACAGAGGGTCTGAAACATTGATATGCAAGTCACTCTCAGGCTATGAGTCAGTTTTCTTCTGAAAGCAATTAGCAATTACCAGCATTTATTCAGTGAATAGGAGTCAGGCAAACAGGCAGACACTGACAGTCTGTCATTATCACACAAAAGAACCGCAGCTTTTATCCTCCCAGAGGAAGTAAGACTTACAGAACTCCTCAACTTTCAGGCTCACTCGCTTCCCAGACCTATCATTTGTTTCATCATCAACCTTAAAAATAATATAAAGTTCAACCATTTATATTAGAGGAGCTGCTTGCAGGTGCACCTCCCAAGGCTCCAATGCCACTCCAGAAAGCACTGGAAGAGACTGTAGAACATTGATGTGCCAGTCAACCCTCAGAGGGTGCCAAGGCTACACTCGCCACCCTTTGACTCCCTCCAGAGAGCGCCCTTCCCTCAAACTTCCTTTCTTCACCACACCCCAACTATCCAGATGTTGTTCTTTTCTGGTGTCTTGTCCACAGTCTCGTTGTGCCAGGGTGGTGGGCTAGGTTGCAGACAGTCCAGAGACGCAACCTAGAAACAGCATGAGAGACATAGGTTTATTGATGAAAGCTTCCGAGACATCAGTGACAGCTCCAAGAAGAATTCAGGGGTGACAGGTAACACGTGTCTCTCTAATGAATAGCCTCCTCTCCCTCACAGTGTTTTGTCCAGAGGTGACCAACTGAACAAGTGACACATATCCTTTCCACAGTGCCCTCAGTTCCATGCCAGTCCCCACTCAGAGAGGGGTTTTCTATGTTAGGCTGCAGAAGCAGCGATAGCATTAGCATTAGCTTGCTTAGTCTGCTTATCTGACCAGCATCCCAAGGAGCAACTATCTTGGTGCACATACAAGAAAGCAACTAACTACAGAAAATACCAACTTGTCCAACTTCCCAATGTGCATAAAAGACAGCCAGAGTCCTTCAAGGTAATAGGTATCTGAACTCTTCAGCCCAGACTGGCTCTCATTGTTCCCTTCATTTGGCGAGGTTTGGGGAAACAGGACATGGTGTTCTGCTGTGCCCCTTTGCTTTAGGGATGATACATATGGTCACATCAACTGAATTATTTTTTATCACATAGCAATTTTAAGCTAGCACTAGACACCTCCAGGACCAAGCGTGAACAAGTGACCCCGGCGTGGTCCCAGCTCTTCATTAGCAGACTGAGAGTAATGCAGCCAAAGCCAGTCTGGGATTCACACTCCCTGGTAGTCCAGAGATCAGATTCAGCACTCCCAAACTGGGATCCCTCCAGCTCTAGCAGACGCATGATTTGGAGTGAAACATTTAACAGACCTGAGCCTTAGTTTGGTTTTCTCATTTATCAAAAGGATAAAAGCTGCCTCCTATAAAGGAGAGAAGATGTTTATAAGTCATACTCCCTGGATAGTATAAGGCACCAGCTCGTCCAGCTGGTAAGTACAAATACCCCATGGGGCAGTTTCATCCCTGAGCCTCAGGTCTATATCCCCCAGGTCCCTCATGTTCAAAAGCCCAGTCCTCTCCATTTACTCCCTTCTGAATCACTGCCCCTTGGAGAACTTGGGAGGCGTGGGGATGACGGACTTCCAGGCAGCCCTGGTGCCTGTTTGTCTGAAGCGCTGCGTGACTTCCCCAGTCCACAAGCCTGAGTTGCTGCTCCGCCTTCTGCCTCTCAGGAGCAAGTTTTACAGCAGGGCCCATGTGGACCTGTGGCACCAGAAACAGGATGGAGCCGTTCCTGCCAGTGTGTCCAGCACTGGAAAGCAGAAAGAATGTAAAAGGCCCAACTCTGCATACCTGCAATCTCTGTGATACTCGGGTGCTACAGTATGTCCCCTCCAACCTGTGGCCCTCTCTAGAAACTTCCACCCTTATGCTGCCCAGGCTCTGATACTCCTCTCCCTCCCTCAGCCAGCCTCAGCTGAGATTCACCCAAACCCATCGAATAACCATGGTCTCATCTCAATTCCAAGCCTGGACCAGATCCTCTACATATTTTATCTAGATTTTATACCAATCAGATATTGATTTGAAAGAACTCCTTGAACATTCTCTGTCCTGAGTAGAGGACCGCCAGCCAGACTGATCAAGTCTCATTTGTAACATATCAAAAAGCATTGTCACACATATACATGCATATATACACATAATTGAATAGGTATAAGACATGCGCGATAGAAAATAGTTAGCATTATTTTGGTCACTTTTATATAGGGTGCCAAGTTGCTTGTGTTTTTTAAAATATACCTTGTATTTTTCTGAGTTCACTTCTCTGTACCTAAACTGAAGGGGTTGGGCCGAACAGATTTCATAGTGCCTTTCAAATTTCACAACTAATACTTAATCCCATATCTGTCTGATTTATTCAATCTTCTCACTTTGATGTCCTATGAACCATTTGAAATAATACTCATAAATACCAATATTTATTGAGCATTTATTATGTTTTGTCCCCCCTCCGTATGCACGCATGCATGTGTATGTGTGTGTACATGAATGTGTGTGCTTATTTACTTTTCTCAACAATCCAATAGCCATTTTGATAAAGAAGAATCTTAAGTGCAGAAAAGATAAGTGACTTGTCAAAATCACAGAGCATTACAGTGGTGAGCTAGGATATGAGCTTAAGCAGGCTGACTCCACCATCACACATGCTACCTCTTTAATGAACAGTAAGTAGCTATAAACAAAATCCTTTCCTAAAAATGTTTTTTTTCTTTGTCTCTGTTTACTTTTGCATGAATGGCAGCTCCACTCCTGTGGCACAGACGGGAATACTGGTGGAGATCTTGACCTCAGCCCCTCTCATACCCTAACAGTCCCCAGTCTCTATGGGCTCCATGCCTTGGAGGTCTCTGAAGTCCCCCTTTTCTGTGCACCCTTTCCCCTACCACACAGTCACCATCTATTAAAGTCGCAGGGGCTCTGACGGCCTCCCTTGCTTCTAGCCTTTACTCCTCCGTCTTCATTCAGCAGCCAGACACTCTGAGCATGCAACTCTGATTATGCCAATACCTCACTTCAAACCTTTCAGTGGCTCCCGGTTTGCCTTCCAGATGAATCCATCCTGTCCCTGGTTTAGGTCACAGCCTCCTTCCTTATCATCAGACCCAAACACAACCTACTCACTCTAGCAGAAAAACCATCTGTCATTATTCTGTATGCCTCGGTCTTGCTATTTGTTCCACTAGAGATGTGCTCCCTGCCCCTGCCTCTGGGGAATTGCCCTTTAGCTAATTTCTATTCTTTTCTTCCTTTCTTTCTTTTTTAATAAGGATGCCACTTTCTCCAGAAAGCATTTCAAGATCATGTGCCTGCCTGTGTTTCCCTTCCACATTCCCAAAGCACCCCATGCTTTCTCCCATCATGACACTTAACATGATGAATTGAAATTTCCATTTTTAGCTAGTTATGCCCTGTGCCAGATTCTCAACTTGAAAGCAGGAAGAGCAGTGTGCAGAATAAATTCACCACTTCCAGGGAAGATGGAGTAGATGCACTTTTCCCTATTTCTCCCATAATATACAACTAAAAGTTGAAAACAGAAAAGCAAGAAAGAAAATCAGTACAATAAAAGATAGCAGTCTGAAAAGAAATTGGCAAAGCTTAAGCAGGACAGACAAAGGAAAAGGGAAAGAAAACACACGTTATCCATACAGGAATAAAACAGGGGTCACAGACCTACAAATATCAAGGAGATAAGAAGAAATATTATAGAAAACTCAACAAAAGTAAGTCAGGCCATTTATGAGAAATGGACTAATGCCTCAAAAGTCACAGACTACAAGTTTCCCAATATCGAAGCTAAGAATGTTTCCCTGAATAATTATATTACATATTTAAAGAAAAATTAATATCAAATCTATACAATCTCTTCCAGGAAATGTAAGAGTAAAGAGCTCTCCCTAATCTACTTTCTGAAGCTACATATATGTTGATACTAAAGCCAGATAAGGATATACTAAAAAAACAATTATAGACCAATATCCCTCAAGAATATAGAAGTGAATATTCTTTTTTTTTTAATTTTTTTTAGTTGTCAATGGACCTTTAATTTATTTATTTATATATGGTACTGAGAACAGACCCAGTGCCTCACACATGCTAGGCAAGCACTCTACTACTGAGCCACAACCCCAGCCTGAAGTGAATATTCTTAACAAATACTAGAATAAAGTTCAGCAATACATGAAAAGAATTATAAACTACAGCCAAGTGGAGTCTATTCCAGGAATGCAAGACTGGTTTGATATTCAAAAATAAGTCAAGTATTCTACCATATTAACAGTTAAAGAATGAAAATCATGATAATATTAACTACTGCAGAAAATTCATTTGACAGAATTCAACACACATTCCTTATAAAAGCTGTCAGAAGAAAAGAATAAGTGGGAAAAAACAATTTCTCAATTTGATAAATAATACCTACTAAAAAACTTCAGCTGCCATTACACTTAATTGTGAAAGGCTGAATGAGTGCCCTCAGTGAATGGGAGCAAAGCCAGGGCATCCAGCCTCACCACTCTTACCCAGCATTATGCTGGAATTCTAGCCAGTACAATAAGAGAAAAGAAGGAAATAAAAATACAAGCTATACAGTCCAGAGAAGCAAAAATTAAAACTTCCCATTTGCAGATGATATGATTGTCAATAAAATTCTAAGAAATCTTTTCAAAAATCCATCTTCTAGAATGAATAAAAGTGTTAAGAGAAATCATAGCATTCAAGATAAACATACACAAAACCAGTTGTATTTTACATACTTGCAATGAACATGTAGTCACTGAAACGTAAAATACAATCACATTTACAATCACTCAAAAAATGAAATTCTTAATTGTTAGTCTACCAAAAATGTTCAGGATTCATTTTCCAAAAACTAAAAAGCACTCATGACAGAAATCAAAGACATCTAAATAGATGGGAAGTCATATCTTGCCTATAGGCTAGAAGACTCAATCAACCTAGTCAAGATGTCAATTTTCCACCAGATTGATATACAGGATTTTGTACAATTCCTATCAAAATCCCAGCAAGATATTTTATAGATATAGATTCTAAAATTTACATAAAAGGGCAAGAAACTAAAATAGCTAAGACATTTTGAAAAGAATTGGGAGGAAGCAATCTTCCCTATTTGAATACTTATTTACATATCTACAGTAATCAGGGGCTGCATGGTACTGACACAGAATAAAGACACATCAAATAATAGAAGAGAGAACCAGAAATAAGCCTGCATAAATACACCAAACTTGTTCTGGACAAAGGTTTGAAAGCAAATTTGATGGAGGAAAAAGCATTTTTAAACAGTGGTACAGGAACAGTAGGATATCCATAGGGGGGGGAAAAAAAGGAACATTGATTCATACAGTTTATAAACATCACATAACATCACATACAAAAGTATCACACATTCCTTCATAAAATCACCTAATGATAAGGCATCTTTGCCAAGCAGTGTCTTCTTAGAGAGATGATTTTTCTAACTTGGATATCTGGATGAGGAAAAGTGGGAGAGGAAATATCATACACCTACTCTGGCCAACAATTTGTAATGGCAGGTAAAATATACTCAAGTCCAACCAAAGTTTTTGAGTTATGTAAGAAAGACTTCTGTAAAGAATGCATAAAATCAGTGCTTGTGATGTGTTGTGTAATGGAAAACAAACGATTCTGATCTTCACTCTTGGACGATACATTAACATGATGGCATGGGGAGAAAGAGCATTTACATTCTGATTCTTTTTGAGCCTGTAGAAGCACAATAGCACCTTCAATCTTTTGTGCTTCCTGGGGACCTTATGCAACATGGAACAAAAAGTGCTCCCGACATGGAAAAGCCATGCGGAGACAGTGCCTTATGTTAGGCTACCTAAAGAGACAGCCAGATACAAGGACTTCTGTTAAAGCAACAACGTATTGAGGAGGGCTCACAGAAGGGGTGTTGGGAAGCAGGATGTCGCAGGGGAAGAAAGCTCATCTCCGTTAACAAAGTGATCTGGATAAAAATGAGCTTCAACCTAATCTCCAGGGAAACTCTGGAGTAGACAGTGCACCATGGAACTGGTCCTATCTTGAAACAACGGCAACAGACTCTTGCACCCTGTGAAAAAGTGTTACTGGTCAGTAGCTGCTGGGGGAGGGACAGGGAAAGGGAGCAGGACATCCTCTCCAGGGAGGAACCTGCTATACAATCACAGGTCAAGCTCTGGAAAAGAGAGCTGTGGTGAGCTGTGAGCAGCCACCATTCACTGGGGTTTGGTCCATCACCCTGCATCCCCCAAACAGCCAGAGACTGTGCCAGCTATCAACATGCAGGTACCATGAACACTTGATTTGATAACATTGGCCCCATTTAACCTGTGTGTATGTGATTTCACATTCCAGGAAAGTCTTCCTTTTCATATAAAATCATCTTCCCTTGATATAATTCAAGTCACCGTATGTATGACACACAGGACTTTCAAGCTTGTTGTTTAAACTTTGAAATTCTGGAGTTTCTAGGAGGCATTGATAGGTCACAGGGATCAAGCAAGATACCTGAAATGGAGATTTGCAGTAAGTGCATAATGTTCAGGTCCTGCTCACTGGAACCTGTGTATATATTCCAAGGGGAATTGAGGCTGCAAATCACCAGGCCTGAATATAGTCAGTTGAGCCGATTTTGACCACATGGTCCTTGAAAGAATCAGTCTGAGGAAGATGTAACTACAGAAGAAAGGCACAGAGGGTTAGGAACATGGAGGAAAGGGACCTGGGCAAGCAGTGTGTGTGGTCTCTAGAAGCTAGAGAAAGTAATGGAATCTCCCCTGGAGCCTTCACAGAAGATGCAATCCTGCCAATGCCCTGATTTCAATCCAGGGAACTCCATCTTAGCCTTCTCACCTCCAGGCCACTAAGGTAAAAACTTGTTTAAACTGTTAAATCAGTGACCATTTGTTATAGGAGCAAGAGGAAACTAATACAAGGCTGTTCTAGAAATCAGGAACACACTCTATCTAGGTCTTTTTCTGATCCCTTTGGTATAAAATGTTGTTTACTGCTTGCACATGGGAGCCAAGAATCTTTGGTGATGGCAGAATGGAGAAAAAGGAGGATTCAACAGGTGGAGCCAGAAAACTGGGAGAGAAGGTAGAAACACATGAAAACCCACACGTAGACAGATATAGGGAGACATGAATCACATCTGAATGCAGGTTAGCCTCCTCTGATCAATGGATCCAAAACACAGGCAAACTATTTAGAGATTTCAATATTTTCTTTGTTCACTTTTCCCAAAAATGTATCTTACGTGACTTAAGGAGCTTTTGTGCCATTGGTGGTAACTTTTAAAATCTGCAGATCTTTAAAATTACCGGAAACAAAAGGTAGATGTCCAGTAATGATAAAAGGTACTATAACATGCAAGTCAAATTATGTGGACCAATGGCAATATAATTCCATCTTTAAAGTTTCCTGGACTGTATTGTCTTGGTGACTACCACCAGAGGGCACTGTAGCCTTTGTGGAACATCACCACAGGGCCATTTACACTTCCCAGTTCCTCCTCCCGATCTGAGCAAGCAACAGAGCAAGGCAGAAAATAAACACCAGTAGTATATTCTCATTTTTCCCACATAATTTTACTAATACATTTTCTTTTGTTTTTATTTGCATCTTACAAGTCAACCTTAAAAACAGCAGAGGAAGTGAGCCATGCCCCTTTTTTTCCAGTTTAGTCAAAAGGGGTAGATGAAGAAAAAAAGCACAATGACATTTCAGGTATCATTTCCACGTGAGCATCTTGCTCCAAACACCATGCAGTGTTAAAAGTCACATCCCCATCATGCAAAGACATGAACATACATGGTGATTTTAAATCTTGGTTTTTATTCTTAAGTGTCTCCATGGAGCATGCTTCCCTTTGAACTAATGGTAGAGATTGTCAATACAGAGCAATTGCAGCTTCCCCACAGTAAGAGAAATGCAGAAACGACTTTTTCAACGTAGGATCCATTTGTAATGTTTTCTGTGTGGTGCTGTGGTTGTATGGGAGAGAATAAAGATGAACAGAAGAGAAAAAGAGATGTCTTCCTGTCTCACAACCTAGAAGCAAGCATCTGCTCAGTTCCCATTCCCTGGGACTGGGGGGGAGGGATTCTGCCCTTCCCCCAACACCACCAATTTCACATGTGTTGCAAAAATCTGGTGAAGACCTTTTACTTTTAATTACTTGTGATCAAGCTTTATGCATGTAATTTCTCTTGTGAGAGGAGGATATAAAAGTAAATACATTTGAATACCTGTGTCACCTGTCATCTTCTATTAGACTGAAGAAGAGATACATCCTAATGCTCCAGTTGGACACAGCAGTTTTTCACATAAAGTGACATTCAGATCATCAGCCTCTGTACCTAAGTTACTCACTAAATCATCTACATGGCTACATCAAAAAATTGCCTTTCTTTCTTGCAGAGGTATATGTCCATGAACTTAAATATGGCTTGAACTGGTACAGCACCTCCCCTCAAAAACTCAAAAGTACATTTTTAATTTAATCTGTTTCATCACTGTGATGTTGTTTGTGATTTGAAGTCTCCCTGAGGAAATTATAATGACAGAAGAAATTGAGAGAGGAAGGTCAGAGGACTAACCTCTAATCATTGAATTGGGTCTCTGACATCTGAGAGACATGCCTGAAAAGGAAAACAAAATATACTCTATTTATTTAAATATACTTCTTTCATCTGAGATCTCAGAGCACTAAAATTAGTAAAATCGTAAAATTTTCAGGAGGAAATAAAGAAGCACAGATGATAAGTTAAGCCCCATTTCACAGAGTGCCCACAGCAGGTGAAGGCAGGACATCAAAAAGAGTCTGTGCTCAGGGTCTGGAGCCTCTCAGGCTTCAGGGAGACTGATTTACACAAAGCCACCCTGACCGGCCAGGTCTATGTGGAGCCCAATGCCATAAGGGTGGATGATCCACATCAGACTGCTCCCTGAGGGCTCTGCTCCAGCAGCAATTTTGCAAGAGAACAGGCATGCAGGGAGAGACTCAGGTCCCTGTGCTCAAGCTTAAATTCTGGCCCCATTACTTGGGATTTGGGGCCATGCACTTCATTGCTTCAATAACCCACATTCATCCCACTTAGACTACAGGGTAACAGGAAGGGAGGTGGGGTGTGGAGTGCGGGTAGAGGCCTGCAGCACAGCAATTTGCAAACTAAAATGTTCTGAGTAAATAAAGGCATGGCTTCACACTTAAGCTGATTCACAGGTCTCCTGGAGTCATAGTCATTTTGTGCTTTAGGATTCTTTGTCAAATTTGGATTCCATCCTGAGTTGAGCTATAGTAACAAAACTAAGAATTCTGAAAAGCAACTGATACACTTCGAATGCAAGATGGATGTGGGATTCCATGTATTTGCAATGTACACAACCATGAGAGTCCCTATCAGGCTCTGGTCTGGGTCTATAGGCCCACAACAGAGGGAAGAAGTCATCCCACAACCCCAAAGCAGAGAGCTCCCCAGATCCTAATCCTTACAAGAGACACAGATTTGGAGTGACTGTACTGAGTTCCTCCCCTTCCTCCCAAGCAGCCATGCATGGTTCGGAGTCATTTCACTGCCACAGACTGTGGCTACAGGAGTGAGTGCAGGAGTCTCCCCTTGGGCCCCACGAACTACCCAAAATCCATTTGAGAGATGATCACTCTCCAGCAAGAAACTGGAAGTAGCTCAGTTTTCCCAACATCTTTTAAATTGGAAAAGTGACTTGAAGCCAAAGTATAACTTACCAGGTTCCTTTTATACTGAGTGCCATGAAAGTATCACCCACCCTTCTTCCCACTCCGCTCTGTCTTTCCATCCTCCTTTTAGTGACTATAGTGGAGGCTGGAAACTCAGAGAAGCAGGCTCCTGCTTCCTAACTCAACCTAGCATGAAGTAAAGGCATTTCTTTACGAAGGAGAAAAGACTAATGAGCAAGGGAACTGGGTCTAAAAAGATAAGGTGGAAAATCCTGCAGCTCAGTAGGACTTTCATTTGGGAATGTTCTGCAAAGTACATTTTAAGTACCAAAGCAGAAACTGCTAGGCCAACTTTCTCGAAGTGACTTGAACAATTAATTTTTAAGCCTCAGTCAAGTAATCTCATGGGTTGATTTAGCCTTTAAGTTTGAATAGTACTAAAGGAGTTCACATTAAAAACTCCAGTTAAATTCATGCAAAGCCAAAGTCAAACATTTAAATGTATCCACAAATTCTGGTCAAAAGTGTTTGAATATCTACAATTTAGGAAAAACCATTTGGAAGTTTATAGGTTAGTGTCGCAAACAAAATAACAAGTACAACCACTCTACAAAGCAGGCTGGAGATTCCTCACAACACTACGAATGGACCCACCATATAACCAGCTAGCCCACTCCTTGGCATTTATCCCAAAGCACTAAAATCACCATAGTTTACTGATCCATGCATACCAATGTTTATAGCAGTGCAATTCACAATAGCCAAGTTATGGAACCAGCCACGTAACTGTCAATAGACTCATGGATAAAGAAAATGTGGTATAAATACACAACGAAGTTTTTTAGGACAAGGAAAATGTGGTATGTACACACAATGGAATTATACTCAGTCATGAAGAATGAAATTGTTATTTGCTGGAAAATGGATGAAACTGGAGAACATCATGTGAAATTAAATAAGCCAGACTCAGAAAATCTGGAATGTTTTCTCCCATACGTGGAAGCTAGAGAGAATGAAAGAATAATGGAAGGGCATCTCTTGAAAATAGAGGGGACATCAGTAGAGTAGAGGTGGGGGACCAAGAGGGAGGGAGGAAGGGCAGGAAAAATAAATGGGGGAAAATATGTGCATGTATATATGAACATATCACATGCATTCCCACATATATGTAAACATGTGTGTGTGTATATATGTATGTAAATATATATATGCAACAATTTAAAAATAAATAAATAAGAGGAAGGCTAATAGAGTAGAGGGAGGAGATCAGGGAGAGGGAAGAGGGGAGGGAAGGTATTAAAATGGAGAAAACTATGTTGTATTCATTTATGAATATGTCAAAATTAATTCCATTATTATATATAACTACAATGCATTAACAATTTAAAATATTTAGCGGGGCACAGTGGCACACACCTGTAATCCCAGTGGCTTGGGAGGCTGAGGCAAGAGGATTGTGAGTTCAAAGCTAGCTTCAGCAACCTAATGAGGCCCTAAGCAACTCAGTGAGACCCCATCTCTAACTAAAATACAAAAAAAAGGGGGTGGAGATGTAGCTCAGTGGTTAAGTGCCCCTGGGTTCAAGCCCCAGTAACCCCCCCCCAAAAAATTAAATATTTTTATGGATCACAAGAAAGAAAAAAAGGCAGAAAATCAGTGTTGTAGAAGAAAGGGACAGGTGGTAGAGAGGTTCTAGGGGGAAAAATTAACCGAATTATATTGTTATATTGTGTGCACGTACAAATACATAACAATGAATCCCACCGTTCTGTATAATTATAATGCACCAATAAAAACTAGAAAAAAAAAGAACTGTGAAAAATCAAACCAAAAAAGAGGTGGAAAATACTTGGTCTCATACTATGATTTTTCTCCATTACATAATTTGCTTCCCTTCATACGTGGTTTACATTGTGAATCCCAAACCACCAAGCTCCTGAACACTGCTACCTCCTAAAACCTGCTAATCACAGAAATAATCAACCACCATTGCCAGAATAAAGAGGTTAAAGCACTAGACTCTCAAACCAGAACACCATCCCATCCCAGGACCTGGCTGACCCTTCATTCAGGCACATCTCTAAGCTTTATTCAGTACAAGAGTGTCTAAACCTTGGTTGAGCCAAACCAACTGACCGGGTCCCTCATCTTAGAGAAGTTTCCAGTACTTCAACTTGCTTCTTGTTTTGTGTTTTGTCTCTTTCTTAATGTTAAAGTTGAGGGGTTTTTGTTGTTGTTGTTTATAGAGTATGAAGACCTCTTAGGAAAGTTTGGGGAAATATTCAACAACTATTTTCATTTAAGGTCACAGACACAATGTCAAGCCACATTTCAATGCAATAAAATAAAATGTGTTATGCCCAACAATTTGCCAGCAGCAGGTAGGGTCCAAAATAGTTCTCAGCGGGTTGCAGTTATTATTATGGTGAGAAATCTTGTGATTAGTGAACAATTTCATATTGTTTCGCTATTGAGCTCTTTAGCAACAAACCCCACATTTCTATTAATATTTAGTCAAAATAATACATTAGTTGTGTTTCATTTGGCCTAGGGTTTATGGACATAAACAGCATAAACTTAAAGTTTATTTAATAGAAGGGGTCATCTAAGATGAAAGTTAAGGGAAAGACAATGAATACAGCAGTTTAAGAGCTCTGGAGAGAAATAGAGACAGAGAGAACCCAGAAAGTGAAAAATTATCAATACATGCCCCCACAGTTTTCTCACAAGATTTCCTGAGCATTCCTCATATAGTGCAACCTAACGCGAACAAATCAATATATATACTTCTAGAATCTATATGCTGAACAAAACATAGAATAGTATATCATCTTTTAAAACACTAGTAATTTGAACTTCTATAAATATATTTAAATAAAAAACATAGATGGCTATTCACAAAGCACACAGTGACACATGAGCTTACAAAAATAAGATAATCATGTTGAACTCTTTAGTTTTTGATTCCCTCACTTCTAGTACAGATACGGAAACAATTCAGATGCCAGAATCATCTTTCCAATATTGATCCCAGGAAAACTGGATATAAATCCATACTGTTCATGGGGACCGAGCCAAGGACAAAAGCAGCAGTAGGTTCCTTGCTGGGCCTGTTAGTACCACTACGGTCATGTAGGAAAACCAGGGAGGAGCAGTGGTCACCAACTGTGAGGAGTAGTTTGTTTTTTCTAACTGCTGTGAGACAAAGATACATTAATCATATCCTCCAGTCTGGGTACATGTGAAAATACCACTGCAGTCCTGAGCCAGTGGAACACAGCACACACCCCCTCCTTGGGTCCTCCTACACGCCACTCTTTATAAAGTATTTCTCAACAAGTGGAAAAAGCACCACCTTTCTATACCAATGGCAGAGAATTTTTGTTCCACAATCCCACTGTGACCTGTCTGAGTTGCTGCTATTCAAAGTGCTCCTCCATTCAAAGAATGATTTGGATAACTCTGCGGCCCATAAAGGTAGAGAAGGTGCATGCTTCTTGGGGGGAAGAAATGATACTTCTATGACTCATTATCCCTAGTAAAATTGGATCTTTTGTGCACAGTACATTGTGATTCTCTTGAAAGCAGGGGACACATCCCACCTAGAGCCTACTATCTTCACCAGCTCCCAGTAGGAACACAAAATCAAGTCTGCTCAGCTGAACCCAATCACTCCAGTCCCGACGATGGTGAGACTCAATGGGGAACCAGAAGTCCTGCTGCATCTGGTGACTGTCTTCAGCTAAGCTGCAGAGGGGGACTTCAGTGTCCCCTTCAAAGAGAAACAAAAGCTCCTGCAACATTTTGTAAAGTTGCTTGCAGTAACATACAAGGAGAGAGAATTCTGGCATTTTCTTAGATAGAATTTTCCAGACAGGCAGGCGAAGGGGGCTTCTTGAGTTCCTGTGGGGCACCTTCAGGTTCAGCTGGCGCCTGATGCTGCTGATAGATGTCCTGGATCAGGAGGGTGTTCATGACCTTCCACTCTCTGTACTTCCTCGCTGTCAGTTTCGGATCGTCCAGCAACTGATTGATCATGGCCAGATCATGTTCTTTACACTGCCCAGGCAGAAAAGAGGGAATACAGGGATATGTCGTGAGTAACTTAATTTCAATAAATCATCTTCACCGACCCTCTGCAAAGGCACATGTACATTTAATTATCATAAAATTGTCAAAGTGATTTTACACATTAATATTTGAATCATTGCACCAGACCTAAGCAATTTGACACAATATCTGTTTATATATGCTGGCCCTAAAGAAGTTAAGTATCTTCACAGGAGTTAGTGGGAAAACCAGACAGGAAGCCCAGATCTTCTATGCTGCTCTTACCTGATCTGTCCATGACTATACACCTCAGAAATGATCCTGTCTTGGTGTGAGCATAACTGCACACCTCCAGAAGCTTATAATTGTATGCAAAACATTTCATTGACCACCCAAACTTCACTAAGAAAAACTAAGACAAACACTTTAACACATAAGGTAACACAAAGTATGACTTCTAAAATTTTTCAGTTATTAAATTATCTTGATTTTGATAAATTGCATTTAATTAACATTTATAAAATAAACATGCAAGTTATCTTTTCAGTCAAAGAAGAGATACCCAACCTCATATCAAAGCAATATGTATTCCAATAATGCTAACAAAGTAAAAAATCCATTAGTGCTATTTTATCTGCCTCCTCAGAAAGCAGTGATTCATATTTTTTTTTAATTGTCTGCCTTGGGTTACAGTTTTCTGAGTCAAGGAATGGAGTGAAAAATAATATATATCATTTTCCGTACTAAAACAAGTAGATCACTCAGCTCTGACAATTTTATCTCAAGCAGTATTCTCGGTCCTTATGATTATAATCCAGATTTTGGA
Source organism: Xerus rutilus (assembly GCA_028644305.1). Lineage (NCBI taxonomy): Eukaryota > Metazoa > Chordata > Mammalia > Rodentia > Sciuridae > Xerus > Xerus rutilus. The sequence continues at coordinate 10,631,421 of CM053406.1, read as the reverse complement.
GGCACAGTCCAGTATACCACACTTGCTCTGCCACGACAACCTCCTAAGTGAGGGCCCTGCCCCAGTCCCCACTTCACATCCACATTCTGCATGGCAAGGCAAGGATCTGCCCACATGCTGAGGCCTCTGGATGATTTCCCTCAGTGTCCCAGGCCGCTCACCACCCTTGGCTCTCTTTGTTGATACCCCCCCCCTTCCTTCTCCCTTCTTCCTCTGATAGTGTTGATGTGCAAAGGCTAGTTCATACCTCCATGATGTCCAGCTGCATCAAGAACCTTCCTCACTTTTCTTCATCTAATGGACTCTAACTTCCAGAGCTGCTTTCACATGGAACACCTTCCAATCTTTCTTTACCCAGTTTTTCTATTTTACTCACACATCTAAGCTCACTTCAGGCATCATGTTGCCCAGAAAACCCTCCCTGGACTCCCCAAATTAGATTGTGAAGCTTCTTTGTTTTTATATGCTCATGCCATCCAATGCTCTGAACCTGCCACGGTTCAAAGATGCTCCTGGATCTGCCACGCTTCCTATTCCAAAGCTTCAAGAAGGTGACAGGGGACATATGCTTCTCATCGCTGCACATCCAGCACCCAATGCAATGCCATGTGCCATGCCCACACTCAGCACCTTCCCACTAGGGAACCACTAGGGTGGTTCTCTGCCCACCCCAGGGCAGCATGTGTAGCTAGAACTTCCCAACCATGCTCGATGGTCTCCCTTCAGATTCAGGACCACTGCCAGAAAGAGGACTTTCCCTACTATCCAGTAATCACACTTTCACTTCCCTTTTCTCTGTCCCTCTCCAAAGTGACTGTTTCAAACTTGTCACCTCGCTGGGCACAGTGGTGCATGCCTGTAATCCCAGCAGCTCAGGAGACTGAGACAGGAGGATCCCAAGTTTAAAGTCAGCCTCAGCAACTTAGCAAGGCCCTAAGCACCTTAATGAGACCCTGTCTCAAAATAAGAAATGAAAAGGGCTGGAGATGTGGCTCAGTGGTTAAGTGCTCCTGGGTTCAATCCCTGGTACCAATTAAAAAAAAGAAAAAGCCCTTGTTATCTCATCTTGTAGCAGCTCCTGCACCTCACTCACAGCTGACGACCTTGCTCTGTATTTTCTGAGGCAATAGAAATAATCAGAAAAGTACTCCCAAGTTCCTGTCACTCACTGCCTACGTCAGCACAGATCCACGCTGGCTTCCCTCCTGTGCATACAGATGAAATGCCGGTGCTCCTTGCAAAGCCAGTCCCTGCGCGTGGGCACTGTGGCCCCTGCCCTCCTGGGACTCGTCAACTTCCCACCTCTGCCACGTCATTCTGCTGGCATACATGCACACTGTTTGTTCTCCCACTTTAAAGTTTCCTCTGACCCCAATCCCTGTCCTTATCAGTGCTCCATTTTCCTCCTTGTCCCCCATGTCCCTGTGCTCATTCTTTCCCAGACTCACTCCTGCCAGGTTGCTGCCCCCACCATCCCACCAAAACTGCTCCTGTGAAAGCCAAGAGTGAGCTCCACGTGGCTAAAGTCAAAAACAGTGCAGCATGAAGTAACCAAAGAGGGACAACAAGCAGGTGGTCCAGGACCCAGCAGCAGAAGAAAGAAAGGGTAAGTAGATCAGAAGAGGGATGGTTCGTGGAAATCAGGCGAGGCCCAGAGAGTTTTATTTTTTTTTCTCTGAGTCCTCAATATTTATGCTTCAAAAAAAACTTTCAAATAAAATATAAATAAATAATAAGCTTTCTTCCTCTGATAGCACCCCAGTGCTATTAATATGAAGTTATTTAGAGAGTTTTATTTTGTTCTAAAGAAATTTAGACATCTGCTTCAGAGGGAGATCTTAATATTTTATTGAGAAAATTTAATAAGGTCTTTGAAGATTAATAAAAAGTTGGGAAATTGATTTTTAAAAGAATGAATTAACTGCCACTTTAAATCTGATAAAAGTTTTTGGGAAATAGTTAAAGGTCTCTAACTTTGGGAATGAGGTTAACATTTCTTTTCTTTTCTTTTTTTTTTTTTTTTTTTTTTTGGTACTGGAGATTGAACTCAGGGGCACTCGACCACTGAGCCACATCCCCAGCCCTATTTTGTGTTTTATGTAGAGACAGGGTCTCGCTAAGTTGCTTAGCGCCTCGCTGTTGGTGAGGCTGGCTTTGAACTCGAGATTCTCCTGTCTCAGCTTCCCTAAGTGCTGGGATTACAGGCTTGCACCACTGTGCCTGGCTAAGGTTAACATTTCTCATATGGTTTCTTGCTCTAAAGAATCCAAATTTCTTGCTATTTGAGTGAAATCTGTATTAGATCTTGTACAGATGAAAGAAAAAAACTATGGACAAGAATACAGAAGCAAGCCAGGCACTGTGGCGCATGCCTGTAATCTCAGTGAATCAGGATGCTGAGACAGGAGGATGGCGAATTCAAAGCCAGCCTCAGCAAAAGTGAGGTGCCAAGCAACTCAGTGAGACCCTGTCTCTAAATAAAATACAAAATGGGGCTGAGGATGTGATTCAGTGGTGGAGTGCCCCTGAGTTCAGTCCCTGGTACCAAAAAAAATTTAAAAAGAATATAGAAATAGGAAGTTAATGAAATGACAAACCTTCTGAGCTCCTTCCCAGGCAAGGCGCCCTGAAGGCCAGAGCATCATGCAGTGGTGGCCCTGTTCCTCCTGGCTGGTGCAGGAAGCTATCAAAGTCTTTAAACTACTTTGCCAAGGTCCACCTTTCTTCCTGGCAGGCAAGCAAGGTTTCAGGATCACCACAATGCCAGGAAAGAGAGAATGTGGGCTTTCCATTTTTACTCCAAATATTCAGTTCATAGTCTGACTCAAGACCTAAGCATGCCGGCAAAGTGCCCACCAGAGCAGTTTCCGGGAAGACAGGGTTCATTCCTTGTGAAATAGGCCAGAGTAACTGAGACAGTTTCATTCAGACCCACTAGTCATTCTATTAAGCAGTCATTTTAAGATAAATGAATTCAAAAGTCCATGACTGTTGAGCTAGCAGAAATTCCAAAAGATCTCCATTTAGTATATGACATAACAGTTTGCTCAGCTTCTAAGAATTTCCCAAAAGAGTATGCATTCCAATATAATCCCAGTGAAGGTATTTTTATTTATTTATGGAATGCATCTGTTACTAACATAAACATTATTGCTACATTTTATTTTTTTCTACATGAAACTGCTGCTTTTGCCTCACCCCATTCCAGCTTTGAAGTTTTCTTTCTTTTTTTTTTTTTTTTGTTGGTATTGGGGATGGAACCTGGGGCACTCAACCACTAGGGCATATCCCCAGCCCTTTTTTGTATTTTTTATTTAAAGACAGGGTCTCACTGAGTTGCTTAGCACCTTGCTGTAGCTGAGGCAGGCTCTGAACTCATGATCCTCCTGCTTCAGCCTCCTGTGCTGCTGGGATTACAGGCCTGCACCACTGATCCTGGCTTGAAGTATTTTTTTAAACCAACATTTTATTGCAATGCCACATACACAGAGAAAAGTGCACAGATAGAAAGGTGCGTGTTCAACGAACTATCATGAGATAACCACATCCACGTAACCATCACAAGGGTCAAAAAAGGACAGCACTTCTGAAGCTCCCCTTGTGCCCACTCCCAACCAAATCCTCCCCTCCTTCAGGAGCAAGTGCTACACTAACTGCTTTGAATTTTAAAAAATAGCTAAACTATTACTATTACAGCTTTACAACATGAATAATCATGTATGCCAATTTATGTTTCCCCATTGAATAAGCTGGTATGCTTCATTTTTGTTTGCTATTTGTTTTTCACCAAGGCCAATTGCCCCATTATCCTGTCCTCTACCTCCTGACCTTGATGGATCCACATGGCATGGGTTACTTTCATCAGGACCTAGAACTGCACTTTCACAAGACCTAAGGGATCTATGGAAAGGGCTTCTCTCCTCAAGTGAACAGAAGGCAGTTCAGTTGTCCATGGAAGGCAACCCCAAAATGGGGCCTAACGTCCCTGAATCCCGAGACTCATCTCCTTGTGTAATCCCCTCCCTGAGTAGGGGCCTACCGAATGACATGCTTTTCTACTAAACAGAAGACTACAGAAATAATGGGATGTCACCCTGAGACTGGTGCTAACTCATGTTGCTCATTTACTCTTGCTCTCTTGTTCACTCTGAGATAAGCCAGCTTCTAGGCTGTGAGCTTCCTAGGAAGGAGCTCATATGGCAGGGAACTGAGGGTGGCCTCCAACCAACAGTCAGAGAGCAAAGGACACCTTCTGCCCAACAACCTGCAAAGAACAGAAACTGGCCAACCACCAAAAGAGAACTTAGAAGCAGATCCCTCCCAGGGGAGAAATGAACACAGCCCCAGGGGACACCTTAGACATAGCCTCATGGCCATGTTTATTCACAGATGCAGAAGCTTGTCCAAGCTATTCCCAAATTCCAAAACCACAGAAAGTCTGACATAGTAAATGCTTATTGTTCACATTGCTATGTTTCGGGGTAATTTGCTACCTAGCAACAGATTACCTAGAAATATACTGGGAGAAAAGAAACAGTTGCTGAATTCATTGATGACGTGGCCAAAGTGTACAAAGAGCCAACTGTCACAGAGGGCCCTGTGGGCTTCTTTGGTTGGTACATGTCCCTGTGAAGATCTGACATCTTCTGTCCCTTGCTCTATGGAGAGTCAGAGGCTACAATCTCTTTCCTGCAAATGGTCCACACTGTCCCTGCTCACCTGAGCCTCTATCTCCTATTTTCCCAACATGGGCAGTGGTGGATCTTCCACTGGTAGACACTATGCTTCCTGGAAAGCCCTTCCCTTTCCTTCCTGATATTCATCCCTCACTGACCAGCTGTCATTCACTGACCTGACAGTCAGTCACTTCCTTTCTCTGGGTACCAAACCCCCAAGATCATATCCACCGTAGTCACAGCACATTGCATTTTAGCTGTGTTTTTCTCTCCTTTTTCATTTGCCCAGGGTTTTCTACTCCATGGCCACAGTGACCTAGAATAGTGCCTGGTACACAGTATGATTCAGGAAATGCTATTCGATGAGAAGTTATTTACTCATCTCGGTTTTTGCAGACAAAGAAAAATAGACAATAAAATTCCAATGTCCTATGGCATAGTACATTGAATGACTCACCACATTAATCAATTCTGTACGCACTGTGGAATGAATGCTAGGAATATATTTCCATCATTTAATATTACAGAATTTCTCTGCACTTGGAGTTTCTTTACTATACAATTAAAAATACACTTTTCCTTTTATTTTCCAGCTTCATTTTTGTAGCTTTTGGGTGCTATTGACCTGCTACTGACTGGAATATCTGACTAACAAGAGCCATTCAGGCACATCTTTGTAGCCTTGTTCTTTTGATTGCTGACATTTCTTCCAGGAAAAGGACTCAGATTCTTAAAGCAAAAAGACATGAGCAAAACAGAATTAAACTAAAGGATCTATCAAGGCTTTTCAGAATCAACAAATCTTCTGCTAATTTAGGACTATTTTACAAAGTCTCCTGGCTTCCTCCTGCTCATGTTATAATCTGAGTGTGAAGGCAAGATGCTTTTGTTATAAAGAAGCATTTTAGTTATAGGAGACCCTGAAAATAGCTTCAGTACTTCCTATCCATGGTCCCTCTCTCCCATTGTGAAAACATCTGCTACTCTATTACCACAAGATGTCTACGGCTCACTGCCCAGCTCTCATGGTGTTACTTGGCTGCTGGTCCTATAGCTGAAAGTCTTTGCTATCCCGGAAAAGGAGGACTTTTCTCCCAGATATAGCCCAGAATAAGTGCACCCTCAAATGAACCAGGTGAAAACCCAAGAGCTGATTCATGTTACTGTCTATTATCACCCACTGCTAATTTCTGTCTGTTGTCAACAGTTAGTGAGCCAGGTACTGTTCTAGGCAGAAGGGCTATAAAGACAATGGTGGCCCATACGCATGGTCTCTGCCATCTAGGAGCTTCACATGTGAAATTTTATATCACAGTGAAAGTAAAATGAAGGCCTACTGTGGGAAAACCACCATGGGTGTGAATGTCCGAGTGATTGAAGGATGTCCAGGGTCACCTCACTCTCTGAAGATTGCATTTACCCTTTCTGCCCTTGCCTCCCCCCACCCCACACACACACACTGTTATTAGATGAACCTCTGCAGAGCCAGGCATTCTTTGCCTCAAATCCACAGAGTTCATTCACAATCTGAAACTGTCTTACCTTTAACGTGCTGTTTAAGGTTCGAATTTTGTGAAGTTTCTCATTGATGGATGGGTTCTTGCACCGTTTAACAAAGGACTTCCTCAACTCCTTTTTGGTTGAAGGCCGGCGGTCCCCAAGAGGAGACAGACTCGCTTGCTCTAATGATTTGTAAAGTTTCTCCATTTCATCGTCTTCAGGTGCTTTTGTTTCTTCTGAGAAGAAGAAAGAAGAGGAAAAGGAGGAGGAGGAGGAGGAAGAAGAAATGGAGATGGAAAAGGGAGAAGGGAGAAAGGAGAAGGAGAAAAAATAACAACATCAGTTAAAACAAGAAGAGAACATTAGCCACTGTGGTCTCAAAGTGGGGGCCCTACCCACACTATCATCTCAGACTCAGCTCTAGAACTATAAGAAAATGTTTTTTTTCTTGTCTAAGCCAGACTCTCTTTGAACGCTCTGGAGAAGAAACTGCTCAAGGTCCCCCTTCCAGCCTCTGGTGGTTCCTCCCTCGGTTTGTGGCAGCTGAACTCCAGTTCACATGATGTCTTCCCTGCCTGCATGTCACTGTGTCCAAACCTCCCTTTGAATAAATACACAAGCCATATTGGAATAAGAGTCCTCCACAATGCCCTCATTTTAGTTACTGAAACTGCAACAACGTTTCCCAATAAGGTCACCTTCTGACATACTAGGGAAAGGCAACTAGGACTGCAGCATGAGTTTGGGTGAAACGTAAGAGTCCACTTGCTGCCCCCTCAAAATTCACTTCCTTTTCACATGAAAAATATCTTCACTCCAGTCCAATATCTCCTAAAGTACGCTTTCCAACATCAACTCTAACACCAAAATCTCATACCAATGTCATCAAAGTCGGGTATTGGTGAGATCCTGGTACAAAATTCCTCTCCAGCTTTGGACCTGTGAAACTAGATAAATCATCTGCTTCTAAAACACAAGGTGGAACAAGCAAGCCCTATAAGCTAATACACACTGTCAACTTTGGACACCCAGCCTTAGATGACCGCTGGGTGTCCTTCTCGGAACTGCCCTTTGAGAGGGGATGCCAGCCTGCTGGCCTGTGGTTGTGAGCAGGGAGTGGCCATTCGTCACTCTGCACACATGGTCCTCCCCTCTCCACCACACCTTCCCCTCCCCAGCCCACATGAAGTGACTAGACTAAGCCATGGCAGCCCACAGTGCCAGTGACTGTCAGTGACTCAGTGATGAGCACAGGACTCAGGTCAGGCCAAAGGGGCCAGGAAGGCTCAGTTCCAAGACTTTGTTTCAGGGGTTTCAGAGAAGCATCTCTCTTCCTTTTTAAACAGAATGCTGTGGTGATTTGAGCTGGAAGTTTCCAGGTGGCATCCCAAGAACAATCGAGGTAATCCATCCTGAGACATGGCTTTTGATGAGACCACTGGTGCCTTCTCAGCCTGTGGGAGCCAAACTGTCACCTTGATTAAGTTACTCTGGGTATGGGTTTCAATCCTGTACAACTGTACAGGCCTCCAGTGATGTCCAGGTTACCCAAAGAAATTCATCTCTTGATGCTGCTTTAATTTCTCTCACAGAATTTCAGTCATGTATTCTTTCATTCCCTGAAAATAATTCTGAGAAAGATCCACAGAGAGATTTCTTTTCCCACCATGTGCTCTTTACTGCTCTTATGCTTTACATCCTGTCCTGAGAACAAACTTGAGAGCCCTACACAAGTATGGCCTCAAGAGAAAGTGAACAAAATAGGCTCTCCAAGCAGAAGAGAGAAGTATAGAAGGGCATTGCAAAAGCCCAGAATCAGGCAAACTTCATCCACTTTACAGTTCACTCCACCTAGATTAGGAATCCTTAAGCAAGAATTAGCTTTCTTCCACCAACCCCAGAAAGTTACCACGAGTGTTCCCAACAGTCTTAAAAAATGGAGAGCAAAGATACTGGATTAACTTTGTCATTGACTTAAAGTACTGAACAGTACAACCTCTTTGTTGTCTAACAAAAGTAAGGGGGAAGATATTTAAAACTGTAGCTGTAGCTGAAGATAATTAGGCTTTTTGGCTCAGACTAGGTGCAAACCTCAAAAGTGGACCTTTTGTCTATAAGAACATGAAAAGATGCTCCACTTCACTGATTATTAGAGAAATGCAAACCAAAACTACAATGAGATGCAATTTCACACCCACAAGGATGGCTAAAATAAAAAAGAACAAGCATTAAGTGTGATCAAGGATGTGGAGAAACTGAAAGCTACGCATGGCTAGCACAGATGTAAAATGGAAATGCCACTTTGGAAAATGGAGTAAACGTTCCTCCAAATCCCAAACACAGAGTTTCCATGTGACACTACAATTCCCCTCTTAGCAATATCTGGAGACAATGAGAAACATGATCACACAGTTGTGTAGAGATGCTCACAGCAGCATTATACATAAAAGATAACGCGTGGGAAGAGCCTAAACATTCATCAGTAGGCGAATGGATAGACAAAATGTAGTGTATGCCTAAGGGAATATTATTCACTTATTAAAAGAAAGGAAATACTAAAAACCCACAATGCTGCAACATGAATAAACCTTGGAATCCTTATGCCGGCCAAAGTAGCCAGTCACAAAAGACCATATACTGTCTGATTCCACTTACATGAAATGTTGAGCACAGACAAATCCACAGAGACAGAAGGTAGAACAGTGGCTGCCTGGGGCTGGGGAGGAGGCAGGCAGCAATGAGGACGGCAGCTAATGTTGTAGAGGTGTCTTTGGTGGTGCGGAAAATGTTCTCAAATTAAATTGTGGTGGCAGTTGCCCAACTCTGTGAGTACACTAAAAACCATTGAACTGTGCCCCTGAGCATGCATTTTATGGAATGTGAAATATCTCTCTATACAGCTATAAAAAATGCAGGCTTTTATGAGGTTGTCATGATACCTAATATGTTCACAGCAGAAATTCTAAGCATACATAGTCCTAGGGTAATGGGTGACATTAAAATGTCTTAAGAAAATTAAATGGAAAGACATCTTATTTGCAGAAGAAACATCAGCATTGAGGGTTTGGAGTTTTCAGACAAACAAGAACACAGTAATTTCACATGGCCTTTATTTTAAAGTATATAGCTAGCTAGGTAGGACACTACTTGGAATAAAGCCTAAATTCACAGCTTTCAATACCACATCATTTTAAATTAGGTGATATGTGTGTGTGTGTGTGTGTGTGTGTGTGTGTGTGTATATATATATATATATATATATATATAATTTAAACAAATGAAATACTAAATCATAAGGCTATAGATATGTATGTAGAACCTTCTCTGTGATCACCTAAAGATGATGCTAGAAAACTAAACTACTTTTTACTAATCATTTAGTTTGTAGTTATGCCAGGATAAGACTTATTATATAAAGATGATGTATCTGACTCAATTGATATTAAATCAAGAAAGATGAAAACAATAATATTGGAATAACATGACATTAAGGTTATTTCCTGAATGAAATATAAATAGGATTCCTTTATTAGATGATTCTAATATCATTTAATATATTTAAAATAAAATACATGATCTCATATTAAAAATATCAGAAGTTGTACTTCTCCCCCTCCCCAATTCCTTTCTCCAACTTAAACTTTAGGTCATTATCTATGAGGATATTAGTGTGTGTGTGTGTGTGTGTGTGTGTGTGTGTAATAGAAACTCCAAGAAATAATTGAATTTTCAAATTAATAAAGATAAAGGAAACCTGTTTAAGTTACTAAATTTAATACAGAATTCACCTGAAATTTGTATGTAATGTTGAAAAGACACATTCTATTTTAATTCATCCAGAAACAATATAACAAAGAGCAAGTATGTTCGTATAAGCTTAAACCTGTCAGGGAAAAGAGGAGAAAAAAGACAGGCAAATTACCAGGAGTTCTTCCTCCTCAGAGGAAACCTGAGGCAGCAATTCTATACATCTGACCTTTAACAACCTGATTCCAGGGCTGGGATTGTGGCTCAGTGGCAGGGTGCTTGCCTAGCATGTGTGAGGCACTGGGTTCAATCCCCAGCACCACATATAAATGAATAAATAAAATAAAGGTATTAAAAATATGACACCATTTAAAAATAATAATAATAATAACCTGATTCCAAATTCACTCACAGACATAAGAAAACAAACATTACAAATGGTGATGTTAGGAGTCAAGAAGAGACCCTCGTTGTTGTGGGTGGGGGTGGGGGTGGAAAACATTAATACTCAGGACACACCTGTGATCCAACCAACTTCACAGCCCAGCCAGGGGCTTAAGTTTGTTTTGACTGTTGCTCATAGCTTGTGCTAAGATCTTCATGGGGCCATAAAATGAACAATAATAATAGAAGAAGGTGAGTAATAAAATCTTAGGATAATAAAAGACCCAAAGGGTACAAATGCACCAAAAAGAAAAAAAAATACAGATTGAACTTAAGCAAAGGTGAGAGTCCTTCCCCATTGCCATACCAAGACCAAAGCTGGCTGGTTGGTTAACCCTCTCTGGCTATTCTTGTACCATGAAAAGTCAGCTCTGTGAAATAATATTTTGTTAAAATTTCCATTACTTTGTTATGTCAGTATTTTTCTAAATTATTTCATACTAGAAAGCACAAGCTTATTTTTCTTATCTTACCATATTATGAAGAGCAAGAAAAAATGATTGGTGGAAAAGACCACTCGCCACTCTCCCATTAGAAATGGAAGCCAAGTTAATTATTTCCACCTCCTTTATCTCCCGAAGCAAAATAAATGAATTTTGTCTGACAGTGAAAAACAGTGAATTGTTCTCATGCAGTATTTATCCTTCCTCTCAAGTGCCTATTTCAATTTTCCCACATAAAATAGCAGGACTTTAATCCCCACTGCCAGATAGTACACTTGATAGCCTCTCATCTCACCTCACAAGTGCTTGGTCAAGGAAGATAAAAGCTATTACTATTTTATGGAGAAGAAAGTGAAGATTTTGGAAAAAATGAGTGAGTTATTTTTTCAAAACGCAAATTAGTGATAGAGTTAAGAACAAAAGTTCCATTCCACAAGGTGAAGGACCATGCACTTCCCGACCAGTGTCTTTCAAATTTAACAGGCAAACAATTTCCTAGGGAACTTGTTCAAATGCAGATTCTGCTTCCCTCCACGTGGGAGGGCACTTAGATTCTCAATTTTTCACAAGCTCCTAGGTGATGCTGGAACAGCTAGCCCATAAACATGCTTTGAACAGCACTGCTAGGCTACCAGTTAGCAATTTTTTTTGTGTAACATCAGCCTCAACTCATTGGAAGAGAAAGGGACTGGAATTACAACTAGCAAGTCGGGACTTGTCCATAAACCACCATTTATTTTCTCTGTGTCCTATTTATTTCTCTGTGTTCCATTTATTTTCTCATGTCCTAATTTTAAAAGAAGAAGAAGAAAAAAACCTTCACTCAAGAAAACAGAACCCCTGCTTAAAAACATGAGCACCTCATATGTTGAGCAGTTGAGGTCAATGCCCATGAAACTTTATATCTGTGAGACTAGCTGAGAATGTCTCAAGAGGTCAGACTAGTAACCGTCTCCAAACTTGGGTCTGTTCTTTAGGAAACTCAAGAAAGGGACTATTGAGTAAAATAATATTTTTAAAAACCTTTCTTCCAAATATATGTATTTTTTAACAAGTTCCTTCTTAGTGATATTAGCAAACGAAACAAAACATGTTTAACTAATGGTTAGAAGTTTATTCCTTTCCAAAATTATGCCAAATGAATGTGCAGCTCGCTCCTCATCCTCCCACATACCCAGCCTTTTGTCTGCTGCTGACAGGATAGGCCTGCTCCAGGCCCAGCATTTAATGGCTGTTCAACACTGTATGCAGATTATCTCCTGAAATGCTGTATTTTCAACTTTGCCTCCCCCACTATCTTATTTTTGGTCTTTCTTGTGCTTTCTAGAATGTAACTGTTTATTTTCTACTTAGAACATAAAAGCTGGCTTCAGGACACAAGAGAGGAATTCACTGCCAGATTTCCTATCAGGGTTTGAAAGGAGTTCGGTAGTGACTGGAAACGTCTAAATGATGTTCCCAGGAAAATAATTTTATTCCTCAATTGTGAAACGCTTGAAAAGTTTCAGGTAGAAAACAGAGTTGCCTGCTTCATATGAAAGGTTCTAAGTGTTTCAGAATAAAACTACTACTTGCCTCAAACAGAAGAAACCACCATAGAGTCACTGGGACATTCTGCTATCTTTTAAGACTTTACAGATGTCATTTAACATGGCACCTGATGTCAACAGCTCAAAAGAATTTCACAGGGCTTCTCTACTTGAAGATTTTGATGACAACAACATAGCCAGACTTGAAATCATAATGACAGATTTAAATTACACAACTAAGAATAAAGCTGGATAAAATGTTCTAATAGAAGGGACATCAATGACCCACAACATGAGCACAGTATAATTCTGAGGGAGAAATCTGCTTCTGCTGTTGTCGTTGAGCAGAGATTTCACTGTGCAACAGGCCCTGTGTTAACTGTTATACCAACATCATCTCAGAATCTTTCGACAACCCTGTGAGGAAAGTATCCTTAACCCTGGCATAAAGATGGAGATCTCAGACAAACTAGGTTATGAACCCAAAGCTAGTGTCCTTAAATACTATCCTGTAGATCTATCAGTGGCAGTTCTATTTGCATAAAACTCCATGAAGACAATATATTTCAAATCAGGCCATCTATAGCCCCTAAGATGGTAACCACAGAACTGGACAGGCTCAGACCCTGTCTGCTCTGCCCTGCCCCAGAGGAAAAATGCCCACTCAGAGCCTCTGCTGAGGCTCATGTTTTGTGCCTACACTCAGTTCCCACAAGACCACTGGGCACTAGACCTCAGGACTGGAAACTCATAAGCTGGCCAACAACCCAGGACACAAGCCAGACCTTCAGATTTGAAGTAGCAGCTGGAGAGAGGGAAACAGTTAGAATCATGAGCAGAAGACTCATGAATACAAGGTGCGTACATGACAGCAGCCTGGCACTCAACAAAGGGGCCACTGCTCAGAAAAGGAGAAGGCAGAGGCAGGAGCACACTAGCTGGAAAAGAAAGTAAGAGGCAGCAGGTAAAGGAAATTCCATGCAAAGAAGTCAAACTGATTATAAGAAATCAGAGAGAGAGCCCTGTACAAAGTTAGCATTTCACTTGTGCTCTTGTGAGTCTTAGAAAAGAGTGGCTTCACTTTGATTCCCTCCTTCCTTTCTATTTGTTTTATCTTCTCTACCAGAGTTGTGCACCTGTCTTCTCTGGTGTGATCATTCTGGTCTTTAAGACAACTCAGTACTCGTCTATGTATTATTGGTTTTATTGACAAGAGCAAACCTAATCTATCAGGGGATCTTTGATGTTGTTCTTCTGTGTTGTTAACACTGTAGCTGGTGGCAGTGATTTTCTGAAACCATCTTGGGTTGAATCTGCTGCTCAACCATCTGATAAGTAGCTTTACATTCTTAAAACAAGTGTTCCACTTTTTTTTATATTTTATTGTCAAATATATGAGCACCCAGGATAAAATGAAATATTTAAAAAGACATTAGATCTCTACATCTGCTCACATCTCAAGGGAAGAAAAAAAAAGTATGTTGGCAAGCACTCAAAAGGGACATTTGGTCAGGTTCTTTTCTAATTTTATTTTAAAAATACATTTATGAGGTGGAAAATGAATGGAAAAGAAATGGGGGTTCTAAAAGCCACTTAAACCAAGGAGTACAAATCAATATCCCATAGATAAATATGTCAACATGGCCCCATAACCTGCTAGTTCCATCAAACACTGTGATGGGGAAAGGTGAGCAGAAAAGATAGAAATGGAATATTCAGAAGAAGAGAGAGGTCAAGAGCCCTTCAAACCAACAGCAATAAGGAAAGAGAAAGAAGAAATCAATGGTCCAGAGCAGATCAGTGCCTTTAAAAGATGGGTCTCCCTTTTCCTTATCTTCACAATTATAATCTAGCATGATCCATGATTACCTGTGCTTCATGACCTAAATAGGCAGATATACCATGTTCATGGGATCAATGCTTTAAAGACAGGCTTACTGCCAAATTAATCTACACATTCAAGAAAATTTTAACCAAAATCTAAATGTGGTTTCCTAAGTAAAGCTTGATAATTAAATTCAAAGATTACTTGGAAGACAATACCAAGAAGAGCAGTGCTGTATCAAATAACAAAACATTCTAGAACAGTGGGCCCTGACCACTGAACTGATAGTGATAAAAGAAAGATCAGTGAATGGGCAGAAAGGCTTCAGAAAATACCAGTGTAAGTAGGAATTTTAATACTGTGAAGATGATGATACAGATCTGGGGAACAGAATCTGTGAAATGGCATCGGGCAATTAATTGTATTCACCTAAAATGAAGTTAGATACAATCATAAATAAAAGAGCTCTTTTTAACCCTGCAATGAATACATGAGAGACTATTATTATAAATGGAGGTAAGAATTTTCTTTCCGAGGAAGACACAAAACCCAAAGCCAGAAATAAAATAATGACAAAGTTGATGACATAAAAATTTTACATTTTCACATGAAGGCACTACAAATAAAATGTTAAGAATAAGTAATGGGCAAGGAAAAGTATTTACAATATCCATAACATAATGAGTATTCATAAAAAATAAATGGCTCCTGCCAGGCGCAGTGGCACATGCCTGTAATCCCATCAGCTCATGAGGGCTGAGGGGGGTGCCGAGGCAGGAGAATTGCGAGTTCAAAGCCAGCCTCAGCAACAGTGAGGCGCTAAGCAACTCAGTGAGACCCTGTCTCTACATAAAACACAAAATAGGGCTGGGGATGTGGCTCAGTGGTTGAGTGCCTGAGTTCAATCCCTGGTACCCCCCAAAATAAATGAATAAATGAATAAATAAATGGCTCCTAAAAAACAATAAAAAGCCAATTAAAATTACACAAATGCACAGTACATTTACAGAAAACATAAACACACTGATAAAACATTGGGAAGAAGTTCGTTTCACTGATAATCAAGGCCTTCAGATGCTCCAGTTTCCAAAGTTCTTCCTGCCGAAACTGGTGGTGCTTCATTCCAAACCGAAAGATATGCACCATGTACCTTTCAAATATTTAGAAAATATTTCTAGCAGATATTTTGCATTTTCGTGGCAAAATGTTAAGGTTTAGATTGTGACTGGTCAAAGATGCCACCATGCATCCCCAAACTTTGAAAATCTGCTTAATGCTACTTCACGTGGTTGAAGGCTTAGTTTGAATGGCTGAAGTAATATCTCAATAAGAAGGGTCATAAAATTGCTATCTGTTGGTTTTGATTTTAACACAAAGCATACCGTCAGCTGATTTTGGACATACAGTGTCAAATTCCATTTTATGATTTCCTCAATTCCTTAATGTTCAAGTAATCCTTATCCACTTGGCTTCTTTCTTCTTTCACATATAATTTTTTCATTTGTTCTAATTAGTCAGAGATGCCAGCAGAACGCATTTTGATTCATTGTACACAAATGGAGCACAGCTTTTCATTTTTCTGTTTGTACACGATTAGAGTTGCACCATATGCAGTTACACATTTCTAGGGTAATGATGTCCATCTCATTCCATCATCTTTCCTGCCCCCATGCCCCCTTCCCTTCCCTCCCACCCCTTTGCCCAAAATTCCTCCATTCTCACGGCGCCCCCTCCTCATTATGGATCAGCATCCACTTATCAGCCTTTGGTTTGTTGGGATTGGCTTACTTTGATTAGCATGATATTCTCCAACTCCATGCATTTACCTGCAAATGCCATAATTTTATTCTCTTTCAATGCTGAGTAATATTCCATTGTGTATATATACCACAGTTTTTTTATCCAATCATCAATGGAAGGGCATCTGGGTTGGTTCCATAGCTTGGCTATTGTGAATCGAGCTGCTATGAACACTGATATGCCTGGGTCACTACAGCATGCTGATTCTAAGTCCTTTGGGTATAGACTGAGGAGTGGGATAGCTGGGTCAAATGGTGGTTCCATTCCGAGTTTTCTAACACATTGACCCGTTTCCTCACTTAGGCTCCCGCACATGACCTCTTAGTTCCCTTCCTTAACAGGCGCTTCCAGGAGCCCTTGGCAGTCTAAACGCCATCAAGCCACCACAGAGCTCATCACTCTGAATTCCTCTTCTCACTGCCCTCTCTCCAGCTGATCTGGACCAGCCCCATTCTTCAAATACAATTTAAATACCAAAGATAAAACATCCTGTATCTACAGGCCCTCCTCTGCATTCAGACTCACATCTACCCTCAGTTGACCTTTTCACCTGAATTTCTGTGAGACATTTCAACTTGACATATCCAAAGCCACTTCTTTTTCTTTTCTCTTTTTTCTTTTTTTGGTTTTAGGGTGGTACTGAGGATTGAACCCAGAGGTGCTTAACCACTATATCCCCAGCCTTTTTTTTATATATATTTTAATTCTTTGAGACAGTGTCTCACTAAACTGCTGAGGCTGCCTTTGAACTCGTGATCCTCCTGCCTTAGCTTCCCAAGCTGCTGGGATTGCAGGCATGCACCACCACGCTTGGCTCAAATTCTTTGATCTATACCTCCAACCAGGTGGTCTTTCCTATCTCAAGAAATGGCAACTCCATTCTTTTCGTCATTTAGGATACAATCTTTGAAATCCTCTTTGACTCCTCTTTCTAATCTCCTATCAGCAGACCCCACCATCTCGCCTTGAAATACACATCACATCTGACTTCATCCAACTCCATGGCTGGTGTTCAGGGTGAGGCACCACATTGTACCTCTTGCCTGCACCCATATGGCAGCTTCCTCACTGGCCACTGTGCTGGAGGTCTGCTCTCCACCAAGGAGACAAGTGATTCTTTCAAAATCCCTTGTGCTTGGGGTACACTGTACCTGGAAGCCTCATCCCCAGATATCGACTGGGCTCTCCTCTCCCCTCCATGGATTTTGGCCCAAATGTCAACTTATCAGAGAGACTTCCCACAACCACTGATGTAAAAATAACACCTCTTCCCTTGTGTCCCCCCTCAGCTCAGTCTCTCTCTAAACCCCTAGTCATCCTCTTGTTAAAAAATCATGGCACTTACAACCACTGGAGACATTATGTATTCACCTGCTATCTCCTATTATTTCCCTACCAGTCTCTGTTAGCTCTATGAGGGTGTTTATTTTGCCTTTTGTTCATTTCTTGACCCAACTCATGGGCCAGTACTTGGCATGGACGAGGCTCTTGATAAATATTTTTGAATGAAATGTCATAGTAGTATTTAGATGCTTCTGTTCCTATCATTAGTTGACCTGCTCTACTTCACTAGTAATTACGGAAAGCCACGATAAATGATTGTCTGAAGAGGGAAATTATGCTGCTATATGTCACTTGATTCACCTGTTTAACTTAACCCTGTGTCCTGCTGATTATTTATTTTGAATATTCTTCAGTATTTGGGTGCTTAAAATCTCAAAGCTCTAGAGTCAAACAGAACTCCATTCCAAATACACCTTCACCCTTATTAGTTGCATGATCATTTTAAGCAATTTGCCTCACCATGGTAAGCCCCAGTTTCTTCACTCATTAAGTACAGGTGAAAATAAAATACTTGTTTCTAAGTTTGTGGTAGTACAGAAACACTGAAAACTTTCCCTTTGAGATCAAGCACGCCACAAAAATGCCCATAATCACTGTTTCTATCAGCATCACCCTGCAGGCAAAGCCAAAGCAAGAAAAGTAAATGAGAGAATGTCTGAAAAGGAAAATCCAAGACAGCCATCATTTGCAGAGGTATAATTGTGTATGTCAAAACACAGTGTTTCCCCTATACTCTATACAAATGTAACTGCTTGAAAGGAAATATTGGTAAAACACAAATCTGGTAGCGCTGAAAGAGAAAGGTGGTCTTCAAGCCTTGTTTTGTAATGGAAGGCATGGTTTCCATCTGGAATGATCTTGCTGTTCCCAGCAGAAGTCCTGTGGCCACAAGCAGTGGTACATCTTATGTTTTTGACACCCAGAGCACATCATTTTTAATGCCCTTTTCTCCATTTTTAGAACTGTTAACATCTAAAATGTCAGCTCTGAATTTACTTCTTTCCGAGTACAACAGTCTTCTTTTAACTTAACCACATTTTCTCTCTTCTGAACTTATTTATCTTTCACCTTTGGTCATGACCTCCAGTTCTTTGACCCCTCCTACTTCTTCCTACTTCTGATTTCAGTCTGCATGCCTCTGAAGTCTGGATTTCACTAGTCAGCAGCTTCAAAACCCTTGCTCCAATAAGTTCCCACAATCCTCACTCCTAACTCCCTGTCTCAGGAAAAGTTGTAGAATGTTTTTTTTCCCCCCAGGGGGGCTACTGGGGATTGAACTCAAGGGCACTCAACCACTGAGCCACATCCCCAGCCCTATTTTGTGTTTTATGTAGAGACAGGGTCTCACTGAGTTGCTTAGCGCCTCGCCATTGCTGAGGCTGGCTTTGAACTCGCGATCCTCCTGTCTCAGCCTCCCAAACCACTAGGATTACAGGCGTGTGCCGCTGCACCCAGCTAAAAGTTGTAGAATGTACGAACAACAACAAAAGATGCTAAGATAAAAGTCTGCGGACTTCAAATGATCTGTTTAGATCACACCAGCTTATAGGTAACTTAACCAGCTTCTTTGGTGACAACTCGTGGGAATCTTCAGCCACTTGACACGGGTGAACCCTCCATGCCTGAGGTCCATGTTATTGAGGCCAATGACCATTCAGACAAGATTTTCACAGTATTAAATATTCATCTCCATTTTAAGATCACTTCTTCTATTACATTTCAAAACACAAGAACACTAGTAAATACGCTAGGGACTAAATTAAGTACTAAGGATGCATAGACCATGACCGGTCTTCACCCTGACAAGGCACAGAAGCTTCCTGACTCTTCTTATTCTATTCTGCCCTACATCCTACAATTGAGATAACTTTTCTAAATCATAGCTTTATCCGTATGATCACCTTCATTAGAAATTACATATTGTAATTCACTAACACCTGGTTTAGCATTCAATATCACCCGAATTTCCTTTCAGTCTCCTTTGCCTGTGTCTCCCGTCTAAATGCACAGATCCTCCCCCTTAGGTGTGACCACCCTAGGGTGTTCTGTTTGTAGCTCCCTGGTGGCATCCATTTTACTCTGATTTCTTGTGTTAGATCTGACTGGTTTCTTCCCACACACTCCATTAGACTTTGAGAAATGTTTAAGAACAGAAACTGTATCCTGCTCATCTTTGGATTTGTTTTAGCACAAAGTACACGAGTGCATGTTAGATACCAAATCATCATCATCATCATTATCATGCTAAATTGAGTTGAGCTCAGTATGGGGTCTATGTTTAATAAGTTATCTCTTTGTTTCCTGAAGAGGCACACCATACAATTCCTACAGAGACATTCAAAATAGCCAGCTAAAATAATGTAGCATCTGAACTGTCCACAGACTACTCAGACTGTGTATAATGTTTTCTAGTGTCTGTCAGAGCCTGAAATCTGGCTCAGAGATATGCATGCTCTAGAATGCTTCTCTCTTCATTAACAATGCTTTTTATTCAGTTTGTAACCGACATGACTCCCTATTGATTCTGGCTGTACTTGCACTTGGCAATGGATCTGCACCAGTTGGGCTTTAGTCTCATCAGTTAACCTGCAGCTTATCAGTATCTGGGGTATGGTTCCTCTCACTGAGTGAGTGACTTTGTCTCCACATCGTCCACAGGTAGCACACGCCATACATATGTATGCAAAGTCATACCCTGTGATTCACCACCACAGGCATGTCCCCAGCCAAAGCATCACTTGAAAAAGAAAGGCAGATCACAGAGTGACGCTGAGATGAGATGAGCACTCCATTAACCTTGTCACCTCTCTTCCTGCTTCGTTTTGTAGAAAGACCGTGATGAATCCCTAGAGCTGAAAGTCTGAAACTCTGCAGAGAAGGAAAGCTATATGATGCAATTAACACTCTCTGTTTTTAATAGCTTTCAGTACAGGAAGAAATGTCTAAAAGGAGATTTAAATTCAGTATCAAATTCTAGCAAGCACAATTTTAATTGCATACCAACTGCAAAATATTTCTTTCATTGTTTAAATAAAAGAAAGGCTATAATACATGCTGTCTGCTTATTTCAGGACTCAGTTATTAACCTTCAAACATCTTTTCTAGGATAAAGGCCTCTTTTTCCAGCAAACACATCTTGAGAGTAGGAATCTAAAAATTAATCTAAAAATTTAACTTCTATCTTGGACCATGTTGAAACTCCAATCTCTGATATAAAAACATCCTGAGCAGTATTTCAGAAACAGAAATTCCAGGGCTTTTTGTTTTTGCATTTTGGCAATTCAAAACCAATATTTTATTTAGAAGTCACGGGAGTGAAAAGCTACATACAAACATACAAACACATTAAGAAAATATACAATATGCAATTTGATTACTCAACAGCAAGTTATCAAAAATACAAGCAAAGGCTAGGCTGCTGTTTCCATAGAGATGACTTTATGTGGTTCAGTTCTCTGGGGAATTTGATCAAATCCTCAGCAGCAGGAGAAAATCATCAGCAAAAATTCTGTAATACATAGTAAGTAGCTGCCAACAAATCAGCGAGGGAAAAATACTTGCATTTTCTCTTCCTCTCTATTGAGACAAGCACCCTCTCGCCTCAAGCTGCTCCAAGAAGCACCCAGATTTTGCTGGTCACTCTGCATGTAATTCAAAGCTAAATAACACCAGGTTTCTTCATTCTTAGATTAAAAGAGCTATTGATACCCTGCCAGGCTCCACAGCACATGCATTCCCAGGGTGGCATTTAGACAGGGACAAGAACCATACTCATCTTCCCATGACTCTCAGGCTATGGATCCTAAAGGAAAACTCTCCATCTGCAGGGTTATCTCTTGAGAAAGAATATAAATGGAATTTTAGTATCTATGGTGCTTTGGAAACTATGCTCATTATGTGCGGGTGAGTGGAGGAGGGTGTCAGAAACTTTTTTAGTTCTACTCAAAGATTAAGAGTATTTAACAGAAAAATAATAGCTATACTAGATATAGTACTTTTTAGTAGTTCCTTCAAACCCAATCCTCTACCTAAAAGGATCTTCTAAGCATCAAATTTGAGATCTAAATAAAGATACCTAAATTCTCTCTTTATTACATCATCAGAACAAAAATTGCCATCAACGAGCAATATGTAATCAATATTCAATGAAAATGGCTCTCTCAGATTGAAGAAACACCACCAAAGAAAAGGATGCATTACTTTCCAAGGAGCCTGCTCTAGAAAGAACAGCTCACAACATCAAAAAGAAGATTCTTATGCTGAACCTAAATGTACCTCTTTTTCATTTGTAACATTGACCTCAATTTTACACCTCCAAGGAGACATGATTAAGCCCAATACTTGGTCCACAAAACAGTAGATCCTGAGGCTGACATCAGTATGAGTCTCTTCTTTCAATCCCACCATCCGATTTTCACCATTACAATCCTCAATGTGCCGTTTCCCTTCTCCTCCCCACTTAACTATCATGAGCTCCAGAGCATGGAACCAAAACCAAAGTCAAGCTTTTCCTCAAATTGCTGGAAAGATATTATTTTATGACCACATGTCTCAGTTTTAAGCATTTGGTTAATGACACTAAGAGTAGGTCATTAGTGACATGGTGATCGAAGTTGTCACAGGCAAACTACCGAGCAGCACCAAGTTTGGCTCCAGTTGACCATCTAAATTTAAATCATCATTCTTATTACAAATTCACCCTATTTCCACAAATTAGAGTTACACACACACACACATTCACACATTCTCTAAAGAGTAAATACTTTCTTAGTTTACCTCTATCCATCACCCTTGATCCAGTAGCCTTGTCTGGGACAGTGAGGTGATCTTGATTGCTATTCAATGAAGAAGTGTCATCACTAGACAAAGAGTTCAAAAACCCACTTTCGGATGTGACCAAACTGGTGTCCAGGGCCTTGCAACTAGGAGCCTCCCAAGGCGCAGGCGCGTGGACCTGCACAGCCAAGGCAAGGGCGTGCCCCACATCTCCAGTAGCAGGTGAGCTGTTCACGATGTCCAGCCAGGACTGTCTTTCTTTAGATCCTGAGGAAGAACTGCTGCTGGGTATCTTTACTGTATTCTCCAGGGATGAGAAAGAACATGACGTTTCACTCAATTTGGGTGAGGATGAAGATGCCCGCTGTGCAGCCTATTTCCACAAATAAAACCAGGAAAGAATAAAAGAAACTATGATTAAACATCAGTCTCTATTTCTAATAAAGGCATCCTGCTGTTGTTTCAAAAAGTGGCCAAGAATAACAGAGTAGAAGGGCAGACGCATGCTATTTATTTCCATCTGGCAGCCATTGGCATCCCAATCTCTGAAACTTATCTGTATAACTTGGCATTTGCCATTCTAGGATATGAAAAATTTCCACATAATGATTTACCCTATTTCTTCAATGTTCTTTCCAGAAACTTAAAATGTCTTTGGGGGGCACTCTTTAGAATACTAAAGTATACCTTGAGCAAAACAATATAATTTGTAATTTGTCATTCGATGCACAAAGATGGAGCAAAACCTCCAGGGAAATGTGGTTAAGAGATAAAGAGCAGGGCTCTGGAGGTGCAGCTCAGCATAGAACACATGGCTGCCATATTCAGTGTCTTGGCTTCCATTCCCAACACTGAAAGGGGGCAGGGAGCAAAAGCCTGAGCCAGACAGGAAGCATGATCACATTGATGAGTGCCCAGAAGGCGGTCCACATGCTCCTCAGCATATGAGGTGAGGCAAGATGACATTAATTCACCCTTCAATCTTTTAAAAACATTTAATAAAGTTTCAAGGAGGAAGACAAGAACAAGGAGAACATTTGCAGCCTCTTAATACTTTTTTTTGTTTTTAGTATGCTGATTTTTTTATTGCTTCTAATCAGTTACACATCACAGCAGAATGCTCATAGATTCATTGTACACAAATGGGGCACAGTTTTTCATATCTCTGGTTGTACACAAAGTAGGGTCACACCATTTGTACAATCATACGTGTATCTAGGGTAGTGATGACCATCTCATTTCATCATCTTTCCTCTACCCATGCCTCCTCCCTCCCCTTTGGCTAGTCCAAAATTCCCCTACTCTTCCCATGCCTCCCCCCTTTAAAGGTTAGCATCTACTTATCAAAGAAAACATTTGGCCTTTGGTTTTTTTGGATTGGCTTACTTCTCTTAGCATGTTATTCTCTAACTCCATCTATTTACCTGCAAATACCAAAATTTTATCCTCTTTTATTGCTGAATAATATTCCATTGTATATATATGCCACAGTTTCATTATCCATTCATCTATTGAAGGGCATCTGGGTTGGTTCCACAGTTTGGCTATTGTGAATTGTGCTGCGATAAACATTGATGTGGCTTTGTCACTGGAGTAGCAGCCTCTTAATTCTTTTATAAGAAACCATAAGTGGCGCCACTGAGAATGAGAAGGGAGTTGATGACATGGTATCTTCAGGGTCTGCTCTTTGGGGAGCTCTTTTTTAATGTTCTATATGGCAATTCTATGCTGTTTCTCCATTGTTAATTTTATTGGTCAATAAAACCCCCAAATCTAGACTCTAGTGTTCTCTGGATCCCCCTATATCTCCAATGGCATAAGACAAGAAGGGATTTTTATGGGCCAGTTTCACATGATGCTATTGGATACTCCTGTGGATTTCAATAACTCAAAACTCCAAGGAAGTGACAGGAAGGAGATTTATTCAAGAGAAGAAGCAAAAGAGAAAACTAGGATCCTCTCTTCAAACTTCAGAATCATTGCAACTAACTCAGAATGGCTAACTTTGTTCCAAATTAGTATGGCCCCATGAATTTTGCAGGTGCTAGACTCTGCATTTTACTGGGAAAATCCACTGTTTACCCAACATGTACCAAACTGGCTTCATAGCAAACATTTATTATTACATACTAAATCTTTTTAAGGAACATGACATTAAAGTATCTATTTAAGATGCAAACCAATCACACTCACCTTCTCAATAGTAAAATACTGGCACAGATATGAAAATGTTCCATTCAAGAATGTGTCAAGTAGTTTGGGAACTGGCTACCTTAAATCACTTAGACCATTTAATAGCTAAGAGATCAAAGATCTGTAACTCACTAAATAAAGTCTTAGTTATCTGGAGGAGGGAACACACAAGCCCTAAAGGCTCCAAATAAATGTCAGGAGTAGTTTACTCATTAACAGGATCTACAAAATAAATATTAACAAAAATACCCGTGCTGGCCAAGCCCTGACATGTTCCCTCGTTCCCCGATAGCGATAGTGAGCTATTTTGGTAAAACTTGGCTTCCTTGTGATCAACTTCCTTTTTTTTGAAAAGAGACAAAGCGTGAGCTTTTCCTGTTGCTCCTACTGACACTACTTTAATTGGATTAGAGTAAAATGGGCTATTTGAGAAGAAGATTGTATACTCAGCTGCCATTGTACTTTCCATAAGGTTTTCTGAACCTCAATAAACTCCTTAAAGGACTAAGGAAAGATGTGTAAGATGAGAATCGGAGAAGTCTGTGTAGTGTTCTATATTCCTGTTGGGTGCTACTCAAACAAAATGCAAATTATCAGTGCAAGTTCCCCAGGCACCATGTAACACTGATAAAATGGAGAAAAAGAGTAAAGAAAGAAAGAAAAAAGAAAGAGCTAAGATTCTGTAGTTACCCATGGCCAGTAGCAAGCACAGAAATCTTAGCTCAGTGCCTTCATGAATCATCTCTGCAGTATACTCATACAATTCCTAAGTGTGAATGAAGGTAAAAGGAGGGACAGACTCTTCTTCCACCTCATCTCTGCTTGACTGACAGGAGCCCACCCTCTACTGTCATTTCAAATACCAGTTCCTCCAGTAAGCCTTCTCTGAAAACATCAGGGCCCGGTAGATACCTATGCCTGATGCTCCTGGGTTTACCTCCAGCATATCCAGTAAATGCCATTTTATTCGTCAACTTATATTGTAATTGCTGATTGGACTGTTAACCTCTTTTGGTAAGCTGCTTGAAAACAGGCTGTTTTTAGTCATTTTTGCACCTCTATTTTTTGTATCTGTGCCTGACACATAGTTGGTAACAAATCAATGCCAGCAAAGAATGGATGACAGAGCCAGTTTATGTGGGGGGGAAAAAAAAGCTCCCAGAGTCATTTAATCTCTTACTGAAGAGTTCCCTGAAATTCTTTATATAATTGCTAGGGGTAATTTATCCAGGGTAATTCTGGAATCAAGGAATTATTGCTATAAATTGCAATGCAAATAATCCCACAAAATGTTCTCATAATCTTAAATAAAATTCTTTCACTTAGAGATTAATACCAGTATATGATTTCATCCATTTAAAAAAATTCAGGTTTGAAATGTCTTAATTTTGATGAGAAAATTAAAGACATTATAAAGATCTTAGTTTTAATTAAGAGGCTGTGATGACATTAAACTTAAAAATTCAAATTGATTTTTCTCATTTTATGCATAGGATACTTTTATTTATTGGAGGAGTTAAATTAAAATTTCAGTTAGTTCTAAAATCCTTTTTCTCTGAATTGTTTTCAAAACACAAGTTTGACATGGTGAAAAATAGTTTAAAATAACCACAAAAGGCCTGTAATTAGGAAGAAGTGATTCAGCATATAAATCCGAAGTAATATCAGTTAAAGTACACGGAAAAAAAAGGAAATGGAGGAATCATTTAAGACTAAGCATAATAAAATCAAACAAGAAAAAGGGAAGGAAAGCAATATACTTTCTTTCCTTTATTGGCCTATTAATAAAAATAGACCAGTCCACTGTTATCAATCCCTAGGAAGCATGGTGTGTATATTCTCCCATAAGCTAGGAGAAGCAATGCCCTAAAACCCAGAAGACCATGTACAGTACACTGCCTCCTCCTCACTGACCTTCTGCATGACCTTGGGCAATAAGCTGACATGGATCCACTCCTCACTCCAATCCTTAGTGTCCAAGTGACCTTGGAGAAGTCACTTTACCTCCAAGTCCTACTCTATTGGCTTCCCGCCTACACCGTTGTTCCTTCCCTGGGCATCCTCCAAACAATGGCAAGAGTATTTCTAAAACACAAACTAAACCATGATATTCCTCCACTGAAAACTCCAAAAACTGCCCATCAAAAGTACAAACATATGCACTGTCATCATGAGAACTGAAGAGCCCCATGGACCTCAGAATGCCTCTCTACTACACCTCCTTCCATGTCCCCCCTCACTTATTTCTAGTTGTGTTTTCCTCCTTTCTGTCCCTTCAGCACATCTGTGGCTTCTGACAGGCCCTCCCTGTGGATTCCTGGTTGGCTGTCTCCTCTCTATCACTTTTTTTTTTTTTTTTTGGTACCAGGGATTGAACTCAGGGGTACTCGACCACTGAGCCACATCCCCAGCCCTATTTTTTGTGTTTTATGTAGAGACAGGGTCTCACTGAGTTGCTTAGCGCCTCACCCTCGCTGAGGCTGGCTTTGAACTCGCGATTCTCCTGTCTCAGCCTCCCTAACTGCTGGGATTACAGGCTTGAGCCACCGCACCCGGCTACCTCCCTATCACTTTGACCTCAACTCAGATGTCACTTCTTCCAGAGGGTCTCCCTGTCAGGGTGCACAAAACAGCCCCAGCCACTTCCTAGCACATTATCGTATTTTATCTTCTTCACAGCACTCATCAGTATTTGAAATAATTTGTTTGAACAATCAATGTATTGTCCCTCTTTTCAACTTAGAACATAAGATGCTCAAGGGAGAGGACGTTGTCCAGCTCTGTATTCCCTTATCCCCAGCAGTATCTGGCACATGGAAAGTTCATGAAAATTTCATCAGCTGCCTGACTGACAGATTTATCAAGAGGATCAAATACTATGAGGGAACATTGTCAATAAAACATAAACATCTTGCAAATGTTACTTATGATGGTTGGCGTCCTCGTTTGTAAAACTAATACAGGATTTTTGTTCAAGGAAATCATTCCTCTTAAAGTTATGCAAAAGGACTGGACAAGAGTAAAGTCGTTTCTTCTAATTCACACTGGAAAATATTTGCAGAGGAAGAAATTTGTGGAAGGTGCAGATGAGGTCACAGTAATTACCTACTCACCCACCTATCCATCCATTAAATATTTATCTAGTTTCAGATATGTGCTCAACGTGGTCACAAAGGATGTAGATACACATAAAAAAAGATATTGTACACCACCTTTGATTTTTAAGATTTAATAATTAGATAAATAGGTCAGATATGCAAAATCTAAAATACAAGCCAGATTTTGATAAAGTGAAAAAGCATCAAAAAACAAAATGCTACAGAAATGGAGTTCAGAAGAAGGCAGAATCTTCCTGACATAGAAGACTAGGGAAGCCTCTGTGAAGGAAGCCACACTTGAAGCAGGCTTGAAAGGCATCTAGAAGGTGAGACTGGAGTAGGGATGGGGACAAGTAGTTCCTGCAAGTCGAGAAACTTCTCACAATAGGCACAAGAGCAGGGAAAAGTAAAAAGCTCTTAGGAAATAACAGGCAGTTTCCTGGACCAATGGCATAGGAGAAATTGGCAACAAGACTATAAAGGCAGTCTGAAGACATCTCAGGGCCTCAAAGACCAAGCCAGAGTCAGGAATTAATGTCATAAGCAAAGAGATTCACTGAAAGGTTTTGTGCAATGAGTCAATCTTAGACCTGCACTGCAGGAAGAACAATTCAGAGGGGGTTTTTAACAGAAGAAAGCAACTAGAGGCAGGAAAAGAAAAATAGCTTGCTATTTCAATAACTCGCAGGAGTTAATGAGGGCCTGGACTAGGGCAGGAAGACAGGAAGAGGTGGTGGGGCAGCCACCATGCTCTGTGATTGCATCTGCCAGGGAGCCAGCTACCAAGATGAACTGGTCAAGCAAGAGGCAAAAATATACAAGCAAATTTCAAAAAAGTCTTAAAATCCGTGTGATGTTCAACCATACAGATGATGATGATGATGATGATTTTGAAGCGAAAGAGTGAGTTTTTCCTTTCTATTTTCTGATAATTTTTCATACAACTCTATGCTGGCAAGCATTCTTACCATTTCATGTAGTACAGATATTGAATGATAAAGTGACCTTTAGCAGATAGAGATTCAAGATCCATTCTATTATAATTAAATTTGAATTTCTAAAATTAATTCTACTCTTTCTGTGTTTAGTCCTCAACTTCTTCCTCTGTCACTGGTCAATGATCTAGGCAGCAGGATTTATTTTTTACTTATTGCCTCTTTAGTTTGCTTTAGCTGATTTTTTTCAAAATTTGAATATAAAGGAATTATACTTCTAAAAAGGATCCAAATTTAAGGACTGTAATCCTAAAATGATCTTCAAGATTGCTGCTTGAAGCTGGGATTATAATGAGTTGTCTCTGTTTCTCTCATATTTGATTGATGTTCTGTCTTCCAAATATAATCAAAATTCAACCCTTCCTTTCTCAACTACCCACTGCTATCCCTCCCCATGGAATCACCGCCATTTTTCACTGTAGATTATTGCACACCCTTCCAGGGTCTTCTCTGCTTCTGTCTTGCTCCTTACAACTCAAGGTCTCTTCCACACACCAGCCTGAGCCGTCCTTTTAAAGTGGAAATGATCACATCCTCCTCTGCTCACGTCCTCCAGCGGTTCCCTAAACAACTCCAACAGAACATCAAAGCCCATAGGCCCCATACAGTGTGGCCACCACCACCTTCTGACCTGGCCTCCCACCACTCTCATCCTGGTTCACCCTGCTGTAGCCACAGTGGCTTCCTTGCATTACTTTGCACCAAGAGACCTTGACTCTGATGCATTTGCTTGGGAAACTCCTTCCCCACATAGCCCTCTGGCCAATTCCCACAGTGCCTTTCAAGCTTTCTGCTCAGATCTAAGCTCTCAATGGGGACATCCTAGCCACCCTATCCATTGCCATGACCCAATCTCTACCCCCACAATTCTCAATCTCCCCGCTCACCCTCTCTAGTGCCCCAGATATTACACAAGTTCACTTAACATGTTGATTGTTGATGAGCCATCTCCTTCCACTACAAGTCTGGCTCCATGCAGAATGTGAATCATTACCTGCTTTACTCATCAATGTGCTCCAAGTACTGAGAAGAGGGGTTCTCAACACTCATTAAATGAACGAATGAGCAAGAAAGCATGGATAAATTTATCAGATAACACTTTTTAAAAATTAAACTTGGAAGGCAAATACATGGAGGAGATTTTTCGTGATGCTTATAGCTCTTAAATCACTTTGTAACTTAGAAAATCGGGCTTAAAACTTGAGTGAAGCCTTTCTTGCTCTTTTGTGAATTGCAAAATTTACAAAATTTGGATAATGACTTCTACAAATAACCTTTCAAAGTGAAACTTACAGATCACCATCTATTTTGAGTCTTTTAATAAGCCTTTCAAAAAAAACCCCAAAACTCCCCATTTGTAATTCCTTTGAGGATACACAGTATCCTCACTTTCAATCCTGTCAAGCCTGCTCGCAATAATGGAACGTGAACCAAAACCTCTTCTTCACTACGAGAGGACCCCAACATGACTTCACTCCCTTGTGGAATGTCATTCAGCCCATTAGGAGCAGAAGTCCATTCTGGTTTGGTCTTCAAGTTTCACTGTTTTTCTTTACAATTATATTATTAGAATGGATGTGCATTGAGTTGATTCTTTTGAAGACTTAAAATTTTTTGAGATTATTTTCAATAATAATCTTTAATAACATTATTTAATATTAATAATAATAGTTGAGTTTATCATCATGAAATGAAAATCTAAAATATTTCTAAGGCAAGAACTTAGAAAAAAATTATTTTTCACCCTATGCTTGTATATCCAATTCACAGCTAGCCTCTATCATGGTGAGCCAAACAATAACTTGTTTCATACGCTGGATAAAAGTTACTAGGATTTCTTAAAACTTCACATCTGTTTACATAAAAAGCCTAAATTTTATTTTAACTAAGTGACTTGCCTGTCTGTTTTTCAAAACAAGAGAAAACAAAAACAAAATCTGCCTGGAGAAGATGTGATCAGGAAAAACATATTCTGTTGCTAAGGGGAAAAAAATCTGACTGTTCAACATTTAGTTGACTATTTTCCAATATATTTCTTGAGAAAATGTTAGCCTTAATGGGCTGTCAAAAAACAATCAACTTAAAAGATATTAGGAAATAAGATTTGATTGATGACTCAGAAAATTCTAAAGAATCTTTTGAGTTTAACAGCCTGGTTTACTGGTTTCATAAGCATCCCTTCATTCGTTTGTTCCCAAACAAGCAGTGCATGCGCTTTGGCTCTGTGAATGCACAAGTGTAACCTCACAGTGGAAGCAGCACACACTACCAGCAGGAACAGCCACCGTTCCCTCCCAGGCGCTGTCCACTGGGTGTCTGGCCCTACCGCTCAACACCTCTGAACCTGTTTCATAATCAATAAAATGAAGATAGGGACATCCACCTACTCATGACCTCAGCAGAGGAAACAATTTTTTAATCCAGGAAAAAAAGACATGAACTGAATGGAAGTGATGGATAAATCTGACACATTAACGTCAAGAACATCTGTTTATAAAAAGAAACTAGGAAAGAGTTTAAAAAGTTAAATTTGATCACTTTTAGCTGACAAATATTTTATTCAACATATAATGTACATGACTAATATATGTTATTCTAAAATGTAATAGTAAATTAATAAGTGCTGTAAATCAAATGTAAAAAGAGGAACAGGAAGAGGAGCCAGCAGCAGTTTACAATACCCAAAAGGCTTAAAACAGACACTTTGCAAAAGAGAAAATCCAAATGGCCAATAAACATCAAAAGATGTCATTTGAACAGTATTAAACATATCATGATGTCATTAATCATCAGTAAAATGCAAATTAAATAATGCTACTTCTCAAAGTTGTTAGAAGATTAAACTATCATATATTTAAGGCATTTACATAAGTTGTAGTATGTGGTAGATATAAAAAACATAAATCCGGCTGAGGCTGTAGCTCAATGGTACATTATAGGCATAGCATACATGAAGCCCTAGGTTCAACCATACACACACAGAGAAAAAGTAAATTAATCAAATAAATAAAAATCATGAATCTATTCCCCAGTGATCCCTCTCTGACCCTTCCTAAAGGGTTATCCATCCAAATATGAAGCAATCCTCCAAAGTCTTACTACACACAATACCGACACACACAAACCTTAGAATCATATTCGGATTGCTCACTAGTGAATCACAAAATTATTCCACACACAATTTTAATGCAATAACCTCACCCTTGACTTCTTATTTTTCTGACTCTTCTTTTTATGCTGCTTTTTATGCCCTTCAAATTCATTTTGCATTGCTATAGTGCAGGCACTAGATAAGGCACTTTAAATTCTTTCTAAGAACAAGTAGGGTATTAGAAAACATTGCAAAGCAAGTCTTTCCAGGTATTGGATTATTACTTAGACACCCTCTGCACTTCCATGAATCCCCTGAGCATGCTACATCTGTGGGTCTTGCACAAATGTACAGTATTTGTCCTATCAGCTGGTCACCATAGAGAAGGCTCAAAGTCAGCACATTGAGAACTGCACTTGCTCTTTGGCAGATACCTTAATTTAGCCTATTGAAAAAATTTATCGGTCAAGGTAGTTTCTACCTACTGGGAAGAAATGACTGACCAACCTACCAAAGGAGAGGAAGTGGCAGAGGAAGGAGGGGGCGGAGTCTCCGTGGCTGTATCAGGATCCTCCTGCTCACTTTCACTGTAGCATTCTGCAACAAGAACAAAAACAATGTTTAAACGCTGTCATTATTTATTCCATAATGTACAAGCAGAGGTTTTTCTCCATCTAGCTATTGCAATTTCAATCCAATTCAAAAAGAACAAATCTAGCGAACTACTTGGTACACAGGAATGACTTAAGACGGAGAAACAAATGGCCCCTCTGGCTTTCTGCTCTCAAAGAGCATCCAACATGCATGAAGAGGACCAACCGGAGCCCGGGTCAAATAAAAGAACTCCTCAAAGAAAGAATTCATATACTAAGAAAATAATCAATGGGGAATATGTTTGATGATAGGAAACATCATGATAACTAAACTATCAGGAGTGCACCAACAGGGAAGGGAGCAACAGGCCAAGCCAGTGGGCAGAGCCTGGTATATGGAGACCCCTGAGGCATCTGGTAGAAAATGAAGCTTTTGAAAGGTTTGAGGGCAACCTGTTGGAATTTATTTTCCCCTCCCCAATTTATATCTAGTGGGTGCTTACTTTATGGAAAAGAGGACCAAGAAAATGGTGAGGACACTGATTTGACAATATTGTACTGGACTCCTCTATGGCTTTCAGTTAATTTGCCACTGTTTTCTTTCTAAATTTAAGATTTTATAAATTCGTTATCAAAAAAATAAAAACTCTATTTCCAATTCCTTAGTCTAGAATTGACTCAGAATGTGGTTTGAGCATTTCAGGGATAGTTTAGTGGCCCTGGTAGCATCCAAAGCCAGCCTCTTCTCCACACCAAGGAGTAATTGCATCAAGAAGAATTAGACTCCTGCGGCTTTTGATCCCTTAGAGCTACTGAGTAAGCTAAAAATATGGCCTGTGTCCTAATCTGACCTTCAGGATCCTAGTACAATCTTGGAGTAATTAGTCTCAGCACACACCTGGCGGAAATGTTAAAATATCAGAGGAAACAGTGGGATGAAAGTTATCTGCCTAGATCATGACAAGTTCATGGCTATGAGTAAGAATTCAGTAAGTAGAGCAATAAAACATTTGCATTGGCAATTATCTAAGGTATAAGTGAAGCCTACAGCTGCTCAAGTGTGGGTGAAGTGTGAAATCATTCAGAGCCGGCCTGGGAAGCTCTCTTCTACGTTGGTGAGTCTGTGTGGATGTGTCTGTCTCTACATACAGATCATTTCAAATGCCAAACTGTTTCCTCAGGATCAAACTATACATAGAATCTGACATTGTTTTTCTCATCCTAGTCTATACTCTGGCTTCTTTTTCAGAACTTTAAAATGGAATATACCTTCATCTTTCGTAGTAGATTCATGATGGATCACAGCTATACCGAGCTTATTTAACCACCTAGGATTCAAATAGAAAGTAAAGGTTAGATCAAAGATATTAGCCTCCTTCTCTCTCACCTTCCCCTTGAACCCTGAGAGAGGGTCTTGTGCCAGACTCCATCCTGAAATTCAGTCCTAATTCAACTGTCAGCCTGAATATTTCAAGAATCAGCATAAGTTTATAGCATCAAAACATAAAGCCTCTGCTGGGCACAGAAGTGCACGCCTTTAATCCCAGTAGCTTGGGAGGCTGAGCTTGGAGGACCGCAAGTTCAAAGCCAGCCTCAGCAACTTAGTGAGACACTAAGCAACACAGCAAGACCTTGTCTCTAAATAAAATATAAAAAAGGCTGGGGATGTGGCTCAGTGGTTAAGTACATCTGGGTTTCATTCCCAGTACAAAAAAAAAAAAGAAAGAAAGAAAGAAACATAGGGCCTCTGGTTTTATAAAAGTTTCCTTCCAAGGTATGCTCTGTGAAATAAACAAGCTGGCCACTATCCAGTTGGTTAAGGTAGGCAGCTAAATTAGGTATTCTAAATACATAAACAAATATATCTTTTATAATTATGTACTTGAAAATTTTAGCAACCATCAAAACATTTACCACTGAATGTAGTAACTTGTTCATTAAAGCTATGTCTCTAATGTCAATTTAGTTTGGAAAATACTAAGACCATCAATTTTAAAACCAGGAAGATTACCATGTCAATCAGTAGAAGAGCTGCTCTAAGACTGACAGTTACTCCTAAACTGGGAGAATCAATTCCTTGAAAAATTGCATGTAAAATAAAAATTTACCATCTTCTCTTTTCTATTGACTTCTCATCTTACTGACAATGAAGTCCAATTAAACTTCAATAACAAAAATAGTACTACTAGGAAAACCTTAAGGAACTCAAACTTGGTTTACAACTTCAGGCCACCGTAGTTCCTTTCTAAAGATTCTAGCTAAGAATTCACTTTAAAATGCAAATTTTGAAAGATAAGAGACAACAATGGGTCTATTTCATATATTCCCAGCGATGGAATGTTATGCTTAAAGGTAAAATGTTGTTTTGAGGCAGTGAATATCCAGGTGATTTATTTCTAGTTTTCTGTATGTTTTAAAATATTCATACTGTGTTTTCATTTTTTTTTTTTTTTGAGAAATGAGCATTTCACAGTGGCCTAAGTCAATCAGTATGAACAAAATAACAGCAACAGTGCTATGTATCTGCCCATTCACTTTCACTTTTCAGGGCTTCTAGTCTTCCAGTGCCTCCTGCCTCGCTCACACACTGTACTCACACCATGGCCCGCAGACTGCACACCCACACCCACGACTGACTATTTAGAAATCCTTACCTGATCATCG
The DNA here is from genome assembly GCA_028644305.1 of Xerus rutilus. Taxonomy (NCBI): domain Eukaryota; kingdom Metazoa; phylum Chordata; class Mammalia; order Rodentia; family Sciuridae; genus Xerus; species Xerus rutilus. Next base: position 10,596,703 of record CM053406.1, on the reverse strand, counting down.
ACCAGCAATGATCTTGCTATATTCATTATTTTTAAACATGAAAAATATGATAAATTTAATTTTTCAAAACACATAAAAGAAGAAATTCTACAAGAAAGAAGATGAGCCCAAAATGGCCATTGAAGACTGGACCAATATCAAGACCCAGACCCTGCCATAGAAACCCCCAGATGTTGATCAAATCCCAGTAGAAAACCATCCAAAACAGAGGAACAGAAAATCACAGAAAAAAAAAATTCATTAGTTAATACACACATGGAAAAAAAGTTATCCAGCTTCAAGAGCATTTTGGAAAATGCATATCTAAACACAGGAAGGTAGATTCACCACCAAATTGGAAAAATTTAAAATATTGTTTTCTGGTTTTTAGGAGAAAGTGAAACAATGGATATTCTTATCCATTGTTATGTTAAACATGAAAATGATACAGCCAATTTTGAGTAGGCAATTTGATGTTATTATTCAAATTTTAAATATCCACCCCCTTTGTCCAAAAATTAAAATATAAATGTCTATTTTATACATTTAGACATACCTTTATGTACACAAATATGGGAAATTGGTAACTACCAAGAAGGCTTGTAATAGCCAAAAGAGAAAAATATTGAGACAATATAATTATCCACTAAAAAGAAAACACATACATACATACATTATGACATTGATTTTACTGACACCATGTTACAATGAAGCCACTAAAATACTAAAGAGAGAGCTTACAATAACCTAGAAAATCCCAACATATGGTTCATTGAAAGGACTAAGTATCAAATATGTCTAGCTATTCTAATGCATTTTTAAAATTATATATTTGTGTAAGTGCATGAATTACTATGATAGGAAAGTGTCAGGAAGGATACATATCATGCTATTAAAGGAGATTAACCCCAGGGAGAGAAGTTGACTTGGAAGGTAAAGGTAGAATGTGGGTAGTTGCTCATTTTTCTTCTGCATTGTTCGATTTTTTTTTACAAGAATGTTTTATGTATTACTTAACTACAAGAAACACTAAGGATTACATTTTAAAAATTTTATCAGGCAAAACACAATAAATGTCATGGTTCACTTTTTTAAAATGCCATAATAACCATTTGTAGCTTATACCTAATTTCATAATCATATAAATTGCCCCCACACACACATACACAAAAAGGCATCTAAAAGTGAAATAGACAATTTTTTTTTCAAAAAAGTAAAAGAATATTTTTAATTGAGGGGGTATGAATAAGCGAATGCATTTCTAAGCCCCTTTCCAGAACATGAAAATATTGCAAAGTGGAAGAGTATTGACTAAAGACTCCTTTCCACGTTTACTCAAAACTTACCCACTTTACCTTGCCACCATTAGTTAACTGCTGCAACAATTAGCGATTGTTCAGGGCCCTGAGTGACAGTTTTCCTTCCAGAACCCACTGACTTAGAGTATCTCCTTTGCCAAGAATTTTTCTATAACCTCACAGTAGTACAAAAACTTCAGTGGCTAAATAGATGGATGCACAAAAGGACTTATATTTACACAAAAAGAAGATGACAGATGTTTCCTGGGAGTTTGTTGTCTATGATCTTGATGAGAATGTACAAGCTAGACCACAAGTGTTAGGAAACCGATGTACAAAACAAGAGTGTTCTTCCCACAAACACCGTCTAGAAGGCGGCAATCTCCTGTCTTTGCCTAGAAACCAAGTCTTTCATTACCCTTAATTACTTACCAAGTACTTGCAAATTGAGGGTCGCTGCAGAACATGAGAAGTTTCTATTAAACTTAATTACCTTTCCTTTCATCACCCTTGAGAGAACTGTCACTACCCAGAAATGCAGTTACCCAGGAGATGAACATCTGAACCAGAGCCCATCACCCTGATGCCACCTCCTCTCTCTCTCACACCTCTGTATCTCACCAGGTCATATCCAGATAAATTATGGACTGGTGTAAACAGACTACATCAATAGAAAGGAAGATCTTCAGGTAGTAGAAAAAAAGTTAACTTGGTAGTCCAGAGAGATTCTGCATTCTTGGCTATTTAAAAAAAATCATCTTCAGAATAATAAAATTCAATAATAGCATTTATACTTTATTTACATATATTTATTATGTGTAAAGAAATCATGATATATTCAGGCAAAAACAAAATAAGCCATGTACCCATGAGTAACCAGATGAGTAATTTTCAAGCATAAATGTCACCACAGAGATTCAAAAACAGGGGGTCAAGATAGCCCAATTTCAAATTTCAATGTCTATCGTGCTTGTAAGAGGAACACTAACAAATTTTCAAGTCAAATAACAGCTCTTCACAGCATTGATGGGCAGTAAGACCTTGGCTTGATAACTATGACAGGTTCCGCTGTAACAATCAACACACAGTATATGTCCCCATGTACTGCAAACACACACAAATGACTTGCCACTCAGTAACTATCTGCAAATGGAGCACATCAATATAGAAGACAGATTAGAAATGTATAGGAAAACCAGAGAGCTGGTGGGGTAGAGAAGCAGGAGGCTAAAAAACTCTGTTACGTGATTTAAAGAGCTAATTATAATCTGAAATATAATGGATTCAGCGAAGGCACTGTGGATCTAGTCTCTTATTGGTTGGAAAATATATTTTACTGGGCAGGAGGAGGAATTCAGCAGCTGATAAAACATTCAGAAGGGATTGTTTGTCTGGGAAGCTCAGTCTCACTGACACCTTACCGGGGAAAACAGAAGTACTCTGAAAGAATCAGCCCCAGGATGGATGGGATGGATGGTGAGAGGGAAAAATCTAGTGATACAAGCCACCTTTAGTGAGGAGAAACCAGGGACAGCAGGAGGCTACTGTGAGTGGGTGGTGGGTGGCACAGTCTCACTGCCAGGAAAGATGAAAAAAGACCACTGAGGGTTCATTGGTGGCTCAGCAGGACTGTCACCATCACAGGGCACCAAGTACCTCCAGCTAGACCTTGTGCCTCCACCCAGACCTTACAGAGCAAGGGCTGGCTAGCCAAAGGACCTGCTCACCACTGCAAAAAAAAAGATTAGGATAGAACTTTGTGACATGCTCAATTTCCTCTCCTTTTGTGTATCAGCTATTAATTTTTTCTCAGATGCTTGAAAAAGATCATGGAAAAAAGCTAAAATCCAAAAGGGTAGAAACAACTTTTGTCTTTAACCAAGTCAGCCAAGGACGTATTTGGAAGACAGTTGTCCAAGCCGGGCCTCGTTATGTCTAACACAGGATTTCTCCCTTCCTGTGGTAGGGAAGTAAGAGTAGGGGGCAATTGCAAATGTCCCTAGCTAGACAGGGGTATAAAGAGAGGTGTGTGTATCTGAGGGATGGGGGTGATGGAAGCTACATATCATTTTCTTTAAGTTTCTAAGATGAGACAGCAAAGAAAAAGTACATAAGACAGATAAGTAAGGATTTTATTGGGTACAAATAAAATAGGTTTTTAACATAAGCTCTATGCATGGAGGAGCTCTGTGTTTATTGCTATCACCCATCATCTGCTACAGTGGGGCACACAGTAAGTGTTTCATAAACATATTTTAATTGGTGAGGTGAAAGTCATAAGAGACACTGGGAATTATGGGAAGAAGGCTTAAATTAAATGGAATGCCTCAAGTCAGCCCCATTCAAATAGCAGCCATAGTGATATGCCTTAATCTAAACCAGGAGGGGATAGAGGGCAGGAAGCGCACTTATTTAAACAGAGCAAATAGGAAACGGAGCTGTGGATATAAAATTTTTAAATTAGAAACACTCTGAGCAAGGACATTTTACAAAATGTTCAGAATGATGCATGAAGAAGTGATAAATCATGAATCATCAGAGTACTCACAAAACACACATTAAATGCAGTAGAGAGTTTTGCACATACAGAGCTACAAATTCAGTCACAAAATACTTTTAAGTTTTTCTCCTTGTAATGCTGATTCTCATTTTAATATTTTCTCATCATGATTCTGTCTACTCTTTTCCAAACTTAGTGGTTCCTTCAGAAGAATATTACCACTTCTTCCCTAAAATAGCCATTCTGATACGTGTGGTTCTCCAAAATGCTTCTGAACACTAGAAGATAGCAAGAAGACTTTATAACTAAGGAAATTAATTCTCAACTAACAGAAATAAAACAATAATTAATATGAACACAGGCAACAATTCCAATGCCCGACCCAGGCAAGTTTGTTCCATTCAAGATTGGATTTAGTAAGTTCTACTTACACATTCATTTCCTGCAAATTCTCAGCTGCAAAATAGAAGGTCTTGATCTGTGGATGGTTGATCTTAAATGCACTTGAAGAGGGAAAAGCACAAACATGTAAGAATTAGTGTTTGCATTTATCAGTGAGTCTGTAAGTAAACCAAATACAACCATCATAAATATCTGCTTTCCTTGCAAATTTACCAAAAAAAAAAAAATACTTATTGTCTAGTCTTTATTTTAGGTATGGTGCCAATGGTCAATTTATATGTCAAGGCTGCATCTTAGCTAGTCGTTAGTTTCCATTTAAAACATAAGAGCATGACCTTTTTGTTTTCACTTGCTAACCGCTTCACTATAAAAATACAATAAATTAGAATTTAAATTCACAGAGGTATCACTTCACAATATTTATATCAATCCTTCACATTAAGTATTGATTCAAATTCAATCAAATGTGGAGCAAAATTTTATTTACAGGAAAATAATCAGATATGGAACATCCACACACAAGTCATTAAAAATCTTATCAAAGGTGCCACTTATTAGTAAAGGGAACATGGAAAGCAGATTTTACTGTAAAGAAGACATATAAAATGCTGAAGATAACAAACAGCAAAGTGTTTCCCCTTTACCATTTAGACCGGAAGTCCTGCAGAACAGGACAGTTTTTTTAAAATAACCAATCAAAAACCACAAGAATCAACACACCCCATGTATCACAAAACACATGCCGCTATGCCAGAGTGGCAAAGAACTAAAGCAAACACCGGTTTCTTAATTTCTTACAAGAAAACAATGAATGACTACAACTAGCAACACAGGTGAATGAGGCAATGCCCCTTTCTGATAAGACTGGAAAATACACCAAAGGTAGAAGAAAGAATAGGAAAGGTGAAAGAAGACCAAGTAAAATACAGTAGGACCTCTCATGGGAGGAGCACTTGACTAGGAGTCTGGGGACCAGAGTCAGAGCCAGCTCTGCCCAGAGCCCTGGGTTGATTACAGACTCTCCAGACTGTTCCCTCCTTATGAGAACAAGTACCACGAACTGGGGGCTTCTCTGTTTCTGCTAGTTATCAAATCTTTTGGACTTAAACTACATCAGGGTGCAATCCCAAGTTTAAGACCTCTCAGAGAATTCACTCCCAAGGGTGCTACAGACAATGCCGTGAGCTAGGAGAGCCTGGTCCACCATGATGCCTGCAGGGCCAATCAGTGAACCTCCTTAACCATTTGTTCTTCTCTTTACAAGGTCAAAACCTTGACATTTGACCTTGCCAGCCCTGGGTGGGAGCACGTATTTCACTCCATCGCATACTCAGTCTTCAATGACATTCTAGGCCAAGGATTAATGGGGGTTTGAAAACCCATCTGCTCCCCAAAATGAAATGCCAGAAAGCAAGAGGTTAAATATTTCTATTCATATCTAAGGTGCCAAACCATGGTGCTCAAAATTCTCAGACATCTGAGCATTGCCTTCCTCACATCCAAATCACATCACCCTGTGGACATTATAAAGGGTTCTTTTCCTGGCTCAGGGTTTTGTGGAGGGTAAGAGGAGACTTACTGCTTTTTCTTGCATTCGGATGCTCTTTCCACAGTGAAATCGGGCAGGTTCACAAATCCATCAGCTTTCTCTGCCTAAAAAGAACACATACCACAAACAGAAATAGATGCATCAGCCCGAGGGATTAATCTACTGAGATCATCTACATGGAATAGAGATCGTTTAAATGAAGTGAGGTAGAATCAAATTTACCTCCTCAAATCAGCACTAGTTAACTATGGGCTTATCCCAGATAACACTGTTTATCAGGAAATTAATTTCTTGTCATTAGTCACCCAGATTCTTTTTGAGAAGAGATGTGACACAGCTTAGGGATGGTCAATGTGTGATGGTCAGGCGCAGAGCCTCCCTGTCTTGGTGGAGTCCATGAAGCCAACCATCAGAGTCCTATTTCCTGCTGGCCATAGGCATCCTCAGCCTCCTCTCCATCCTCCAGCTCTGGCAAGCCCCAAGCACAGAAGGCGAACTTCACTAGCACCCTCACTTTGAGTTAGCACATCCACATTCCTACCATGGATCTATCTCTTGGTGGTTGTTATGGCTTTAATGAGCCCCGATAAATAAAACATTTAGCAGACAAAACAAACATTATTCCCTCTCCCAAGACTAAAGGCAGTGTTTGGAGAATAAAGCCCACAGCCACATCTTGCAGAATCACAGTTCCATAATCAATTCCTACAAAGGAAAGACTTCAGGAGAAAGATGATGACTTTGAGGATGTAGCATCAATGTTGCTTTACATTGTCAAAAATTTCACAGGATATGTAATTGTCCTACCCCTCTATGGATTCATTAATCTATATTTTTGTAAATAATTATTTAACTGAACCACAAGGAAGCCAGACTGTCATAATGGAATGCAAATCACTTTTAATCTACACTGGTGTCTCTGAGTGGAAAAATACAGTCTGTAAGATTAAACATGGATGAGGCAGTGGTTATGAGAATATGAATAAAAATTGATTTTGAAAATACAATCTTAATTTTAAAAGTCAGCCAGCTATTAAATTAGTGCCATGGGTGCTCTCAGTTCACCTCATTGCCTGTCTCTTTTTCTTATTAACAACTAGAGGGCAACATGCACTCTTTCTTCAGAAACATTAAACTATGAGATATCCAACCTTATTCCCATCTTGTGTCTCCTGTGTGACCTAATTTATGCCATTCTTCATCTACAATGCCTTCTTCTTATAAAAATAGAAATTCAATTTTAACAAGCACATCTTCCTTTAAATATATATGCATGTGTATATACTGAATATATATTCAAATATATATACATATATAATATATATACATTATATATATGTTTGCATATATATTTGCAGCTTATCTCTTGGTGGGCTTCTTAATTACCACATGGTAGTTCACCAATCCTATCTAAAAGGGAATAACAAAAGCATTCAAAGAGCTTAGATGTATAAGTCACTTTTGTACAAGGTACAATGCCTCCTGTGGATTCTCAATTAGCAGTATATAAAAGTATCATTCTGAAAAACTGGTTTGTTCTATCAATCCCTGTTCTAGAGATATACTCAAAGGCAGCAAAAATGTGGACTCCAATACATACACAGACATGCATGGTCACAAGAGTACTATTCACAACAGCCAATAGCTGGAAACAACCCAAATGCCCATCAACAGGCAATGGATAAACAAGTTGTACTATGTCCATACAAAGGGGCATCATTCAACCATGACAAAGTATTAAGTCCTGAGAAATGCCATGCGAATGAACCTTGAAAACATTATGTTAGGTAAAAGAAATAAGATAGAAAAGGTCCCAGATAAATATCCCATCTATACAACATATTTGGAATAGGAAAATCATAAAGACAGAGCACAGCTTGATAGTTCCCAGGCACTGGGGTTGTGAGGTTTGGGAGCAACTGATAAAAGGCTAGGGATTTTTCTTTTTGTGTGTTTAAAATATTTTGGAATATTTTAGATAGAGGAGGCCGTTGCACACCATTGTGAATACACTAAATTGTTTAAAAGTGGCTAACCTCATGATTTCCTTCTCAATGAAAAAAAATCAATACTATGCTAAGGTATTCTTAGGAAAAATTTCCATAATTGATTTAGAAAGAAAAATATCATTTACACTCACCATTTGTTTTGACCTCCTCCTCAGATTCAATACTATGCTCATTATTCAGAAAAACTATAGAACTATGGGCCCCAATGGTTTCCAAGTTGCTAAGTCCCACCTACCACTTCAGCTCCCACTGAACTCAGGGACCTGACATTGTACCCCATTTCCTTCCTCTGCAATGCCCTGACACCCTGGATTTTCTGATAGCATATTACTGCTGCCTCCTTTTCCTCAAAACAGATCTTTCCTCTCGTCCATTCCTGTTTCTAAAGGTCAAGGTTCTCCAGGGTTCTGTCCACATGCCTAGACTCACTCGCCTGGGGTGATCATACTCACCCCTGGGGCTTCATGAATCATCATTGCACATACATATCCAAAATCTTGTCTTCGAATTGCAATTGAGTCCTGGAGCTCCTGCTTCAGATTTCTACTGCCCAGAGTGCCTGGTCACATGCATATTCCATGAGCTCCCCAAGAGTGACAAATCCAAAATCAAAGGCATCATCCTACTCCACAAAATGTCCACTCCCCTTTGTCCTGTGTGCTCTTACTCAATGAGCAATACCACTTTCCATCCACATGTAAAAATGAGGAAGAAATCTGAGAGACATTCATGATTCTTCCAGGCCAGAGCAGCTGTGGTCTGAATATCACTGGTCCCTACCAAAACTCAGGTTAAGGCTCAGTCCCCAACATGGCCATGTTCAGAGGTGAATAGGGCCTCAACAGAAATTAACATTTTTCTCATGGGAGTGAGTTCTCATTCTCTTGAAACTAGATCAGTGGCTATGAGAGTGATGTGTTAAAAAGGAAACCCACCCTACCTGCTTGGCCCCTTTAGCACATGTACATCCCCTTTCCGCTTTTCTGCCATGAGTTGAGCAGTAAGTGACCCTCACCAGAAGCTGAACAGATGCCAACAACATGCTCTCGAACTTCCAGTTCTATGAACAAGACAAACCTCTTTTCTTTATACATTCCCCAGCCTCTGGAAGTTTGTTATAGAAGTTGGACTAAGACAATTCACTTCTCAGAATCTGGGCATGAAAAAACACAGCTTTCCACAGCTTCAAACAACACAAATTTGAATTATTGCTTCATATGTCATATATTGTTAATGCATCTACTACCTCCTGCCTCCTTCAGATCACCATTAACTTTTTCTTGAATTACTGCAAAAGTCTCCTATTCTTCGTCTTCCTAATTCTCTTCTCCTATTCAATTTGGTATCTGAATCACAGTCACAGGGAATCTTTACATCATGAACATTCTTCATGTCACTTCTCTAATTAAAACTCTGCATGCTTCCCAATTTCCCTCAGATAAAGTCTAAGTATCTTAGCAGAAGTCCTTTATGATGATCCCTATTATTCTACAATTTCATCTTTCCCAATGTTCCTACCCTCTATTCAATCAAAAGCAAAGAGAAAAATTAAAACGAAGAAATCACAATACTTCCACGGAACTGAATTAGAACTGACACCCAAGTTGTGGCATGATTAGTTTCTAGACAATTTATTTTCTGTGCAAGGCCATCACAAATGACAATAATACAAAATTTAACCCAAAATGAAACATACATATGTATGCTCTTGCCAATATTTTTAGTCACTTAAAAATAAACCAATGTAAAAGATAAATTGTTCATCTTCATTTGGGTGGATTCCTTTTCTGCATAACTGAAATGGCTGAGATTTCTTCAAAGGACCCCAAATAAATTTGAGTGAAGCCACCTTAGTGTTCCCCAGTGAATCTCCCTTTTATAAGCAGAGTTGGGTTTTTTTTTCCCATTATTTGGAAGACACTCAAGCTGTATTCAAAGTCACAGACAATTGTGTCAAAAACGGTCCTTGCTTATTTGACTTGCAAAAAAAGAAAAAAGCCTCAGAAATGACAAGCACAGTGGGTAAATCTTAAGGGAATGACAGATTTCTTCTCTTCCTCCTCTTTTTCCTCCTCCTACCCCTTTCAGATCCCTTGTTGCCTATTATATTAACTAAAATAACTTGCTCGAATGGTATCCTTTTAATGATTCCTAACTTTCTAAAGAGTTACTTGACAGTTACGCATTGGTGCCTGCAAACTTCCCTCTGAATGATAATGCAATAAAGATTGTTCTCTCACCAAAACTACCAAACCATCCTCTGGCCACTGTGCAAACTTGTCTCACCAAATCCAGTCCTAAATTCTGAAGCGGAGAGCATCATGTGACCATACCTCTCGCTTGGTCACATGATGCTCTCTGCGGATGTAATGACCCCAGAGGCCTCCCAACCTCTTTCCCCAATGTTTCTGATTTTGTTCACCTTGGTAGAGCCACATGGGCAGTTGCTGTCCTTATGAAGCATTAATCCTCACTGTTACCCAGACTGCTCATGTTAAAATGATGGGGAGGGGGATAAGGTGCTTATAACCTCTCTCGTGTCATGAATCATCTGTATCTGCTTTCATTTACCTAGAGTGCTTTAAACATTCATGGATTCAACAAATCTTGATCAAGTGCCCTCTTCTGGGCCAAAATATAGGATATATTAATGGACAGACCAGAGACCTCTGCTCTCAGGGAAAGAAACAATAAGCTCAACATGTAAACACATAAATTACATGGCACACTGTAGACAGTAATTCCTATGGAAAAAAGTGCATCTGGTCAGTGTAAAGGAGTTTCAGATTGTGTACAGGGCAGGGACCTGCTGCAGCCTGGGCCATGTGGCCTCCTCCTCACTCTGAGATAAGTTTCCAAGACTCAACGTAGGTGGGAACTTCTTCAAATCATTTTTCCTGCTTCCTGCAGCCTGGAATAGGTGCCCTCCTATGTCCCTGCACCAGGGATGGGTTTTCCCTACAGTACTGCTCTCACTGAAGTCAGTTATCTGAGTATTGTGTGCTTCTCCAGCAGAGTGTGGGTACCTTGAAGGAAAAAATTGGGTCATTTATACTTCTTATGTATACAAAAGGTAGGTGTTCAATACTTGTAGAAGAAAGGAGTTTTAGGAATGATCAAGTCTTACGAACAATTATCTTTTCCTCTAACAATAAAGAAAGGGTTAAAATGAGATGCAGAAGCCACTTGGGAAAATAGTTCAGCAGTTTCCAAAAAAATATAAACATATAATTACTGCACACCCAGCAATTCCACTCCTAGGTATCTACCCAAGAGAAATGAAAGTGTACGCCCACGCAAAAATTTACATGCACGTATTTATGGTGGTGCTATTCATAGTAGCCCACAGCTGGAAACAACCTAAAAGTCATCAACTGATAAATAGTGTGATGTGTTCATACAATCAAGCACTGTTTAATGACAGGAAGGAGCAAACAACAAATGCATGCTGAAACACGGATGTACCTTATTATGCTAAGTGAAGACACGAGAGACCACACGTGACCCTATGGCTCCATCTGCATGAAATCTATAAAGACAGAAAGCAGAAGAGCAGGTGCCTGGGTGGGTAATGGGCATGAGGGCTCTTGCTGGTTTGACGAAAATGAGCTGAAATTGATTTATTATAATGGTTTCATCATTCAGTAAAATTGTCAAAATGATCACACTGTAGTGTAGATTTTATGATACATAAAACATACTTCAATGAAGCTGTTTTTAAAAACATGAGATTCAAGAAAATTTGGGAGAATAAAAACATAAATAAGATCCCTCTTCCTGGGCTATCAGTGAGACTTGGAAAAAGGCAAAATAAGAGGTCTTTGCCCTCTTCTCACTGAATGTGATTTTTTCAAACTTTCAGACACCACTGAGTTAATATTCCTAATATTCAATGGTTTAAGCCTAACTATGGTTTCCAGTTAAGCTCCAGGAATTTGAGACATGAATATTTCATACAAAATTTGTCACACTTCAGACACATTTAAAAATTAACCAAAACAGGACATCAAATTTTAATATTTAAATAGCAGAGCACAGACACTCTTTACCACAGTGAAATACTTTTTATTTTTATAATGGTGGATACATGTCATCATACATTTGTCAAACCTAGAACATTCACCAAGAGTGAATCCCAAAGTTACTATACACTGCGTGATAATGACAGGTCAAGGTAGGTTTGTTAATTGTAACAAATGCACCACTCTGGTGGAGATAATAACTATGGGGCTTATGCCTATGTAGAGGCAGCAGGTGAACAGGCAATCTCTCAATCTTCTGTTCAATTTTGCTGTAATCCTAAAATGCTCTAAAAATAAAGTATTTTAAAAATTAAGTAAAATAGGACATTCAATTTTAATATTTAAGCACAAACATAAGTGTCCATTGCCATGATAAACGTTGACTTTTATGTACCCCCAAGTACCTTGCAAGATAGGCAAATCACCTCTTAAGCATCTATGCATGTCAGAAAGGTAGTAGGGTTAATAGAGAGAAACAAGTAATCTGTACCCGGAAACTACATGAGTCAAAGAAGACCAAACCAGAATGAAAAAAATATGAATTGTAACATAGGACATTATTAGGGGCTTCATGGTTAAAAATAAAAAGTATTAGAGGCCTGGACCAGGAACTCCAGCACCTGGAACATTCATGCCCACAGGGAAAGGAACACCATGCTACAGCTCCCTGTCCACCCAAGTGAGGCCCCACCAAACAGCCTCCATCTTGGGACACAGGAGCTACCAACATAGCCCTTCCCACATGGTAATATGCACCAGGGAAAATGGACAGGGACAGCTGCCTGTTGCAGCATCGCCTGCCACCACCAAGCAAGCCACCCAACTCCGGCACACAGCCCGTTCTTCCAGCCCCGCCTCTGAAATCAGCTGCCTCCAGCTTGGGGCACCTTCACCGCCTTCTGAGGTGATCCCCGCTGTCACCTCCATCCTCTTTAGCTAGGGCAGCTTCTATTTAAGGACACAGACTAGGGCCCGGAAGCCCAATATCAAGGTACCTACAGGCTCGATGCTACTGCCAACACCAACTAGGGAGACACCAACTAGGGACGTGGTCACTTCAATCAAGGGACAACAACCAAAATCTGGAAGACCATCACCAAGGTCTGTGCGAAACTGGATGCGCAAGAGGTATCCCTACTAAGTGTGCTAACTGACACTATTCTGTTGCAGAGGCACCAGGGAGCCTCACATGGGGTCACCTCTCTTTTCTTTCTTTTTTTCCTACTAAAAGCCAACTTCTTTTGATTCCTCTTTCACTAGTACTATAATCTAACACCTTGATATTTAACACCCCACATAATAAAACCACTCCCACATCACTCTCTCTCTGTCCATCATTAGAAGCTATTGGATATATGGTAGAAGATAACCAAACCCATCATTCTTATTTATAGTGACAAAACTGTAAATGTCTAAATAGGAGCTAATTGATTTATGGTTGCATATTGGTTGCATTGGGTGCTATAAACATTGATCTACTCCTTAAAGGTGAAGTATCAGTAACTTCTAGAGACACTTCAAGATTTCAGGGTAGAAACTTCAATACCTCACATCTGCACTGCAAGAGAGGAAGACACATAGACATCAAGAAAAAACAAGGAAGTAAGGTGCCCCAAACTATCCAAGATACTACAATAATAGAATCCATTGACAGTGCAATAGAGAAAATATCAGAAAGGAAGTTCAGAGTGTACATAATTAAAATGATCTGTGAATTAAAGAATGACCTAAGTGAACAAATATAGGCAAAAACTGATCACTCCAACAAAGAGATAAGAGGGAAAATACAGGTAGCAAAAGATTACTTCAAGAAAGAGATAGACATTCTGGGGAAAAAAAAAAAAAAGAAACAAATCCTTGAAATGAAGGAAAACAACAACCCAAATAAAAAACACAATAGAAAGCATCACAAACAGACTAGATCACTTGGAAGACAGAACCTCATATAATGAAGACAAAATATACAATCTTGAAAATAAAGGTGACCACACAGTGAAGATGGTAAGAAATCATGAACAGACATCCAGCAATTATGGGATAACATCAAAAGACCAAATCTAAGATTTATCAGGACAGAGGAAGGCACAGAGTTTCAAACCAAAGGAATGCACAACCTCTTCAATGAAATAATATCAGAAAATTTTCCAAACATGAAGAATGAATTAGAAATTCAAATACAATAGGCTTACAGGACACCACTGGATAGATCATCCAAACAAAAACTAAACAAAGAAACTATAGAACTCAAAAAACAATCAATAATTTAGACTTAACAGACACATATAGAATATTCCATCCATCAACGAGCAAATAAATTTTTTTATCTGCAATAAATGGATCCTTCTCTAAAATAGGCTATATGTTATGCCACAAAACAAGTCTTAGCAAATAAAAAGAAATAGAGATACTACCCTGAATTCTATCTGATCATAATGGACTTAAATTAGAAATCAATGATAAAATTAAAAATAGAAGCTACTCCAACACTTGGAGACTAAATAATACCCTACTGAATGGTGCATGGATAACAAAAGACATCAGAGAGGAGATAAAAAATTCTTAGAGGTAAATAAATACTCTGATACAACATATCAAAATCTCTGGGACACTATGGAGGCAGTGCTAAGAGAAAAGTTCATTGCATTAAGCTCAAACATTAAAAGAAGTAAAAGTCAACAAATAAATGACCTGACATTATATCTCAAAGCCCTAGAAAACAAACAAACCAACTCTAAAAGTAGTAGAAGATAGGAAAAAATTAAAATCAGGGCTGAAATCAATGAAGCTGAAACAAAATAAACAACTGAAAAAATTGAAAAAATAAAAGCTGGTTCTTTGAAAAAATAAATAGAACTGATAAATCCTTAGACACCCTAACGAAAAGGAGAGAGAAATATCAAATTACTAAAATTCGAGATGAAAAAGGAAATATCACAACAGACACTATTGAAATACAGAAGATGATCAGAAACAATTTTGAAAATGTATACTCGAATAAAATGGAAAACCCCAAAGACACCAACAAATTCTTAGAGACATACGATCTACCCAAGCTGAACCAAAGGACATATAAAATTTAAACTTACAATTTCGAGCAAGGAAATAGAAAACACCATCAAAAGCCTACTAACCCAGGACCAGATGTATTCACAGCCAAGTTCTACAAGACCTATAAAGAAGAATTAAAACCAATACTTCTCAAATTATTCCATGAAATAGAAAATGAAGGAACCCTTCCAAACTCATCCTATGAGGCTAGTATCATCCTGATACCAAAACCAGGCAGAGACATCAAGGAAAGAAAATTTCAGACCAATATCCCTGATGAACATTGATGCAAAAATTCTCAATAAAATCTTGGCAAATCACATACAAAAACATTTTAAAAAATAGTGCACCATAATCAAGAGGGGTTACATCCCAGGGATGCAGTGTTGGTTAACATATGGAAATCAATAAACATAATCCATCACATCAATAGACTTAAAGAATCACATGATTGTATCAATTGATGCAGAGAAAGCATTTGACAAAAACAACACCCTTTCATGTTCAAAACACTAGAAAAACTAGAGATGGTAGGAACATTCCTCAACATTGTAAAAGCTATCTATGCTAAACCCAAGGCCCACATCAACCTAAATGGAGAAAAATTGGAAGCATTTCCTCTAAAAAACGGGAATAGGACAGGGATGTCCTCTTTCACCACTGCTATTCAACATAGTCCTTGAAACACTAGCCAGAGCAATTAGACAGACAAAAGAAATTAAAGGGATGTGAATAGGAAAAGAAGAACTCAAACTAGCATTATTTGCTAATGACATGATTCTATACTTAGAGGATCCAAAAAATTCCACCAGAAATATTCTAGAAATAATAAATAAATTCAGCAAAGTAGCAGGATATAAAATCAACACTCATAAATCAAATGCATTTCTATATATCAGTGATGAACCTCTGAAAGATAAATTAGGAAAACTATCCCATTCACAATAGCCTCAAAAAAATAAAATATTGGGAATCAATTTAACAAAGGAGGTGAAAGATCTTTACAATGAAAACTACAAAACACTAAAGAAAGAAATTGAAGAAGACCTTAGAAGATGGAAATATATCCCATGCTCTTGGATAGCCAGAATCAATATTATTAAAATGGCCATACTACCCAAAACACCATACAGACTCAATGAAATTCCAATTAAAATCCCAATTTCATTCCTTATAGAAATAGAAAAAGCAATCATAAAATTTATTTGAAAACATAAGAGATCCAGAATAGCCAAAGCAATCCTTAGCAAGAAGAGTGAATTAAGAGGCAGATACCAGATCTTAGACTACTCTACAAAGCTATAGTAACAAAAACAGCATGGTATTGGCACCAAAATAGATATGTAGACCAATGGTACAGAATTGAAGACACAGAGACAAACTCACATAAATACAGTTATCTCATACTAGACAAAGGTGCCAAAAACATGCATTGGAGAAAAGATAGCCTCTTCAACAAATAGTGCTGAGAAAACTGGAAATCCATATGCAGCAAAATGAAACTAAACTCCCTATCTCACACCATGCACAAAACTCAACTCAAAGTGGATCAAAGACCAAGGAATTATACCAGAGACCCTGTGACTAATTGAGGAAAAAGCAGGCCCAAATCTTCACCATGTCAGATTAGGCCCCCAACTTTCTTAACAAGACCTCTAAAGTACAATAAATAAAATCAAGAATCAATAAATGGGATGGATTCAAACTAAAATGCTTCTTCTCAGCAAAAGAAACAATGAGGTGAAGAGAAAGCCTACATTTTGGGAGAAAATTTTTGCCACATGCACGTCAGATATAGCACTAATCACCAGGATATATAAAGAATTCAAAAAACTTTACACCAAAAATACAAATAACTCAATCAATAAATAGCCATGGAGCTGAACAGACACTTCTCAGAAGAAGATATACAATCAATCAACAAATATATTAAAAAATGTTCAACATCTCTAGTCATTGGAGAAATGCAAATCAGTCAGAATGGCAGTTATCAAGAATGAGGCTAGACAGGATGTGGGAGAAAAGGCACATTCATATATTGCTGGTGGGACTACTAATTGCAAAGCAGTATGGAGATTCCTTAGAAAACTTGGAATGGAACCACCATTTGACCCAGCTATCCCACTCCTTGGTCTATACCCAATGGACTTAAAAACAGCCTACTACAGTGACACAGCCATATCAATGTTTACTGCAGCACAATTCACAATAGGCAAACTGTGGAACCAACCCAGATGCCCTTCCATTGATGATTATATAAAGAAACTGTGGTATATATACACAGTGGAATATTACTCAGCAATAAAAGAAAATAAAATTATGGCATTTACAGGTAAATGGATGGAGTTAGTTATAACATGCTAAGCAAAGTAAGCCAATCCCAAGAAAACAAAGGCCAAATGTTTTCTCTGGTAAGTGGATGCTAATCCATAAAGTAGGGGGGTGGTATGGGAACAGTAAAGGAATTTTGGATTAGCCAAAGGGGAGGGAGGGGAGGGAGGGAAGGGCAGGGAGCATGGGTAGAGGAAAGACAATGAAATGAGATGGTCATCATTACCCTAGATACATGTATGATTGTACAAGTGGTGGGACCCGACTGTGTGTACAACCAGAGATGTGAAACATTGTGCCCCATTTGTGTACAATGAATTGATGAGCATTCTGCTGTCATGTATAATTGATCAGAACAAATTAATTTATAAAAAGAAAATATTAAAAATTTTTTTAAAGTTTTGTCATTGTTTACTTTCAATGGAACCATATTTTCGTTTCTAAAAAACCTAATTTTATTACCCTTTGATAATTCTGAAATCAAGAGGTACCTTAGAATCTATATTCACTGCAGTGTCTCCCCCAAAAAATGTGTTGTTAAATAAACTGTAGGTCTTAAATAGACTAAAATTTGAGAGAAAATTAGTCTAAGAAAATAAAGGGTTTTTTTGCAAAAAGCTTTTGTGTTTATAAGTGATTTAAGATTCTTGGAATCATTTTAATTCCATTGAGTTTCCCCAATGAATATCAGAATCAGAAGCTGCAAAAGTCCATTTGTCTAAATTAGCCCCGTGTCCTCTCAGTTCCGCCCCATACGCCCTGGGCACTGGAAACGAAGTCCGCACGCCAAGCACAGCTGTCCATCCTCACCCTACCTTAGAACAGTTGTCACTCAGTTCTCGTGCTACACACAGACTTGTGACCACAAGAGAAATCTGAATTATGTTTTCTAAAATATAAGCTAAAAGAAACGAAGCCTCAAGAAGAGATAAGATAAGCCCTTGCTCTGCAGGGAGACGACCATTCTTGTGCAGAGCTGGCTGCTGTGCACAACGAAGCGACGTGGACGGAAACCAGCAGGAACAGCAAAAATCCACCCGTGACCCAGAAATCCACTTCTGATATCTGTCCTCAGCATGTCCTTGAGAATATGTGTACATGCACACTGCAGCTCTATTTGTATTTCCAAAAGGTCATGAAGAATGCACACTGTCTGGAAGCAGTTGAATCAACTGTGGAATCCACACAAGAAGAAGAACCAGGAAACATTCATACACAGAGAGAGAGGGTCTCTAGGACGTAGGAACAGAAGAGGCAAATTTGGAGCATGATACACTGAGCATACGAACTTTCTGTGTAACAATAGATGGTGTGTCATGTGATATGCACACTTGTCTATATTTATAAAAGCAAACGGTGGGAAAAATAAATCCAAAACAAATAGGAAAGAAGGGAGGAAAAAAGGTGGAGGAACAGAGATGAAAGCAAGACTTATTGGGCTGGAACTTATTAGATAGCTTTGACTTTGGAATTGGGTAAATGATTGATTTATTTTCAATCAAAATCAGAAAAAAAGAAGCAATTCCCCAAATTGAAAACAAACGAATTATCCAAATGTAAACATGGTGTCATGAGCCCCACAAATAAGAAGGATTCCAAGAGACCCAAGTGCACAGAATTTTGATCATTCACAGTTAGCAGAACATAGTCTAAGAACTTGCAGTAAGGACGATGTTCTGATCACTTTTAGGATAGTATGGGTAGTATTTCTCTGCTCTTTCCCATAACTGCACAGCCTCTAATGCTTTCCTCCTTCCCTCCCTACAGTAAAGTCCGTCATATTGCTTTGTTCTCAGAAGCCAGTCATCTGCCTCTTCTTTGCAGAAAAGGAGACAAAGATCAGAACAGCATGCTGACCTCCCTTCTAGTGTCCCCTGGGCCTGCCAGCAGAAAGCTCTGCTGCTTAGGACTGGGCTGTGACCCCTACTACATGGAAAGCAAGGGAAAAAAAAAAAAGATTTCTTTTCCTCTTCTAGATAGTAGAAGTAGGCCTGGCATTTAGAACGCTTGACATCCTTTTAAGAAATGAAATAATTCTGAGTAACATCAAATAAGAGCTAGCCTTAATTGAGTGTTCAGCATAAACCAGCAAGTTTCTATGCATAGCCTTTGGAGAAACATTAATGCTATTCTGAGTGCTGGCATTTATGAAACGAATGGATTTTTAACCTAGAGCACCAAACCAACATAGTAATCAAATGGGAAAATTGCATGATATAAATAAAATGATAGAACTCAGCCCAGGCCCCAGTAACTAATTAATTCTACACATGAGACTAGAGAAATTCTTTAGTCTCAACCAAGAACTATAATAGGAGGATAAAAGTATCTGTGGTCAACGCTTGGCACAGGAAATAGAATCATGACTTTGGAGTCAGATTATCTCAATGCCAGCCACTTACTGTGTGATCTCAGGCAGAACACTTAACCTCTCTGAGTCAGTGTCCTCATGATGAAAAAGCAGATACAAACAGCTTTTCAAAGCTATGTTAAAAAAAATGAATGTATTTAATACCATAAATCTGTTCAAGCTATAAAAAATGAAGAGTTTATTATCATTAATCCATAGGAAATAAGAAGAGGAAAAGGAAAAGAAACAATTCAGAAAAAGAAAGGTGATGTTAAATAAGCCTTCTGACTTCGTCCACTGTCACTAAACAGCTCTTCCTGTGCAGAGCTGTTTCTGCACCTTAGCTCTCCTTGGTCATCTTTGCATCAGATTCATGTTTGAAAAAAATTCAAATTCTTTGGAGAAGAACAATGCATGCAAGCTTGCTAAATTCTTCACATGTTACTTGGGGCATATTTTTAATGAAATACTATGGCATTTGGGTTTATCTCCCAATGCACAATGAATGTAATTTGGATCCTGAGAGACTTTCTTTTTTTTTTTTTTAAATGCATACATATAGATATTCTACACAGAAAACATTTGATAAATGTTTTTTTGGGTTTTGTGACTAATGAACAGGAAGGCCCAATTTCCTACAGATCCCAAAGACTCTGGGTATTAGTTATAAAAATGGCCCAAAGTGCTGCTGATGATAATCATGACAGTTTTGAGGATGTTGAGACTCTACCAAGAGAGAGCAGACTCTACCAAGAGAGAGCATCTCTGACGCATGCAGATGCTGCTGGGGACCCAATCAGGTCCCCTGGCCAGGCTTCCCAGTGCTGGTACCTGCACTCCTTTGAGGGAAGGCTTCCCTGGCTGCCCACGTCCTATCTTCACCCATGCAGAGGTGATCAGGCATCAGTATCCACAGGAGGAGCTCTCAACTAATGACCGATGGAACCTGGTGTATATATGCTCCAGCTCCCTTGGCTCTTGCAAGCTCTCTGAGTTCCCAACATGAGTAGCATCAATCACCCTTAGTCATAATTTTCTTCCTAAGAAGAACCTACTACCTTCCTTTCTACCTTCTCTCTCTTGACCTTTTTTTTTTTTTCCTGCAGTTACAGCCAGCCTGCCAGATCTGTGGTCCATGTGCATGGATTGAACCAACCATGGATCCAAAATAGAAAAAACAAATTGTGTCTGTACTGAATGTGCAAATTTTCCCTTGTTGATTCCCTGAACAATATAGTACAGACACTATTTATGCAGCATTTACATTATATTATTATCAGTAATCTAGCATATGGGAGGATATGTGCCAATTACAAGCAAACACTGCACTATTTTATATGAGAGCTTGAATATTCAAGGATGTTAGAATTCCAGGGCATCCTGGAAACAGTTTTCTGCATTTCCCACAGGACAACTGTATTTCTGGATGGCTTCCCAAATCAACTACTTGTACCCAAATCCTCTTCATGCTCTGCTTCTGCGAAACTAAATCAGGATGCCAACCCCAGAGCACAATAAATAACACACCTTCTATCATGAGCCCTCTGTAATATCTCCTCCTAAAAATCACCCAAGGACATGATTCCCTATCACATTAGGTACTTGCAATTGGTGACCAAGAGGAAGCTGGCATGCTGTTCAGCAACTAGTAAGTCAGCTCTTCTGACTTTTTAAAATTCTTCAATTCTCTCCCTATAGAATCACAACTGAAATTGTGTTACTTCCAGGTAAATAGAAAGACAGTCATTGGAAATAGAAAGACAGTCATTACGTCTAGAAAATGACATTTTCAAAATCAATTAAGGTTGACATTTCACAATGTAAAATAACTCTGTGAGTGTTCTCCATAGTGTGAAATGTGCAGCATAGTACACATGCCTTGGTACAGCCTCCGCTACCTCCTGCTCTGTTAGAAATTGTTAACTCCAGAGATGCTAACATCTTCACCGATGTGTGCTGGTCTCTTCAGGAGTGTGGTCCAAAAGGTAAAAAGAGAAACAAGAAAAAGAGGAAGAAAGCAACACATAAAAAGGGCAAGTTTCAAGTGATTTCAAAGAAATTTGCTTAAACCTCACTATTACAGAATAAATTATGTATCTATCTAATATATCACATCCATCATCCATGATTAGAACAAAAGCAGGGAAAGAATAAAGAAACACCATTTAAGAAACTTTAAAATTTGTATATTCCCTTTTGATATTAGAGAATAATAAGTAATAAAACTCAGGTTAATTCTTTGTAAAATCCCCATTAGTACACACATATCTTGCCTTCAAAGTATATTAATCTTTAAATTCTTCAGGAAATTTCAGAGCTCTTCAAGATGATTTCATGAAGTTCATAAATACTACAAAGATCTGTTCAACCCACTATAGCCATCTCCAAATCCATGTCCACTTCCATATCCATTAGATCCTCTTCCAAAGTCACTTCCTGGTTCTGGTCCAAAATTTCCACCACCACAGGAATCCCCAAAATCAAAGTTGCCTCCTCTTGCATTCCTAGAACTTGGGACTTTGTGCATTTCTTGTCAAGACAAAGTCTTTTCTTACTTCTGCATTATGACCATTTGCAATACAATTTTATCCATAGGATCATGGTCATCAAAAGTAACAAAGCCAATGCCTCTTTTCTTTTCAGACTGCCTATCAATAATTATCTTAAGGGTATCAATTTTTCCATATTCTTCAAACTAATCTCTAAGGTAGTGTTCCTCAGCATCTTCTTGAATTTCACCAACAAACAGCTTCTTCACACGATCACCTGGAGGTGGCAATTTTGGAGGCTGCCCTGGTTACAGAGGAGGAAGAGGAAGCTATGGTGATGGAGGACCTGGGTATGGCAACCAGGGCGGTGATGAGAACTGTAGAGGAGGAAAAGATGGAAGTGGGAATTATAATGAACCAGCAACCTTCTAACTATGGCCCAATGGAGAGTGGAAACTTTGTTGGTAGCAGGAACATGGAGGGATCATATGGTGGGGAACTGTGGTCCAGGAGGCAGTAGAGGAAGTGGGGGTTATGGTGGGAGGAGTCAGTGATGAGCTTCATCCTATTTGCTGTGGGCTTCACTGAATAAATAGGAGAGTGTGAGAGCCCAAAGGTAACAGAACAGTTTCAGGTTCTCAAAATAACAATGTTATCTTATCTCAGTCATCCATAAATAGGCAGTGATATGCCAGAAGACACCAGGGCAGATGGAGAGAGCCATTTTGTAAATGGATTAGATTATTTAATAATATTACCGTAATATTATAAGGATCATAAAACAAATTTTTTAAATGCTTTTGAGACAGTATCTTAGCTTTTTTTGTTTTTATTTTTATTTTTGTTTTGGTACCAGGGACTAAACTCGGGGGTACTCAACAACTCACAGCCCTATTTTTGTGTTTTTGTATTTAGAGACAAGGTCTCACTGAGTTGCTTAGCACTTCACCATTGCTGAGGCTGGCTTTGAACTCGCAATTCCCCAGTCTCAAGTCTCCCAAAATTACAGGTGTGTGTCACCGCACCGAGCTAGTGCCTTTTTAATTGTTGTTTCTTTCTAGTGTTCTTTGTAAAAGTATAGAAGCATTCCTTCTTTGAAAATGCTAAGTATGCAAGCTTCAGGTGACATGTGAAACGTTTTTAAGATTTTTCTCAAAATTTGAATAGCAATTAGCCAGGATCATGGTGTAATAAGATATAACGTTTGTCCTTCAAAAATTTTAAGTGCCTATGTAGAGTTAAGAGGCTGTTGTACATTTATGATTTAATTAAATAATTCTGAAGGGGAAAAAATCTATTCAACAACAAATCTGATTCAAAGATGGGAAAAAGGTATTTCTCCAAAGAGGTTATACAAATGGCCAATTAGCACTTGGGAAAGATGTTCATGGTGCTCATCATTAGGGAAATGCAATTCAAAACTACAGTGAGATATCACTTCACACTCATTAAGGTGGCTATTATCAGAAGCAAATAACTAGGTAAGTAAGTGCTGGTGAGGACATGGAGAAACTGGAGCTCTTGACACTGTTGGTAAGAACGTAGAGTAGCTACCGTGGAAAATATCTGGCAGTTCCTCAAAAAATGAAAAAAGGAATCACCACATGATCCTGCAATTTCACTTCTGAGTATACATCTATAAGAATCAGAAGCAGAGTCTCAGAGAAATGTTTGTCTGTCCACCTTCACAGGGGCATTATTTACAAAAGCCAAAGGGGAAAGAAAGCAACAGGTATGTGTGAGTAAACAAAATGTGTGATATGCTACCATGGAATAGCATTCAGCCTTCCAAAGGAAGGAAATTCCGATAAAAGCTATAAAGTGGATGAACCTGAAGACATTACGCTAAGTGAAATAAGCCAGTCACAGAATGACAATTGCTACATGATTCTTTATGTGAGGGACCCGGAGCAGTCAAATCCTAAAGACAGAGAGCAGCAAGGTGGTTGTCAGGATGGGGAGGAGATGGAATGGGGAGTCACTGTTAAACAGGTTCAGAGTTTCAGCTTTGCAAGATGAAGAGTTCTGGAGATGAGTGGTGGGCGATGGTTTGCACAGCAATGTGAATGTGCTCAGTGTCACTCAACTGTACCCTTAAAAATGGTGAAGATGATAAACTTCACAATATGTGTATTTTTTTAAATTTTTTTTTGTACTTGTTGATGAACAGCATGCCTTTATTTGCTTCATCATTACGTGGTGCTAAGGTTCAAACCCAGTGCCTCGCACATGCTAGGCAAGCACTCCACAACTGAGCCACCACCTTAGCACTGACACAGTATGTGTATTTCATCCATGATTTTGAAACAACAAAAGTTTTAAAAACTGTACCTACTACCCTCAAGTATGTATAGGAAAAGTATGGAAACGTATCTGCCACAGTAAGTTTTATGAGATTCACAGTGGAAGAGTGTCAATGGCTCACGTGCCATTGGTGAGCACTGACCCTTTCCCAGCTGGCAGCACCTACTTATGCTTCTGTTTAGCAGGTGAGGACACGGAGGCCCAAGAGAGCACGGGGTTCATGCAGGCTGTCAAGTGGCTGCAGGGTCCTGGTTCTGAGCCCAGGGATATCTTCCAACATATACAACATGCTATTTCCTTGTGTCTTTTTTGAAGAGATTGTTTCTAACGTGTTCCCCTAAATTCTGCTTCCTTAAAAAAATTCCATATATTTTTCAGAAGTTTCCACTGTGGAGCTTCCTTTTGAAATGTTGTTGAAGCATGTCCTATGGAAGACAGAACACAGCAGCGGAATGACGGATAAGCTTCTCAGCTAACCTGTCCATGGAAACAGCAGCTGTAGCCTTAAAAGAGCTCACTTCACTCCAGGGGAGTGATAAATCCTCAGAGAGACACTCCTCAGGGAAATCCTCAAATGAAACCAAAAGTTCAGCTCATTCATGGGCCACTCCTCACTCCTGTAATACCATCACCACCTCATATATCATCTGCCCTCTTCCTCAGCAAGGGAAGAACTGTGTTGAAGAATACCCCATGCCCTCCAGTCATTTCCCCTATATTATGCTTAAAGTCATCCTTTGCACGGGGTAGCAGGCCTATTTTTATATTTCCAGCACGGGGTAAGCCACAGTCACCAAGGGAAACCGTTCGTGGTATCTCAAAATCCTTAGCACTACTCTTCTACATTCTGAAATCACAATACTTATGCAAGCCTGTTTCTTCCAAAGCCAACATAAAAGTGCTTTTCTTTGTATGTATGCCTTTGATGTCTTTATATTGCCTTTGTCTACATTTGATCTTCTCAAAGCAGCTCTGAACTGTATAGAGATAGTGTTCTGAGTCAACGTCTACTTGTAAGAAAATAGATGCATAGAGTTATACCAATGACCTAGAGATTCACAACTTCAAGAGAAAAAGTGCAGGACTAGAATCTGAGTAAAAGACACCCTTATAACATGCTGGCCAAATCCACCTTCCTGCTTTCTTTCTTAAAAGAGTAAAGAAATTATACAAATGCATCCATACACATATTTATACATCTGTGTCAATATGTTATATATATATAAATATTTGTACACATTAACATTTATACATACATATTAGTGTATATACATACATTTATACATACATAAATTTAATGCATATCACTTCAGATGAAGGTTAGTGAGTGTGTGTATTCACTTCCTGTTTGCTCTTTTAAAGGATTTTAGAATGCAAGGCAATTTTATGTTAAATTCTACAGGTTGACAAATAAGTAAGTCTGGAGCCACGAATCCTCATTTTGAGGTCAGCTGGTCGCTAGCAGCTACTGGTGCATCACATCTGACCTATCAATGTGTCAGCTTCCCATCTTCCTTTCTAACATGAATTCTAGGCTGGAGGACAGTTCACCAATTTCATGTAATTGGCTTGAATTATTTTCACTGAACATTTTAAAACCCTGGAGGTTTTTTGAGATACACTCAGAAGCTGGTGGTTGACTAAGGCAATGAATATAGAGTTTAGATGAATTAGAAGCCCATTATTCTCCTTTTGGTAGAAACATGTCAGGGGACATGTCAGGTGCTAAATAAAGCTTTCATTAGATAATTTATATAACTAATTGATAGTTAAATAAAATAGTAAGCAATTCTCTTTAAAAATTCTGGTGCCTACCGTGAACCTACTACTTCTAGTCTGCAAATACAGTGCAAGTCATACAAAAATATGTTTTCCAGTGTTTACACTTTAGCTGATAAAAGGAAGAAAATTTTTTTCTAACCTATGGCAAATTCATTCAGACATGTTTCCAAAATTTATGCTAATACACGATTATGGATAAGAAGAAGGCACAGAAGACTAAAAGCGTCTTTCTCAGGGAGAATTAACCCATTCTTTTTTTCCCCCCTTTCAGTTCAAAGAAAGGCACTCTATACTGAAATTTTCAGGACAGTCATCTCAAGAATAGAGAGATTCTGGTTTTCAAATAACATGTTTCAACAAGGGTAAATTCTGCTCAATCTAAAAATGGATAAGAGCTTTGCTATAAAGATTCTCATAAAATTGGTTCCAAGGAAAACACCTTCCAAATCTAAGATCCTCTGCACATGCAGCTGGTGATACAGACACAGTCACTTGACTCCACAGACACATGGAGCCATCCAGATAATGAGGGAGAAGCAATCACATGTGCACAGGCAGACTGGATTCCCAAAGAATTGAAAGGTCTGCATAATGTGTACTAAAACAGCTATGCACTCACAAACCTCACCGGGTTCATGAAATAGTTGGGTGATATACCCGGTGGCTCCGTGGCTCCCTTGAGTTGTTGATACAACAGCACAAGTGGCATTGATAAATAGTTACTTTACTAAAAAAATGCAGGTATCTAGTAATTTTATACAAAGAAACAATGGACAAAATAGAAATAAACCAAATAAATAATACAGATGAATTAAAATGATATTCTCTATTTGAGCCATAAACTCTTCCTTCTTCAATTTTCATATTATTTTCTCAGCCTCCCCAGGCTCTAAAACTTGGGAATCATTCGGTCCCACTTTAGCCTCAATTTTTTTGACTTATGTCCAAGCACTCTCCATATGCTGCCCTTTCTTATCAGCAACATGTGTCCCAAATTTTCATTGTGCACACTCCAGTCTAGCAGCTCATGCCTGAATGTCTGCATTTTCTTTTTTTTTTTTAAATGTTTATTTTTTAGTTGTAGGTGACAGAATATCTTTATTTTATTTTTATGTGGTGCTGAGGATCGAACCCAGTGCCTTATGCATGCTAGGCGAGCACGCTACCACTGTGCCATAATCCCAGCCCCCGAATGTCTGCATTTTCATGTGTCTCCTTACTGGCTTTCTCAAAGCCCCCTCCTTCTCCATCTATCACTACTATTTATGTGCCAATTTCACTTCCAGCTCAAGAATATGCAATGGCTCCCTACTGCCTGCTGGATCATATCCACATTCCTGCCTTGTGGCAGGGGCCCTCATTTACTGTCCCTGGGTCACTTCTCAGTAAGGAAGCCGTCAATCCAGCTTGGGTATTAGAGGATCCTGGTGTTAATTCCAGCTCGTCCATTCACTTCTTATAAGGCTGTGAGCAAGTTCCTCCTATCCCCTGAGCTTCAGTAAACTCACTTGAAAAATGGAAATAATAAAACCTATCTTGCTCAGCTATTATGAGAATTCAATATGATGCCTAACACAGTGGGTTGGTACAGCTCCTCTACATTTTCATTCCTTTGTTCTCCATCACATCACACTGGGCTGCCCATCCCCCATCCCCCTACCCCTCAAACCTCCTAATAAGGTGTGGGCAAAACAGGAACAGCTGTGTGGGACCAACTGGGACCACTGGAGCCTTTTTAGCAAACCCCAAATTGAACATTTCCCTATATCTGTTTTTAAGAATAGAAGTGGAAACTCATTCTTAGAAAATTATTTGCTGTCAAAAGCAGCCCACCTTTATAAGGTTCCCATCTCTCAAAATTCCCATGAGCAAGGAGAAGGCTGATGATTTCTGATTCTCATTTACGATCCACCAATTTCAGTCAAGCGCCTATTAAATGCAAGATACTGAGCAAGGTGCTGAAGATGTATCCATGGCTGCCCTACATAGATTATTATCAATTATGGAAAACAGCCAGGATGAATTTGAAAATAAAAATAATACAGATGCTCAGGAAGCAGACAGAGGCAGACAAAATTCAGGTCAGAAGATTAGGTGAGTCCACGTAGAAGGAATGCTTTTTAAGCTAAACTTTGGCTAATGAGGAGAATCAGCTTGATGGAATTGGGTAGGAGAAAGATTTTAGGACATGGAGACCTGAGTTTTCTGAGCAGAGAAATAGCATGTACCAAGTCTCGGCAGGAGCCAATGGACGGGAGAGAGGGATTGTAAGTTCTGTACTAAAAGCCTGGGGTGGGGTGGGAGGGGTGGGGAAAGGAAGAAAGGGACCAGCTGAAAAGAATCCCTTTGCTTCCCAGGAAGTGAACTTACACTTTATCTTAAGGGGAAGGGGAAACAAGAGTGTGGATTTTAATTCCAGATTTTAACCAGCTGGGATTTTGATGGCTGTTAAACGTACATATGGTTCTGGGAGACTTGACATGCGGTCTTGTGTGCTATACCACAGTCTAAGCACATAAAACCCGATGCCAAATATGGCAGGTGACCTTTCTCAGGGAAGTCTGGGTAGTGCCATTGGAAGCAGCACAGCGTGGAGAAAGAAGAAGGGATGCTCTGCATTGGTCACTGGGTAACAATTACATGAAAACCCTGGGAAGGGAGAGGACGGGATGGTCTCCTCAGGCAGTGTCGGGACCAACAGGGACAAGCAAAGGGATCCAGTGGGATCGGCTATAACTTCACAGAACTGGCCTGGATGTCACTTCTGCCACCGCTCTCCCAGAGCCCCACTGAAGGCAGAAACAGGTGCTCCTAATCATGTCCTCTTTCCTGTTCCCCAGATGCAACCAGGTTGGCAGGGCACAAGGATCATGGATTAGGAATCAAGGGACCTGAATGTGACGCTGTTTTCTTCCACATGCGACTTGGAATTTACACATTCTGAGTCTCAACGTTCCCAACTTTCACAATGTGGAATAGTTCCTGCCTCGGAGGGTGTTTCTGACGACTAAGTAAAAGCACACATGAAGGTTCCTAGACTCTTCCTCGGCATGTAGCCGATGTCCTATTAAGAGGTGGCTCTTACTATGAGGCCAAGAAGTCACACACCGCAGCGCTGGCCCTCCCGCAAGAATGAGGAATATGGAAAGCTCTCTCTCGGCTTAGGTGTCCTAGGAGCAACTCTGTTGAACCTCAGTTCTTTAAGTGACAGAAAGTAAATAAATGTCATAGCTTGGGGCATGTGCTTGGCTCTTATTTCAGTTGATATTCACAAGGATAGCAGGAATATGACTGCTCATTAAGTATTCATTGAGGTTTCCCACAACAAATATATAATTAAGATGTCAGAGTGTGTGTGTGTGTGTGTGTTTGCGTGAGAGAGAGAGAGAGAGAGAATAGACTAAGAGGTAATTCTCCTCTGGAAGGATCCTCCCACTGTATACCATTAGTTTAATTTACTGCTTCCCTGGCCACCTACTGGTAAGCATATTCTCAACATGACATTGCTAATCTAACTCTATTTGAGAACATGATTGGCAACCTGAGTATTGTCTTCTGCATTTGCACAAAAACAAGTCAGGACAGGATGCCTACATGTGTCTGCGACTCTGTCCTTCCCCTCTCTCTTTAGTCTCAGCCAAGGCTGCTGTTCCCTGAGGAAGATTGACATTCTGATACCTAAAATATTAAAGGCTTGCTGCCTGGGGGTAACTCATTGCTCCTTTAATGGAAGCATAAACCAAAGGAGCCAAATCTGTAAACATAGGAGTTCAGGGGAATGTTCTTTAAAGCCTATGAAGACAGGGATAGACTCAGAACATATCTGCCGAATAATTTGAGAAGACGAATTTACAGTGCCAAAGAAGCTTTACTGCTTTCCATAGATGAGCCATGCAGCATCAGTGTCCCGTTTGTCCAACAGCCTCTGGAAGTTCCCCAGAGCTGTTAAAAGGTCAATCAGGAAGTCTTCTCATCTTATGAAAGATACAGACCACCACCACTTGCCACAACCACCCAAGAGCAAGAGCTGAAAACAGTAGGAAACAAGAAAAACAAATTGATGTCACCCTTAATTCCCCTGAAGGAAGCTGTATTGAGGAAACCCCTCTCTGGATAGGAGGCAAGACCTCAGCCCCCAGCTTTTTATGACTTGGCTAGAACTATTCCATGCTAGACAAGATGTGTCATGGAGGGAAGACGAGAGGAAAGAGAAAGGAGAGAGTAGAAGGCTGCACACTCTCCAAGAGGCTGTCTCTGGTAACCCCCTAAATCTTTGATAATTCATCAAATGCTTAAAGAAGTGAATTTTTATGGAACTTGATGATAAGCTTTGTACCATGCTATACATGCGATAAAATCAAAGCAATCATCCTGGAAAGAGGGGTGCAGAGAGGAGCCCAGGGAAGTGTGCTTACTCCAGAGCACTGATATTGAATCTGAGTCCAATTTAACCAATTTCTTGAAGGTGCCTAGGGTCATCTGAGTAATTCAAATTTTTGTTGAGTTTTTTTTGAATTTTGTTTTTGTTTCTTTCTTCGTTACGCAAATACATTTTGACTAGTGGCCAGTGAAAGTACATTTATCAAAAAGCTGGCCCACAAACAATATGCAGCACCTGTTTCACATGTATTAAGTTACATGCTCCATGACGCTGTTGTTTAGAGAAGTGAGCTTGCACATTTTAAAAGAATGGCAACACCTGAATAGAATTTTTCTGACTTATGGACAATTTGTTGAGTACTTTTCCCATAACTGATTAAATGACATCCATTCTCATCTTTAAAAGAGACTGAGCTCCCTCGAGATCCGCAATGGACTTCACCAGGGTCAGTGGAGAGAAGTCCTACCTGGAAGAGTCTCTGCCGATTGGATATGCACCAACATCATCATCATCTCAAAATGTTTCCAGCCATGAAAGATCAACAGACCCTCTAACAAAAACTTTCTCTGCAGCTCTTTTCAACAGAAAACTAGCCTGTGAAGCCAACCGCCACTGTGTCTACCTATTAAAGGATAAATTAGGCAACTATCTTATCATTGACCACACATGAGTGGTTTAATGCCATCACAGAACAAGAGACTCCAATCACCAACACAACACTGGCTCAGAGGGCAGCGGTTCTAAACCAACCAGTAGTGAAGGTCAGAGAAAAAGGAGAGGAGGAGAAATGGAAATAGTTTCTCTGCACCGAATCGGTTTATACCCTTGATGATAGAAATGCTCAATTCCTTTTTAGTAGAGACCCTAGCCATGTAAAGTTCCCATATTAAGTAATGCCCATGTAAATCCTGAAACTACCAGAATCTCTTGTGGAACAGTAACATTAATAGAACCCAAGAGCCTGCTTTGGCAAGGATATTAATTGGGATCCCCTCTTTCCTTCCCCCACCCCCATCCAAGGAGTAGTTAACCCAACAGGATAACCTACATATTCACTGCATCAGAAAATGTTTCTAAAACTCGTTTATTTGCTGTGTTCCAAATCCCAGAAATCAAATCTAACTTCCTCCCAGGGATCACCTAATCAATGATCTTTAATCCACCCTTCGGTTAAGAGACTGGGGACAGGAGGAGGACAGAGGACTCACCATTTGACTGCTATACCAGTACAGCGAGGACCCCTTCAGCACCACCCAGAACTTTTTCCATTTGTTGCTTAGGAAACTTCCCTTTTCCTTCTTCTTATACAGCCACCCTTGGCAGTCGGCATGTCCCAGATCTTTACATGATATCCTCCTCCGACTCATGGTGAAAAATCCTGCAACAATTACACAAACAGGTAAGTCTTCCCTTGATTTATGTGACAGACTGAAAGGCAACTTCTCATTGCATACCTCCTAGAAGTTAGAGTTTTTTTCACCAAAATTTATGCAAAATAAATGCAAAAAAAATCATTTGTCTGTTTTATTTTTAAACATTCATCCGATGCCCACAAGGTATAAGATATGGGCAAAGAAACAGACTAATATGCAAGTAGTGCTCTAAGAATATTATTCACCAAGAATAAGTTGACAAATGAAAATCACAAGGCTGGCAGGGACATTGTTGCAGTCACCCAGCTCCTTTGAACAATGATAGCAGGAGTTATGCAATAGCTGAAGAAGGGTTAAACCTCACCTAAAAACACAGCCACTTCCCGACCCAGTGCCAGTTTTTCTAAGCTCTGTTGACATACCACGAGGGATTAATCCAAATGAACAGCATGTCGTTGTTTCTTAAAATCGATCCAAACATAACCAAAAATTAATCTGCCATCCACCTCTTGATATTAACATTCAGACAGACAAAAATCTGATCCCAAACAAGGCATCCGGGAGAAAAATCCACACTCATGCACACAAGGGGATAAAGAAACAAAAGAGATCTAATTACCTTGAGTTTTCTTCCTCGGCTTCTGACGCAAGGGAACCTGCTGAAAATGCAGGAAGGAAAGAAAAGAGGAAATTTCTGATTGTGTTGTAACATTTGTAAAGAGAGAAGGAGGGAGGAGGTGGCAGTGTTTATGAGCAGGGTGGATTCTAAAAAAAACTCTCCAAGCAGAGCTAAAGGGGAGCTACTAGCTGAGGCACAAAATGTGCTAATTAGAATCAATATACATTGAGCTGAACCCAAAAAAAAAAAATGTAACCGGCATTTATCACTAATATTTCCTGTTTCCACCCACAGGCAGCTCTCACTACTACTTCAGTTATGATAGCACAGTGTTCACTCAAGTTTTAAGAAGTCATTAATATTTCCCCTTTTACTTTTCTGTGAGATAAGGAAAACTATATTCTGCATCTTTTCTTGTAATTTCTAAATAATGATGATGACTTTTAAATCCCTGGAAGACAACAGGGCACAGTGGCACACACCTGTAATCCCAGGGACTTGAGAGGCTGAGACAGGAGGATCACAAGTTCAAGCCCAGGCTGGTCAACTTAGAGAGATGTTGACTCAAAATTAAAAAATAAAAAGGGCTGAGGATGTAATTCAGTGGTGGTGTACCCCTCAGTTCAAGTCCCAATGCCCACAAAAAAAGAAAAAGAATAATTTATAAAAGGAAGACAACTTGAAATATTACAGTTTCATGCTGGTCTAAGTTCATGGTCCCACTATATAAGGTTACTTACACCTAAACCATAGAATTAAATACCCCAGAGAAAGGAATGTCAGCTCTGCACTGTGGCACAGGCCTGTAATCCCAGTGTCTCAGGGGACTGAGACAGAAGGATGGCAGGTTCCAGGCCAGGCTGGGAAACTCAGACCCTGTCTCAAAATTTTAAAAGGGGGTGAGGATGTAGCTCGTCAATAAATCATCCCTGGGTTCAATACCTCATGCCTCAAAAATGATAATAATAAAAGAAATTCCATATATCTTTTGGTTTTCTCTCAGTGACTCTCAAACCTCCTTAACAAGAAATTCTTCTTTGAAGCCAAGTTTAATTTCTTATTCTGTTTTTAGCTCTGAATATTTCTCACACATTTTATGGAGGAAAAATTTGGTATCAATTGCTCTTCTGTGCTAGCTCTTCAACATTCAAAACAGACATAAGACAACATATTTTTTCACAACATATTTTAAACAACCCATGTATTATCAGACTACCATCAAAACTAGGAAACCCCTCAAGAGAAACGACTCCCAATGGCATATGTCTACATGCATGCGCGAGTGTAGAGAGAATTTTTGCTTAAAGAAATTCCATTTTTCTTCTACAATATCTAAGCTGAATTTATTGGGGCTTAATTAATTTGCCTTTGTTCTAACAGAGAATTCAAAAAAATTTTAAAAGCATATAATTGAAAAATAGTTCTTAAAGTTGGTAGTAAAGCATGGCATTTTATATTATTCTAGATGCATCCTCTAGTATTCTACATAACAATTGATGTAATAGCTCTTGTAAATGGTTCTACTATATGTTTGAAGCACATATGATATACAGTGGAAATATGATAGTATTTCTACATCTAGAGGTCCAGAATCAATTATGGCCATCATAATGAGTAGCTTGTGTCACACAGGGAAAAATCACTCTGAATCTACTTCCTTATTTGTAAAATCAAGATATTTACAAGAATTCCAATCCTATAATTCTCACACAGATTTGTCAAGAGTTGTGTAAATGCACTGATAACTAAAAAACATAACTTTATTTGAGTAAGTGCAATAAACCATTCTATCATTAAGATATAAACAAATATTTCATATCTAATAAACAAAAATCTCATTCTTTTTTTAGTATCACATGTATCCTTCAAGCAATGACGAAGTTCAAATTAAGTTATATTTCCTGGGAAATATATATCCTGGGAAATCCTGCTCTTTATTTTATGAATGTGTCCTTTTCACAGGAATGATTGATTAATTTCTTTGGGTATAAATTTTAAGCAAAGACAGACATATGGCGCTGATAGCACATTACTTAAGTCTAAGCATGTTATCATAGAAAGGACCAAGTCTCAGCTCTACTTCACAAACATCTCCCACACTGTCTGCTTCTTGGTCTAAAATCCCTACCATCCCCTTTTCTTAATGTGCCAATTATCTGAGACCACTAAAACCCAATTAGTACCTATAGACAAATATTTTTGCCCAAAAGTGTGTGTCATTTGAGTAGCTAGAACTTACCTGAGAGCCAATACTAGAACATGCCAACTTAGATGGTGAGTAACAGTTGGGAAATCTGGGATACGGGAGGCCCCAGGGAGCAATTAAAACAACTAAGAACCAGAGGAACAGGGAGAAAGGAGAGTCATCACAGTCCTCCCTAGAGAGCTTGGACCCCAAGTGAAAAAAACAGAATTACATTATTTCAAACAAAAAGAACATCTTTAAAAGGAACCAGCTAAGCGAGTGAGAGAAAATCCCTAGGGAATAGCCAGAGCGCCTGCAAAGGTTGACAGGAGCAACATTCATTCCATGGGCACCTGTGTCCTGACTGGGCACCAGTGGGTCTCCTCCATCCATCCCTCACCAGCTCCAATGAGACTAGGGGCTCTCCAGCTCCCTCCATCAAACCCTAGGCCTCAAACCAAAGTGTGGGCTCTGTCTCAATTTTTCCCAAGACAAGCCTTGGCCTCTATTCTCACGAACAGGCTAGGGTGAGAAGTGAGAGTCCCAAGCAGGCAATGCAGTCTCAGACAGAGTGAGTGTTCTCTCCAAGCAAGCACCTCATTCAGCCTTCTTGGAAAGAGGGAGGCAGCTTTGGGAGTCAGTCCTGCTCCAATAGTACTTCTCAAAACACCAATTATTTAACTATTCAAACAGTTTCCCTTGGCCAGAAACAGAGTGCAGATTATAGAAATAACAAATTATAGGGTGTTTCAGTTTCACTTGATCTTCGTGAATTTGAAACCTAAATTGGTTAAACGAGAGGATGAAAACAATCTTTGAAAACTTTGGTGAGTCTAAGATACATTTTCCTCCTCACAACAGGAAGTGGAACCCACTAACTAGTCAGTCTCAAGATCTTAATGTGGTTTTTTCACTAAGTAGGTGAAAGAAGTAAGCAACAAACTCTGAATTTTGAGACAGTTTCTCAAGAGGGGAATTATAATTTGTTATTATCACAAATACAACCGAATAAGATGTTTTCCCCATACTATTATCTTCCAGTTTGTAGATAAAATTGAAGACTGATTCTAAAAAATAAAAATAAAATCTAAATTTGCCCTAACTTGGATCTAAATTTGGGGGAAACTTTCTTGAAAATACTTATTTCCTTTTAATTGAAGTGTACTTTTCTTCTATTTTAAAAAAAAAGATGATTCAAAATCTCCATTTGGCCACTAGTCATTCAAAAACACAGAAATATACAAAGGAATCAGTATGAAATATATGAAGGAAACTCCTTTGATATTAAATGATGGAATCAACACCCAAGTTACAGGTAGTATTGACTAATAATCCATAGACTAGTTGTTAAATCTTGCAGGCACTATTTATCCCATGGTATGTTAAAATTCAGAATAACATGATTTTTCATTGTGACCCAGGTCAGTAGCAAAAGTTATACAGTA
This sequence comes from Xerus rutilus, assembly GCA_028644305.1. Lineage (NCBI taxonomy): Eukaryota > Metazoa > Chordata > Mammalia > Rodentia > Sciuridae > Xerus > Xerus rutilus. Next base: position 10,560,637 of record CM053406.1, on the reverse strand, counting down.
TATGCTAGTAAAAGAGCTCTCTGGTTTCAGAAGCCCTGATTGATAACATTTGCCAATTTCTGTATTACAATTCCACACATCATTGGCAATTTAAGCTAACAGTACTTTATCAACCAAGCCATAAGAATTCCTGAGCTCTTAGAATTCCTGTTCTCCAGAAACTCCTGACATCTCCACAAACTCCTCTCCTCCTCCTTTGAAAACTAAATTCACATTTTTTAAAGGGAATGGTAAAGTTTTTGATTAGTAAAATTTTACTTGTGATCATACATTGAAAAACTTGCTTATTTTTTTTAGAAAACTATGTTAAGTATTTGTTAATACATTAATATGAAATTAAAATCTCTAAGAGTGAATAACAGAGACAGGTAGTAAAAGTCTTTGTTTGGATGAGATCACTTGGACAATATATAGAATGACAAAGGCTCAAAGTCAGAATCTGCAGGAAGACCAACATATTACAGAGAAGCAAAAAGAGGCACCCGTCAGGAACACACCAACAGCCAAAGACAAAATCAGGAGCAGTGGTGTCCTGGAGACAAGGGAGAGATTCAAGAGAAAAGTAGGTCCAGACCATCAAATTCTGCTGGTATAAAAGAAAAAGATTCATCAGACATCTTGGCAAGAGAGCTTCATGGGTAAGTGGGTTATAAGAAAAATGCCAGTGGGTTGGGAAACAACAGGAAATAAGGAAATTAACAGAATTGCAAACTACTCTTCAAGAATCTTTACTGAAGAGGAAACAAAAATGTGTAGGATGTCTTAGTGCCAAAGGATGGAGAATGCCACATGCTTCCTCCAAAACCAAGCTTCTATGCTTAAAATCATTATCACAAGAAGATACAAATATGTATTTGGAAAGCAACTTTTTACTTATTTTATACTCCACTTTGCTTGTTTTGGGACATTATTTTTAAGGGAGTAAAATATAAATACAGTTGTGTTTCTATGAACTCCCTCCCTTTCCCATTTCCCTATCATTCTCCCAATGAACGTGATGTTCCTGAATGTGATGTTCCTCATTTCTATACATTTTAGTTTGAATAAACAGTTTTTTAACAACATTAAAACAATAGTATTAACACAGACCATTAATTTTCAATATTATTTTGACATTTTTTTCATGTTGATGCACAATAGCTCTAGCTCACTTTCAATACTGCAGTGAATAAAAATGTCACAATTTATTGGTCCATTTACCTATTGATGTAAATTCAAGTTTTTTACAGTTTGTGCTGTAAAAAACTGCAGAATTGCAATTTACAACTCTATAATTCCCATTGTGCATATATACATGTTTTTCTGGATTATTTATCTGGAAGTGGAACTGCATGGTAATAAGATATATGTGTGCATCTTTTAACTTTTTGGATACTCTGAAATTGCTTTCAAATTAGTCTACTTATAGCCCCTCTCAAAACATAAAATTTTTAATTTTGGTTTTGGTCTCTTATAATTTCAGATCTCTTTCCCTATACATCCTTTTATCTGTTTCTCTTCTTTTCTCTCTTTTGACAGTTTCTGCTCTTATTATCCGTATCTCTTTAAATTTTAAAATTGGCTGTTATTCTTTTTCTAATTCTTAGAGGTGTTTAGCTCATTTTTTCTTTGCTTTTAATAATACATTTAGAGCTACAAATTTACTTCTGAATTCTACTTTACTTATATCTCCTTGTTTTCCAATTCTAAATCATATCTTTATGTCTATAGTAGATAGTCAAGTGTATTTGCAGGTTTCTTAAAACATGGAAACTTTTAAAAAATTTTTGATTTCTAAATTCATTGCATCATTTTCAGGAAATGTGATCTCTATGCTATTTCTTGAAATTTATTAGCATTTATTTGTGACTTACTACATAGTCAAATTTTGTAAAGATTTTCTATAAACCTCAAAATTGTTAATTGTTTCCTAAACCTTTTATATCTCTAATTTTTATAACTTTGTAGTTCTATTTTTTTGTTTTAAACTTCTCTGTGTGGTTTGTTCATTTGTTTGTTTTTGCTGTTTCTTGTATAAGCAGCATAACAATATATTTTGATGTTTTAAAAATATAAGATTATACCTTTTAATAGGTGAGTTTAATCTATTTACATTTATTGCAATTTATATTTTGTTTTTAGTTTAATTTTATCCCTTTCTTCTCTTTTGTTACATGCTATTTCTCTGCTTTAATATTTCTAAATTTATCATGAATACAGCATCGATCATCACATCTTAACTCCTTAAACATCTATTCTCTTGCTACTGTAGCCTAAATTTTTACTTTTCCATTAAAATGTTAAGATTATTATCATTCAATCATAAAGTAGTAATAAATTATTCTATCAACCGAAAAATAAATTTTTTTTAATTTTAACATTTTAAAATGTTAAAAATATTTCACTAATATTCTTTTTGAAAGTTTCCAATGTTGAGCTTATGCCATCCATTGAACTTTCTATTTCCAGGAATATATCTTCTTTTCTAATACATATAGATCTTTTTCAAAAATCCATTTATACTTTTTCATTTGGTCCAAATTATTTAAAAGACTCCAAAATAGTTAAAATATTTTCTGAACTTCATTCTTAATTTTTTGGTCATGATTTAAATTTTTTATTTAATTTAAAATGAAGTTATCTTCTAATTTTGTATCCTAGGTCTTTTTAGCATTATTTTTTAATGTGTTTTGGAATTTGTCTTAGTTTAGGCTGGAAAATACAAAATTATATACTGGGTGCCTAAATAACAAATGTTTAATTCTCTTAGTTCTGGAGACTGGGAAGTCCAAGACAAGAGCAAGGTCCAGACAGTTATTTTCTTACTATATCCTCTCATGGCCAAGAAGAAAATCATCTCTCTGGTCTTTTCTGATAACGGACACAGATACCATTCTTAAGGCCACCTTCATGACCTAATTACCTCCCACATGCCCCCTCTCCTAATATCATTACATTGTACTGGATCTTAAATTGTGGTCTTCAGCACACAGTTTAATAGGGAGACAGATACAAACATTCAGTCTATGGCAGAATTTAAGTGTGCAAAATTTCTTTCTTCCTCTCTCTCTCCCTCCTCCCTCTTTAGTGATCCAGAGGTTACCTCTGTTTAATGCAGAACTAGTCCTACAATCATGTCCTGGTGCATTCATAGAGAATCTCTTATATTCTAGCAGGCAAGGATGTTTAGTTCCTGGTTTTGAGCCTCTATCTGTATCTCCTTCCTTCCTAGGTTATAGTTGGCTGAATGTGTAACCTTAAGCAGTGGCTTAGGAACTGTGCTCTCTTTTTCTTTTTTTAACACTTTCATGAGTGGGGCCCCCATTTACCATTGTCATCAAGGAGTGAACTGAGCTCTCTGCACATTTATTGGAGCATATTTTTATACCCCCTTAACCTACAGCAGGAGGTGAACTACTTTCTCCTTCCAGACCAGATGCCCATCAGTGGACTTCAGTCTTACTGCCTTTCATTTCTGACCCTGAGATGGTTAGCATGTTATTGAACCTATCTTTACCTTTTTGGTTTTCTGTCTCTCTTTGTCTATCATTACTATGTGTTTGAAGAAGAATGGAGTGCCAAAGGATGAACTCACAGGACCATCCCTGAATGGAAGTCAGCCATTTCATTGAGTCCATCCTAAAATCATAATCAAAATGTTAACTCAATCCCTTCCATACTGTCCTCAACATACCACCAAACATCTCTTTGCCCTTCTAGTACCTTAAGCTTTTCTTGATTCTACAGAAATATCAGGCACTTGGACAATTCCAGTTTATTTCCTTCACCCATTCTTCACCAAGTTAATGTTTATCCTTTGAGACCCAGGGCAAATGCCACTTCTACCTTGAAGCTGTCTCTGATTCTACAAGACGGCTAGCTCCTATAATAACCTCGTGTTCACTCAGTGTTATTTATTTATGGCCACTGTAATGGTGCTTTATGTTATCTCCTGAAGTGCTTCATGTTCAATGCTATTTTCAGCCTCCTCCTTACAGATGAGGAACTGCAGCTCGGTGTGGTTAACCCACAGATCACACACAATTAGTAGCAAAACCAAAGCTAGGAGTTGGGCCAGTCAGACTCTAAGTCTATTTGTTTAACTATATGTTACTCTGCTCCTTCTGTCTTCTATATGCCCATAGTGCTTTGCTATTGCCTCTGAAATAGATATTATAATTTATCTGTTTATTGATCTATGTGGTACACTGTGGTACATATCTGTGAGTAACATTTCCCCATCCCACACATATACTCAATAACCACCCCTGTCCATTTTGCCTCCTAATATATATTAAATCTCTCTTCCCTCTCCATCTCCACTATTGCTGCCTTAGGTCCTCATCATTCTCTTCCACATAATGACTGTCACATTCCTGGTCTCCTCATCTATAGTGCAGACCTTCAACAACCCATGTAAGACACCTCTGAACCATTACAGCTCTGCTTAAAATGTTTCAGTGACTGATAAATATTTCAAGATAGAATTGATGCTTTTGAACATGTCACGCCCTCAAAATCTAGCACACAGCCCTATGTCTAACACATTGTGAGACAAAAAGACTGCATCGTATAGTACTTTTCGCATTCTATGGTGTCCTTAGTAAGAATGCTGCCTTCCTATGTGCCTGGCACAGAGTAGAGATTTTCTAAGTATCAGGAAAATCATAGATAGCTTTTACTTGATTGATTACTCAGAGCTACAAATGCCTCCACTAGCAAATAACATTAGCAACGTTGAGCAACATAAAAGCTCCTCCAATATATTTCTCAACCCAAATTGGTACAACCTTATGGAAGATCCCCTGAGACTGACTGACATGAAACCTGAACCCACATGGATAGTTAGCTCTTGGTATTTCCTTGAAGGCAAAATGAGCTATTGTTGAACAAATCTCTAGCTCTACCTAAAACACTATTTCCTATAAAACCACAGTACCTTTCTACAGCATCCTGTCTCAACTGTATCCTTCAAATACTGAGAATCTGGAACTCAGGAAACACAGCATGCCTGAGGTGAGGTGGCATGGGAACAGAAGTTTTCAGTTATAGCCAGCAAGCTCCTCTCAGCCCTGCCAGCGTCTGTTCCCCACGTGGATCGCATGCCCTTCTCATTTGAAGTCCTTGTGAGAGCCGTCTCCTGAGTTCAAGCCATGTGTCACACTTGTGTCAACCATTTTGGGCCCAGTTATTTCAACACAGGGTTACACTCATCTAGGCTAAGAAACAAACTGCCAAATCTTCAGTTCTTTTCAGTTGATCAGACATGTGAAAAATTAAAGTCTCCACTTCATTCCTGAATATCACCCCCTCCCTGAGGCTCACACCACAAGCACAGAGATGGAGTGAAGGGCATGGAGGTTTCAGGTGGTCAGAAATCATGCCTGGGCTGTTCACTGCATATAGTTAGGCAGAGCCCAGGCAACGAATGTTCTGTGAAAAATGCATGTCAATCTTTCTGTGACACAAACACAGGAAGTACCAGGTGAGATGAGTGCCACTCCCTCCCAGGGAGGAGAGTCCAGACAGCAGCAAGTAGACTAACCAGAGTGGCAGACATACATGTGCTCTCCCAGACAATGAACTGCTCAGCCACATGAAAACTGAGCCAGGGAACCATGACTTAAATGCATAAACATGTGCTTCAGGAAAAACTTCCACTTGAAACCTTATCTTCTGGCAATATTTAATGAAGGAATTTTATTGAAAAGAATACTTCAGAAAATGTTGCAATAAAGCTTTGATCAGAGATCATTCTAATAATTCTTCTCCACTAGCGCCATCTCTAAAAGCAAGAGCATTTAGAAGCTCTGGATAAAAGAACTATGAATAACAGAAAAAGAAATGATCTGTTTCATTCCCTCTAATCCTTGTCGATCCTTAAGTTCAAGCTGTTTTTTGTTCTTAGATAAAATACTGTTACTAAAATCTAAGACCTTAGCATTTTCTAATCAGATTTATATGTACTAGAAGAAGTAATCACTGATTAATAAATGTATTCATTTTAATAAGAAACTAAAACTAAGCAATAGTCATTTGGTCTGTAATTTGTAATCACCATAGTATGATGCGTGGAATGGACGGTCAGTACCAAGCACTACATACAGTGGGCTCTTAGAGATGCCTACGGATTGAACCAAATCTAAAAATTATGTTGGAGTTTTCCCAAGAAGCTACGACCCAAATCCTAAAGGTTGATCCATTATTTTTTATTTTAGGCCACAGTCTATAAATCATTGCTTTTATTTATTCAACAGTCACCTACTACACAATTTTTGGGTGCCAAGAGCCAGAGATTCAGTGGCTGGCAGGCTCTCGCACAGCTTCCAGTGAAACACAGAAGACGACAATTAAAAAGGATGGCCAGTGTTAAGCTGGACTACAACAGAGGCAAGAAGAGAGAGGTCATTCACCCAGAAGAGGGCACTCAGGGAAGGCATCACATGAGTAGACCAAAACAGACTTGGAAGATAAAGACCCTGGATAAAACAGGATCAGATATAGCAACACAGGTACGACTCAGGAAGATCAGCCACAGAATGGACGGGAGAGCCTCTATGAGAGTGGTAAAGCTACGGCACTCGGGGCCTGTAAGTTATGTTCTGAACTGTGAAGTCTATCTGAAGGTCAGTGGTAGCCATGGAGCCAGTGGAAGCAGGAAAGTGACACAGTCAGCCTTAAGTTCAAGACAATTCATTTAGTAATTGCATGACAAGGATACTGGAGAGGAACCGATCCAAAGGCAAAAGTCCAGTGAGCACAGGGAAGGGGCTAGTGTGGCTGTGAAGACAGGAAAATATTTAAGAGAGAGTAGCAGCAGAACCTGCTGAGTTACCACTGCGCATCCTTTGTGCACCTTTAGCTTTAAAAATTCCACCGTTTCCTCTAGATGAGAGAAAATAATGCTATTAGGTAATAAACTCAGCTTAATAAAGAAGGACCATGCTACACACAATACAATTTCAAATACTTAGAATTTAGTCTTAAATTCCAAGTACCACTTAGCACACCAACTTCAATGATTCACCATCAGGCTAAGAGCAACAAAAGTGCCTTAAAAGTACATTCCTTCTGCTGTGAGATGGGATGCAGCTCATGTTCATACCCCAGAGCCAAGCAGTGCTCTGCACATCGAGCTCAGCAAATGTTAGTTTAGTGGAAATGAAGTGTAATTTGCGATGTGAGTAGGTCAAATATGTCAAACCTACCAAAACCCTCTTGCATAAAAATAGGCCTCCTGTACTACAGTTTATTACGGGAACAAATGACAGCAGAAAATGGAACTAATTTTCGGAATGGAAAGATAAAGTAGGGTAACCACCAAAAAGCACCTGGAAGAAATGCGTAAGAGAGACATTAAGCAGCACTGCCCAGACACTGACGGCTGTGAGAGGGAAATAACAGGAAAGTAGACATGTAAGGGAGCAGAGGTCAATGGGGACTGCCGTGGAGGATGGCTCATGAAATGAGAAAGATGCCTAAATAGCCAGTTCCCCCTGAAGGACAGAATTCATTTGCACCCGGGACCAACAGGAACAGGATACGCATTGCAGTGGGAATGACTAAATTGGGGCTTACACAATCCCATGTGGGTCCTCGAGAATCACATTTGTTATCTTTATTCCAATATCTGGTTTTTAAGATGTGGAGATTTCTTTTTAATATGCAGAGATTTTAACTTGTCAAGTCAACTAAATCTCCAGTTCCTTCCTTGAAACAGGACAGAATCAGGGTGGATATTTAAGAATATTTCAATGAATGAATTAATCCATTTAAATTGCTTAAATGCTGTCACAGTATCTCAATTTTCATATTTTCATAAACACTTGGAGGATTATATTCTTTCAGTGGAAAAAAAGTGAAACAACAGAAGAATTAAACATTGCATTACTTTGCCCAAGGATCTGGAATTCCTAATGCTTTCTCTCATTTCTATGTTCCATATAATACATACACACAACTACAAGATATGTATATTTTTTTCTTCTTAAATTTTGCTTGAACTTTGGTTACTCTGAACTTTAACCTCACTATTTTTACATACTTGTAATATCCATTTGCTTTGACCCTCAACCATAGGATCTTCTTTTAATATCCTGTACGTATGCAGCAAGTCTCCCTTTACAGCCTCATTTATTCTCCTGGTTCTTCCTCTTGTTTATTATCATTGTGATGCTTCTCATTTCTATGATCAAAAACTACACATGCATTAATGTCCAAGGAATCATACCTTTCTTTTTTCATGTTTTGGATGGAAAATTTCCTGCGATACATATATAATTTGTTCTTTCATTTTTAGCTTTCTGTGGTCCTATCTTCCAAAGTTCTCACCATTTTTCATCACTAACAAGCTTTTCTTCCTTATTTAGAAGCAGCACCAGATTTAAAGTGTGTTCATTGCCTTCTCTATTTCTGGGATAGGAAATTGTCAGCAAGCCAAGCAGAGAATGTCTCAGCTTCCCTGCTTTTTAGTAAGATGTCCCTTCCAGGAGCTGTCCCATTAACTCAGCTTCTCCATCACTATTACTACAACCCACCTTGACATCCATTACCTAGTCTGCATCAGGGAACCCTTGTCCTCATTCTCCATTTGGCAGGCCATCTATACC
>CM053406.1:10535236-10551549 GCA_028644305.1 Xerus rutilus | reverse complement strand
TAAGAAAATAATAAGCAAACTAACAGAAGAATAAGAGCAGGAAAATTCAAAAAATAAACACAAGTGTCTAAGACTTAACCATTAGTAGTAAAACAAGTACAAAGCAAAGCAACATGATTCCATTTTTAATGTTCAAAATGGCAAAAAAATAAGTGATAGGAGTCAAGTTCATTGGAGATAGAGGCATGTTGGAAAGAATATTCTCATGTTTTGGGATGTCAACATATTTCAGCCTTGCTGGAGGGCAATTAGGTTGATAACATTGACTATGACGACTGCAACCAATAGTCACTGAGTTAACGCTTTCCTAGGTGCCATGAACTGTGCTAAACATAACTAGACCAAATATGCAAAGAGTTTTTATATGGTTAATAAAAAAAAGTAGGTTAAAAATACATAGTGCTCTCATCCATTTTGTATCATAAAAATACAGCTTTACACACACATGTTCATATGCCAATGCATCAGGAGAAAACCAAAGTGTGAATATATTTCCAGAAAATATCTATAGTAATAATCTATGGGAATTGAAATAACCAATAAATTATTTTTAGTCCCCTACGTATTTATTTTCTACAATAAGCTGTTATTTGTAAAATAAAGATGTTCAGGTGGAATGACACAAATATTTTATTGACTCTACAGTAAGCATTTTTAGTATCCATTGATTGAAATATTACAAGCAAAAGCTAGGTTGAATTCCATAGCATTTTTAGGTAAAGAAGGAAATATGTTGTAGAAGTTATGGGTAGATGTTTTGGATTGAACCAGACTGAACTTAAATCTCAGTTTGGCAACTTACTAATTATAAGACACATTGGGCAAGTAACTGATACTTGGGGGTCCTCAGGACACCCATCTGTGAAATGGGAATAATAATCAGTATTTCTTTCTTATGGTTAGATGAGGATTAAATTAAGAAATATTTTTATAATGTCCATAACAAACTAATGTAATAAATTCCCAACAAATTGTTTTTATTATTATAAAACATACACATTCCTTGAATAAGCATTTATTAAAGGCCAACTGTGTGTGCCTTTACACATAGACCACACCCTCAGATGACGTTATTCCAAGAGAATTCTGAATCCCTCCACTAAGATTTTCTAGAAACAAAGCAATCAGAATTGGTAGGAGATAATGAAACACAACAATAAAAATTGTCCTCTAATTCTTCCCTTAACGCTGGCATTTGTTGAAAACACACGGCTGTAGCCACTGGCATTAAGCCTTCCCTGGATGGGGATGAATCGCTTGGTTGACATTGTACCTCCTATCACCCCAACCATCCCTTAAGTGTGGCCACTGGCCTTAACTGTTGCCACTACCCTACTCAAGGCTCAAGCACTCTCTCTCCTGGACCACTGCAAGAGCTTCCTCCCTGATGTCACCGCTTTCTCTCTGGCCAGAGTGATGTTGTTCAGTGAACACCTGACTGTGCATCTCTTTCCTTAAATCCTGCAGTGGTCACTGATATAAGACAAAGACCAAAATCATGAAGATCTGTGATCAGTGCCATCTCCCTGTGATTTCCCTCCAGCCCTTTCTTGGATTGTTTGTGTCTGTATCTCTCCATCTCCCTGACCTACCTGCCTTTGAACAATTTCTACACAGATTTCTCTTCATCTCAGAACCCTGTACATGCTTTTCCTCTACAGTCCTGCCCAGGATGGCTTATAACATCCAGTCTTCCAATCCTCTGATTAAATGTCAGTCAAGAAAAATCTCCCTAAACCTCGTGAGATTAACCTCCCTCTATAAGTGCTCATAGCACCTTTCCTCTTATTCATAGAGGTTACCATCACTGCAAGGAATGACTAACTGTGCATTTGGTTCTTTCCTCTCTGACTCCCCACATAATATAACATACCTGTGTCTTGTCTTATTCACATTTCCTGCTACATCCCCCGTTTCTGTACACAAGGTGATTCAATAGATATTTTTGGAGTAAAGTGAAGTAAATGGACAAATAATACAATCACTATACTATAAGTTTCCATCAAGGGAAACTATAAATTCTGAATTTTTGTTTTCTGGAATTTTACTGTCATGGCTAGCCCATCAGAAATTCCCTTCCCAATCTGCAGGGTATGGAAATGAACCTGTGTTGATGCCGGACTTCCTTCAGTCAAAAAGTAAATGGGTAGAAATAACAGGCTATCACTGGCGTCAGGGGAGCTGAATGAGAACACCCAGGAATGGATGTACCTTTGCAGATGCCATCTTTGATGGTCTCCTTATTGACTTTGGGGCTTCAGTACTCTATCCCTTGACATATATAGAATCTAAAATGTCACCAAAATGATTCAGAGATCATTTGGGGCAGAAGAATCAAATACCCCAAGTTCAATTCTTGCTTCTCCTCTTTCATACAGAACACACAGGCATACTCTGGGAGAAATGGAAGTAAAATGGTGGTCATGAAGATGCATCTCAATACATTTGATTGTTATTTGGACACTGGGAACTGGCTCAGCTAACCCAGTTATAGGGCACATGGTATCCATATGTTGATAACTTAAATAAGCAGCTCCCAAGTTTTTGATGAAAATGTATTTGTAAAGCACAAAAGCTGTTAATGAAAAAATAGGTCTAACAAAAGCATTTTGAAAGTAGTTATTTTTCAATGTTCCCAACCTTTTATGAGAATGAGTCTAAGTCTTTATAAGCCTATAAAGAGCTAAAGAATTAAAGAATAGTTATTTCATATGCTTAATAAAGAATTTTTGTATTATCAGAAATCTGAAAATGAATAAGAGTCTAATGAGAGTGTACAAAAACATTTTTTCAAATCAAAAGATTTCTAATTCTTTACTTTCAAAAAATTAAAGAAAATCCTATTTGAACTATTGGTTATTAAAAGTAATAGTTTTGATAGATGACCATGTGTTATTTACAATATAATTGGAAGGAGTTCAGAGAGTACTCTATCCCAACATATTTACTTTTTTGAAAAATATTTCTAGTTCTTTATATAATAAAAACCAGTAATAGGATTAGAATTGGTTTTGAACTCCCATTCCAGCAGTAAATCCTATTCATCCATGGGTATGCTCCATAACTAGGGAGAAAGTCTCATCTATGCCATTAAGTAATGCTATTAAGTAAAAATATTTGTCTCTTATATTTAATATTCTTGGTCAAAATGAGTAGCATATTTGTGTTAACTTATGTACCAGTAATAATTATAATAACTCACTCAAAGGGAAATCAGTTTACTTGAGCAACTATGTCACCAAAAAATGTTTTAATTAATTTCAATTTCAATATGTATTATCTAATTTAGCATATTTGTACGGTAAAATTATCAATAGAACATTTCCAAGCATAAAAGTTTTATATAATGGAATTAAAATCCTAGTGACCATGGAATAAAAACTTAAGTCCCAGGACAAAAGAGAACATTGTAAATTTTTCAGGTCCTAAAAAGATTACTTCTAAAAAATGATGGAACTTTTCAAATCTCTGTGGTGTTTATACGATACAAGTAAACTTCAGGATTTACAATATGCCTGAAACCACATCTTTATCAACTACACGTATATTGAAAACCTTAGGTGACAGTTAAAGAATAAAGGGCACATAGAGCTTCCAGGCTATTTTACAGGTACACAGCCAAGAAATTTGTTTTAAAGCTACTGCACTGAAGCACAAAGATTGGAGACCAAGAGGTTTAAGTGTGAATTCCAACTCTGCCACTTGTTAAATGTGGAAACTTATGAGAATTACTTACTTTCCCTGACTAGCAGATGTCTCATCCGTTAAACAGAAATAATAATAACTAACGCATAGGGTTTTTGTGAAAACTAAATGAAATATCACATGGAAAACATTCAGGGCAAGCACATGCTCCATAACTGGTAGCAATTACTTAGAATGGAAGCAATTACCTAGAAATAGCTTTGTTATACAAAACTCTTCATCCTAATGGAATTAGTACAACTGAGGGTTTTGAGCAAGTATAAAATCAGGTTTCATCAAATAAAATAGTTTTCAGTCCTCAAGGCTGATTCAATTCCCTAGCTGGCTCTGCCAGCATTTTCGGTTCCTGATTTCAGAGTTTAAGGGAATTATTTTCTCAATAATTTATGATAATTATCTTTTTCAAAGAACAATTCCTCAATACACAACAGCATGAGACATAGATGAATCAATGGGGTCATTCATATTTTCAAAGTTTGTGAAATGAAATTCAAAGCATTTCCAACATCTCTGCAGCCAAACAGCAGAAAACATTTGTCATTATCAAACGAATGATGAAGTTAACTATAAAGAGATTTTCCTTCATCTATACTAATGAAGAATCATTCCACTTTGTTTTAGGCATAAAATACATGCTTCTTAAACCAAGTGCAATTTAGGAGTTGTTTGGTAAGTGAAGTCAGAAATATAGACTTTGGTCCTAGTCATTTTAAAACCAGAAAATAGCACAAGACCATCACTATGCAACAGATCCTCTATTCAAAAAGAAGGCTCGTACAACTGTTTTTTTTTGGAAAGTAAGAAAAATAATTTATCTAAAGAAACTTATAGGTTCAATTGATCTAAAAGCAACTACTCTGGTCATTTCCTATTGGACATATTCTCTGCAATGATGTACTACAATAAACATAGTGCTTAATGTTATCAAAGTTCTTTTTTAAACACTATAGTGTTTTAAATACAATTTTCCAATTGAAATAAAACAAGGGGTTTATTCTTTTTTTCCAGAGTCTTAAGTGAAAACAACATTTTTGAACCCAAATTTTAAAACCCCACCAATTAATTCACAACTTGCTTATCCTCTAAAATTACAAGAGCGTTAACACAATATTATATCTGTGCAGCAAGTAGATTTAGAGAAAGCACAATGTGCATTACTGTTGATCCAGAGATAAGAGGGAAACAAAATGTTGGTCATCCTTGGGACAGAAGTCTGGGTCGTCAAAAAGCATTTTGTATAGCAGCTAATGTGCCCACTTAGCGGGGCAACAGGAGCTATTCATAAGCAAGCATCTGCCGCTAAATGATAGTCCATGGCAACAGTGCCATGGAAAGCAGAAGAGAAAATTCATCTTGGCTAAAAGCAAGGGACATGAAGTAATCCATTAGTTTTGCCAATTAGCAGGAGATTTCTCTTGTCAGGGGAGAGCAGGAGAGAACATAGCAAATGCAAGATGACCTCTCCATTAGCATCAGCACAGTGATGGATGGTTTGGGGTTGTGACTTTCTCCAGAGAATTTGTGAAAGTGAAAATGATCCTACCCCAATTATTTCAAGCTTTTTTCTTTTTAATACAAGCTCTGTCATTTTTATTTTAAACCATTTTTTCCACTTGCTTCAGAAAATTCTTTCTTAGTATCTTTTCCTTTTATTTTGCTACATTTCTTTTCTGCTTTTTTTTTCCTTCTACAATGAATTGACAGATGGTTTTAAGAACCATAATTTTTTTAAAACAGAAAAACTGTGATGCTTAAAATTACTTTATTTTCAACACATTAAAATCCTGGAATAAATCATCTGAGGAGATTGGCAGGCCCCTTCCTTCCTTCTCCTCCATGCATTCCCACTACAGCTGTCAGTCCTGACAATCAAGGCTCAAACAAAATCCACAAATCTGATAAAAGCCCTCTTTCAGTCAGTGTCAATCTTTGCTCCCAGCCAACATTCTACCTTAGTAACAACCAGGTAGTAAACTGCAAGAGAGCTCCATCTACCTCTTTCCTCCCCTGGAAGAACAAACCAGATGTAAATGGCTACTGGCCTTGCCTCTCTGGGAGGCATGAAGCTCCTCTAAGTTGCTCAACTACAGGGGTTTCCTGCCATTCTACATTCTTCCAGATCCCAGAACTTCTAAGGTTATGCTCTGTACCCACAGCACACACTTAGGCTGGGGGCAAGGGGACCTACCACAGGTTGCATGCACCCCAGAAGATGCTTCTCCAAGCACCCTGGTGCAAGCTTCCCAGGTCCTGGCCTGGGAAGACACCTTCTCTTCACCAGCTCATGAGATCAACCAATGTTCCAAAGAGCACTGAGACTCATTTTCATGGGATTGATTTTATCCCATGCTTGTCTTAAGTTCCATGGCACCCGCTGGTGAACAATAGTTCCTGTTGGCCATCCAGAATGGGGCTGGCATGTTGACTTTCTGTGACTCAAATATTTTATATAGGAAGGGGCCCCACAAAACAAAATTGCATTTGCACAAACACATATACACATACACTGACACATACACACAAACAAGCGGCAGCCCTGGTTCACCAATGCAGATAAAACACCTGGCTCCTCCTACACCAGATTCAGATCCAAGGAACTTTTGGGAGCCAGTTATTCTAAAATTCAAACTTAGTGTTTAGGTCCAATTTTAAGGGATTTGTGACAAAAACCCAGGCAGTGTCCCGAAAGGATTATACTGACCCCAAACTCTACATCATGTAAGGAATGGGGTACCAGACCCTTGATGAAGTCACAGGAAGCTTTGATAGACTGTAGGGAAGGTATCAGTTATTAGGCCCTTTCCAGCATAACCTGTCACTCCTACCAGGTTTCTCCCTGAGCTGCCACAAGGTAACATCATCTGATTACGAAGCTCTTTCGCATAGCCTGTGGGGGCAAGACCAGATGCAGAGCTCTACCATAGCCAGACAAGTGTGGTGAATGACGGCCCTTACCTTTGTGCCATTTCTCAGTTTCTCCATATAAATAATAATCATATTTTATCTATATGGAAAAAAGTGTGTTTGTTTTTCTTCTTAGTGAAATTGGACAGTGTATACACCACTCTCAGGCAGCCAATCACTTTAGTTCAGCCTTGCCAAACAATGTTTGACTCAACACTCTCTCCACCAAAATGAGTTGGTATCCCTCGTGTAGCAGGAGGCTCTGCAGCAGTATCACCTCTGGCCGGAAGGAAGCCAAAGAAAGAAAAACGATTATAAAAGCTGCCAGCAGTTTGCACACACTGCTCTGGAGTTGGAGCCAAAATTCTTTTGTCTGGCTAGCTCTTTCATGGGCTTTAGGATTTTGCAAGGGTACTTTAATGGGCTTTAGGATTTTTCAAGGGTAGTGAGTGCCCAAGGCCTAGTCAGACAGGTGGAGACTACGAAGAGCTAAATCGTTATGCACAACCATGAAGAAGACTATCTTTATCAAGAGTCCCCTAGAATGAGTTACTGCAGCTGTTTTTAGTCTTCCCAACAACTCTGCCATGTAACACTACCTACACTTTTAGAGATGAAGAAACTAACATACTGAGCAGGTAGACCAATCACACACCTAGCAAACTCTGAAGTGAGAATTTGAATTCAAATCTTCAAATTCCAAGCCCAGGGCTCTTTGGTTATCAATAGAACTGTCTCCTATAATAATTTTTACCTTTTCTACTCCTTAGCAGCAGGCTTCCTTTTTCTGCAAACAATAAATCTACAGAATGTATGATTCCAATAATTCTTATAGATCATCTGGGCCAGCCACATAGGAGGCATCTAATGAATATCTGTTGACTTGTACTGACTCTGTCTCCACTTTTGGATAAAAGTGGGTAGGATATCTGCCAAACAATCCAGAAGGAACCTAATGTGACTTGCAGTTATTATTTGGATACTCAAAGGGCTACAAGTGGAATCACAGATCACCTGCTGCTGGTGATATGAAGAGTCTAATCAGCCAGGTATAGAGCTCCTAGAAAAAGGCTCTGGAAAGTCAAATGCAGCTCGTGCTAGAATTGCGCATCCTTGCTGAAGCTTCATTCAGAAGTACTGGCAGGATGATCTCCTGTTTGGAACCTGCATAGGACAGGCTACTGAACCTAAGGCTCCCATCACTGTCACCAGCTACCGATATGGAAGAGCACGGGGACCTCAATTTTGCATCTGCTGGCAATTGTGGGCTAGTGTCTCCTAAGTTTCTCAAGCAAGAGTAAGAGATGTAGCCGAGACACAGCTTTTGATTCTTTAGGAAGAACTGTTCTATTAAAGTCATTCATAAGTACTTGCAAAATTGAGGCAGTTTTTTAATACAATCCACATTAGCTAATGCCTTCAGTGTAGATGGGCTTTCTCTTGCATCATAACGTGTATGCAAAGAGACACCTAGTGGAAAAACCTGTGAGTACAACTGGAGCTTGAGACAGGATTAAAACATCCTTCTGGTTCTGCAATTTACCATTCATTTGATATTAATAGAGCATTTTTTTAAAAACTACTAGAATCATAAATCCAGACATCTAAATTTTACAAAAGAACATTTTGTGTTTATTTCTCAAGGACGTGTTGCTCTTTTATCTGTTTTTTTTTCCCAATTAGACTATCTTACTGAATGAAGTCCTGAGAAGTAATATAAAAACAACAGAGCAGATTGTCACTGGGGAGCCACTTAGTTCACCTTTCCCTGCTCACATGCGCTTATTTTTTTTTTCCACCTCTTTATGGACTTGGCACGTGAGATTTTCCATCTGTCTATGGGTTGTTTAATTCTGGCATCAAATGAGGTAAAGTCAAAGACGTTTTTCAGCCAGCTTCCTGTGGTCCGCCGGCTTCCTGTGTCCACCCACTCCCATCACACACCTGCTTTGTCACTCGCCCTTCCCTGCACGCTGCACCCCCCACCTTCAGCTTACACCCACCTCTCGCTCTCTGCCCAGGATCACTTCATCTCACCCAAGAGGAAAAGTCTGTCTCACAATAGAAAGGCCTCAGCCGATTTTTTTCCACTTCCCCATAGCCTTACAATCTGGTTACGTCAAAAGTTTAGATTCAAAATTGGTTTTTAAATGAAATAGGTATGTTTAATTGTAATTTCTATGACCTCATGGATGCAAGCTTATTGGGTTTTATTTCTATTTATTTATTTATGTATTTTGAGACTGGGTCTTGCTATGTTGCCCAGGCTGGCCCCAAACTAATGGACTTAAATGATCCTTTTGCCTCAGCCCACTGAGTAGCAGGGACTACAGGTATGTGCTGCCACACCTGGCTTGGCTCAGAGGATTTTAGATCTAAAAGAACATGTGTTCTAATAGAAGCCTGATTAAAATGTCCAAGTCCACATACTCTGAGACTGCTGAGCTGTAAAGAGCCCAGGCTTGAGGACAGCCCCAGGAGAATGGAACACCATGTACAGCAGAAGCCCAGGACTCCAGACAAGTGGGTGGGAACATGATCTTGGAATTAGTTCTTCCATTTCTAGCCACCCCAACCAAAGCCACATGGAACAAAGATGAACAGCCAAGCCAAGTCCTTCCTAAATTCCTGACATGGGCAAAACAAAGTCCATCCTTTACCTTGCTCACTAAGCAAAGAGGTCCTTACTTCCTCCATCTCACATGTGATGGTAATATGTTGAAACCTTTTCCTTGGACACTAGGAATAAGCCAAAGATACTCATTATCATCCAACAACATGGATTAGAAGTAGTGGTTAGGATAATAGTAAGAGTTATGATGATTAAAAGGAAGAAAGTAAGACTGACAGTATTTTCAAGTTATTACATGTAGTTTTATATGTGAAGTCTACACAGGAATTATTAAAATTAGCATGTGGATGTAGAAGGTTCCTAGATATTAGACTAATATGTTAACAACTAGTAATATTCTATTTATAAGCAATAGACAGTTTGAAAATAAAATTTCTAAGTAAATGCACACATAATTAACATCATCAAATTTTAAATACATTTACAATGAATCCCCAAAAGAATGTGTAAGACTTCCATGAAGAAATCTATAAAACACTGAAATAAACTAAAGAAAGCTCAACTAAATTGAAGGATATGTCAAGTTCAGGAATCAGAAAGGGACATTTTAAAAATATTATATGGGGTTTTTGTTGCTTATCAGGTTTAATATTGTCCTTGAAAATAGTTGATGCTATGTAACGTATAATTTTTCTAATAAAATATATGGATTTTTTCTTTGCTGTTAATTTTATTAACCTATGGTCATAAGATTATTCTACCCTTTCTTCCAGAACTTTTTATGTTTTGACTTCCATATTAGATCTGTAATCTACTTGGAATGGGTTTTTTATTATGGTTTTAAACAATGGTCAAGTAATTTTTTAAAATTAATAACCAATTATCTCAGTGTCATGTAATAAATACATTGCCATTCTCCTCTGACCCTCACCATGAAGGAAATGCTTGATAAGTTGAACACACCAAAATGAAGAATTTCCATTCACCAAAAGACAATACTTGGAGCAGGGCATGGTGGCGCACGCCTGTAATCCCAGCACTTTGGGAGGCTGAGACTGGAGAATCGCTAGTTCAAAGCTAGCCTCAGCGAGGGCAAGGTGCTAAGCAACTCAGTGAGACCTGTCTCTACATAAAACACAAATAGGACTGGGGATGTTGCTCAGTGGTAGAGTACCCCTGAGTTCAATCCCTGGTACCAGGAAAAAAAAAAAAAAAGACAATGCTTGGGATTGTCAAAGCAAAGGAATAAGAAAAGGCATGTGCAATGCCCATAACCTGCACAAGGTCAGGTACCCAGAATATATAAAGAACTCCTACAAATCAATAAGAAACAGGCCTGGGGGAAATGAAATAAAACCTTAATAGACATTTCCTAAAGAGGATAATCAGTCTATACACACGTGAAAAAGTGCTTTCACGAGTAGAGAAATGCAAAGCAAAACCTCAGTGAAACACTATTAAACACCCACTGAACAATGAGATTTTAAAGACAGACAACACCAAGCACAGGCAAGGGTGAAGGCCAATGAAAACTCTTAGACGACACTAGAAATATTTAGGCAAATCCTTGGTACCCTAAATAAATAAATAAACTAACTGTATGATTCCACTTATATAAAATAATAAAGCAGGCAAACAAGATCACAGTGTTTAGGGAGGTGTATGCTAATCATAAAAGTACAAATGAATGTAAGGGTGACGTGATAACCACAAGTGGCAGGAGGTAGTCACCTCTGGGGCAACATCAGAAAGCACACAGAAGAGGAGTCAGGGGTCCCAGCAGCCTTCTGTGTCTTGACTCAAGTAGTAGCAGCCAGAGTTTATGCTTATGATCAATCACAAGGTGTTCAAGCTTGTTTTACACACTCCTCTCTGTGGCATATTTCACAATAAAAGTGATTTTAAAAAGGAAGGACTGGCAACATTCACTAAAAGAGGAAACAGAAAACCAAAGGATATGGAAGGTTAAAAATGAAAAGATGGAAACAGATACTCAGGCAAACACACACCCAAAGAAAGCTGTGATGATAATTTTAATATCTTAAAAAATGCATATATATATATATATATATATATATATGTACACACACACTCTCACAAGGGAGAAAGATGTCATATAGTGTTTAAAAAAATAAAGCCCGAAAATATAACTTTCATAGACATAGAATGAGTTTTCTTAAAATATATTAAGCAACCATGACTCATAGAACTGCAGAGCGATTTAAAGAACTCAGCAATAGTAGCGTATCTCTTTCAGAAATCCATGGCTAAGCAGACTATAAGAGAGATGCAAATGAGCCAAATGATACAAATTAGTAAATTAAGACTATTGGACACATAGAACTCCACACTTGAAAAACATAATACACACTCATTTCCAGCACACATGATATATACATACACATATGCATATATATAGTACAAATATTTGTTACACATAATACATATATGTATTACACACACACATATGTACTATATTACAAAGGAAGTTGAAAATTTCCAGACTCAATTTAACAGAGATTATGTTCTTAGGCTACAATGCATGAATTACAGAAATTAATAATGAGAGCTTAGCTTTAAAAAGTCTAAGTGTCTGGACTTACACTAATAAAAATTATCTTAGATCTTACACTAATAAAAATATTTGGATTGAAAAGTAAATGAAATGGGAAATATTTAGAATCTATCATTACTGCAAATATATTTCAAAAATTTTAGGAACATAACTAAAGCATTTTTAGGGGAAAATTTCTACTTCAAATATACTTATCAAACACAAGAAAGAATAAAAACAAATAAGCAAAAGACTCAACACACAAAATTAGAACAAAAAAAAGCAAATACAAAGAAATAGTTATAATAAAAAAGACAGAAATCAATGGAGAAGATTAATAAAGCCAAAACTTATTTCTCTGGGCAATTTTAATAAAAATAAAATAGAACTCAAGCAAGATTGACAAGAGGAAAAATGTTGGATACAAATAAAATTTTCCAGGTTACAGCTCTTAACCTGACAATTATTCAATCTGTAATTGTTAACTTCAAAATTTCATTTAATTGCAGCTAAATGGTTACAAATGAGTCCAATAATATAGAGAGGCTGCCTGATAATCCATCTTGCAAACTTGCCTTCTTAAAAAATAATAAATAAAACATTATTTATCAAGTTCTAACTTATTTTTTCCATATGTTCATCAACGGAAGTTAAAAATTTCAATTGAAATTAGAAAAAAAATTCAGGAAATCAAAGAAAATTATCTCATGGTTTTTCCAGGTATAATTACATAACATTTAAAATGCATCATGACATATTAGAATAATTATATTCTATATAATTAGAATAATTATAATCAGTCTATACATGTATATAGACTGATTATATTCAATTTTATATAATAAAATTATATAATAAAATTGAATTGGGGAAAGGAGTAGTTTGGATCTGGACTAGCCCCCAAAGTCTCACGTGTTCCCTGTGCAGCAACGTCCAGAGGTGGAGCTTTGGGGCAGTGAATAGATCATGAGGGTTCTGAGCTCATCAGTGGATTAATCCATTGACAGCTGAATTGACTACTGGGAGAAGGGACCTACTTGGAGTAAAGAAGTCACTGGAGACAAGCCCTAGAAGGATCTTCTTTTTCTCCTTCTCCCTCCCCCTCCCTCTCCCCCTTCCCCCCTTCCTTCTCCTCCTCTTCCTCCTCCTCCTACTTCTTCTCCTTCTTCTTCTCTGCCTCTCCTCCTCCTCCTTCTCCTCCTTCTTCCTCCCTCTCTCTCTCTCTCTTTCTCCACCCTTCAACTGCCATAAGCTGAGCAGCTTGAGCAGCTTTTCTCCACCACACCTTTCTGCCTCACCTCACAGTGATACTCTGTCTCACCTCACTCCCTCAAAATGGACTGAGACCTCTGAAACTATGAGCAAAAATAAGCATGTCTGCCTTCAAGTTGTTCTCGTTAGGTATTTTGATCACATTGATGGAAAACTGACTAACATAAGATAAAGAAAATACTATCTACAAAAAAACAATAAGAATGACATCAGTTTTCTCATGCAACATGGAGTGCTGAAGAAAAAGCACCCCATGGTGATGGTGAAACTTATATCAACTTGCATCCCTGAGTGACCATGTGGAGCAGAGGGTTCTTCTCCTTGTTAACCAACATTGAACATAAAGAGTGTGAATAACAACTAAAAGTTTGTTGTGTTAAGTCACTGAGGTTTTAGGGTTAATTTCAATGTAGACTCACTGAGCCTAACAGGGCTCTTTGTGCCTCATTAACTATTAACAAAAACATTTCCTAAACTTATTTAAGTCCTGTTCCAATTTTTCCTCTATAAACTGACATGTACCCAAGGTACTTACTTCCCTTGCTTTAATGCTTTAGTTGGAAGGTGATTTTATTAAGACAGTGCTCTCTCTACTGAGCATAAGAAACTAAATGAAAATGTCCAATAAGTAATTTTGCTCCCTCAAAAGCTTCTTCTCCCCCTTTTCCTCACTGTCCACAAAAATAAGTGCAAAATTGTTCTATTTATGTGTGGATATACACTCAAATAATTGAGATTTTCATCTAACACCTCTTCATTCTTAGACTTGGATTCTATCCCTTATAAAACTATATCTATATTTTTGAACCAAAATGTGAGAAAGCACAAATTTTGTTAACTAAAATAAAGTAATAACTCAAATGTTATCCTGCCCTCGAGATAATTCGAAAAGCTTGCAAACTGTTTTCAAACAATTCTCTATAGAGGTATGTCTGCAGCTAGACACATCCTGCTTTGTTGACCTAGTTGTCCCCATTCCTCTTCACATTGTTATATTTTGTGCCAAAAATTATGCACCTTCCAGAAGAAAACATATGTGGTCATCCACTCCTTCACTGCCCACTCACAGCATTTTAACATGGCGTTTATTTTAAAATAAGCCAAGAAATCCTTGGAGTCTAAGTCATTTCCCTATTAGAGGCATGAGACTTGGCCTCACAGACCTCTGGCAGGGGAAGAGCCCACTGGCACCCTGAATCCCTTGGCAACGCAAGGCAGAACTAAGCTGGTCTTATAACACGACTTGCATAGACACAGCAAGAAAAGAACAAAGAAGAAAAATATAACCTCGTGTTCAAACTGCACTCACATAAAACATCACAACATTCACTGGCCAGCAGGGATATGTCAAAATAATTTGACAAGCGTTCCTACTTAAGAATTCTGGGAAGAACTCAAAATAATCATGGGGCCGGAATTTTAAGCACATATGAATGAGAACTAAATATGAACTGTTTGCTCTCACTGCACACACTTGGACTAAGAACAGCAAGCGTCCTTCCCTGTTGCTTAATGACATAGTAAGATGAAAACTGTTGATATGCTTTTGTATCAAACTGGAGGATGTTTTACCATCCTGGTAGCTGCTTCAAGACTTTCTCTTAGGTAAACAGATGGCACTACTAAACACACACGCAAACACACCATGACAAGCCCCTTTATTTTAAGACCTGAGGTCTAGAGATGTTTAAGTGTGTGCAGAATGTCCTGAGTGAAGCAATGAGAAGAACCAAGGACAAGGAGACCAAGAAAGGAGGATGGCACAATGATGGCAGTGGTGAGACCTGCTGTGTTGGTTTAAGTGGAAAATCCAGAAAAGTCTGAGCTGTGTGCATGTTGACTCCAGGAGTAACCAAGACAGCACATAAGGACACCTAAAGAAGTTGGAAATGCACAAAATCACTGCAAGATACACTCCACTCTTAAAGGCCAGAAACTGCAGGGATAGGTGCCAAATGAACACAAGCCTCCAAAAGATACCAGTGCCATAGCCGAAGATGATATTCGTCGCCATCAGCAGCAGCATTTGTTAAGTACCTAATTCGTACATTGTTTTAACAGCTATATTTATATTACTCATTAAATCCTTGCACCTGCTTTAGGAGGTACTACGACCATCTCCACTGAACAACTGAGGAAAATCACTCACATAAAAGTCAGATAATGTGCTCAAGGTCACACAGCTAATAAGCATGTCAAAAACAGGTTGGATTTAATGTCTGTCCTCTTCACCACCATGCTATGTCTTTGATTTCTTTTCCAAGGTAAAAATTTCTATAATACTTACAAAATTAAATTACCTGATTTTTGTCACTGGGGGCAGAGGCAGGCATCATCTCATATGTGTGTAGTTTGGCTTTACAAAAGACTGCAGAGTTCATCTAATTCAGTCTTCCAATCAATGCAGAGTTGCCTTTTAAAGAGCTCCTTTACAATTTTTTATAATAAGTGAGGCCCATACTAGATACCTTTCATGATGGGGAGACCCCTAATCTAAGAGTGAGAGGAATTTTACCAAAGTACTTGAAAACTTTGAAGATGACAATCCCCCCATCATTGTTGTCAATATTTTAAAGGACCGGTTTTGTAAACTATCAATGAAAACTGTAAGCATGAAAAGCATCACTTTTCATACACAGATTACATGGGAATATATGACATATTCTTCACCAAAGAAACTAAAGTGGAAACCTTATTGATTATTTCATTAAACATGTACACATGTTGAGACAATAAGAATCTATATATTTGAAGACAACCGAGTAACAATGGTATGCACCAAAACTAATATTTGTGTCAATGAGTTAGACAACCAGGTCTAAAAAATTTCAATAACTCCAGAAGGACAAAGAGAACAATGGTCACCCAAATGCAAGATGGTGGCTAATGGGTCATGAACAGCAATGTTTCAAAAATGTAGTAATACAACTCCAAGTGGTGCAAACTGTATACTGTGAAAAATAGTGACTTACATCATTATTAGCATTTAAATAAGTAGATTAATATTTTCTGAGCAATTACCAGAATTATCCATAGAATCACAAAAGGGGGAGCTCTTGATAGATAGCTTTTTTAAAAAATGCTTTCTTTTAGAAGACACAGAGATGAACCCACTTACATACAGTTACCTTATACTAGATAAAGGAGCCAAACACGCACACTGGAGAAAAGACAGCCTCTTCAACAAATGGTGCTGGGAAAACTGGAAATCCATATGCAGCAAATTGAAACTAAACCCCTATCTCTCACCATGCACAAAATTCAACTCAAAATGGATCAAGGACCTGGGAGTCAGACCAGAGACCC
>CM053406.1:10492732-10534736 GCA_028644305.1 Xerus rutilus | reverse complement strand
CTAATGGACAAGTTCAAGAGATCTACTTACAACATGTTGGCCATAGTTACTAACACAGACTTGCATACTTGAAAATTGCTAAGAGTAGATTTTAAGTGTTCTCATCACCAATAAATGGTACGTGAAGTAATATATGTGTTAATTAATTTCAATTAGCCATTCCACCATGTAAACAGATTGCAAAGCATCATGTTGTACACCATAAATATACACAATTTTATTTGGCAATTAAAAAATAAAGAATAATTTTTAAGAACTTATTCTCCATCCTCATGTTGACTAGTACCACTGATCTACCCTGTCACTGAGTCTGACATTTCCTCAGTTTCTCCATTTTCCCCATTATCACTAATTTACATATTCATTTCTAAATATAAAAAAAGTGCAATTAAATAGAAAAAGTCTTCTATTTTTTCTCATGGTGCTGGCATTGAACCCAGGGCATTGCACATTTAGGCAATCACTCTACCACTGAGCTACACCCCTAGCCTAGTACGTCTTTAAACTATTTTTTTTGAGTTAAATTTATTTATTTTATTTTTTTATTTTTTTATTTTTCTCAAAAGTTGCATTTTAATACATGTTATCAAACATAACAGAAAAAAACAAATTTTCAGAAGTTGTACACACTGTTCACTGAAAACATTTGTTGAGGCAAATAGAAAAAAAATTGTTACAATCATAATTTTTCTAACTTTGCACAAAATTATAAGCAGATTACATTCTTCATATTAAACACCCTTATATGCACTTTCAATGAACATTATATATATATATATTTATATATATCTTTAAACTATTTTTAAGTATATATTTTTATTTACCTTGTATCAACAAATTAATACTATGCAAGTCTCTTAGAAAATCTAAGGGAGAGTTAGATAGTATTTAAAATTTAGATGTGTGAAAATTTTGCCTTTAGAATGGTTTAAGAAGCTAGAAAAATCTATCATATTGAATATCTGAAATTCAATTTTCCTTCACCATTTTCCTATACTACAGTATCTATTAAACAAAGATGTTTTAGATTAATTCTAATTTGTTTTCAACCTAATCCCTGTTCCAGGAAATGAGGATATGTGTTTGGTTGTGTGTGTGTGTACGTCTATCTTTTATATATATGTATATAATAAATACATATTATATGTAATTGTATATAATTATATACCATATATATCTTTTTATATATATGTGCATATCTCAAGATATATGTATGTATATATATCTATGAGAGGCTGAAGCACTACAGAGTAAAACTTCAGCTCTCGGTTTTCTTGCGTCTGCCCCCAGGTCCTCTGCCACTGAAAAGGGAGTTAACTCTGCTTCTTGGCTAATAATCACAATATCATGTTCTCTTGGACAGTTTTTACAAAGGGATTTGAATCTGATTTCATTTTCATCATAAGAAACAAGCCCTTAGAGTATTATTGGCTCCTCAAAAAAACTAAAAGAGTAGAGTTAGGGGAAAATGCTCAATGGAAATGGCTAGGGAGGAATCAAACTCAGCACCATGCCTCTGTGCTCAGCAGTTCTTCCAAACGTCTCAAGCATGTTGGAAAGATTGATGAGACTGTCACATGTGCATATGTTTGAGCCAATCAAGGGAAATACAAAGGAACATGCAAACTTACGTGTATGTGTGCATCTGCATTGCCAACGAAAATGCTTGGGACCAAATGAATGTAAGAAAAGGCCTATCGACCTGGAAAACGTTTTTCTGTTTTCTTTTCACTTCTTTAAACCACTCCTTCTTCTGGTGTTTCTTTCTCTAATCTTAGCACCCTCAGACTCTCTTGCCTCTTCCAACATTAAAGGAAAGCTCAGAAATATGCTGATTACTGCTTCTCTTTGAATTTTTCCTATCTCTTAATCATCTCACCAGTCGATCTCAAGTCTTTACACGAAAAATTCTAAACAGCATTCATTATTGTAAAAGGCAGAATGAGATAAGATCAAAGTCGCCTAAGAACACATTCTTGAGAGTGTTTTTTAATCCCTAAAGGTCTCAGGGATAAGTTTTCATAGAAATGAGTTCCTTTCCCTTCAGGGCCCCATCTACCTTGTAATTGTGTCTTCATCAACATCCGTCTCCTTAGGAGACTGAAAGACCCAGGAGAATGTGGGCAGTAAATGTTGTGGCTCACCCTTGCACCCTGAGCACTCAGTCACCGTGATGCTCAGCCAATACTTCAGGACTGTTCTATGGGTGTGGAACAAATCACTTCCAAATATGACAACCTGCAGGGAAAGAGAAAACACAGAGGCAACGTGACAGAAATGGCAAGATCTTCCAATTACAAAGCCAACAGTTTTCTCTAATAACAGCTGTGTTATTAATGTGAATAAACTGATCCTCAGCATGGAGTTGGGTGAAAAGGTCTTTATTTTGAATATAGTTACAAGGCATAAGGTAAGATGAAGGACAAGTGACTCCAAGTCTATTTCCTTCCTGGCAACGATCGTGGATGGGAATGGACCAATATCCACCACTGATGAAGACAGAGCATCCCAAGTGCCCTTTTTAGCTACCTTAATCCTACAGGTCTATACCAAGCTCACTGGTCTTTCTGTATTTGGTCCCTGTTGTCCTCTTGTCTGTCTTCAAATAGAGAAGATAGATTCAATCTTGAAGTTCTTCAAATACATATTAATTGAAAAATTAATGGAAATCAAAATATAGAAACATAGAATCAAGATTAAAATGTATAAATGTTTATTCCCTATTTTAGGTTAGCACTCAGTAAAGCACTGGTTGGGTCCCCTGCTTCCCTCAAAGGAAAGCGCCATTTGTGCTCTGGCAGGTTCCTTCCTCCTCCTCCTGGTGCACTTAACAGAGTGAGAAAAGATGGCTAATTGATTCAAAGGCGAATTAAGTGAAGAAATCATTTCAGGCCAGTAAACATATATTTTCATTTCAGATGCTTAGGTATAAACACAATCCACTCCCCACCCCCATTCTCATCATGTGTGAAAACTGCTCTACAATCTCTGACCAAACAGAGTATTTTATTGAAACAAGAGGGGATTGCATACCCAAATGGATAGGTATATTATTCTCTAAATAAAGTTCTATTTAAGCCTCATGTTTTTGAATAAGTATGATCCCAGGGTATTTTCATAAGACATGTATAGACTGAATCATATGGATCCTATCCATAAAATTAGGAAGAAGTCCGTTTTTCAAGATGAGAAAAGGTAGGAAGACAAGGGAGTATGATGTGTTAGTAGACAATTGCCACAGATTTCCCCACACACCGACCACCAGTTTCAAGAATTAGAATATATTTAGATATTAATAGAAATCCATATTGGAGATATATTTGATATTTCAGAATGAACTTTGAATTTCATAGTATGCATATTCATAATTATAAAGTTATATTAAAAGTAGGCCATATCTGATTTATTTTTGTATTACCATGGAACCAAATGTACCCTCTTTTGATTAAGTATGTCAATTAAATGAAAGAATGTTGCTGCCAGTTTGAAAATGTCAGAATATAGAATTTCATTTAATAGAATACTTAAGTGCCATATCAACATAACATTAGCAAATGAGTAAATAGTAATATTTGTGTGTATAGCACATGACATATATTTTATAGAATTTTTATATACATTCATTCAATTGATTCCCAAAATAACCTTGTGAGGTAAACAGAGTTATTAACTATATTCCAGAAAAGGGGGAGGAAATACTTCCAAACTATTTTTCCAAAACCAGAGAAGAAAATTATAAGATAATAATATTACATGTAAATACTCCTCATACATACTAACAAAAAGTCTTAAAATATTAAAAATTAAATCCAGTATTATATTAAAAGGCAATATATTCCAGAATGCAAGTTTATCTTAACTTTGAAAACTAATAATTCTGCACACTGACAAAATAAAAGAGAATACACGTATGATTACCTTAGGAGATTCAAAAAGCCTTAGTAGATTCAAAAAAATTAAAAGATCTTAATGTTCATTCAAGATAAAATTGAAAAAACTCAAAGCAAATTGTGGATAGGGGAATATCTTCAATTTGGAAAGTGTCATAAGTTAGAGGCAACACCATGCTAAATGGTCAAAGACTGACCACTCATTCCAGATCAGCAACACCACAGGAAACTCACCCTTTCTATTGCTATCCATCACTGTTCTGAGGGGCTGAGCCAGTGCATTAATGCAAAATGAGTAAATCAAACATAAATATTATGGAGGAAGAAACGGAGGGCTGGAAGTGTAGCCCAGAAGTAGAATGCATGCCTAACATGCATGCAGTCCTGGGTTCAATCCTAAGGAAGGAGGAAGGAATCTGCTTATCAAAACAAGACTGTCTTTATTCATAGACAGACTATGGACACAGAAAAATCCAAAGACACTTATAATCTACTCAACTCATAATTTATAGTCAACAATATGTCTATATAATAGAAGTGAACAAATGGAAAATGATACTTCAAAAACAACTCTTTAGAATATCATCAAAAATTATAAAATATTTATGGATAAGCCTAGCAAAATATTTAAAATCTTTATCTAAAAACTGCAAAGCACAGCTAAGAAAAATCAATGGATCTATAGCTATAGTTGACTACAGAGGTCAAGAGAGTGTAACACTGGAGTAAGGGGGTGTGAACTGGGAATAGGACAGAAGGGAGAGTTCAGGAATAGACGCATGTGTTCACATTCAATTGATTTTTAATGAAAGCACCAAAGTAAATCCATGAAAACACGTGAAGTCTTTTCGATTCTACTACTGGAAATCTGCTCATCAAAAGTGGCATTAATAAAATGAGCAAGCCACAGACTGGGAGAAAACATTCATAGAACATGTGAAGTTCTTTATATATTGTGGCAAAGAACCTTATTCAAAATATATAAATAATCCTCCAATTCAGTACTAAAGTGACAAATACGCCAATTAAAACCGTGCAGATGAACTGAACAACACAAAAGATCTACAAATGGACAGTAATCACACAAAATAGTGCTTAAATAGTGAACTATTAGGAAAAGAAAATTTTAAAAAATGAGATACCACTATAATCCAATATAATGGAAAAGTTTTAAAAGATGTTGGTAAAACACTGAACAAACAGAACTCTCATACATTTCTGATGGGAGTGTAAAAAGCTGTAACTTTTATTTTTATTTTTTGGTGGTTTCTCCATAAAGGCAAATATAACATACCCTATCACCTCAGTTCTGCTCTTTACTGTTTAACCCAGAGAAAGGAAAATCTATATCCATACAGGTATATGAATACAAATGACATCCTTTTTAAAAATAGCCTCATACTGGAAATGACTCAAATGCCTATCAACAGAAACAGATTAAGAAATTGTGATATATGGGGCTGGGATTGTGGCGCAGTGGTAGCGTGCTCGCCTAGCACATGTGAGGCACTAGGTTCAATCCTCAGCACCACATAAAAATAAAATAAAGATATTCTGTCCACCTACAACTAAAAAAAATAAATTAAAAAAAAAGAAACAAAAATTAAAAAAAAAAAAAAGAAATTGTGATATAAACCAGGCACGGTGGCACATGCCTGAAATCCCAGCACTTAGGGAGGCTGAGACAGGAGAATCACTAGTTCAAAGCCAGCCTCAGCAATGGCGAGGTGCTAAGCAACTCAGTGAGACCCTGTCTCTACATAAAACACAAAATAGGGCTGAGGATGTGGCTCAGTGGTCTAGTACCCCTGAGTTCAATCCCTGGGAAAGGGAGGAAGGGAGGAAGGGAGGAAGGGAGGGAGGGAGGGAAGGAGGGAGGGAGGGAAGAAATTGTGATATACTCATATGGCAGAAAACAAAAAGAACTACTATGGATCACTTACACAACAACATAAATTAATCTCACACACATTACACTGAATGAAAGAAGTCAGACACAGAAGAGTGCATGGCGTGAGATGCCATAGAGCAGGCAGGACTCATCGGTGAAGAAATCAGAGCAGCAGTTGCCTCTGGTGAGAGGAGAGGGTGGCCGTGCTGACAGCAAGGGGCAGGAGGGAAGAGATCCACCTTGCAGCAGTGGATTCCATGAACATTCACTTGCCAAAACTCAAAATCAAGGCACACCTGACCTGTGCATTTCACTATAGGAAGACCATACCTCAGGAAAGAACTTCACAGCACAGAAAGTAATTACACTTGAAAAGCAAAGAAATAAAATAGGCTAGAAGCATTCTACTCTTCCCCTGGAGAACATGATGGATGAGATGGAAGGCACAAATCTGTTTTTATTTCCACCTGCAATATAATGTGCTTCTAGTTTTAAAGATATATATTTTCCATACAGCATGAACCCAGTGTCAGTAATTGCCTCCCGCCCCCATTGGACCCATAATCCAACTTCATCGTCCAAGCTCCACAGGCCTTAGCAGAGCTATGTGAGTCTGTCTCAAACAGGACTAAAGTCCTCCCAGGAACTTTCAAGGACATGTTTGAATATGTGTGATTTTAGCCTTATGTGCTGACTTTAGAATCTAATTGAGGATAAACTATGATTCCACAGTTATTTTGCCTTCATAAGGTAATAACCAATAAATAAGAGACTAAATTCCTATCACATTATTCTTAGCACTCTGGTTATAATCTATTGTACTTGCATGAAGTGTATTAAATTCTCCCTAATCTCTTCCCTTCCCTCCTCCTACCAAAAAACATGAGCTATTTATAAAACTCTCAGCCATCTTTTCATTTGGTTGTACTTATCTGAACTCAGAAGCCATGCATGGTAAATTTCAGACCTATAATTTGTGGCTTCCTGCTTCCAAGATTACTCCAGAGTCATTCTCATGTGACTGTTTTTCTAGTTAAATATTTACATATACACACAGGGTACACAGGCAGTTCATATTTGACATGATTTAACAGCCATCTACATCTGTTTCTCATCATAGCAAGACTGAAAAATGTGCCTACTAAACATATTTTAAATTTATTTGTCCAAAACATTGTTTCCATTCTAAGACATTTTTTCTATGTACAGAAAACAGAACTGGACCTTTTTCCTTCTCAGAATCTTGGCTTCAGGAATCTGTCTTACTAGCAATCTTTACTTTCCCAGCCTAACCATAGCATATGTCGTGTCTTATTTTTAACAATGTGTGAAAGGCACAAGATTTGAGAGAGGTATGAAAGAGGGGAGTGACATCCTATTTAAATGAAAAAATCTCAAAAGCAACGATGGACTTCAGGTTTGATGTTCCAGGTCAACAAGAGTGCAACAAATCCACTCCATCCTGAGGTCAAAATGCCTGAAATCTGCTTCCTGCTCAAGCATGGGCTTTCCAAATGTAAAAAAGAAAATTCTTGGCTTTTAAGAGCTCCTGTAATCACAAAATTACAAAAATCACAAAATTGCAATTGCAAAATCACAACTTAAAACATAAATTTTCCCACTATCTAATAAAGGAGGCCAGTGGTATTTCAGATTCAATCTTTTCCTTTCTAGAAATAGAAAGCATAGTTAAATCATGAGAATATTCCCTTCAGAACACTAATTTAGAATAAATTGATCTTGTCTTTCAATTTTGTTTTAAGTTTCAATCTACACATCTGATTTCCCATATTTATTCATGTGGTTTTCTAAGCAATAACAAAACAAAGAAAGAATGAATGAAAACAAAAACAAAAAAATTCCTGAGTGAATTATAAATCCTAGAAACTGACCATATTTCATTTTGTATCAAAGCAGCAAAAAAATCAAAGAAACAGTTGTTTTCAACTATTTCAACATGTGTTTTCCCAACTTGTGTCTAATTCAAGACCTTGCTGTTTTTCTTCTTCATCTGTTTATCTTTCAGCCACTTCGCAGCTCATTAGACTCCCCAAAAAAAGTAATTGGAGAAAATAAAAGGAGATGAGACTCCAATAAGTGCAGCCCCAGGAAAAGCTTTGTTTTCAAGAAGCCTAGAGAACTTAGCTCTAGTAAAGACTTTGGTGCATCTGAGAATTGACATAATCCTTCACAGTCATCCTTTCCATGAAGCTGATTAAAAAGGGTGACAGGGTTTTAGGCATTTTATCTTTGGACTTTGTAGTTTATCAAATAATATGATGATGTTTCAGTCAGCTATTTTGCCACTGTGACTAAAAGATCTGACCAGAACAATAGTAGAAGAGGAAAAGTTTATTTGAGGGCTCACAATTTCAGAGGTCTTAGTCCATAAAAGGCTGGCTCCATTCCTCGGGACTCAAAGTGAGGCAGAACATCATGGTGGAAGAATATGGCAGAGGGAAGCAGCTCACATGATGATCGGAAAGAGAGAGAGAGACTCCATTCCTCAGATACAAAATATATGCACCATAGCCACACCCCCAATGAACCACCTCCTCCGGCCACACCCCACCTGCCTTCAGGTACCCATCAGGGATCTATTTGCTGATTAGGCTATGTCTATGATCTAATCATTTCTCCTCCAAACCTTCTTGCATTGTCACACACATGAGCTTTTGGGGGACACATCTAAACCACAACAGAGGACTACTGAGTTGCATCGTACACTCAGCAAAGTACATCCTTGGCTACTACATACTTCTCAAACCAACAAAAATATATGTACATGAATAAATGCTACTTTCAGATCTCTGTTCTGATGCCTCCAGCATTTATGCTAGGGTTAGACGTAATTATAAATAAAACCTACGGATGATGCAAAAGATTTTTTACTCATGAATTTTAGTACATAGTATATAAAAATTTCAGGAACATACGCATATTTAAATTCCTTTCTCAAACATAATGCAAAACATAATGAACATCAAAAAGACCCAAGGAATCTTATAAAATCTTATCAACGATAAAGGAGAAAATAGTTCTCAATGTTTTTGAATGACGGTCACAGACTCATGATACTACAACTTGACATAAATATAAATACTACAAAAAGGTAAAATTGTAGATGAGTAAGCCTCATGAATGTAAATCCAAAAATTGTAAACAAAATATTGACAAGTTGAATTCTATAATATCTAAAAATGATATTGTATCGTGACTATGTGGGCTTTATCCCAGGCTTAACATTTGGAAATCAATCAATATAAATCACCATATTAACAGAAAGTAGTGGAGAAATTACATAATCAACTCAATAGGAACAGAAAAGGCCTTTGTCAAAATTCACAACATATTTATGATTAAAAACCAAACAAACAAACAAAAAATCCCTCCAGCATACAAATAATAGAAGGGAACTTCATCTTATAAAAGGCTATCTACAAAAAAAGTTTACAGCTAATATAACATTTCTGAAAATATATTCACCCCTTTGGGAGCAAGACAAAAGTTGTACTATTTCACTACTTCTATTATAGTATACCAGCAGGACTGGCCAATGTAATTAAGTAATAAAAAAGAAGAAAGACTTAAAATTAGTAAAGGAAAAGTTAAAAAAAATCTACTCCTAAATAAAATCTTAAATATGATTTTAAAAAGTAAAAATGATGTAGATAATTCCAACAAAGCTTCACAAAACTCTTAGAAGTAATCATAGAATTTGACATAGTAACAGAATAAAAGATTACTATAAAAAATTCAATTATTTTTCTATGTAGTAGCAAAAGAGTTACCTGGAAAATAATATTTTTAAAACAATGCCCTTTATGATACCACCAAATGATATTTAGAGATAATTTTAACAAAAGCAGGCAAGATATATACATTGAAAACCACTAAACATTGCTGAGAGAAGGTCTAAAGAAGATCTACATAAAAGGAGAGATATTATACATCCATAGAACAGAAGACACTGTTCACATGTGAAATCTCCCCACATTGATCTCTATGTCTACTTTACTACCAATCACAATTTTAGCAGACATTTTTTATAGAAATTGACAAGCTGATTCTAAAATTTTAAAGGAAATTCAAAGGATCTAGAATAGCAAAATTAATTTTAAAGAGAAAAAGAAAGATGAAGGACCCACAGTACTTTCTATTTTGAAATTTACTACAAAGTTAGGCAGTCAAGGCAACATATTGTTGGTGCAAAGACAAGTGAGTCGATATGAAATAGAGAATACATAAATAAAGTCACACATGAGTCAATTAATATATTCAATAAAGAAGCCAAACTAATTCAATTGGAAGTATATTTTGTCAAATAGAGCTAGAAATTTGGGTATTCACATGGAAAAAAAAAGTCAACCCTTACCCAATCCAGGAAAAAAAGGTTAATTTTAAATGTCTTATATATCTAATATATAATAGAATTAAAAATAAACAATACAAATATATCTATAAAATACCTACATATTTGTAAACTAAAAAACATACTTCTAAATAACCATAGGTTATCAAAGAATCAGTCCAAAGGTAAACTAGAAAGCATTTTGAATAGGATGAAAGTTAAACTGACATACCAAATTTTTGTGATGTACCTAATCAGTATTAAGAAGGAAATTTATAGCACTAACATGTTTATATTAGAAAAGAAAGTCCCAAATCATCTCACAAAATGTTCAGTAATGAAGTATGAAGTAATTTCCCCCTAAGATCATGACTAGGTAATGGTATTCACTCTCACCACTTCAATTCAATATTGTACTCAAGGATGTTTCCAGTGTAATAGGGCAAGAAAAAAAATAAAATTAAAATGATGCATAATGGAAAGAAAAACCTATTTGCAGATGACATGATCATTTAAATAGAAAATCTTGTGGATATTTTTTAAACTAATAAGTAAAATTGTGAGATCCAAGGTATCAATTTTATTCCTATATTCTAACAACAAACAACTGGAACTGAAATAATAAAATCATATTTACAATATCAACAAAAATATCTAATAGGAATGAATCTGATGAAAGATGTAAAAGATCTGAACTCAAAAGGTATAAAATATTGCTAAGAGTTAAATAAGACTTAAATAAGTGGACTGATACATCTTTTCCACGAGATAGAAGATACACCTTATTGTTAAGATGTCAATTCTCTCCAAATTGCTCTCAGTTCAATTCAAAATTCAACCAATCAAAACACTTCAGCATGCTATGATTTTTTATACAAATTGACAAGCTAATTCTCATGTTTTTATGACACGCAAAAGACCTAGAGTAGAAAAAACAACCGCAAAACAATAAGAATCAATTTATATCACTGATTCATGCCTTACCACATAGCTACAGTAATCAAGAGAGTGTGGCCTGAAATCAGGCTATACAAATAGGTCAACAGAACAGAAAGTCCAGAAATAGATTCATACATATATGATTAATTGATTTTGACAAAGGTGTAAAAACAACTAAGTAAAGGATGATCTTTTCAACAAATAGTGCTGGAACAACTGGAGATAGATGAATAGATAGATAGATAATAGATACCAAACTTTTTTACTTTGATTTGTATCTTGTATGTATACAAAATTAACTCAAAATGGATCATAGTTCTATATGTAAAATCTATATTCATAAAACTTCTGAAAAAAATTAGAAGATTTTATCAAAAATAAGAATTTCTTAAAGACACAGTTAAGAGATTAAAATGACAAGATACACTGCAGGAGAAAATACTTACAAATCATTAAAATATGTGATACCCAGAATAGATAGATATGTGACATTCAGAATATATTAAGACCCTTTGACCGGGCTGGGGTCATGGCGCAGTGGTAGCGTGCTAGCCTAGCATGCGTGAGGCACTGGGTTCGATCCTCAGCACCACATAAGAATAAAATAAAGATATTCTGTCCACCTACAACTAAAAAATATATATATAAAAAAAAGACCCTTTGACCATAAGAAAACAACCTAATAAAAAATTGGCAAAAGATATAAACCAACACTTCATGAACAAAGACAAATGTCAAATGAGCATGTTAAAAGATGTTCTATGTCATTAGTCAATAGAGCATTGAAATTAAAGGCACAATGTTAACACTGCATAGCTATCATAATGGTTAAAACCAAAATGACAGCATTGACAAGCGTTGACAAGGATACAGAACAACTGCAATTCTCAAACAATACCACTGGGAATATAAATGAGTTTAATCACTTTGGAGAACAATTTACGAGTTTTTTAAAAACTTAAATATACATTTGTTACAACCCAGACATTCTCCTAGTTAGCCAAGAGAAATGAAATATGAACATATTCAAAGACTTATACACAAATGCAGGATGCTTTATTTGCAATCATCAAAAATATGAAACCATTTAAACATCCATAACTGAATAGATAAACAAATGATTCTCCTACAATAGAATACTGCTCCATTGTATATATAAAACAAAAAGTAATAAAATACATATAACTGAATGAATCTCCAAATCATATGAGTGAAATAAGGCAGACACAAAAGCATATATAAAATACTAGAAAGTGCAAACTCGTGGCAGCAATAAAGAGCAAATCAGCAGTTGTCTGAGGGTGCAGAAGAAGGAAGGGTTGGAGAGAGGAATTGTATGTTCTGGATTGAGCTGACAGTTTCATGCATGCACACATCTATCAAAATTTATAAAATCATACATTTCAAAATGCCTTCATTTAATCATCAATTACACCCTAAAAATACTGGTTTTTTAAAAATTTTTAACTATCAACATGCTAGTGTGAGATTGGCTTCCATAAAACTGAGAAACAGAAAGAGGGCCAGTGTGGCTAGAAAGAGGTGAATGGGGGAAAGAGTGGGAAAGACCAGTCAGACAACACTTGTGTCTTTTCAACTCCACCACTGGCCAAGTATTTATATCTAGACATTTTAACTATGCTTACTCATTCTGAGTTACATGAAACTTTATTTCAGAAAATGGGTGCTGCAACATATTATATTTCTAATACATTCTATTATAAAGTACATGATTTAGCAATCTTTAATTAATACCTTTTGTGTGCCACGTACCAAATTTCTTGAATTTTCATAAAAATAATGGTGCCAATGATGTAGACATGATATCAAGACTAAAGTAAATATCAATTTTATTTTTTAGAGCAGTTTCTGGTTCATAGGAAAATGGAGCAAAAAGTACAGAGAATTCTTATGTATCTTTTGGCCCCACACAAATTACAGCCTCACCCACTATCAAAATCCCCATCAGAGTGGTATATTTGTTATAATGCATGATCTACTGGACACATCATTATTATCCAAAGAACATGTTTTATATCAGAGGTCATTTTTGGTGTTGTGTATTCTGGGGTTTGGTAAACATGTAGTGACATGTATTTACAATCATAGAATAGTTTCGCTGCCCTAAAACTCCTCTGTGCTCCTCCTATTCCTCTCTTCTCCCCACTAGCCCCTTTGTTTTAGTCAGCTTTTTTGTCCCTATGACCAAAAGACCTGAGAAGAACAACTTAGAGGAAGAAGTTTGACTCATGATTTCAGAGGTTCACTCCATGGTCAGCCAACTCTACCTGGGCCCAAAGTGAGGCAGAATATCATGGTGGAGGTTGTGGCAGAGAAAAGGAACTCAGGATATGACAACCAGGAAGCAGGAAAAAAAAAAAAGTCTGCTCACAAGGGACAAAATAAACACTCCAAGGCATGCCTCCAGTGACTTACTTCCTTCATCCATACCCTAACTGCCTATAGTTAACACCCAATCAATCCACATTAGTGGATTAATCCAGCAATTTGGTTGCAACTCGCATAATAATCATTTCACCTCAGAACATTCCTACACTGTCTCACACATGAGTTTTGGGGGACACCTCCTACATAAACTATAACATCCTGACAACCACTTATCTTTTTTTTTTTTTAAATTTTTTTTTTTTTTTTTTAGTTGTAGATGAACACAATGTCTTTATTTTATTGCTTTGTATGTGGTGCTGAGGATCGAACCCAGGGCCTCACGCATGCGAGGCAAGCGCTCTACCACTGAGCTACAATCCCAGCCCCCCAACCACTTATCTTTTGACTGACTCCAGTTCTGCCTTCTCCAGAATGTTATATAGTTGGAATCATACAGTACGTAGCCATTTCATTCAGTAATATGCATTTACTGTTCTTCCATGTCTTTTCATAGCTTGAAAGCCCATTTCTTTACAATGCTGAATAATATTCTATTGCCTGGATATACCAGTTTATGTAATTACCTACTAAAAGACAACTTGGTTGCTTTCAAGTTTTGGGAATTTTGAATGAAATTACTATAAATATTTGTATCTGGGTTTTGTGCAGAAATAAGTTTTCAACTCATTTGAGTAGATAGCAAGGAATCTAACAGCTGGGTCATAAAGTAACAGTGTGTGTAGTTTTGTCAAGAAACTGCCAGACTGTCTTTCAAGTTGGTGGTTTTTGTATTTCTACAAGCAATGAACTAGAGTTTCTATTGCTCCACATCTTGGTCAGCATTTGGTGGTGTTAGTGCTTTGGGTTTGGGCCAACAATTCTTTATCAGATATATCTTTGGCAAATATTTCCCTTCAATCTGTGGTTTGTCTTCTCATGCTTTGGCAATGATTACATTTTAATGAAGCATATTTTGAGATTTGTTATGTCTTCAGTTTACCAAATTTATCTGTATAGAAAAAACTAAAACTAATTAAAATCAAAATATTACTAGGAGCACAAAATAACTACATGTGATAATGTATAATGTCATATAGGCACTTACATCTCTCTATATAGATACATATATACACACATACTTACATATGTGTATATATACATATCTCTCTATATATACATACTTACATATGTATATGTGTGTATATATATATAAACACAGAAATGCATTTAGGTTCTTATAAATTGATTAAATAATTTTGTTGACATTATTTAGTAAGTCAGATTTTTCCACGTGGATAAGGCATCTCCAAGATCACAGAGCATGGAATAAATGAAAGATAGCAAGAATGAAAATAAAAGTATATTAGTTAATATTTTGCCCCATAATCAGCAGTTTCCACATTTCAAAATTATGGAAACTTTAAAGTTTTCCTATGTGAAGATCGTTAGTTTTTGTTTTTTGTTTTTTTGTGTGTGTGTTGGGAACATTATGAGGGATTCACTTTAAAACATCCCTGCCATTCCCAAGTTATGCAGTCAAAATTGTACAACGAAAGCAATGAAAATGTTGCATCTCAAATCAGAGCAAAAATGACAGATCTTCCTATCAAGTCATCTTCCTCACCACTCACTACTAATTGTGTGACCCTGAGCAAGTTCATCGTTCCGTGCATCAATGAAAGTAAAGGGAGAAAAGTGGCTCTGTAGGCATGCAGGCAGAATGGTTTTCACCACAGGATCACAGTAACTGAAGTCAACCAAGGGGCCTAATAAGAGAAGCCCTACTTAAGCGTGTTTCATACACCTTCCCTGGCTGCCCTCAGCTGACAGCAACTCTGTTTTGTTGGGGGCTCAGTTCTCTGCTCTAGTCAAGTACCATGTGATCCATGGGAGACTGCCTTGCACTGCTTAAGATCCCTCCTCAGTTGCCTATGCACACTCTGTCTCCAATAATGTTAAAACTCCTAAGGGACATGGCATGGTGTCATTCAACTTGTGATTATGATGGGACATTTAATTCTTTCATCTCTTTAACAGCAGCTAGTTTTGCTTATGTGGAAAATGCTCAATATTCTTGTAGATATATATATTTCTCTCAAAACAGTAAAATTAAAAGGAAAAGAACCTTAGGATGAAAAATAGCATTATGCAATAGTTACATCTTGAGTTGAACTTAAATACTGACATGAATCCATGCAAATTTTAATCTTGGATAAATGACTTACCCTCTCTGCCTGAGTTTCCTTGTGTGATATACATACATATATTACATAGAGTATCGTGAAGATAAAATCACAATCATATCAAGTGTATAGTCTATATTGATACATTGGTCTATATTCAATAAATGTTATATTATTCCTATATTTAAAAAATCATAAAAGATCACAAAATAATACATGAGAATTTGGTAAAGAAGGAAAATTGTCAAGTACAAAACAAAAAAATAAAAATAATAAAGAAGTTCTGGAAGAGAGGAATATCTTAAGAAACTTCTTTATATATATTTAAATCTATATTTTTCTCCATGAAAAGATAGAAAATTTGCAGAAGGGTGTCATTTGCACCTTCTAAAAATCACATGCCTTTATTTTTCCCATTACGTCTTTCTCTTGCCAAGACAAAAAAAAAAGTGTTCAAAAAATAACATTTAACAAGAAATAGGGAACCTATAATTTAAAAGCATTTAAAATATACTAACTATTACAATATATGGATTATATTTTAATTCTTACAATGAAAAACAAATGTATGAAACAATTAAGGAAGTTTGAATGCTTTAATATTATCAGGGTTTTTTTTTTTAGATTTGATAATGGTACTATGGCTAAACCTTCTTAAAAGAGATAAGCAGAACGAGAGAGAGACAGAGACAGAGACAGAGAGAGAAGGGGGGAGGGAGAGACAGACAGACAGCCATACCAGCAAATTTTTCTAGCTCTGCATCCTTCACCTTGGATACCTGCCTGACCTCCAACTCCCAGCATCAGTGTCCCTTTGCTGGGGGCTTCCTCAGGCCCCCAGAGGCCCACATACATGGCAGACCACAAGAGCTACAGAATTCACAGTTCACTTCATTCCCACCCCAGCAGTGCTGAACCCATGACCACAGGAGGTTAGTGAATATGCAGCCCTGTTCCTGTGCCCCTAGTGGACAGGCAAAGTACTTCACCATGGCAGGTGATCTCTGCTGAATTCCCCAGAAGGATTAGGCCAGAGCTGGCAGGAACATACTGTTGATTTCCTTCCCTTTCCTCCTTCATTTTGCCACTTCTTTACAAGTATTTCCAAATAAATGATTTGCATTCAAATCTTTATCTCAGGGTTTACTTCTGGGTGAACCCAAATTAAAATAGATACATACTGGAATATCTTAAAGTGAAATGATATGAAGGCTATGATTTCTTCTAACTCATGCAGAGAAAGGGGCAGTGGAGAGAAGATAGATTATGCTGACAGTTTTGAAGCTAAGTGATGGGTACTTTGGAACTTCATCTTATTAGTCCATTTATTTTTGTAAGTTTGTAATTTTCCAAATTTAATTTTTTAAATGAATGCTTAAACATCAAAATTTAAAATATAAAACAAATGGCATTTTGAACCAATAGGGGCAGGTGACTTATTCAAATTTGGCCATCTGGAAGATAAATAATAAAGCAACCTTTCACAAAAATAAATTTCAGGTGAATTAAATATTTGAATATACAAAAATCATAAAATTATTAAACATAAATGTTGGAGATTTTGTTTCTTTTTGGACATGAGAAGACTTTCTAAATAATACACAAAACCAAAATTCCAAAAAGATTAGTGAACGTGGACTACATAAAAAAAGTTTTGTTCTTTTCTGCACAGAAAACATAATACCATATAAAGTCAAAAGACAAGTGATCAACCAGGAAAAATATTTCAACACATATGACAATGAGCTCATTTCCTTAATATATAAAGACTCTTAGAAATCAGTTATAAAAGACCATTAAACCAATAGAAAATTTGACAAAGAACTTAAAAAGGCAGTTCATAGAAAAGAAACTCAAATGGCTTATGAACATATGAAAAGATGGTCAACTCGGTCACAAAGAAGGGGAAAGCAAAATATCAGTGGGATGTAATTTTTTATTTTTCAGAAGGCAGTTCTCAAAATATATTCATAAAATAGTAATTAAGTGAAAAAAATCAAGACACAGAACAGCAGATACAATGTCCCTTCACAAGTATAAGTAAAGACTTTATGTGAACATGTATTTCTGGGCCCAGTTGCCCCTTGGTGTCGATGGGGTTGGATTCCAGGACCTCTCAGATACTAAAATCTACAAATGGTCAAATGTGTTATATAAAATAGCCTAGTATTTGCATATAACCAATGCACATCTTCAAATATGCTTTAAATCTAGATTACTCACAATATCTAATGCAATGTAAATAGTTGTTATACTGTATC
The DNA here is from genome assembly GCA_028644305.1 of Xerus rutilus. Classification (NCBI taxonomy): domain Eukaryota; kingdom Metazoa; phylum Chordata; class Mammalia; order Rodentia; family Sciuridae; genus Xerus; species Xerus rutilus. The sequence goes on along the minus strand of CM053406.1, from coordinate 10,516,833 downwards.
ATTTAATGAATAATTACCAAAAACAAAGTCCATACACGATAAATACAGACACATTTTTAAAATATTTTCTATCAGAAGTTGGTTGAATCTCTGAATGTGGAACATGCAGATTTAGAGGACCAACTGCATACACTTAAGTGTCTTTATGAATATCTGGTGACACTGCACATTGGTGCAACCACTCTGGAAATCAGTATGGAACCACCATTTGACTCTATTATCCCACTCCTCAGCATATACCCAAAGGACTTAAAAGCAGCATACTATAGTGACACAGCCACATCAATGTTTATAGCAGCTCAATTCACAATAGCTAAGCTATGGAGCCAACCTATGGAGACCTTCAACAGATGAATAAAGAAAATGTGGTACATGTATGCAATGGAATATTACTCAGCCATAAGAAAGAATGAAATTATGGCATTTGCCAGTAAATGGATGGAACTGGAGACTATCACGCTAAGTGAAATAAGCCAATTCCAAAACATCAAAGGCTGAATGTTCTCTCTGATATGCAGATACTAACTCACATTAAGCGCATGGAGACAGAGGATAGAAATTCACTGGATTAAACAAAGGGGAATGAAGGGAAGGGAGGGGGATGGGAATAAGAAAGAGTAGAACGAATTAGACGTAACTTTCCTATATTCATATATGAATGCATGACCAGTATAACTCCACAACACATAAAACCACAAAAATAGGAAGTTATACTCCATTTATGTATAAGTAAAAATACATTCTACTGTCAAGTATAACTAAAAAGAACAAACAAAAAAAATTTTTAAATACATATTATGGTTAAAGAATGGGCAAGCTAAAAACATTTCTACAGTATGGTTGATAGCCTCAGTCTTTCCCAGTGCTGTCAAAAAAGAAGTTCCTTGGTCAAAAATTGGGAAATGCTGCTTATCCAATTTCTCCAAAATTAGAGCTCTTGCCCACCTTAAAGATTCTCAGTGCATGTTGACATTAGTGGCCCTCTTTGTCTCTTCTCTCTACCACAAGGTAGTCCTAAGACTTCACTGAAGACTCTTCAGCCTTACCATTCTCATCTCTAAAATATAAGAGCTGAAGCCAAATGTCATCTATGGTTCCTGTTCTACTTTATCATTCTCGAGTCTTTGCCTCACTTTTTAAAAATTAAAAAATTAAAGCATTCAGTGTACACTCTGTGATTGATTAATGTGACATCAAGTGACACTGAATAGTGCCTTATGAATAGTAAGAAAATAGATTTAATACTTTTTCAAGAAAACTAAACATAAATCTCAGTGACAGAATGAAGTAGTCCTAAAACATCAGACTGCACAAAAAAAGTGTTGGTTCCAATTCTAATTTTCCTGGGAAATAAGAAAGATTATCTTCTTAAAAATTGACTAAGATTTTTTGAAAACTATTCTCATGAATGACTTTTTCATGTCTTCCCAGGTTAGTTATGCAAAAAGAAAAATAGACTCTTTTCTCCTGAATTCTACTCAACTGATTGCCCAGCGGTTCTGCACCAGCTTTGTGTTAAGAAAATTCCGATGCCTCCTGAGAGTGAGGAAGCATACAAGGATTGATTTTCTGACATCAGAGAAATCATGGTGTGAGCTCAAATCAACAGGTCTCAATTTTGAATCTTTGTTTTCCTTGAGCACACTCCACAGTCCTTCCTGGCCCAGCTCTGGACTCTAAACTACTTATTAGCTCACGGCTAAGCCAAAGCTTCCATCTGTGAAACTGCAGCACGACATACCTCTGTCCCAAGGAGTGCACTCTCAGAACTCTGCAAGAAGAAAGTGGAAAGACGAAATACGTGTGGGCTGAGAACAACTGAAATTCAAGCTTTCCCACCAGATTACTTCCTGGTGGGGATAATCCTTTCTGGTAGAATACAGCCATAACCAACAACAACCAATGCAAAATCCGATCAAAATCAAATCAAACCAGTGAGACGAAAGAGATCCAATTCAAGACACTCCCCCACCCCAAATGCTGTGGGAAACAACATTTATTTTAAGAGTACCAGCAAGACTTGGCAGATTATAGCCTTTGTTTCAACTAACAGAAAGTTTTATTTTATGCAACTTTAAACCCAATCCAAGAATTTTCTCTTACAGTAAGTACCCTGACAAGCATGTTCAGCTGTGAAGCGGGGCCTTCGTGAGTTCTGATTTTCTCTGAATTTTCTAAGGACGCTTTACTTCCAATCTTTTGAAAGAAAAAGAAAAAAAAAAGCCTTGTTTATTCCTGCAAGTTAATGCAGCATCTTCTACAGCCTATTGGCCACAGGTGAGCCTTAACAAAGACCTCCTTTGTCTCCATGTTTAGAAGACGCAGTTCCCACCATGAAAACACTGTGGCCGTTTTCATTAAAGCACACACAGGACAAATGCAACTGACCTATCAGGAGGCATGGCATTTCCCACACTTGTCTGCACAGCAGCCAACCTGTTGATAACTTTTTGTGAGACAAATTCGTCTTCTGTTGAAACCCATGAATGACAAATACTCATCTACTTAATCTGGCCTCCTAAGTTTCATAAGTCAAGATGCTAAAATTGGTCACTTTATGTGATTGTGTGCTTCAAAACTTTTTAATTAAAAAAAAAAAATTCCTGAAAAACTTGGAAGAGATTCTCTTTCGGCAATCAAACCGGAGACTCAAAGCATTTTACGGAGGTTCCGCTTCAATTCCTACATCTTCTATGCTAATTACGTGCTGTCCTCGCCCCACCTGGGCAGCCTTCTAAAGCACTGAAGTGACCACCTTCTGCACAAATGCCTTTGGAGGCTAAAAGTAAGCTGTCACTCAACAAGAGGCTCAAGAGAGAAACAGACTGGGCAAGGGGCTGTCTTATAAAAAAAAAAAAAGGCATATCACAGGATCAGGACAAGTTGTCATTAAAACTATGTATGACCTGGAGTCTCCCTTTCACCTCCCCAAAAAGGCTTACAACACCTTGATCATCAGATCTTGAAGCAGGCCTGGTGGAGACCCTGGAGAGGATTTTGGTTGGGAGGAATAGAAAGAAATTTGATCTAATAGAAAACCTAGCATTTGTTATCCCCAATCGACTCCTGCCTTCTGGAAATAAAAGCAGCCTAGGACACCCACAGTTAGATCAGCTTCATTTCCTGATGCTCTTCAGAGCATTACTGAAACTAAAATCATGGGTTGAATGCTCAAACAAGCTAATTCTTTTAAATCTTTCCTCAGTTACAGACAGCCTACTCTACCTAATACCTTGTACTTGAAATGACTTAAAAGAAAAGATTATTAAGAGAAAGGAAGCATGAAATCAAGTAGGTCTACCATCTTCATATGCAAAAGATTGCAATGCATCAATGGAAAGACATCTAAATGAGAAAAGCTCACAAAAACTTCTGAAAAAAAGATGCAGTCAGTCTTTGTTGTTGGGCAGTTAACACTGCCATGGTCTAGACCAGGTATTTATTAGCCCACAGTTGTGGCCCAGGTGGGCAAATGGTCTGACAATCCTAATAAGCTCTGAATTGGAAGGACCTTATTTGCTCAATCACACGGGGCTGTGAATAACTCCGAACAACTTGAAGACCTTTCCCTTCTAGAATGTGTTCATTTTAACACAGATTTAATACTAGAGAGTCTAAAAGTAAGAAATTTAGCCCATGACCTGAGCATTACCACCACCAAGCTGGACACACCTAGCGAATCACAAAAGCTCTTTGGACCTCAGTGCCTTATCGTAAAGTAGCCATCATTAACATCTAGCATCAAAGAAAAGTGAGTAGGGGTCCCCTGATCCATTAAGTGTAAGGTTAAGAATTCCCCATGTGTTACCCAAGCTAGGGGACAGTGAGATAGAAGATAGAGCTGAATTCAAACCTTCATGATAAACCAATAGAGATAACTTACCCATAAAGGTCAGGAAATACAATAATCTAGAGGGAGAAACCCTCATGTGAGAGAACTAGAAAGTTCAAGCCTCGCCTAGGCAACTCACTAGTAAGTGCTCAGACCACTTAACCTTCCCAAATGTCTGTTTCCTTCATAGGTGTATGGCTGTCTGTCCTGCTATAGATAGCACAAAGTCCCAGTATCAAAATAAGAAAATGTGCTTGAACACACTTAACAGATTGTGAAGCAGCCGGTGCCCAAAGTTTCCATATAAACAGGCATTTAGGATATTGAAGGTCTCCTTCCCAAAGAGTAGACTTAAAACAAAAATGAAAAGTCTAAGGAAAGACTTTAGGAGAAACAGGTCAATAGTATTTACCAACTCTTAAGATTCAGACACTGAATGTAAATATATGAAATTTCTCTAACCTCTCCAAGATAAAGAACAGACATCTCCATGAAAAGTCATTTCCATGCATAATGACTGAGCCTGAATCTCTGTCACTCTTACTCAAAGTCTCAGACTATTCCAGTGGCATTCAAGTAAGAAAAAGAACTTAGACTCTCCTTCATATCAGACATATCCAACATGCCTGGGTAGTCACCGGGCAGAGGCCCAGCCACCTGGAGTGGGGACAGAGAACAGAGACCTGACCTCAGCCAGGATTCACTGGAAGCCATTACTGAAGTCAAGTGCAGAGAAGAGGAAAGCTTCTCTTACCTGAAGGACAAGGCTGGCCAGGAAAAGTAATAAGCAACAAAGCTGTGTGGACCCAAGGACAAGTCTATGACATCACTGCTCTACAATGTGATTGGATGAAATAATGTTAACCCCAAAGTAAGGGAGAAAAAACCTGATGATTTTTTAAAAAATTAAATTCAACTAAGTTCATTTACTTTGATCAATTCTCCACTAATTCTCCAAAGAACAGACAAGAATAACAGGTGCTAATTTTCCATGCATTTTAGAGATGTAACGATACCAGTGATCTGAATGGGGGAAACTCTGTAGTAAGAGGAAGCTGAATGAGGACCCAGCAATAGAGCAAGGCCACAGAGTGGGCACTCACATCATAGTGTGGAATCACAGTGGACAGTAATTGAGATCAGGGAACTTTTCAAGACACACTCTCCAGAGACAGCAGAACAGAGGACCCGCAATCAAGTCAGAGAAGATGACAGTTAAAATATTCAAGGGAAAATTTGAGAGAGATGCAGTACAGCTCAAGGCTGAAGAGGCAGAAAGTCCTGGGTCTTGGAGTCTAATAAAGTGGGTGGAAGACATGATCGATGTCAATCGATGAATGCTGAATTCAGGAGGGTGAACAGTGGAGAACAGATTGGACCAAAATGGAGCCTGTGGGAGTAGTTTGGATAGAGTGCAAAGATCAAAAACAGGCAGGCAATTTGCCAGGCTGTTTGGCCACCAGCCTTTAACAATGCATGTGAATTCCTCCAACTTTCGCCTTTTTCCTCTACTTCTTGCTACTTGCCTTTAGCATTTTCTTTGTAGCCATCAGAAGCTTCAATGCATAAGGGAAGATAAAACCAATGATTAATATCTTTTCAATGATCCAGGAAAGAGTCCTACAAGCATCAAAGTTGAAATGTCACTTTGCAGGTGGTGTAGACATGTTTTCACTCCTGCTTGATCTGGACCCTGCTATCATCACTCACTAAGAGCTGATTATATTAAACCGAAATCATCTATGGGCTCTATAAGCCTTGGTCTAAAAATAAAAGAGGTATGGAAGCCCACCAAAACTGGCCCAGGCTGCAGCTACTACCTGATTGGACTGATGACATTTTCTCAAAATTACTTCATTTGTTTGTTGAGCTTTGAGTCTTGTGATTCAAGGGATAAAAAAGGAAAATAAATGAAATAAGAAAAGATTCCCTTTCCTCCTAACTCAGAGGGAGGAACATGTTAGAGGATTTAACATGATGTTTTGCCCATAAGACTCAAAATGCCATTATAGCAAATTAAACACAAATATACAAAAATCTGTCTCCATCATTGAACATCCTCCACAGGGCACCATGTCCCTGGGGAAAATTTCCTCCCCAAGCCTTCTCACTTTCAGTGGTTTTTCCACATCAATCAGACAAAAGAGGAGTATCAATACCCTTGACCCATCCACCAGCCTTCTTTTCCCTGGTATGTGCACCTACTTCTACCCAGGTATGTGCTCACTCTGTCTCTACAATCACTCATGTTGGTGCAGATGTGCTATTGTTCATGCCCTGGTTATGTTTTCCTCTCTGGATGTCCCATAAACCATCATCACAACAGACTTCACCTCCCACTCTGCAATCTACCAGGCCCACTTACACATGTGACTTCATGGGGACCCCAATCCCTCAGAGAATTTCTGTTTGAGAAATTATCTTTCAGTCCTTCTCATGGGTAACTCAAAACTTGTATGAGTGAGGGTAGGCTTAAAAACACGTGGAGATCAAGGTCTTACTCCACTCTAGGGATTCCAAGCATCAAGGCAAAGAAAAATGCAAGTCAATTGAGGATCATGCTCTTCCTAGATGATGCCAGCTGCTGCCACCAGCTATGATATCCCCACTTGTCCATTCACATTCACATAGAGACCTTCCCTCTGCAATCTTCCTTAACTTCAGCTTTCTTTAGATCTACATGACTGATTTTCCTTTTTTTGGTTGAAAACTTGCTAGACCTGTGGATTCTTGGAAGTATTTGCCAATTTTGAATATTTGAACTTTTTTATGGTCAGCTATCAAAAAGAAAGATCTCTTTACATACCATTCATGACCCATTACATATATAGGGTTGCAGTGGCCAACTGTTTTGCCATTATACATATTGAAATATACAATGTCTTGGGAATGGGGCTTTAATACACCAAGCTATGCTTTAACTTATTTTTGGTAAACACACACAAATATTCTTTAAAAGGAAAAAGCATTAAATATTTTTCACCAAAATGCTATTATGACTATTTCAAGGTTGTAGGATCATGAGAAATACTTATCTTCTTGCTTATCTACATCATTGGTGATAAAGTACATTATATGTGTACCAAATAAAAATAGTTATTTTTTAAATTTAAGTGTAAATAGTGAGTTGATAACATAAATTTACTGTAAGGTTGAATTCAAAGTGCTTTCCTAAAGATTCTTTCTTCCCTTCTTTTATCTAATTTAGTATATACTAAAATGATCTTGATCTTCCTTTTCAAGGACTTTTCCCAGTCTTATAATAAACAAAGGATGAATGAGACTATTCAAGCACTTCCTCTCAAAATGCTGACTTCTTATCTTTTAATCTCCTTTTTCTTCCCCTTTTCAATCTCAATTCTTGGAAGCAAATGCTCATCACCCTCAGCCCCAACTCTCCTCAGCTTTGATCTAGAAATGTCTTAGGAAGAAGATTCTCCTCAATGCTCAGACAAATCCATGCCAAACACTCCTAAAATTATTATCCACCTACAGAAGCTTCCTCTGGCCTAAGTGGGGTTAGGTTACCATCATCCCCAGCTCCAAGAATGGAGGAAAGGTGGAATAAATATGAAATAAGCTTATATTAAAAAAATAAGAAATTGCATGGCATCCTTATACCATATCATATCTTCATATCACACTCCCTCAAGGAAGCTATATATTAATGGACTCTCAGGTCCAATGGGCCTGGGTTCAAATTCTGACTCCAAGGTCAAACATTAGGGTTGGAATCTTCAGTATGCTATTTCTGCATGGCCTTAAACCAGGTTCTTAAATGCTCTGAACCTGTTTCCTCTGCAGAAGGAAGCTAGTTAATAATAAGAGCACTTCCTAGAGTTATTCAATTATGAAATAAACAACTAATATAGTGCTTTTAAACACCTTCCCTGGAGAGAGCAGGTGAAGATCACACATTAACTCTTGGTGGTGACCACAGTGCTGACTGCACACGTCAGCCACAAAACCACTGTGGCCACTAAGATCTATGCAACCTGCAGAGGAGATGCCTTTAGAAACAAGGAGCCTGCAGGGACTGTTGCTTGTCCTTGATCTGGGACTTACCTCAGTGGTTCTTGCTGCCCTTCAAGCTCCAGGGATTCCCAGGATGAGGCGTCAGTGGACGGGCACATCCGTCCATGGGCAGAAGGCCCAGCTCCACAAAGCACAGAAACATGAGCTCGTGGGAAGCCGACAGTGGAGCTCAATCCCAGAACTCAGCCCTGCCTCCCGGGCATCTCTTGCTAATTTTTTCCCAATAAGCAAGGTGAAAATGACTATGCCCCACGTGTAGGACCCTGCCACTACCAGGATCACCAGAGTGAAAGCAAAGTCACTTCAAGGGAGCCCAGAGTCACTGAACCTGAAACGCTCAGCTCACTTACTTTGCCTCTGTGGCTATTTGCTGCCTCTTTCCCTGCACTGGCTTCTTGGCTCAGAGTCCAGGGGTCTGGCATCCCTCTCAAGATGACTGATGAGTATGCAACTTTGGAGTGTTTGTGAGGGTTCAGAAAATAAAAATAAACAGCACTGTAGTGCCCAGCTCCGACTCTGCTCAACAATCCGTCGTTCAAGTCCCTGCTACCTACGTAAAAGCTGCTCTAGTTGATTAATCAAGTTGAAAATCCAAGTGCAAAAAGTCTTGGTACCTGTGTTCCAGAAAAAAAATCCAGCTCTAGCTGGAAAATCTTGACTGTATTTACCAAGACAGTTCAAGTTCAGATCCTTCGCCTGGACAGAATGGCCATAACTGTATCTAACCAAGAAGAGGCTGTCAATTCACATGATTGTAAGGAAACTGCAAAAGTGATCTTGTCCATTCCATGCCAATGAAATACCTGACATCTCACCTGGAAAATATGAAGTATTTGATAAGCATTTTGCAAATGTTAAGTGTTCCTCAATGGGCCCCATCATGTTACATGGTTATGGTTCATATTCACTAAGGAGAGCAGGAGTGCCCATCAGGGATTAAATGTTGTATTCCTCTTCAACATTAGATATCTGTGCATGACTCTCAAGAAAGAATTTTCTTCATGACAGTCAGGAAATAAAGAACTCCTACCCTGTTCAACTGTGAAAGAACTGAACCAGTCACAAATTCCTATTAAATATCTCAATAAAGATTACATAAAATTAATAACAAGTCTAAGAAAACTTAAATAAGGAGTCATTAAAAGGAAGAGCAAAAACAGTTTTAGTTTTGTGCAGATTAAATGAATTAGTCTCCTGCAATGATGTATTCCTGTTAGGTATTTTGTTCTACTAGTGATAATCATGGTAATAGGAATTAGGGTAATTTAAACTCTACTGAGAAAGGGATTTAAGAGACTCATGTTTCAAAGAAACTCAAGAACATGCTTGAAACCCTGGCAATGTATGCTGTCATTAAAACACTTGTGCAGGTACCAAAGTAAATGCATGCTTCGAAGTGATCGACAATTATAGAAAAAACTACCAGCATGATTCAATGGGAAGTTTCATCTTGTTAAATGCTTAAATTAGAGCCTTAAATTTTATATTTGGGCCAAAGCACCATCATATTGAAGCATTTTCTAGTCCGGAATATTTGGACTTTTTTTTTCCCCAACATACAACTTGGAGAAATAAATATCTACTCAAATAGAAACAGATGTTCCATATCTAGCAAATGACCACACTGGCATAATAATCCAGGATTCCTAACGAGATTCAACTCATGAAAGGATGCCCTTTTATAGATGTCACAATAGCCTGATTTTCATTTTGTAAATGTGTTTCCTTGTTTAGTGTCTTTATTCATTCCCTTTAAATGATGAAGCGAATCTACTGTCTGAGATCCAATGCCACAGGTTAAAGTCAGAGAAATGAGTCATGTTGGATTTGGTCCCTCGAACCACTTGCCAGCAATGCAGATGGTTTTGTGATAAGCACTGAAAATGACTCTTATTCTTTGCTCCACCCCCAAATTAGTTTCCTAGGGCTGCTGGAACAAAACACCACAAATTGAGCAACTGAAAACAACAGAAATTTATTCTCAGTTCTAGAAGCTGGAAGTCTGAAATCAAAGTGTGCACAGGCCAAGTTCCCTTGGAAACCCGGGGAGTCTGGGGGTGACTTTCCTGCCTCTAGCTGGCTTCTGGTGGTGGCTGGCCACCTGGGCAACCCTTGCCTGGTAGTTCTGTCACTCCCATCTCCCTCCATCATCACATGGACTCCCTGGGTGACTTTCTTCACATGACTGCCTTCTTACCAAGGCACCAGTCCTATTAGACTGGGGCCCACAGCCTTGCAGCATGACCTTATCTTAATTTAATTATGGATCTACCCTATTACAATTTAACTGATTATGGATCTACCCTATGGAACTACCCTATTCCAAACAAGGACACATTCAGAGGTACCACGGGGCAGGACTTCAAAATCTTTTTTGAGGGGCAAGCATAACTTCACTGATTATACCTCCATTCATGTTCCCTTTAATATAATTCTTTTCTGTCAGCAAAGCTCTTGGGTGCCAGTTGAGTTTCTATATGGTTAAAAAGAAATGGGATGTGAACAAAGATAAAAGAGTTCCATGAGTCTACAGTATTTTTTTTTTTTTTTACTTTCTTCAAAGCATATTTACTTAATCTCATTTGGTCCACATAGCAAAACATTTTAGGTATTTTTATCTCTGCTTTTATAGATGAGAAGCTAAAGTGTGGAGAAGATCAGTGCCTGGCTTCGTGGGACCCAACGATTACATGTCACAGCCAGAGCACCCAGGTCTCCTATCCTCTAGACCCATGGTGTTCCCACTTAAAAAAAAAAAAAAAAAAAGACAGTCCCACCAATATGGGTGCATTGATACTTGAAATAGAAATTGAAAGGGCTGGAATTGTGGCTCAGTGGTAGAGCCCTTGCCTCACTTGGTTGAGGCACTGAGTTCAATCCTCAGCACCACATAAAAATAAATAAAATGAAGATATAGCCAGGCACAGTGGCGCACACCTGTAATCCCTGCACTTTGGGAGGCTGAGACAGGAGAATCGTGAGTTCAAAGCCAGCCTGAGCAACTACGGGGCGCTAAGCAACTCAGTGAGACTCTGTCTCTACATAAAACACAAAATAGGGGTGGGAATGTGGCTCAGTGGTCGAGTGCCCCTGAGTTCAATCCCTTGTACCAAAAAAACAAAAAGAAATTGGATGGTTTAAACTTAGCGCGTTATAAATGGCCAGCACGAGGATCCTAGTGGGGAAGGAACGTTAGGTATCTTGACTGGGGTGGTAGACTTCCCCGGGATGGCTCTGAGAGCCCCTCCCAACCCCCGCTGTCCCTGCTGGTTGAGAAGCACTGCCTACACAATGCCATCTGGCCACTGCGAGGCAGGCTGTGTTGAAAACCACACATGCGCAGACACATCAGAACGCGGAGAGATCCCTGTATAAAAGAAAATCCCTTTCCACCACCTCGTCCATAAGGACATAGGAAAGGATTTCACTTTAGATTTTAGAGTAGCAAGAAAATTTGCATATTCTTACCCTTTGCTTCCTAACCCTTGACCTCAGATTGCTCTCTTAAATAAGAAAATGAGAATCTTGCATTGCACAGAATGTAAGTTAGGCCACAGGCTCAGGGAGCTTAAGATCTAGTTTGAAACCTGCCTCAACCTCTCCCACTGGGGTGGTGTGAAACAAGGCACTTTACCTCCAAGCTTCAGTTTCACAGAGGTAACAATAGTACCCTTTCCCTGGACAATTTTGAGAAGTGGCTGAAATTGTAAATGTACATGTAACTAAATGTAAATGTAAACTGAAATGTTAAAATAAAAGTTCTGATCACCTGCCTAGAACACAACAGGTACTCAGTGATATCACTGGGTTTTATTCAGTGCCCTACACATGAAATATTCAGGGATTGTTGCGGAATACAGTTTAAAAATTATATCATGTTGCTGCTGTCCATCTCAATTTATATTGCATGGTGGATTTTGGTTTGATTAATTCTTTCATTTCTAACCTTGACTATTTTCCACTGAAGATCTAGTCATTTTTTCAGCTTTTATGAACGTCTCATCCATATTCTAGTAATTTGGAGGTCTGTTTCACTGGCTTAATTTTTCACCTTTCAACTGCTTCTATCTCCATACCCAGGTGGGTTTGCGAGAGCTGTCTTTGCTCAGCTCTACCTCTTTCTCTGCCAACTATCTCTTGCTCGGTCATTTCTAAAACAAAACAGGAGTTTCCTCTCAATACCTACAAGTTAAAACACTTTGTTTTGGTCAAGTCTCTGATAAGAGACCCACAGTGCCATGCTGGCACTCAGATGACAGAGTCAAGATTTTAACAACAGAAATTATTTCTTGACTGAATAAATGTGTTTCTGACCACTCCCCATTTATACCAAGATGATAGAGATAAGTTAACATTCCCTTAAAAAATGAATTACTCGTACATGGGGAAACTTAAATTTAACTTGGAAATATTAACTGTTGAATTGACTATTGAACTGGATAGAAAATAATCCAATGTAGTCATTCAGAGAAAATAGCTTGTTTGCACTTGATTCTAGGAATTAATCAGACTGACCATCCCCAGATAGAGCCCTCTATGGTTGTTGCCATTTTGAAGCTGACATGTGATTCTGTGCCAGTTTTAATCTCAAGGGGAATTCCCCTAAAAAGACTAAATAGCATAAGTTGTACATGCCACTTCTTAGATAGCAATGATCCACAAACTTAAGCACAGTACCGCTAAAAACTGCTTTTGCTTTGTCTTTGGCAGAGGACAAAGAAAGTGTTAACTTTTTGTTCATTCATTTTCATTCAACGCTTATTTCGTTTTCATACTATAAAGAGAAGCCAAGTATGCTCCACTAACAAAACGTTCAAAAACAAAAAAGAAGTAGTACAAAGGCAAAACTAGCCATCAGCTATGGACCCTCTTCACAGATGTTAGCATACTTTACCTGATCTTGCTTATCTGCAGAACTTTTGCATAATTGAAAAAGTTGCATCCAGCTTTTTTGTAAGCATTACATCATGAAACTGTTTCCATAAATATCATTATATGGGTAGTTTTTCTTTATATAGACAGATCATGAGGTGCTTGACCATTCTGATGAGTAGGCTTATGACATTCATTTTTAACAAATTATTATCTTGGTCCATTCCTGCTACTGAAACAAATATCATAGGCCACTGGCTTATAAACAATAGAAGTTGGTTTCTGACAATTTTAAAGGCTAAGAAGCCCAAGATGGAAGCTAGCCTACAGATGTTGCCTTCTCTGTGTCTTCACAGGGAGGAAGGTGCAAAGGCATTCCCTGCAACCCCTTCATGGGAGCGCTACTCCCAGTCATGAGGCGAGCCCTCCCCACTTCCTCATGGCTTCCCAAAATGTCCCCCTCTTCATACCACCACAATAAGGTTTCCATGTGATTTTGGGGGGCACACATTCAAACCATAGCTATGATTCTTTCAGAAAGTACCCAAAAGCATAAAAGACAAATTTTTGTGTATGGCTATGGTGATTTGAAAACTGAAGAAATTCATACTGATAATTGTCATTTAGTGATCCATGATGGCACTTTGCCATTGTATTTCTAATCCTAACATGATAACCAAAGGACAACATACTATATTCACCACTGTCTAGGTTCATGAATCATGGAGTTAGTAAGTGGTTGATATAGACTTTGAACAGATGTGTCTGACCCCAAACAAACAGATATGTTTGTGGGAGGGGCTAGATAATACCCCGTCATCTCCATCCCACCTCCACCATCTCCACCATCACCTCCACCATCTCTACCATCGCCTTGCCACCATCTCCATCTCTACTACCATATTGGCACCCCTTTCACTTTGCCCACCGAGGGTTTTTAATCATCTGTTTTCTATGCTACTTTTCTTCACTCCACATCTTCTCATTCTCTCCTGCTTCTTACTGATCTCCTCCAATCTTTATTTTCTAAATTGCCTGGCTAACAAAACTAAAGCAAAGACTACCCAACAGCACTCACGTTGTGAATAATACCAGTCATTCATTCGTTCAATTAATGTTTACTGAAAACATATTATGTGGAAGTTAACTGTTCTGGGTATAATTCCCTTGCTTGCAGAATTTTCTTCAACACTGAAAAGCTTATTTTTCTCTCTCTCTCTCTCTCTCTCACACACACACACACACACACACACACACACACACACATACGTACACACTCGCACATCACATTAAACCTTGCAAACATTTGCTAATTCTCAACTTGTGCTTTGGTTACCAGCTCGCACTGCCTAGCCTCCAAAGCTGGATGAAAAGCAGAAGTGAGCTCTTCAAGAAGGACACACAAGTCAAAAGGAAAGTCTCAGGCAATAGTCGTGAAGTAATTTCTTATCTCTTATTGCCACAGCAAACTACCACAGGAAAGAACTTCCTATTTCCATACTCGGATGATGTGCATTTTCTTAATGCAATTTGCCTGAAATGTTCATACATGGACCTTCTGCAGAAGAGACACTTGGCATATTAAGAAAGGAAAGGAAGGAAATTAAAAGATAAAGAATGAGTACATCAACGAGCACACAACCTGAAGTCCTTTTCCTCCTCACTTGAACGATAGGAGCAGAAAGAAACTTGCACTCTTTCCATTTCTGTTTCTAATTAAAATAAAGAACTCTATAGGAACCAAACTCCATATCACTATATAGTGCCTGGGACAGTATTAGGAGCTCATAGGCCACTAAAAACTAATAAAGTTCACAGCTACGGTCAAAGATGCCTTGCTGGATTATAATTCTGACTCTTATAATTTTTTTTACACACACCCAAGAAAAGGAACCCATGCTCTTCTGATGTCTTCTGTAAAAGCCTCTGAACCAACACCCAGTCCTCATTTTCATATGAGATATTTTGTCTAGCCTGTGACCTTTATCTAAAAGCAAAATCCCCTCCAGCTGTCTGCATGCAGAGGGGGATTCTCCATAAAGAACATGATTTCTCTACAGAGGGTGGCCACGTAGTATTTCCCCAAATGAACTCATCAGGAACCAAACAAATGCTGAATTGAGGTTTTCTAAATCAAACAGTGGTCTACAATCAGAGCAGTTCTCAGTACAACACCCATTTAGGAAAAGAAGAAAAGCAGAGTGAGTACACAGCTCTCTCCTCCTTCAAAGCTCTAGCAGAATAAGAGCACCAGACTTCCTAGCAGCAGGTGTAAAAAGAGCTGAGCAAATACCACCTTCAAGAGTCACATTTCAGACCTGAGGGTTTAAAGATAGGTGCTAGGGCATCAGTTGCTGTACCATCTTGACATGCCAAACAATTACTTCTCATATATCAGCCACACAGTGACTTTACTTACATGTAACACAAAGAGACTAAATCCAAGAACTCCCTCTTTATCTCTGAATTCAGAAAATTCATAATACTCTGAGGCAAATGTTGAGGATTCCACTCCAAGCAGCCACTCTGGAGGCTCAGTCTACACAGCACTACCATCAAAAGCTGACCAGAAAATAAAGCTCTTTCGAAAGAAGAGGAAGTGTCATCTCTACTTCCTCAATTCTATTGTTCTTCCTACTTATTCTTATCAAAGCCCTCCTTGAATCCAGAATCCAGGACACTGTGCATCAGAACAGGCTTGTCTCATCTGCCTCACTTCATCTATCACAAAAGACTACCCAATGCATTCATTTCCAAGGTGCACATACAAAACAGTGCTTGGCTTTGCCTTCCTCGTTTGGAGGTGAGGATGTGTTTTTATAGGCACGACAGTGAGAACATTTACAGGGCGATTCTCAGTATGTTGGGCTCATATGTCACATTTTCATCATCAAAATCTTTTAGAATCCATCTTCTTTCAATAATACTCCTTTCTCTTCTCCTAATCATTTATAAAGTTCTTCTAAATATAAGGTACAGATAAGCTTGCAAAAATCAGTTTAGGATAAAAAGTAAGTCTTAACCTGCCATTCTTTGGCAGCTCACATAACAGATTCTCTAACTGTAAAAGCTTTCTTTTACACACTAGAAAAGGAGAATGACTGGCAGAAAGTTAGACATATTTGAACTCATCAAAAATCCCACCCTCCTCTCTTTCTTTTTCAATATCAGCATCTTGTTTCTCTATATCTTCTTAGAGGAAAAAATGATTCTCACTATATTTATACTCTTTTCTCAAAGCAAATTAAATAAATCATTTAGAAATGGTCTTATCCAATGCATTCTTCCAAATTTGGCAACTATAATATTATAATGTGTATGAGTGATTGTCTTAGTCTCTTTTTCTGTTGCTGTAAAAAAAAATACTTGAGGCTGTGTATTTAAAAAGACAAAATGTTTACGTACTGGGGATGGTCTCAGGAACTCACACTCACAAGGAAATTATTCTACCACTGAGCTACATCTCTAGCCCTATTTGTTTTGTTTTGAGACAGAGTTTTGCTAAGTTGTCCAGGCTGCCTCAAACTTGCAATCCACCTACGCCAGCCTTCTGAGTCTCTGGGTTTACAGGCGTTCACCACCAGGCCCAGCTAAGAGGTTTATTGAACTCACAGTTCTGGAGCTACAGGGTGCCAGCATCTGCATGGCTCTGGTGAGGGCGTCATGGAAGATGGCATCACAATGGCAGAGGTGTACATGAGACAGGAAGCTGAAAAATAAGCCAAGACAGTCCACCTTGCTCTTATAATAACTCATTCTCATGGGAAATAATCCAACACCAAGGGATCTGCATTAATCCCTTCACAGAGGTGGTGCCCTCCTGATCTAATTACCTTCCACTAGGCCCCAGCTCGTAAAGATCCACCTCATCTCAACATGGTCACACTGGGCAAGCCTCTATCACATGAAGTTTTGGGGGACACATTTGAACCATATCAAATCACAGCACTCGTTTCACTGCTTAACATATGGCCCCAAAACTCAGTGGCTCAAACCAACAAACATCTGTTATCTCATGGCTTCTATGGATCAGGACTCTGGGCTCCGTTTAGCTGGGTTCTCCAACTAAAAATGTTGCACAGACTGCCGTCAAGGTGTCAGCTGGGTCTGAAGCCACCTTCAGGTTCAATGGGGAAGGAAGGGATCCCTCTAAGCACAAGCATGTGTGTGATAGTAGAGTTTAGTTTCCCATGGGCTATTGTTCCTTAGGGCCTCAGTTCAATACAACCTGAAGTTCACATGGGTCTCTCCTTAGGTGACCCACAATATGGCAGCTGGCTTCATCAGTGAACAAGTGAGAACAAGAACAAGACATAAGTCATTTTTCTACCTCATCTCAGAGGTGATATACTGTCACTGTTGTTGCATTCCATTTGTTGGAAATGAGTCACTTGGTCCCAGCCTATACTCAATGGGGAGAGGGGATTGCAAAGTATAAATTCCAGGAGGTAACAATCAACCAAAGGAATCTATCTTGGAAGACTGTCTATTTATCCCAACCCAAGTTGCTCTGCCCTCATGAACTAATATTTGGCATCAAGCCAAATGTTAACAAATGAAAAGACTAATCCAAAGGTAAATTCATAAATATACTACTGAAAGAACATACAAGACTTTCATTCAGGAATATTAGATTATAGCCCAACTTGGTCATTACCAAGATCACACTTAAAACCTACATTTTCAGATCACATAATGGCTCTCCTTAACCATCACCAGGAAACAAATTAGCATACAAGCAAAAAGGAAAATGAAACTATAAAACAGCCTTCAATCTGAAAGATAACCTAATCACACAAACATAAGAAGGTTTCAGCACAAGCACAGCACTAAACTTTTCACATTGGGTTTACAGAGTCACCCTAGGCATTGATCCCATTAGGATCGGGATTCCCTAACACACAGCCTTCCTCCTCTGGACACTCACTGAATGTGCTCCTTGCTCCTAGTGACCAGGCATGTCTTCACTGCCTGTAGCTCCACAGTCCCGTCTCATGCAAAACTGATCACTTCTTCCATCTTCTTTTGTAAGTGTGAATTGCGTGGACCAGGACAAACAGAAGATCTGTTTTCTGGCCTATAGACAAAGGAAGCGAAGGAAAAAAGGGTCAGTATGGGTATAAAAATAAATAATGCTGTTGAATTTCAATTGAATTCCTATTCAAGATGTGCATTTAATTGCTGGCATTCCAGACAGAAACTAGTGTCACTTGACTGCAAAATTTATAAGCAACACTTTCAAAATCAAAGTAGAAATTGTCAGTATGGCATGTTTTATGTGTATGCTTTTTAGGAAGTTTTTAAATGTATAGATTAAACATGGCCTACATCCCAATGTACCCCACACCTCATAACTCAAATATCAATGCAAACTGTTAAAAATAAATAATGTTGTTAATGGAGCAAAGAAAGAAAACATGTAGCAAAATTACTATTTGGCAAAACCTATTTACCTTGGGTAATGGATAATAGTTTGAAAAACTACTTCAGTCTCTGGTCTCAGACCTCCTTTCATTTTCTTTATATTCATTTTACAATATTGCTATAGAGAGAATGCTTATGTTACCCCAAATTCGTATGTTGAACCCTAATCCCAACTATGATGGTATTTGGAGCTAAGAACTTCTGTGTGTGATTAGATCATGAGAGCAGAGCCTGCACAAATAGGCTTAGTGTTCATATAAGGAAACCCAAGAAAGCTTGCCCTATCTATCACATGAGTTCACTGTGAGAAGATGCATCTCTAAATCATGAGGCAGGCCCTCACCAGACACAGAACCTGTGACTGCCTTGCTCTTGGACATCCCAGGCTCCAGAAATCTAAGAAATAAATGTTGTTTACAAACTCCCCAGTTATGACATTTTGTTAAAGCAGCTAGAATAGAATGAGACAAAGACAAAACATTAAATCTGTGGAGAAATAAAAGGATAAAACAAGATGTTGTACATTTTGATCAGGAACAAGATGAAAGCTCTCTGTTGCTTCTTATTTGTATACATTTCTACATCTGGAAAGTACTGGCTCATCTTCTATGTTGGACTGTCCCTGACTTCGCTGCTTTACATACCATCAAAAGTGCTAGGTGACATTAAACACTTTTAGTGACCTCAAAAACAGGGGCTGGTTTCACACTGGGCTTTTAGATTGCACCAAAGACATCTTCAAAGGGCACGTTATTTACAATTGTGGAGCCAGTAATGGAGCCACATACATTCTTTGAGCATAAAACCCCTGATTTATAGAAATAGAATAATCATCAAGAGGCTGGATATGCATTTCAAGATCGTGGACTGACTGCAGGCTCTTTTTGTTCCCTTTCTTCCCCCAAAGACTCCATTTAAATAAAAGGGGGGTGGAAATGTAAATCCACAGTAACAAAAACAACCAGAGGAAGAGCATCCAAGCTTCAGATGTGGATGATCTGGAAGATCAAAAGTGGATGGAGGAGGGATGACCTAGGAAAGTAGGCCGCGAACCCCATAATTCCATGGGCAAGGAGGACACTCTGGTCGAGGAACTGGCACATCTATGGTGCATCATTGCTGCAGAATCAAGACTGCAAAGCAGGAGAAGCTTTAAACATTCTCAGTAACTGATGGGACTGAAAATACAGGATGAATTAGAAGTCCATGTGAACCTAGTGCCCTCCTCTGCCCCCATCAAATCTAACAGCCCAGTTTTTACACGGCAGGCACTCATAACCCTGTGGATCACAGCCACTCACCCCACTACAGGGCAAAGAGCTAGAAGATCCATCTCTAAAATCACTGAAATCATGCAGAGAATACAGACAGCAAACATGGACTGTGGACTCAGGAGCTGGAGATGGAAAACCACATGTCATGAGAGCCTCACTCAGCACATGCCAGGCATGACATCATCTCCCTGTTTACCAAGAAATGTTTCAGTAAAGGGGGGAAAAGGCCTTTTAATGGGTACCCTTAGAGAGATTCATGAAGATAGCATTACAGGGAGCAGGATGGTAAGAATTATAAATAATCTGAGAATAAGAAAAAACATTTGGATGTCACAAAGATGGCTGCTAAATAAAGATTCTAACGAGGCGGCTGGATGACAAATTCAACTGACCAGGAAATATTTTTCAATGACATCACCAAAGTAATAACATAAAGGACTTCCCTGGACTGAAATCCATGTGTATTTGGATTAAAAGTCTCACTGCATGCCAAGATGAAGAATTTCAAGTCATTCTAAAATTTCCAAACACTCTTTTAAGATGTTCCAAGGAGAACTTCTAAAAAGTTCCCAAATAGAGAAAACAAGTCACTTCCACAGAAACAAGGACTTGAAGGTACCACATTTCTTATAAATAGCATTAAGGGTTAGAAGACAGGGGAGCAAAACCTTCTAAGGACAGAAGGGTCTAAATTTCACCCTATAATACTACATTCATCCATCCAGCAAATATTTCTGAACACCTGTCTGGCCCCTGGGAGTACAGCAGGGAACAAAAGAAAATCCTGTCATCTGGGAGATCCTTCTCTCATGCTCGGTTCAGGATGGAGTCCTCTCTGTGCAGAATAAGAAAGTAAATATAAAGAGTTAAGTAGACATAAGTGCTGAGAAGGAAAAACACAAAAGAGAAAAACAAAACAGAATAGGAAATGAATGAAGTGTAGGGAGAGGCCAAAAACTGAATGGATGGCCAGGGAAGAATTCACAAAGGTGTCATCTGAGAAGACCCCTGGGCAAATGAGGGATGACCCACGTGGATAGCTAGGAACAAGCATGACAGGCACAAGGGACAGCAAATGCAAGATTCCTGCTGCCCCAGAGCCTCCTGGTGCTAGAGCAAAGGCAAGGAGGTGGACATGGCTATGAGCGGGAGGGGTCAGAAAGGCAAAGGAGAGCCAGGCCATCCGTGGCTATGATTGGGCACTCTGAGGGTCACAGTGAGGACCTGGGGTTTTTCACTTGGAACAACTGAACCAGCAACTGGCAAACTTTTTCTTTAATCGACCAGAGAGTAAATATTTTAAGCTTCATTGGTCAGACAGGCTCTGTTCAATTATTCAGCTCAGCCATTGCGGTGTGACAGCAGCCATAGACAGGATGTTAATGAATGGGCAAGGCTATGCTCCGACAAAATGGTATTTACGGTCACTAAATTTTTTATTGCTTATCATTTTATTGCCACAAAAAGTTTCTTTTCTTTTCATTTTCTTCAATCATTTAAAAATGTTAACATCTGTCACAATTTACAAACTGTACAAAGACAGTGAGGCAGATCTGACCCAGGGGCAGTAGCTGCTGATCCCTGAACAGGAATATAAATTATGTATGAAGGTAGAACATGACTATTTTTAGACACACAAGAGCTGACTCAGAAAGATGAACTCCTCTGCACCCTTTCTTAGGAAGTCATGTGATAAGGGAATAAACCCAAAGATGGAAGAGGTAGAATCCAGGAAGTGAAGACTCAACCCAGGAGAGTTGTGAGGGGGAGTCTTTGGGCCAGGGTCATCCAGCTAAGCTGGACAGCAAACCATCAGACTAGATCACAAGAGGAGAGAAGAAGGTTCTAGAAGCATCATAACTTGGGGATTAATGGGTCACAGACTGTGGCCCTTGAGTTATGGAGTAATCTAGAGGGGCAGTGAAGTCAAAGCAAGAAAAATAGAAAAACTAGAAAATATAAACCCAAATATAAAAATGAAAGCAGAAAAAAGAAGAGAAAAGCAACTGCTCTTTACTATTAAGCTGTAAAATAAATTATAATGTTATCATCATAACAGTAGAATACTCACAACTGATTTTCAATTTTGAGGATCAAGGTATAGAGAAAACATGAGAGAGTAGAAAAGACTGTAAATAGCCTTGACCACATAAAAGTTAAAACATGCTGGGCGGGGCTGGGATTGTAGCTCAGCCGTAGAGCGCTTGCCTTGCATGCGTGAGGCCCTGGTTTCGATCCTCAGCACCACATACAAAGCAATAAAATAAAGACATTGTGTCCATCAACAACTAAAAAATATATATATATAAAATAAATAAATAAAACATGCTGGGCTGTATAACATAGTAGCTACTGACCCTTGAAAGTTAAATTTTAATTTGTTAAAATTAAATGAAACAAAAGCTAAAGTTCCTTGGTCACTGGCCTCACTTCAAGTGTTCAGTGGCCACTTGTGTCCAGTGGCTGCCATATTGAACAGCCCAGATGTGGAATAACTCCTCTAATGCAGAAAGTTCCATTGGAGAGCACTGTGGAGGAGGGGTCCAGGGGGGTTGGAAGGAAGCAAGAGAGAATCAACATGCTCACTTCCAATGTGGGGAGGCAGGAAATGCTATACAAACCAGGAACAAAAGTGTAAGCATATCGTTTCAAAAGTTAACCAATAACTGACAGAAACACTCACATGGAGAGTCAGTATAATGGGATTTCATTAGAATGGAAATGGAAGAGTTCTCAAGCAAGCCAAACGCTCACCTCTTGTTAGCTGAGGTGAACAATGTCTGAAACTGTCAAATGACCGTGACCACAGGAGAGCATGAGCTCTTCTGTGACGAGACTGAGTGGAGCGGGTTGCAGAAGAGAACACTGCTCCCTCTCCAGCTCCCCGTGCCTGGAGACCCCTGGACCCCCAGTCACCAGTTCTCCAGGTGCAGCCCTATCCTGCTGCCTTAGCCACTCCCTCATTTGCAGGGTGTTCTCTGCATTGTCTTAGTTATGTCTAAGCAGGGCACGTGACATGCACTTCCCAGGTCCCTCTAAAGAAGGGCCCCATGCTTGGTTTAGTTCTCTGCTGTCACCCTTTGAAAGTCCCTAACAATTTATGAGCAAGGCCTCATACTTTTGTTTTGAACTAGGCCCAGCAAATTATGTAGCTATCCTGTTTATAAGTTTGGCTCCCTCACTGGACTGTCAGCTCTTTGAGAGCAGGGATGGACCTCTTTGAGATTTGTAGGATCCCAGTAAACGACCATTTGTCTAAATGATATTTATACATATTTTACTTATAAAGGCTATAATTTTATACTTTAAGATCTCAGAACATAAGCCATCTCTCAGAAAAGCTATGATTTGTAGGCTGCCTGGAGCCACTGTAACCCCATCTATAAAACATCCTGACTCCCTCTCTTATGCCTGAAATGCCATAATTATGGTTTTATTCTTTTCTTTTTAAGGCATTTTCTTCTCTTGCACTGCCAATCCCTCTGAAAGGTAGCCTTTAAGTATTGCTATTGAACTTTAATGAACACAAATTTGTGAAATCCCTTCAGCTCATACAGAACCAATCCCATCCCAAAAGCAAGTGGGCTGTTTTTTAAGTTCACACCTCAGGCACATAACACACAGCCATGTTGCTGCTTTGGGAGACAATTGGTAAGGCATGTATGCAAATAATTCCAACAGCTTTCTGAGCTTCAGTATTGCCAATTGGTGAAGTAAAAATGTTAATGATAGACGTGAAAGTATGTCAATACTCAAGCTTTCCTGGGAAAACATGCATTGTCTACAACACATCTAACACTATCCCTAATGTATGTGGTGAAACATCTTTTCACTTTTTCACTGATCAGGTCTTAAACTCCTTACCTGCTTTATTTACCCTTTGATGTACTTACAGAATATGTGCTAGAACCTGGGGGCTCCATAAAAAAGGAGGGTGCAGAGACTCCAGCAGACCTGTAGAACAGGAGGAAACTCATGACAGATGCTGAGTAGAACCATAGAAGGTCATGGATGGAGGAAAAGAATCCGGCTCCGTGTACCTCATGATGGCTGGTGGACATGGTATATGCTCCTGTCCAGGCAAGATGTTGACAGGTGGAGGTGAGGCAGGGGATGACAGTCCTTGGGGTGAAAAAAGGTACAAGAGATCAGTGAGCTGATGGTCAGCTCCATGGCTTTCACTGGGCTAGCACAGCTTCCCACAGGGGGTGTTAGAGATTCATGGGGGATTCTGTCTGCCACAGGGACAGAGCATTGCTCCGGGCATTTGTGGGGGGTACGGGAGGAGGTGATAATAACAAAGTGAATTTGATGCCCTTCAAAATGAGAGCAGTCCCTCATAGTGAAGAATGATCTGTACATATACATACACACATGTGGATATTCATAAGTAACACAAATAAGTGTTTAAGGTGTTGTGGCCCGAGTCCAGAGACAAAGTGATTTTTGCATGGTTTCATACATTGTTTTAGGAATGCTATTATCATTACTTTAAAATATGCCTTCTAAATTTGCTTGGTTTGGAAATTTACAAAGAATTGCTCACCACTGCAGAAAATCACATCACTACTGGCCTGCCGACATCAATCTCGTACCAACCTACACTAGCATCTATCACCTTTCCTTGGGATTTGACACGTATATAAGACTGTTTAAAAATTTTT
>CM053406.1:10435542-10492232 GCA_028644305.1 Xerus rutilus | reverse complement strand
GGATTTCAGAGTGGTTCGGTCGTGAGGGTGGGGCCCTCATGATGGGATTAGTGCCCTTAAAAGAGGAGGCAGGAGGGAGCTTGCATCATCTCTGTGTTTTATGAGATTCCAATGAGAAGACAGCATCTGCAAACCAGAATAAGAGCCCTGCTAAGGCTATATCTGCCAGCTTCTGGACCTTGAACTTCCAGCCTCCAGAACTGTGAGAAATAAATTTCTGTCATTTACACCACTGACTCTGTGGTATTGTATCATAGCAACCTAGGCTAACTAAGACACAGAATACCTCCAAAAATAAGCAAAATAAAATATCATTGACCAAGCCAAGGAGTGGCTATACCATAAACAGTTTAATGCCTTTTAGGATGCTCCCCTTTCACGTAATCTCCAAGGAAGTAGTTTGTAGGAGTCTCATCCCAAAGAAAATGATGCAGTGCATTTGTTAATGGAGGTGGGAACCAACGTGAAACAGCGGTCTGTGAAAACTAATCACATATACAATAGGCAAAAACATTCAGGCTGGCCATCTCCACCCCATTCATGCCCAGTGTGAAAAAGTCAGCACGAGATTTCTCTCTACTGGTAATATTAAAATATTAAAGACATTTACTTACTAGAACTCCTTGGGGGATGAAGTTACCTGTAAATACCTCCTAGGGTTTTCTGAAGGCTAACAAAATAAAACTTGAGTCTATAGTCTTTGGGCCAGAGGCAAAAAGAAATGTTTTGCTTTGGGGATGGTGAATAAAAACAAAGAGTGATGGTGAATAAAAACCCACAAAACAGATTCTAAAAGTTCAGGTGTGGTGGGAAAAGCACTGAGTAGAGACAATAGTGACAGAAAACAGACAAAGATACAGACCGAAACACTATTTAATGTAACACAGTTTCTTTCAAAATGCTTGTTCTGAAAGGTAAAGTACTGCCCCCTAGAGGTAGTTTTGGAAACAGGCGGCATTGGAGGTTTACCAGGTGGGATCATGGATAATGCTGAAGACCACCAAGTTAGACCACTGAGAGTAAAGAACAAGCCCCATCAGCATAACTTTCATTTTCTCCCTAAATATTCATGTAGATGGAAATCTAGTTTACAATATCTGAGTCTATAATTTCATTTTATATATGAACACATGAAAAATTTGCTCAGTTTTAATAGGCTTTGGATTTTTCAGGAATGCGATTAGAGTATTCTATAAATAGAAGGAAGCCTGTACATCAGTAATGATGTGCAAAGATGCCAGAGCCAACTGCCTCAATCTCCATCCCGGCTGTGCCACTACTGGCTGAGTACCTTTGGATGACACCTCATATGTAAAATGGCAATGACAGTGGTACTCACCTCAGAAAGATGGTATGTGGAACAGTGCCAGGCACAGTAAGCACGATTTGAGTGATATTTAACATAGATGCTGTTTTGTCTAGAACTTTATCAGGAATTGGCCACGTTTTAGAAAATCACGTTGCTGACATCTCTGGTATTGAATGGCCAATATCACAGGCCTGTATGGTCTACATCAATACCTGCCATGTTCATGTTGATTTTATTTTATTTTTATTAGAGCTTTATGGTTCCTCAGAGTAGTAAGGTTCATCCTGATAAAATCATACAGGCATATTCTCAGAATTCTATTTCAGTTCACGATTCTCCTCTTTTCTTTTCCATTCCCTCCCTTCCCCATTCTCCTTCTTCTACTCTGCTAGACTTCCCTTCACTTGTCTATTTGTCTTTTTGGCTGTTTTTACTTATACATAAGGATGAAATTCCCTTTGGAATATTTCTATGTTCATATAACATGATTTTTAAAGAATTCATTCCAAATGGCCTCTCCTTTCCCATCCCTCCACTCTGCCTCTCGATCTCCTTCTTCAACACTATTGACTGTCCCTTTATCTTTATGATATCCTATTCTGCTCTCCCCCTTTCCTTTATTTTACTCTGGCTTCCATATATGAAAGAAAACATTTTATCTTTGAGTTTCTGAGTTGGGCTTATTTCACTAAGCATGATGTTCTCAATTTCCATCCATTTACCAGCAAATGCCATAATTGCATTTTTCTTTATGACTGAGTAGAACTCCACTGTGTTTATATACCACAAGTTCTTAAAATGTTCATCTGACGATGGGCACCTGATTTGATTCATAATTTAGCTATTGTGATTGAGGTGGCTGTATCACTATAGTATGCTGATTTTAGTTCTTCTGGGAAAAAACAAGGAGTGCGATAGCTGGATGATATGGTGGTTCCATCTATATCGTTTTGAGGAATCTCCATATTGCTTTCCAGAGTTCTTGTACTAATCTGCAGTCCCACCAACAATGTACAAGCACACCTTTTCCCTCACATTCTTGCCAGCATTTATTATTGTTTGTATTCTTGATTATTGTCATTCTGACTGGAGTAAAACAATTTGCAAAATCAATCAAACAAAAAGTTAGTTCTTTGAAAAAAAAGACAAATACTTAGTCAAACTAGCCAAGAGAAAGAGGAAAAAAAACGAAATTACTAAAATTCATGATGGAAAAGAAAATATCACTATGGAAAGCAAGATAATCAGAAAGTATTTTTAAAATCTATACTCAAAAAAAACATAGAAAACCTTGAAGACACTGACAAATTTCTAGAAACATATGACCTAACCAAATTGAATCAGGAGGACATAGAAAATTTATTTTAATTTTTTTAATTTTTTTTTAGTTATACATGGACACAATGTCTTTATTTGTTTATTTATTTTAATGGGGTGCTGAGGACCAAACCCAGTGCCTCACACATGCGAGGCAAATGCTCTGCCACTGAGCCACAACCTCAGCCCGACATAGAAAATTTAAACAGATCAATTTCAAGCAATGAATTGAAGATGTCATCAAAGGCCTACCAACAAAGAAAAGCCCAGGACCAAATAGATTCTGGCTGAGTTCTACCAGACCTTCAGAGAAGAACTAAAACCAATTCTCCTAAATCATTCCATGAAATAAAAAAGGAAAGATTCCTTCCAAACTCATTCTATGAAGCTAGTATCATCCTGATACTAAAGCCAGACAAAGACACATTAAAGAAAGAAAACTTCAGACCAATATCCCTGATGAACATAGATTCAAAAAAAATTCTTAATAAAATATTGGCAAATTGCATACAGAAACATATTAAAGATAGTACACCATGATCAAGTGGGGTTCATCCCAGAGATGTAATGTTGGTTCAACAAATAGAAATCAATAAACATAATTCATCACATCAACAGACTTGAAAAGACAAGAATCACATGATTATCTCAATAGATGCAGAAAAACTATTTGACAAAATATAGCATCCATTCATGTTCAAAACACTAGAAAAACTAAGGATCCTAGGAATATACCTCAACATTATAAGAGCTATATTCATTAAGCCCAAGGCCAACATTATTCTAAATGAAGAAAAATTGAAAGTATTCCCTCTAAAAACTAGAACAGGACAGGGATGCCCTCTTTTATCACTTCTATTCAACACAGTCCTTGAAACTGTAGCACAAGGAATTAGGCAAAAGAAAGAAATTAAAGGGATACAAACAGGAAAAGAAGAGCTCAAACTCTCCCTATTTGCCAATGACATAATCCTATATTTAAAAGATGCAAAAACATTCCACCAGAAAACTTCTAAGCAAATTCAGCAAAGCACCAGGATATAAAATTAACACCCATAAATCAATTGCATTCTTATACACAAATGATGCATCAGCTGACAGAGAAATTAGGTTAAGAAAACTACCCCATTCACAAAAGCCTCAAAACAAAAAAACAAAAAACCCAGGAATCAATCTAACAAAAGAAGTGAAAGACCTCTATAATAAAAACTACAGAACACTAAAGAAGGAAATTGAAGAAGACCTTAGAAGATGGAAAGATCTCCCATGTTCTTGGAGAGGCAGAATTAATATCCAAATGGCCATACCACCAAAAATGTTATACAAATTTAATGCAATTCCTATTAAAATTCCAATGATATTCTTCATAGAAATAGCAACCATGAAATTCATTTGGAAAAATAAAAGGCCCAGAACAGACAAAGCAATCCTTAATGAGAAAAGTGAAGCAGGAGGCATCACAAAACCAGACCTTAAATTATAATACAGAGCTACAGTAACAAAAACAACATGGCATTGGCACCAACAGACATGAAAACCAATGGAACAGAAGACAGAGAAAACCTAAAAATACAAATATCTCATATGAGACAAAGGTGCCAGAAATATACATTGGATAAAAGACAGCCTCTTCAACAAATAGTGCTGGGAAAACTGGAAATCCATATGTAGCCAAATGAAATTTAATCCCTATCTCTCACCCTGCACAAAACTCAATTCAAAGTGGATCAAAGACTTAGGAATCAGACCAGAAACCCTGAGCCTACTAGAAGAAAATGTAGGCCCAACACTCTATCATGTTAGCTTAGGAACTGACTTCCTCAATAAGACTCCTAAAGTGCAAGAAGTAAAATCAAGAATCAATAAATGGGATGGATTCAACTAAAAATCTTCTTCACACCAAAGGAAACAATCAAGAACATGAAAAGAGAGCCTACTGAATGGGAGAAAAATCTTTGCCATCTACACCTCAGATAGAGCATTAATCTTCAGGATAATACAAAGAACTCAAAAAACTTAACACTAAAAAAGCAAATTGCTCATTCAATAAATGGGTTAAGGAACTTAAGAGACACTTCACAGAAGAAATACAAATGATCAACAAATATATGAAAAAATTTTCAACATCTCTAGCAATTAGAGAAATGCAAGTTAAAACTACACTGAGATTTCATCTCATTCCAGTCAGAATGGCAATAATCAGGAATACAAGTAACAATGAATGTTGGCAAGGTGTGAGGGAAAATGTGCACTCATATATTGCTGGTAAGACAGAAAATTGATGCAACCACCATGGAAAGCAGTATAGAGATTCCTCAGAAAACTTGAAATGGAACCACCATTGACCCAGTTATCCCACTCCTTGGTATATATCCAAAGGACTTAAAATCAGTATACTACAGTGATGCAGCCACATCAATGTTTATAGCAGCTCAATTCACAGTAGCTAAGCTGTAGAATCAACCTAAGTGACCTTCAACAGATGAATGAACAAAGAAAATGTGGTACATATACACAATGGAATATTATTCAGCCATAAAAAATAATGACTTTATGACATTTGCTGGTAAATAAATGCAACTGGAGGCTATCATGCTAAGTGAAATAAGCCAATCCCAAAGAACCAAAGTTAAATGTTTTCTCTGATATGTGGATGCTAACACACAACAAGGGGGAAGAGAAGAATAGAAGTTCATTGGATTAGACAAAGGAGAATAAAGGGAAGAGAAGGGGGACAGGAATAGGAAAGAGAGTGAAATAAATCTGACATAATTTTCCTATGTACATATATAAATATACCACAGTGAATCTTCACATCATGTGCAACCAGAAAGCTAGAATTATAATTAGACTAAGATATATTCCACATTTGTATAAATATGTCAAAATATACTCTACTTTCATGTATAACTAAAAAGAACAAAAAAAATTTAAACTACTCTCAGAGTTTGATATTCTGTTTTCATTTGTTCCTTAGAATTTCTTAATGACTGCTCTCATTGAGTCCTTCTTCATTTAAGAGTATTGTTCAATCTCCATGTGTTTATGTGGTTTCTATTATTTTTCTTGATTTTGGTGTCTAGTTTCATTCCATTATGATATGATAGGATGCATGGGATTATATCAATTTTTTCATATTTGCTAAAATCTACTTTGTGATCTAGAATATGGTCTATTTTGGGGAAAGTTCCATAGCGCTGCTAAGAAGATAAATTCAGATGTTTGGGGTGAAATATTCTGTAGATGCCTGTTAGGTCCATTTGATTTATAATATTAAGTTGACATATCTTTATTGATTTTCTTTTGTGATGATCTGTGTACTGGTGATAAGGGTATGTTGAAATCACCCAGTATGATTATGTTGAAGACTATCTGAGATTTAATGTCCTTGAGTATTTTTTTATATATATAATTGTGTGCACTGACTTTTGAGGCATAAATATTTACTATCATTACATCTTCTTTGTTGGATTGTTCCCTTCACCAGGATGTAGTGGCCTTGTCTCTTCTGGTTAATTTTTTCTTCAAATCTGCTCTGTCCAATATGAGAGTAGCCTCTCCTGCTTGTTTTCAGAGTCCATTTGTGTGGAATACTTTTTTCCATCCTTTTAACCTTCAGCCTCTATGTCTTTCCCCATAACATGAGTCTCCTATAAATAGCATATAATTGAATCTTGTTTTTTCATTCATTCTGCTGATCTATGTCTTTTAATTGAGGAGTTCATGTCATTAACATTCATATTAGTATGGGTATGTGTTTGGTTTCCTGACCTTATGATTTTTTGCTGTATTTAATACTGTCTTGATTCTCACTTAATGGATTTCTCTTCTATTAATCTTCCTCTATTTGGAAACTTTGGAATTTGCTTTTGAATTCCTTGTGTGCAGTTTATACTTGAGTAATTTTTGTAGCAATGGCTTGGTGGTCATGAATTCTTTTAGTTTATTCTTGCATGGAAAATTTTTATGCCCCCCACCCCGCCCTTGAATTTAAAACTGAGCTTGGCTGGGTATAGTAACCTTGACTTGCAGTTATTTTCTTTTAGAGTTTGGAATATCTCATTCCAGGCCCTCCTTGATTTTAGGGTCTGAACTGAGAAGTCAGAAGTGAGACTTAATTTTTTGCCTCTAAATGTGACCTGATGTTCCTCTCTTTCAGCTTTTAATATTCTTTCCTTATTTTCTATGTTAGGCATTTTGATTATAATGTGTCTTGGAGAACATCTTATTTGATTAGATCTATTTGGGGTACTGTAGGCCTCCTGTATGTTGATGTCCATCTCATTTCTGATATGGGAAAATTTTCTATAAAAATATCATTGAAAATGTTCTTAATTGCCTTTTGCTTGTATCTCCATGTTCTCTTCTATCCCAATTATTCTCAGATTTGGTCTCTCGATGTTCTCCCAGAGTTCTTGTATATTCTAATCATGTTCTATAATTTTTTTCCTGTATTGCATTATGTGTACTCAAGTTCACATAACCTATCTTTAAAGCATGAGATTCTGTCAAGGGCTAAAGTTCTATTTTCTACACAATCTAATCTGTTGATGATGTTTGCAAATGAATTTTCAGTTTGAGTCTTTCATTTCTAGTTCTTCTTGTTTCTATTTCTTTATTGTTCTTTCATCTCCTATATTGGCTTTCTGAATTCATTCCTTAAATATTCTTTTAGTTCATTGAACATTTTAATAATGTTTTAATAATCTTTTTCTGGGATTTCATCCACTTCTATATCAGTGGGATCCTGAAGGAGGGTAGTAAATTTGGGGGGTAAATTTGTTTGCCTCTTTCCTTGTGTTTTCAGAGTCTTAAATTTGCACATCAATTGAGATGAATCCCCCTTTTTCATTCATATCCATGTCCTTTTATGTGTAGTTATCTTATTTTTTCTGGGATTTCTGTTTTTGATATATGAGTAGATGTCAAAGGGTGGGGCAACTAGAGGTCCCTCTCTAATTGTTCCTTCTTGGATCATTGTTGGTTTGGGGGTTTTGTCTCTTCAATTCTTTGAGTTATTTGAAGTAATGTTAAGGCTCAGGTGGGGCTAGATTGTGGGGTGAGATTCACTGTTTCTTGGTTGAGATATATTTCCTAGCGGTAGGATCTCAACTCTGTGATCTTGAAGTGTTCCAATCTCTTTCCAGCCCCTCATAGAGGGAGGAGGGATACAAGGATAGCACTAATGTCAGCAACAGATATAGAGCCTTAAGATAAATATCTGGTGTCTACTTTAACATCTATAACACTAATTGCCACCTAAATAGGAATGGTGGAGTCAGCATTTAACCACACTACCAATGATAAAAATAACAACAAAAAAAATGTGATCAGCAACTATAGTGATACAGCCACATCAATATTTATAGCAGCTCCATTCCCAGTAGCTAAGCTATGGAACCAACCTAGGTGCCCTTCAACAAATGAAGAAACTGTGGTACATATACACAATGGAATATTACTCAGCCATAAGGAAGAATGAAATTATGGCATTTGCCAGTAGGGAACTGGAGACAATCATGCCAAGAGAAATAAGCCAAGCCAATCCCCAAAACTCAAAGGCCAAATGTTCTCTCTGATATGTGGATGCTAACACATTATTGGGGGGGGGGATAGAAGTTCATTGGATTAGACAAAGGGGAATGAAGGGAAAGGATGAGTATAGGAAAAACAGTAGAATGAATCAGACATAACCTTCCTACATTAATATATGAATACACAACCAGTATAACTCCACATCATGTATAACCACAAGGGCAAGTTATACCCCATGTATGTATAATATGCCAAAATATACTTTACTGTCATGTATATCTAACAAGAACAAATACAAAACTAAAATTGTGAACTAGATTAGGCATTCAACAGTAGGTGTACTCTGCTGTATACTATATTAATAATCATAACGTGGAGTAGGAATCACAAAATCTATATTATTTTTAGTGGGATTACAGTTTCTTAAGTAAAAGAAAATAGGGTATATTTATTTTAAGGCTCTATATCTGGCAAGAAAAAGTTTGAAGTATCTGAAAAGGTGATCTAAGGAGAGGCAGGAGATAGACAGCAGGTGTCAGCTGTAAAGAAGAAGGAATAAGGTATCTGAAAGTAACGGAAAAAAGAAAGAGGGGTGGAGGGAATAGGAGATGTGGGCTGTTATTGATGACAGAGAGTGAAGAAGGGGAGTTAGGAGGGGTCAGAACCTAGGTATGAACTAATTAGCAAACATAAAATCAAAACAACTCAAACCCTCACATAATTGTACCCCATGGAAGTCTAAGCCAGGCTAAATAATAGACACTTGCAGGAGGGAGCTACTAATGTGTGAGTCATACGAGGGTAGATAGGTAGGTAGGTAGGTAGGTAGGTAGGCAGGCAGATAAGTAGGTAGATCGATCTTTCAAACCCATCTGCACAGTGAGAGCATAAACAACCATACACCACACACATATACGGAAAATAAGGAGGGGAAAGTAAAGAATGATACAATACAAAAATGATGTTTGAAAAAAGTTAAAAATTAAAAAAAAATGGGAATATAGAGGATCATTTTCAGGGCTTCCCACCCTGCGCTCACCTAGAGCTGTCCCCAGGGACCACCTTCACCCCAGTGGACCCTGTGGATTTGCTTTCACTGAGACAACCTACAAACTCTGTGTCCATTAAAACCCACCTTCCTCTGTAAACCCCAGGTTTCCCCTGGGTCCATGTCTTTATTCTTCCATTTCTCCATCCATCAGCCCCACGTTTGTCCACACTGCCCGCTCTGCTCTGCTGTTCGCCCAGCAGCACGTCTCTGAGCTACTGCTTCTTATGCTCAAGTCACCAACTTTCTGTCGCTCTGGATTTTCTTTTTCCAGTTCAGCATGATGTTTCAGTGAGGCTCCTTGGCTACTCACTTAGCTGAGGCGCCTTCTTCCGCTTCCTAAATCTGGTGCTGAGGAGCCGCAGGAGGCTCCTCTCCCTGCTCCACCCTCTTCTCCTCCACCTCACGGCCAAGTGCTGCCTGGTCTCTATTCCACTATATCTCGTAAGAGATGCCCACCACAGCATTTACACATTAAAATAACCATTTCATTATTCAACTTAAACTTGTTTATATTTGAGTTAGGTGGGTATGTTTAGAGACTGATTGATTTGTTCATCTGTTCATTTCATTTCAGAACCGCAAGGGATGTGATGCATTTGTTTATATTTTATCACTCACAATTTTCATTTGCTGATTGTAAAGTGATGATATGAAACCTTTACTACAAAAAGGTGTGGGTGTCGGGTAGGGCTGAGAGCACTACTTTAAACTCCTGTCACCCTACATCTTCGTATTAACACATGTCCACCACAATACCTGGACTGACAGAAGCAGTTTCCACTCAGTTCTAAGAAATTCATATGAACTATTGTTCGATACATTTCAAAAGGAGAGGTTAACAATTTTTTTAGCAGCAATATATTTTTCAAACACAATTTAGAAGAGATCTCCAGATAAAAGTACAAACAAAAACAAAATTGCAGAGGCTCACTGAAAGCAGAGGAAGCCAGAACCTTCTTTGGCCTTCCCATACGGCTGCAGAAAGAGTCTGAGAAGTACGGATCTGGTATAGTAGTGTAAGTCGGGCACTGCATATAGTGAAGACTGGTTCTGAAAAGTCATTTTTAGGATGGTCATTCAACGCACATGTGGCATCTTCTGTGCAGAAAAGGGCTACCCTGCCAGCTAATACCTACAAAGCTTTTTTTTTTTGGTAACTGGAATTGACCTCAGGAGTGCTTACCCACTGAGCCACATTCCCAGCCCCACCTTTTTTTTTTTTAACTTAGAGATAGGGCTTCATTAAGTTGCTTGGGACTTCACTAAGTTGCTGAGGCTGGCTTTGAACTTGCAATCCTCGAGCCCCGGCCTCCCAACAGCTGGGATTACAGATGTGCACCACCGTGCCTGGCCCTTCCAAAGCTTTAGAACTCATGAAGCAGTGGAACTACAACACTAAGAACCCTCCCCTAAATCCACAGAGTGAAAGGAAGCACGGCCACCCTGCTGCACACAGCCAGCTCAGGTGACCAGCGAAACACGCAAGGCCTGGCTCTCCTCTTACATAGCTCCCTCCTGGCCACCAGAGCCTGACAACACACTCCGCCCACAACCCCGGGTGGCACACCCACCCACCCACTCTCCTGCCTCTTCCATCCCTGCGAGTGGTGCACACACCCTATCTGCCTGCGGGTCCCATGGAGGCCAAAAGTGGTCACACTAACTGGGAAGTGGCTGCCACTTCCCTTACCCCACCAGAGGCCTTTTAAAGAGAAGAGGTTCACCAACTCTAGTGACTCTCACAGGCTGAATTGCAGGCAGTTTGGCAGAATAAATAATTCCAGGGATGTGAGGAGGGTATCTGGAGTAGGAAATACCAGCTCTGCTAGGAGTACACTTGGGAAAATTTCCACTGCCGTTTTACTCTGCACGTGATTCTGCAGCTCCGTGGGTCATTCGTGAAATCCCCAAATGCTTAGGAGGGTTCACTGCATTTTGTAATATTAGTGCCCATGCTGGTGACAGCCACAGCGGTCACTTGTAAATCTGAAAATATCTTGACCACTCTTCTCCATCGGCCTCATGTATGACGCAAAACATAACTACTGCAATTACATGTGACTAAGAGTAAGAAAAATATACAACTATATTTAAAACACTTAAATTAACAAGATAGTACTTTTCCATTCTAACAAAAATATCATACATTCAGTTTAAACAAGAGTTAATATCCAGACACTTTTTCAAAATACCTGATGCTAGTTGAAAATTAGCGACCATGAGGCTTTCCAAGATATTTCTAATCAGCAAAATGTATACAGTTTTGAAGAACTGCTGTTGTTTTTTTTTTAATCAACTTAAGAAATTTCATAATTCACTTAAAATCAAAAACCAAAGATAGACATTGAATAGGCCAAAATGCAAACTGATGTATCTCTCATCAACCTAAATCTTGCTTTACCTTCCTGAATGATACTTTGGCTTTCAGCAAATCTTATAACTTCTTTTCCCCTAATGACAATATATGACAACATTGACAATACCTCTCATAAAAATAACCATACACTTCTCAGTGTGTAGTAAGCCCTACCAAACTGTGCTCATATATCTCTGTATTAACTGACCTAGGCTGAGACTGCTATGACAAAGGAGGTTAACCGAGGGTCACAGGTCTACATGTAAACTCTGCTCTGAAGAGCATCGCAGATGCCTGCCAATGTCAAAGTCAAAGTTGCTGCACTTAAAATATGGTATACAGCCTTAAAAAAAAAATCAAAACAAAAATGTGTTCTCCACTGGCTTTTTCAGGTCAAGAAGATGGACCACAACATCCACACATCAGTGTGACAACAGCCACCAATTTCAGTCCCCCCACCCAAGAAAACAACAGACAATGTTTCCAGTTCCTGACAAGGACCACAACCTTCTGGCCCCCACGTGGATTTACAGTGTGTCTCCAGATTCCAAGGCTGGGGAAGGGAGGAAAGCCGACTCTCCATGTCCCTCCTTCTGCCTCCACAAGCAGCCCCTGAGTTCCTCCGGATCTGTTGCCATCCAATTACTTCAAAATTCCAAGAAAGGCAGCATATGACTTTCCAAAAAAAAGGAGGTGAAATTACACAAGGTCACTACGTAACACTGCAGATGAAGTCCCAAGGGTCTGTCCACAGAGGAAGGAGGCACTTGGTAGCAGGAGACAGACAGGAGTCCCTCCAGGACAGCCCTCAGGGAGTCAATAGCTTCAGGCGGGTGAGCCAGCTGATCAGCAGGGATGGCTCTGCTGATGACTTCCCCGAAGAGGCAGATTTCTTCTTGGTCCCTTCCTCCTGGAATGGGATGGTGGCACTGCTGTGAAGATCTGAGTTGATGTAGCACCTGCTCCCTCGAATGTAGTCTGCACCCCTCACCAGGTGCCGCTCGGCCATGGGTCTGGATAAACGGTACTGGGGAGAGGTGCTCTCCTCGATGATGGGGGGAATCCTCTCATTGCTGAAATACCTGCAAAGTGCATCTTCGCCTGTGTTCAGAGAGAGCACGCAAGTCCGTTAAAACAGCAATCCTTGGCATGGTGCCATCTGGAGGGCCCTCAGCCTACCCCAACATCAGAGGGCACCCCAAAAGGGGACACCCTGCCCAGCTCTCCTCCCTGGATGGACTCCAAGCCCCAAAGACTGGGCAGGCTTGCCCAGTGGGTGTTCACAAACCAGAAGTGGAAGGGTCCGTCTTGCTTCAGGCTGCTCTTGCACTGGACAGGGAACACGAGGGCCCAGCAGAGCCAGAGAGCCTGCACTTCTTCACCCATGCAAGAACCTTCAGAGTTTACTTCAAATCACAAGCCAACGACAGAAAGCAGTAAAATTCTTTCACTCTTTCCCCAGCTGTCCTTGCTCAGTGCCTGCAGCATGGAGTACATGCCTCCAGGCTTCTCCTGGAGCACCCCCAAAGAGCATTTAGCAAGGTGGGGTCCCCTTGAATGTCACCCTAAATGAAGGATAGGCACCATTCACCTTTAGCGAAGAGCAGAGATTTTAAGGCCCTGTAATGACTGGGACATTCCTGAACAAAGAATGAGCTTGTCTTAAAGGCCAGCAGACCTCTGGGATAGGGGAGGTGTTTAAGAAACTAAATAGCAATTTAAGACACAGACCACAATGGTAACATGTAGCAGTCTTTACAAACTCCACTCCCCAAAATGTGCAAGGATCTATGTACAAGGATACTTATGGAAACATAATTCATAACTGGGGAAAACCCAGAAAATCCTAAATGTCCAACAATAGCAAACTGAATAAATAGGTGATCCAGCCATGAGACGGAACACTAACGCAGCTACAGAAGGAGAAAAAAATTACAAATAGGATTTCTTTCTAGATAGGATTTGTTTTACATAGTGTTCCTGAACATCGGGGTTGTTTTTTTTTTTTCCATTTTCCACATTTTTCCAAGTGTATAACACGTAAATATTGGAACTATTGGAAGATAATACAAAACATTCACAGTAATTGCTCCCAAGCTGAGGATGCTGATTCCAGCTGAGTTTTATTTTCTCGAGCTTTCTAGATGTTTTTGAATACTTTGCTTTTGTAATTTGTTTTGCTTTTGTAACCAAAGGGGAAAAGTTATTTTTAAAAAGTGTCCATGGTCAGAAAGCCACACATTGTATGAGTCTATTTACATGGAATGTCCAGAATAGGCGAATCGATAGACACAAAGTAGATCAGTGTCAGTCAGAGGCCAAGGACAACTGAGATTGAGGGGGATGGCTAAAAGGTACAGGGGTTCTTTTGGATGATGAAAATGTTCTGAAATAAGACTGTGGTAACTGATGTGAATATCCAAAAAATCACTGTGTTGTACACTTTAAGGGTGAAGCCTCATGCTCTGTGAGTTATATCCCAATAATAGTTTTTTTTTTTAAAGTGGCTAAATGCAAACAGACATCTGTAATTCTAGAACAATCACACAAGAAATGCAGAAGAAAAGAGTGGAGGGGACTCTCATTTCCCGTTTTCATACTCCCCAACTCCTATGCTCCATCTCTCAAAATTAAAAATTAAAAAAAAAAAAGACCGTGTGGGGCTGAGAACAATGGCAATGAAGATGTTAGCATCCCTAGATCTAAACAAAGGACAGCCTGCCACCTGCTGACGGCTCCATAGTTGCACATGTAAACTAAGGGTATCCGGAACTAGACTGGCATCCTGCCCCTCTGTCACTTAAGCACAAGCCTGGTGACAGGAATACTCAGATGACACTTTCCCAAGGCCCTAGCTGATGTCAGGGGATGATCACTTTGGAAGCATAAGCCTCTAGAATGTACTGCTTCTTCCTTTTACCACTTAAGTGTTACGAAGCTTTAATTTTTCACCTGCTCTTCGCTTCAACACTGCACAAGCAAAGTTACAATCATGCCCTGCCAATGCTGATAACCAAATGCAACCTAGCAAAAACCAAAATATTTTAAAACACGTCCCTTAAGACTAGCAGACTAAGTGATTACAGAACGAATTCAACACAAATTTCTTTCAAATAGTAACCATAAGGATTTGGGAGGAAAAAACTCTACATTGGCTCATCAGAAAAAAAAAAAAAATGAACTCTCATAATAGTAGTCAACAATTCAGGATGAGATTATTTAATGAACAATTTATTTCACTTGTTTAAAAAAATAAACTTTAAATAGACCTTTGGAAAAGGTCTACAACCTTTTTAAAGCCCACAATGCTAATCAGAAGATCTGCACTCACTAACTAGGATTATGTAATCTTTCTCTATATTCCATTCTGGAAATAAGCAGAGTCTCAGAAAGCTTCAGCAGACCTGATTTAACAGATTACAAAATGGGACTCAGAGAGGCTAAGTACTTTCTAGTTATTATAACACATTCAGGAAGAGAGCGGAGGCGCGGGCCCAGTGATTTTTGGTCTGCTTAGATAAAACCTACCTTTCTTCCCATGGCCTCGAGGTCTGGCAAAAGGGTCCACAATCCCCATCCAGTTCCCGTCCGCAGGCATGGACAAAGGCCGGGGCTTGCCTTCAAAGAAACAAGAAGGAAGGTGACCAGGTTGGAGAGTTTGGGGACTTCAGAATCTTTCCCTTTATTTATAACTTAGATCCTACACAAGCACAGCCCCTTAAGCAGACACAATCACAAATTTAAAAATAAGGAAAGTATTTTAAAGCACTGTGTTTCCATAGCAAGCAACTGGGACACAGGCACGCCAAACTTGAGTCTCTGAGTCTGCAACTCTGAAGTTAAAACGAGGCAGTGAAAGTTAAAACTGTAATGTGAGCTCACCCAGCTGGGCCTCGATGCCAGGCAGAGTAATGACTCAACAAGGCCTCGCTTTAGAGCTGAATAAAGGTCTCATACTTAGAATTTCATTGAGGTTTATGTTTTCCTCGGATTACCCTTTGAGCCTGCCAAATTCACCCAACAGTTCCAAATAAGGAAGGGGGTAGGGAGGAGAAGTAAAACAGAAAAACAGCAGAACAAGACAAACCCTTGGAAACTCACCATAAGATGGTGTTTTCTCTCTCATTTTTGTGGGCAGAACGTTGGTTTCTACTGAGTACCCGGGCAACTGATCAGAGTCAGCAATGGTGAATCTTCGTCTTCGGCTCTCCTGGTCCAAGAAGGAATTCGGGGACTCCGAACCCTTCGGGCCAGGCAACGGCTGTTTACACTTACTGAATCCTCCATAAGCATCCCTGGAAGATAATGTGCAATAATGAAGATGCTCACCTTGTCGCCTACCACAGAAATCATAGCAATCGGACCCCCTCCAGCACATGTGAGAAAGTTTAACTCCTCTCCCCGCTGAAGGAAAAGCATTACTTAACTCAACCCCAGCAGGCCCCCAAACACACAGTTCCTAATCAAATAAGAACAAATATGCTGGGCGCAGTGGCACACGCCTGTAACCCCAGCACTTAGGGAGGCTGAGACAGGAGAATCGCGAGTTCAAAGCCAGCCTCAGCAATGGCGAGGCGCTAAGCAACTCAGTGAGACCCTGTCTCTACATAAAACACAAAATAGGGCTGGGGATGTGGCTCAGTGGTTGAGTGCCCCTGAGTTCAATCCCCAAGAACAAATACTATGACCCTAATAAATCACAGTAAAGGCAGTTTCTTGTCATATGTGTCTAAATGGTACAAAGATGCCTTTGCAAAGATAGCTCTGGTGCTCACAGGTTCTGTCCTGTGGTTGAATCTCCTATTTCTGTCAGGAAATCAGAAGTTAAAGCATGGGGCTGGGGCTGGGGCTCAATGGTAGAGCGCTTGCCTAGCATGTGTGAGGCGCTGGGTTCGATCCTCAGCACCACATACAAATAATAAATGAATAAAATAAAGATCCATCAACAACTAAAAACATTTTAAAAAAAAAAAAAGAAGAAGTTAAAGCATGAGCTACGGAACCATTTTTCTTGCACCAAGAGTAGTATTTTGGTCAAGATGCAGCAAAGAAGACTCTTGATGTATAATGCAGTTGTTAGACTGGAAGGTTACACCACAAAGACAAAGGGCGCTTTATAGAAGTCAATGGAGACTATTTCTGAACTGAATAAAGAAACTGGGAAAAACTGAATCACTGACCCCATCCTAATTCTATCTAAACGTCAGTTGATAATAAAACTTAATTTGGGTTGGTCAAGTTACTAAGTGATAAATTATTATTAATTATTATTATGCACTTTGCAATTTGCACTTAGCAAATTCCTTTGGGCGATCAGTGAAAACACTGGACCAAATAACAGAGCCTGCTGCCTCCTGTGTGTCCTAGTGGTGTGTGTGTGCCTGTGCAGGAGTGCACGTGTCTCCCCAAGGTTCCTCCTCTGCCCTACCCTGTGCACACGCCTTTCTTCCCTGTGACCCCTCACAGAGCCCCATGAGTATATCCTTTTGTAAACTTTTCAAAAGTAAGGTATTGCTGTATTCTTTTCTTAAAGCACCCCCTCTCCACCAAACTGCACAGCTTCAAGCCCCATTTGACCTAGACCTCCCCCTGCACCTCCCACACTGTGAAACCAATGATGCTCCAGATTCAGCCTGTCACACTGCAATCCCGCGACCGGCTCTCTCAAGATCCTGGAGGTTTCCATGCCACTGTCGCTACTCTGCACACATGGGGGGCTAGCACATCGTGAAAACAAGAATCGCGTACCGAGGAGAATAGGGAATGGCAGGTGGAGGAGGAATGTAGAGATCCAGGATGGCTGGCTTCTCCTTCTTCAGGGAGGCATCCATGGTGCTTTCAGGGGACTGAGTCGTCGTGGGTGGGGGCGAGGTCTGCAGTGAGAGCCACACAGAGCAAAAAGCAGAGGTCAGCAAGATGTTACCCTTGGTACACCTTTCCCTCCCAAGCCAAGGCCAGTCTTGTGTAAGCAGAGGCCAAGGTCAACCACAGGTTCACAGCTGTTTACAGTACTCAGCTTCTATGCTTCTAGAAGACACTCAGAATTAACTCAGGGTTTTAGAAGCCAGGGGCCAGGGTAGAAGTCTGGCTCTGAGAAAATCAGTTGGACATCCATGCCTCTGTTTCCTCCTCTGCCAAATGGTGACACTAACAACACTGTAGCAGACAGCTGCAGTGAGGACCGAGTGAGCTCATGAAATCCACTAGCAGTGCTACCACTGACTAGGAGTTGGGCTCAGAACTCTGGGTGTGATCCTGGCTTTCCTGGATTTCTGTGTATTGCTGAGCCAGGCACTCAACCTCTCTGTGCCTCATCCATAAAACAGCAACAAATGGGAATAAGAACAGTACTCAACAGGGCACCTCTGAAAAATCAAGAGACCATACATTGGGCAAAGAGCCTAGGACACTGCCTGTCACCAAGTAAGCACACAATTTCATGTGTTTTAATTAAGCTATACACGTGCTGTAGATACTCACATACCTGAGTTAATTAGAACTTTGAAGTACATACAATTTAATTTTAATTATGTTACCAATCTCAAAGGACCTTTTTTTTTTTTAAACCTTATGTGAGAGTACCCCAGGCTTTTCCTTCTGCACTCGAACAATGATAACAACAGACTTTTCCTAGTTGATAAAGAACAGCAAGGAGATCTCACAGTCAACGCGTGCAAACATCTGGCGGGGGCCAGAGAGAACTGTGCTGGACTCTGGCCAGGCACAAAGAGCTACATTTAAACCTCCTCTGCCTGGGTGGTAACAGAAGCTCTGACTACAGTGAGACCTGGAACCACATTCTGAGCCTAGAAGGACCAAAAAGCCAGTGTGGCCAAGGCTGGCAGTGGCCACCAGAAGATTCACAGAGTAATGGCTATTTTCAGTAGAGACACCAAGACACAGAGACCAGGCTCAGTCTTCAGTCTCCTACAGCACAGCCTCACATTGTGGACTTTGCCACCAATGCAAATGTCTCTTCTACTCAATATGGAATTAACATCTCAATATGTCAATCTTGGACCATATCTGAAGACACAGGGCCAGGATCTAGATCCTTAAAACCTCAGAAGCAAAAGTAAATCGGAATTATTTCCACAGGATGGATACTCCTAAACTGCACACAGTGCTGATACACTGCTGTATCAATAACCCTCATCTACCAGGACTATGGCCTCAAAGCAGAACAAAACACCTTTTCTAACAACACTAATGAGGTCAAAAAGAATGAAGAGCTGTCCCCTGACAATGGTGGGTTCCCAGGCATTAAGAAACACATAGGACCCGGGTGCGGTGGCGCAAGCCTGTAATCCCAGCACTTTGGGAGGCTGAGACAGGAGAATCATAAGTTCAAAACCAGCCTCAGCAATGGCAGGGCACTAAGCAACTCAGTGAGACCCTGTCTTTACATAAAAAACACAAAATAGGGCTGGGGATGTGGCTCAGTAGTCGAGCACCCCTGAGTTCAATCCCTGGTAAGAAAAAAAAGAAAGAAACACAGAGAAGGTCCAGGGCCCGGAGCCAGCAAGCTCACAGATGATCCGTCTACCAGCGTTCACGTTTTGAAAATATCCCGGACATGTTACAAGAACACTTGGAAGCTGAGCTGTTCAACGACTCTGCCTTTTGATGGTGGCTCAGATACAAAACTAGATGCCTTTCTCCCTCCCCATCAGCTCTTCCCAAACGTGCCAGGAAGGTAAATCTGGAGAAAATGCAAGAGTGAGTCTTCTACGGTGAGTTTCCAGAAGTCATGGAGGCTAACTAGCTTATACTTAGACATAATTTTCCATTTTGCTCTGAGAACATCCATGTGGACTTTCCTCTGTCACTCCAGCTCAGACTCAAGACTCCTGCCATCTCTGCCTTCCATGTGGCTTCTTAACTTTCTGACTGTTGTCACCTCGTAGCTTCCCCATCACCCTGGACACCTGCTTTTCCCTTGTCTTCCCGGAATTCCCAGAGCCTTCTCCAAGAGCCACCGTTACATTCAGGACAGTGAGGCTTACAAAGGTCAGACACCTGGCCAAAGGCCCACAGCTAATGAGCAGCAGAGCTGGGATGAGAACTCAAGGGACCCAGCAAGAGAGCCACCTTTATAGCCACCAGGCTGTGCTGATCCATGATCCCCTCGGAGGCTGCTTCCCAAGCACTCTCTGGCACTGTCCATCTTCCATGTGAACTGCCCAGGATCCCCTCACTCCACACCTGGACCTACCTCCCTGGTCAGAGTTCCTTGTGTCTAGATATTGCAGTGGGCTGAACTGCTGGCCCCTCGGGTTCTCATGTTGGAGCCCTGATCCCCCGCACCCCAGAATGTAACTGCATTTGGAGATCATATCTTGGAAGAGGCAATTAAGTTAAAATAAGGTCATTAGGATGGGCTCAATGCAATATGATTTATAAAAAGAGATCAGGCCCCAGACACACACAGAAGGAAGACCATGTGAAGACCCAGGGAGAAAATGGCTACTTGAAAGCTAAAGAGCAAGTTCTCAGAAGAAACCAACTCTGCCAGTACCTTATCTGGGACTTCAACCACCCAATCTATGGTGCTGTGTTATGGCAACTGTAGCACAACAGAGATAGTAATGCACAGCGGGTGCCAACCTGTCACCTGTGGGTGAAGTCCACACCCCTCAGCGTGGTCCTCTGTACCTGCACTACACTATCTCAGCCGACCAGCTGTTTTATCTACCATCTCTGGCTCCAGGGAGTCTGAGCTACTCACTGCTTGCCAATCCAGAGCCCCTGAACCCACCAGGACCATCCA
Organism: Xerus rutilus; assembly: GCA_028644305.1. Taxonomy (NCBI): domain Eukaryota; kingdom Metazoa; phylum Chordata; class Mammalia; order Rodentia; family Sciuridae; genus Xerus; species Xerus rutilus. Next base: position 10,471,894 of record CM053406.1, on the reverse strand, counting down.
CGGCTGCTGAGGATGTCACCACTGAAAGCTCATAACTGTCCCTTCTCCAGAGGATGGTCATTACCTGACCAAGCTGCCTCTCCCACACAGGGCCACCAAGGCTCGTAGCTGTCTGGTGACACCAGGATCCTTTAACCTGAAGAATCCTCAAAAATCTCCTTCACAAAAATCACAGCTATGCCTCTAGGAAATCCTACCTAACTCTACCCTTCCCTGATGGCAGACTATCCATGTCATGTGGGCGAGTGTGTTTAAAGAACGCGTTCATCTCCATGATACACACTCTCATCCGCCAAAGTGGATCCCACCTACTCTTCCCAGCTCCAAAGGGCCCCACCTCAGCAGGCAGAGGTGGCCTCACTTCACAGTCCACATCATCTTCTCCTGAGAACTCAACATTGCGAGCAGAGCCAGCAGCTGGGAGGCACCCCATCAATTATCCGCCATGAGTTAAGCACTTCTACGACATTAAGTATCACATTCTGAGAATTCAGAATTTAAATTTAAACATGTTTAAATTTTTATACTGAGCAACTAAACAAAAGCAGCTGGGGTATGATCAATATTCTCAGCTATGGGAAATGGTATTTTGGCTATGACCCAAAGCACAAGCAACTAAAGTAAAACTAGACAAAAGGGATTACATCAAACTAAGAACTTCTGCACAACAGAGGAAATAATCAACAGAGTGAAGAGACAACCTATCCAATGGTAGAAAACATTGAGCTCAGTGAAATGAGCCAGGCACAGAAAAACAAAGACTGCACGATCTCATCTCTTATGTGGAGTCTAAAAAAGTCAAATTCCTAGCAGCAAAGAGTGGGCAGGTGGTCACCAGGGAGAAGGGAAGGAAGATGGAGAGATGTTGGCTAAAGGACAGGTTTTCAGTTAGCTGAGGGGAAGAAGTCCTAGAGTTCTTATTATACAACGTGGTGATGATGTTTAATAACGATATACTGCACACTTAAAACTGCTACGAGAATAGATTTTAAGTGTTCTTACCACAAATCAATAAGTGTGTGCGGTTATGCATCCATTAATTAGCTTGATCTAGCCATTCCACAATGTATACATATTCCAAAAAAGTAGTCTTAACCATGTGCCCTCTTGTTCTACCCTCCACTTCAAACTATTTATTTTTAAACCTTCCCATCCTCCCATAAGCTAGACTTGTAGATATAATGGCAGTGTTCTCTATCACAAAGTGTTCAAATTGATGGCTTGAATTATCACACCTTCCACATGAAGACATACCAAAAAATACCAAAAAAAACAAAATCACAGGCAGCTACAAATAAAATTGTAATCTCAAGTTCATAAAAAGCTGTAAAATGTCTTTTCTTTACATTCTTGGCTTAGGAAGTAAACACTCAGGATCAATCACATTACTAGGACAGCTCAGCAGTGAGCCCCTTGTACCAAGTGTAGACAGCAAGGGCCTGTATTGTTTGAAGAGAATTTAAATAACAAAACTCAAAGTCAGTTTGTTTTTTATGATCACCAAAGACTGTCAGTTCTGGCTGATACCTAAACAATGCTATCGAGTTGCTGCGTGACTCCATGGACAGGTCACATCCACAGCATCTACCGTGCCTTTGTAGAGTGCCACTAAGGACTCAACCCCACGTGGACTGTGCAAAGTTACCTATGCTTGTAACATGAGGAGAAGATCTAAAATGACCTTTCTGCAATGATGGAAATGTCGGTATCTGTGCTATCTACTACGGCAGCATGAACCACATGTGAACATACTCGATACCTGGATGGGGCCAGGAAGATGGGAGAAACTGAACTTTAATTAATTTATTTAAATAGTTCTAAAAGGCTAGTGGCTACTCTACTGTTCCGAGTAGATCTAGAATGTATATTTTTCATATAAGCAGGATTATCTAAGCATACACAAACCAACTCCTGAAACCAGTCATCTTCAAATGTAAACTTTTTTTTTTTTTGACCTTCAGCCTTGTTCATACACAGATGCTGGATGAAGGCTCAGGACAACAGCTACCTGCACGAGAGGTGGCTTCCAGCGCAGGTTCTTCAGAGGGGCAGGTGTGAAGTTAAAACAACCCGTGGGCCTCTTCTTGAGCAGTAACACCACTCCAGTGGGATTCTCTCTCAATTTCCTCACCAGATTTTTTAGCTGCCATCCCACCTTCAAACAAAGGCAAGGAGGAGAGAGGACTATCTCATGAATAATGAAAAATCAAGCCTATAGCTGATTGCAAGGAAATCAGAGTGTAAGCAAATAGGTACACTATAAATATGTACATCTTAGCACTGCTTAAGACAGTGGGAAACTGGATAGAAACTGAAAAGCTTTAAAAAATTAAACAAAATGGCTTTTGATTTTATTAAAAGTTCTAAAAGGGAAAATCAGGTCTCAATAAACAAACTCACCACAGTTTGCCGGTTAACCTGAATGACTTCATCACCAGCGTGAATCTTCTGAGATCGGTCTGCGGGAGACTATACAGAAACAAAGAAACCCGTCTTAATTTTTACACCTTCTATTTCTGTTTCTGTTTCTATTTCTTCTTTCTTCCTTCCTTTCTTTCATTCTTATATAGATCACGAGCAGCAGAAATAAAATTTTCTCAGGAAAAATAATGCTTTTTAGTCTCAAGATGACACGGTCCATGAAACCTGACACATAAACACCATATTATCTATTTTATTAGTGTTGGTTGTCACTGATAATCTCTCCATCAGAACAGCTGGTTCAACCAACCTACATGGAGAGTCTGGACACACTATCAAAATGATTAGCTGCTAAAAGCCATTGGTTTATCTAAAACACACCTTGTATGTATCCCTATTAGTCTTATAAAAGACAACTGGCTGCTTAACCTGTAGGGATCATCTTTGTAACTCTATCATCCCCTTTCCTTCCTGAATGTAAATCTTATTTTCCCTCAATCGTGTTTTACATGTTGTCACAACACTATTAAAATAGAAAGTTGGCAATGACAGAAAATTTATTTCTTTAAAGAAAACAAATTTTATTTTTTTTTTTCGTTTTTAGGTTAAATTCAAAATCAGTGAAACTTCAGTATTAAGAAAAAGTTCAGGGGCTGGGATTGTAGCTCAGCGGTAGAGCGCTTGCCTCGCATGCGTGAGGCCCTGGGTTCGATCCTCAGTACCACATACAAAACAATAAAATAAAGACATTGTGTCTATCTACAACTAAAAAAATATTTAAAAAAAAAAAAAAAAAAAAAAAAAAAAAAAAAAAGAAAAAGTTCAGACTTTGTTTCTCCCAAATAATGCACTGCTATTAATTTGCAACAACAGACATATACATATATGTAAAGGGATGTGACCTATTTGTCCAGCATTTTGCCCATAGCCCTCAGAGGGTTCATATAAGCAACCGAGAAGCCTTCAAAATATCAAGAGAAGAAAAAAGGTTAAGCCTCTGATTTTGAGATTCTAAGGACACATTATCTAGGCTAGAATGTTTGGTTTTGTATCTTATGTAACTGGCTGAATTTTCAAACAATTTAAAGCTATCCTAAAACAAAACAGCACCTGTGATCATGGTGGGTGGGGGTTAGCAATGAAACCCTAACACATTTGCTGAATCTTCTCATTCAATTGCTGTGATAGGCTCAACAAGAAATTAGCAAGCAGAATTCAACTACAAACACTTCTTTTGATTTATCTAGGCTCAATACAAGGCACAGGTAATAGTGCCAGTTATTTCTGAAAACACTGAACCTGCCACCATGACAAGCAGCAGAGCCTCATCTGAGACCTGAAATGTGGGTACCACAGGTACTCAAGCCTAACTTGAGTCTCTTTCTCTTGAGTCGCTTTCTTTAAAACATGAATTCATCTATGTTTCTTTTCACACCCATGTGTCAGATGTTTAACCCCTGGTTACATTCTGTACAAAGGTTTCATTTAAGGTAAGCTTCATTTTATAAAAGAAAGTCCTGAGGCCAGAAAGTCCCAGTTTAAAGGCTGTACAATCTTAAAACACATGCACAAATGTCCTGAATTGACTTTCCTTCCTAAGGGTCCTTGTGCAGTTATTTCTCAAATGTCTTACCAAGCAATTAGGAGCTGTGTCTGGCAGAACACTGGTAAAGTGTTCTGATACCAAAATTTTCCCTAGGGCAGGAGCTCCTGCCTACCTTCACCACAAGTCCAACTACTGAAAATTGACATTTGCTCTGTTTTGCTGCAGATGGGTGATGACCTGAAGAATAATGCCCTCATTCTCCACAGACTAACCCAATGCCCACCTAATCTCAGAGGTGGAGGAAAAGAGTAAGGAGAGTTGTCAAGACTCTCGTCAAGATCTTGAATAATATCAAATCAAGAAAATGGTCCAACAGACAATCACACCAATGAAATGATCCTGACCTCTCAGGTAACTTTCCAAAAAACTGGACTGGCAGTCTGAGAATGGCCTATTGGCATTGCATCCAGCCTGGAGGCCAAGATGGAGAAACACGGGAACAATACAGTTGGGAGAGCAATGGGCAAATTCTGCCCGCTGCCATTTACCCTTCTAGGCTTCTATGGTGATATTCTGACTTGAAATCATAGTGACCTTAAGTGACAGCCAGAAAACTGACCTGGAGTTGGCATTTTCTACTGCCATTCAAGGATAAAATACACACAAGTATAAAATATCCACATTATGTGCTTGAGAAGCAGCCTCTTACCTACTTCCCACCCTCAGCTAGAAGTCCAGTGTCCAACAATAGTAGGTATTCAAAAAACACAAGCTCAATGACTGAAGCCATGAGTAATGTTTTTAAATGGCTCACTCAATAGGACAAGACAAGTTTTCTTCCTTAGATATTTAACAAGATAGTAACCACTTCTCTTTGAGATGATTTCCATAGAGTTTTCCATGGGAACACCAGAACAGACATTCAGGTCAACCCTGGATCTGCCACCCAGGAGTATGATTTTAGTAGGAATTCCAGGGTATACATCATTAATGACATTGAATATTTATTTAATTCAACAGTTTGTTTAATCTTTTATTCAACTCTCATCTTGGTAATGATAGGAAAGTATTTCACATGAAGTTGCTTCAAGAAGGCCAAGTAGAGCCTGGAACCACAAACAGGTCTGGTTAAGTCAAACAATATAATCACCAAATCACATGACTGAAAAGCTCCGGCTCTTTGAAAACTGAAACACCAATGTCCACTTTCTGAATCTATCCAACTCACAACAATGTACTGACTGATACGTGAATACCACTTTCTGTCATGGTTGAGCCGCAATATACCAACTCTCCAACAAAGAGGTAATATCAGCACAGGAAGCTTTGTTTTTAGGCTAGGGATGATATCAGGGAAGGTGATATAAAAATTCCTAGTGATTCTCAGTGTTTCCTCAACATGAGATAGTTAAAGACACAACCATTTTCCATTTAATTGTGGATCAGAACTGTGCAATGTAATTTTCTTACTACAAAAATCAAGTGCTTATCACAAACACTCAGCAAAGATTATGCTATTTTCTTTTATCAAAAAAGCCAAGTGGTCAAAAGACAAAATTAGACATGTGTTTCCAAAGAGGTTAGAAAAAAATAGCTGCTTTTTGAAAATATCTCCCCGTCTTGGTTGATTAAATAGATTAATTTCTTAGACACACATTTCTTTGACACATACCCAGGGAAGCTACTCAAATGTGTTTAGCTTTATGTCACTGTCATTCAAAAGCTAGCCACATCACAAGTTGGAAGAATGGCGACTTTCTACAAACTGAAAAGTGAGGGGGAAAAAAGACTACACTACCAACAGCCGCATTTCCAGAAGGAAGCAAGCCGTGTACGAAGTCTGTCACGGTTGAAACAGACCTGCTTTTTCCATTCACAAGACTGGGAGAGGAGGGCGACTAAATTTCAGAATTCATGACAAATACTATGAAATATAACGCTATAAAAAGAATTTGTGTTGTGCACAAAAAAAAAAAAACAAAACCCTAAAATAGCTGCTTTGGAGACATAAAAATTCCATTAAACAAAAAAATACATTTTTTTTTTACACATATGGCCACCAAACCCAGTTCTTATAAGAGTGATTCATAACAACAAAGAGATCATTGTTTTTGTATTTATGGCTTAGCACTGGCATGGTGCAAAAAGAATGGTAACACAAGCATGGGGGTAAAAGCTGGGCATAACGTGTGAATGAGAGCAATAAAGGACAATTTAAATAATAAATAATTGACAACAGCTGGTGATAAGAGTACAGTCCTCTATCAACAGACATAAACAAAACAGACACCCACGCCAGCTCTCGCTGCAGACAGCAGCATGCAAACATTTAAATGAGAAGTTCGGAGCTCTGTGTCAGATTTGTTTAAAGACACAATGGCTTTTAACTTTAAGGGAGGATGATGCACTTACATTTTCTGTGGTTCCAGTAATCACGTGCAATCCATCATAGGTCGACTTGATGTACATGCCCTAGAGTGTCACAAATATATTAACATATTACTCCAACATTTAGAGAGAGCCGAGAGAGACATAAACTTACAAATCAGGCACAGTCGCCTCTGAACAATACTCATGTTTAAGTCTTTTGAAGTACCACGAAACCAAATCCAAAGTGCAGTGAAGGAGAGCCAAACAAATCAAAAGTCTGGTGAAGAGACCAGACGTGCGATGTCTTTGATACTACAATTTGTGTACCTGGCACCCAGAATATCGCCCCAACTCTCTATGATGTGGGAATTTTCTCAGACCTGCTCCAACAGGGAGGCATTTCAAACAAGGACTGTTCTTTTCTGACTACTTCTTTGTCCAGGGACACAATACATGCAGTTCAATTTGGTATCGAGGGTAACAGCATGACCCTTAGTCAAACCTGTAGTAATGCAGACTGGCCGTTCAAATGAAGATTGCTAAATAATACAACATAGATAGCGAATCAGTAACAGGCACGGCTCCATCTGAAGGGAAGCACAGGGTGAAGAGGCTGTGCTCCTTCCTAAGAGCCTGGAGGCAAAATCAGAGGGGCATGCCATGTCAATAGGACATGCCAGGCAGGAGGACATGCCATGCATAAAATAGCTCTCATTAAAACTATTATAAGATGGGGAAAGGGCAAAAAATAGTTGCTCGCCAGGGTGTCTATACTGTACTAATGCAGAAATCATTTTGGCCCTGAACTTGCTCTGCTCAGCAACCTACTGGAAAGAGAACCTCATCAAACACTAAGGCCCTCGGGTTCTCCTCACTCCTCTGGTTTCTTTGCAGAGTCTGTGACTCCCCACTTACACAACGGCACTCCTCCTCCCAGGTCCCCGCCTGTGTGACATTACGACCTGGAACGGCAGCTCCATTTCTGCAGGGCATTTATCTGCTTCAATATTACCCATATACTAATCTCTAGGAATTCCTCTCTATTTAAACTTCATCTGCTATAATCCATCATTTGCTTTGAAGCCAGGTGTCAGTATGTGTATTTCAACCCACTAAAAATTTGGGCTTGTTGATATGAGTTCTGTTTTTCCATCTAAGAGCAGGGACAGCCTGTATCCTCCACGGCTCCTCGTCTTCCTCCTCCTCTGCATCATCATCATCACCAGCACCACCACCAACACCAGCAGTGGCAGCTGCAGCCATCAATGACAGCACATACTCTGTGCCCTCAGCACCAGGCACTTGGCATCCGTCATCTCATGGCACATTTTCAACAGCCTCTGAGGAAACTGACCTGTGAGTGCTCTCAGACTCAAAGCCTCCAAGCTAATCAGTGGGCCTTAGTTGCCTCCCTCAAAGTTCAGCAAATTAATCCTATGGGATGAGTGCTCCAGACTAGGAAATCTGCAGCACACATTCTCAGGGCCTGTTATTACACAGCTCATGCATGACTTATGAAACATTTCTGAAGGTTTTTCCAGGATTCAGTTCCTTCAACCAGCCTGTTCTCACATTCATCTTAAGTGCTAATAGACACTTTCAGAACAGATGTTGTTTTTGTATCCAGAGACCATCTCTCCTTTGCATAAATGTTTTATATTTCCTTGCATTACTAAGTCCTAAAAATAAAACTGTTAAGATATGAGTGTACAGTTTTAAAATTCTATTTTTATACTTTGAAGATTGAAAAACAAAGCCAACAAAGTTTAAGATATCAAATTCCTAACTGTATAACTGTACTGTAATTCTATTTAGAATGATAATGAAAGCAATAAGAAATTTTTTTAAAAAGTCAGTAAAAGTTGGTGTGCATTATTTGAAAATAAACAAGTGTTATTAGAGTTCTTACCAGGCCTTCCCCAGGTTTAATGTTTGGTAAGTGAACTTCCTCCAGGCATGCACACTGGCTCATAACAGGATCAGTGGTAGAGCGGATTGTTTTGTCACAGATGCCATTTAAAACCTTGACCTAGAATTGGAGAGGCCAATAGTCAGGAGAGTTCAAAGGTTAACCACGTTAATCTCAAGCTGGTTGTTAAAGCAATGCATTCACCTATCCTACCCAGCTCTGCTCAGCAATCATTTTGATAATTCTGCTCAATGAACACATGGCATTTGGACTTCATATTTGCAATCTGTGCAAATGGTGCCACTACTTCAGATGTTTAAAAAGCCTGGCTCTTATATCAACACCTTTACAACCACTGGAGAGTACATGCCAGAAAGAACCCTCTTTTAGCAGTTCAAGGGGACACATCTACTCCCAGCCACCTGAATGGCTTATCACAGATCACTCACGTTTTCTGAATACCAAATACCGACAAGGTTAAAAAAATTATTTTTTAGCCTGAACCATTTTTTTAAAAATAGACTTTACTTTTTAAAGTAGTTTTAGGTTTATAGGAAAACTAAACCAGTACACTGAGTTTCCATCTGTTCCCCTTTTCTCTGCTTCCCTTGTTATTAAGATCTTGCACTGGTGTGGAACATTTGCTATAATTGAACCAATACTGAAACATTATTATAAAGTACATATTTAATGTTAGCATTCTTCATGTAATACAATCTGTGGGTTTTGACAATGTTACTTATCCATCATTACTCAGAATCTGCAGAATAATTTCACTGCTCTAAATATCCCATGGTTGATCTAATTATTCATTCCCTCTTCCTCACCAAAACCGCTGACAACCATTGCTCTTTTTAGTCTCAATGGTTTTGCTTTTTTCCAGTTTGTCCAATAGCCATTTTATATTAGCCTATTTGAATTAGCAATATGCATTGAAATTTCCTCCATATTCTTTCATGACTTGACAGTTCATTTCTTGTTATTGCTGAATAAAATTCTATTTTATGGATGTATCAGATTTGTTAATCTGTTTACCTATAAAGGGACATCTTGGTGGCTTCTGATTTGGGGCATTTATAAATAAAACTGCTATCAATATTGTGTGCAAATTAATGCAGAATTTTGTGCACACAAGTTTTGATTCCTTTGAGTAAATAGCTATAAGCACAATTGGTGGATTACATAGTTAGAATATGTTTAGTGTTGCTCAAGAGACTGCCAAGTTGTCCTCTAAACTGGCTGTATCATTTTGCATGGCCATCAGCAATGTGAGAGCACCTGCTACCCCACAGTCTCACTAGCATTTGAGGTTATACAGTGTTTTGAATTCTGGCCACTCTAATAGGTGTGTAGTGGTATCTCATTGTTTAAGTGGCAATTTCCTAATTTAAAATGATGTTGAATGCTTCTCATGTGCTTGTTTGCCATTTGAGCATCTTCTTTGGTAAGGTGTTATTCTAATCTTTTGTTTACTCTTTAATTGGATCGTTTTCTTGTTATTGAGTTTAAAATGTTCTTTGCATATTTTAGATACAAGTCCTTTAACTGCCTTGTGTTTTGAACATATTTTCTCCCAGTCAATGGCTTGTCATTTCATTTCTCTTAATAATCCATTTCACACAGAAGAGTTTTTAATTGTAATGAAGTCTACATTATCCATTTTTCTTCATGGACTTTGCTCTGGATTTTACATCTAGAAACTCAGTACCAAACTGAAGGTCACCAAGATTTTCTCCTATGACATCTTCTAGAAGTTTTGTAGTTTTGTGTTTTGCATTAGCTCTGTGGTCTCTTTAGTGATCACTGGCTTTTTCTGAATGCCAAACACTGACAAGGTAAAACTCTGAAGAAATAAAGTGGGGGTGTCCCCTGGGAACTCTCTGGGCAGAAGTTACACGTGATAGTTCCTCCAATCAGCTTCATCTAACCTTTCAAAGCTAAATAACGAACGAAATCAGGAAATTCCAAAGAGAGGCTTTTCTTTCCAAGGGGGAGAATCCAAGGAGTGACACTTTTTACATTCCTCCAATTTGTTTGGCCTCCCTATTTATGGAAAATATATTTATAGCAGCTTCATTGCTAAATTCCTCAACATCAGTAGGAGGAAGGCCTTATCAAAAGAACACAGGCTGGCTTATGTCAAAAGGAGGAAGTGATGAGAAATAGTTTCAAAATTCTCTTTAAAGAGTCATGGCAAAACCTCCCCCCATCATAAAGTTTTTGCCAAGTTTTTTTTTTTTTTAATCAAAACGGTCCTTAAGTGAAATCTGCACACCAGTTTAACCACAACTACCAGTCTAAGCTAGCAACGTATGCATAAGTTGTACCCTGAGAACCATTAAGAAAAAATATAAAATAAAACAAAAACAGAGAACATTCCCCCCATATAGTCAATCCAAGTATAGAGGTTTTCACAATTATTGTTCTTGTTAAGTAACTTTTACTTTTCCCTAAATGAATAGATGAATAGATTCATAACCCCAAAGCCAATATGTCAAAAGTATTTCCTGAGGTAAGCTGCCCAGTGCCTTTATTTTAATTAATGTGGTTCCCACTGTTTTCAGAAAAGGAATTTACAAGAACTTTTAGAAAGTATACTTACTACAGTTAAAACTCTATCCTCCATTTCTGCCACAAGGCAATCCTAAAGAAGGGGAAGAAGAAAATGAAAACTAAGCACAAGGTAAAAAACTTTCAAAAACTACAGTTCAGCTCTTCAGATTTTTCATGGAGCTCATGAGGGCCTGACACACCCACTGAGCAGCCCTCCCTCACCTGGACGGGACAGAGGGGCAGAGTGAGAACAGAAATGACACTGCTCTTCCCCTGGGACCATTCTGCCCCTGAGACTGTACTGTTCCCTGACCGCAAGAGCTTACAATCTAAGGACCCCCATTTGACCAGGTAATTCACTTGAAAACCTACAAAACGCCCCAGCTGAACTCCACCTGCTGTGTAGCCTGTCAGATAGCAGCAAGTCAGAAAAGTCAAAGTCCAAGGAACTTGACAGTGGCTCCCCAAGTGTCCCCAGGCTCTTGAGCAGGGGGCCAATAAGCCAGCAGTCTTCAGCTCTGAGCCTGCCTGTAGGAACAGCTTTCAAATGAGGGCTTAAGTAAACTCAGCCACAAAAGTTTATTTTAAGCATCACTGAGATTAAATCAGATATTTCAGTCCTTGGTAGATGAAAAAGGTTTAACAAAACATTCATTAACACACTGCCAAAAAAGTGGTGTTGAGGTATGCTGCTGATGACGTTAAATGAAGGGCCGGAATGCAAAGCATTATTTACCCAGCTTGAGAACAAAAGGCTCAGGATACTGGATCAACGGGGCTAGCTGATTATGGGAATCACCAAAGAGAAACTGCCAATGCAAAGCTTTCAACTTTCACAGTGAACCTTCTAGAACTGTCCACAGCAGAGGATTTCAACCTACTCCACAGGGTGCATGTAGAAGAAAAGCAAGGTGAACTACTAGCACCATCAAGCATAATCCCAAAAGGGAATAATTGTAAGGATAATGCTAATAATTGCAGGTACATAGAGAGTATTCATCAACTGTTGAATCATCAGGCAAAGATTTCCACGTAAATCAAAATGTCATTTTTAGATTTTTCTTTTTACTATTATTGGTGGAGGGGATGGCTACCCAATTTCTACCCTGTAATTTAATAATCAGACTTTTGTTGTCTCCTTAAAATTTTTTTAACTGTTCTCTATCAAATTAAAAACACAGAGTGCTTGCCAATCCTCAGCACCACATAAAAATAAACAAACAAAATAAAGGCATGTTGTCCATCTTAAAAACAAACAAACAAACGTAGGAAACTATAAGGACTACTCTCCTGCACCTCAAATTTATAAAGACTCCAGAAAAGAGCAACCCTGGGAGAAAAAAAATCAAAAAATAAATTTTAGAAATGCGTATTTTTTCATCTAAAGTGCATTTGGGAATCTGATGTGAATCCCAGCTTCAGGAGCAACTTATGTAAAATATAGTAACTACAGATCAAAGATGTGCTTTTCTGCCTCCTGGTTGATGGAACTAAACTATTAACTACCATTGTAGCACACCCTGTTATTACTAAGTGGCAGAGTTATTTAAGAAACATCAGATTTAGAAGAGCAGTACATTCATGGGGTCTTGGTAGAAATATAACAATTTGTATTTCTGGTCCTTCATCCAAATTGCAAAATGACACAGGCACTGTCATCCTCGGGAGACCATCACCCCTAGGCACAAAACTCCTCTCCACACACCAGAGCCCGAGAGTCCAAGTGGTGATGTGACCACATGCTCTCATTCATGATTTTTTGATGGATCCAAGAAGCCACCAAGAAAACAGGTTCCCTGTGTGAGCCAAAAGGTCAAGTTTGCCTCTCAAACTAATCAAATCAGCATGAGAAAGGGCTCACGGTCACCTCCTACCAGGGTGAAGTGGCTTCCCACACTCATTTCTGCTGGGAGGAAACAGCTGTAGACCTGACTTCCAGCTGCTTGGCATGGAGGCAATGGACTTGATAAAGACAGTGGGTAGAGCTTCTCCCTTACAGTCCCTGGTCACCTAGATGAGCAGACTCGCCCCAGCCTGGCAGCCAGCAGACTGTCCCTGCCTGCACTGCTCACTGTACCTTCTTAGGAACAGATGAGCCTCAGGCGATATGCCCAACCTCCCTGTGCCTGTTTCCTTCTCTGTAACACAGGATGACAACGGAGCCGCCCTCCGAGGACCTCTGAGAACAGAACGTGGCCACACGTGCCAAGCCAGCAGTGGACACCTGACACCCAATTCACGCTCAGCCGTGGACTCCTCCTCAGCACCACATAAAAATAAACAAACAAAGCCACCGTTCACTCCATCCCCCCATTTCCTGGGCTCACATCTTCCTCATTTCCCTAATTCCTTCCTGACTGGCACTTGACACCCCCCATTGCCTCTCCATCTCTCTCACCACCACCGTTCAGTTCTCACACGTGGAGGGTGGTCAGGGAACATGACTCACAGTCCCTTCCCAACGTGGTTTCCACAGCCTCGAGACTGGCTGGGAAGGTGGATCCCTGGACTTGTTGCAGGACCAGAGCTGAAACAGTCTTAAAGGAAACATGCAGGGGAAGAAAAGCAGGAGTGTTTATCCTCCAAACCAGCAGACTGACGAATTACTGGAAGGAAGGAGGCAGAGAAATGGGGCAAGAAAGAGGAGGGAGAAATGGCAGTGTGCAGGAGGAGAAAAAGGACAAGCAGATGTCCTTTTTCTTCACAGACGGGGACACAAAGGGCTCCAGGGAAACATGTTCTTCAGCACCCTTCATTCCTCCATTCCCCAGGGAAAAGGAATGAATGGAAAAGAGGAGTCTCCTCCCAGAGTCCACAGAGCTCCGTCAAGACCCAGTGAGAGCGTGCAGCTCCCTGGAGCCGTGGATCTTGTGGCTGCCATGATACCGCACATTGGAAATGACATCCAACTCACTCATCAAGGTGACTGTCTCTCATTCCTGTGTGTGTGTGTAACCTGCCTAGGCCCCCGGGGAAGCACTGGACAAGAGCTAAACTTCCTCAGTCTAGTTCAGAAAGTGATGTCCCCTGGATAGTGCTTATCTAAATCCTTAATATGGTTCAAGTTTACAATAAAAAATAAAAGAAAATAAGGAAAACATACTTGCTTAGTTCCTTTCCTTAAACCAAAATGTTTGGTTCCAGAAAACTAGTGCAAGACAAGATTTTTATATGTCCTGCCACTGTCTACTATTTCTTAAGTAGGCACTGTGCTTTTATCTTCAAAGCATTATATGAGTTCCATGAAGATTATAAAATATTATTTTGAGGTAGGCATTATCTTAAAGATAACTCATAAGTGGGCTGAGGGTACAGCTCAGTGGTAGAGCACTAGCCTACATGGGAGAGGTCATGGTTTGATAGCCAGCACTATACTTTCACAAAAAAAAATTATATTATTTCTCTATATCTAATTTTACATGAATGCATGCATATGGTCATTCAATACAATTGTTGTAAATGAAAATTTTTTTTGTCTCTATTTTTGTTATTTGTTTGGCTCCTACATTCTCTCACTACTACTCTCCCTGTCAGGGTAAATACACCTTTTCTTCCAAACTGCTCACTGTATTTGTATCTTCCTTTGTATACAGGTGTGTGGATATAGGTATGTTATGAATACACACACACACTTTAATTTTTCATCACCATTTGTCTTCATAGTTCACTTTTTTGCCTTTTTTCTTTTCTTTTCTTTTTCGAGTACTGAGGATTGAACCCAGGGGTGCTTAACCATGGAGCCACATCCCCAGCCCTTTTTATTTTCTTATTTTGAGATAGGGTCTCACTAAGTTGCTTAGAGCCTCACTAAGTTGCTGAGGCTGGCCTGTTTCCCTTTCGTCTTAATATTCTGCTTAGTACTTGGATTTTTAACTGGGATTCCTTGTAGTCAATTAAATGAAAGTAGAAGAGCTAAATATTGTAATGAGCAAATGGGTCACTTTTGCTCACAGGTCACTTGTGAAGGTGACCTACCCCATGCAGCTGACTCAGCAATCCTCCTGCATCAGCCTCCCAAGTCTCTAGCATACAGGTGTACACCACTGCACCCGGCTTGCCCTTCTTCTTACACAACAACAACTTTTAGGAAATCCACCAAGTTATCTGGTAAGGTCAATATTAGCATCTCATTTAACAGATGAGAAAACTGAACCTTATCCAACAAGGTCCCAGGCAAGCCTGATTAATGGTAGAGGTAGGATTCCAACCTAAAGCTCTTCATCATTAGGCTGAACACCCTCACTGGGGGCCACAGGCGGGGAGAGTATAAAAGTGAGCCCCAGACAAACAAAAGTAACACCTCTGTGTCCCCTGGGTTTGGGTTAAATTTCTCCTGATAAAAGACAAATTTCTATCTACTTCTTGGTCAAAAGCAGAATCTCACTCATTTAAACAGATATTTAAAAATCACGTTGGTCACATGCCAGGCCTCGTGAGGCCCCAAGAAGAAGAGGTAAGTGTGAAGCAGACGCTCAGCACTCGTGGGATCAGAGGCAGACTGCACCTCCCATGGGGAGATCTTCCTCAATCAGCAGTGCATAAGGGCCAGCACCTCCCCAAACACAAGGAAAAGTGCCACCAGAGGTGAAGCAGTCAGTCCACCCTGCCATGCGCACAGGACACACCTGATCCAAGGACTCCCACCTCAGCTCCGCAAGGAGCTGCACCACGCACAGCATCTCAGGTCACATTCTGCTCTCAGTCTTGCGCTCCCTGCTTAGCTCTCTCTAGCTTCATAGAACTTCATGTACACTGCCCCCCTGCGCATATAATATACATTTTTACATACACCTATATGTATGTATATACATAATTTTGCTGATTTAGCTCTTAATTTTCTCTTTGCTCTTCGTGTGTTTATTCACTCTGGCACCCCAGTGCCTACACTGTGGCAGACACAGAGTAAGGACTCAATAAATATTTACTGAAGGAACTATCCCAATACCTGCAAAGCAACATCAACCCTCTTAGACAAAGCAGACCCATGCTGTGAAAACAAATATAACCACCTCTGCTGCCTACCTCAGCACTTCCCCACCTCTCCCCACACTGACAGGGACAGCCTGAGTCAGCTCATGGGGTAGGGCCCTTCACAGGTGACCTGTGAGCAAAAGTGACCCATTTGCTCATTACAATGTTTAGCTCTTACACTTTCATTTAATTGACTACAAGAAAACATAGTTAAAATATCAAAGTAGAAGGCAGAATATTAAGTGGAGAAGAAAACAGGGAAGAAAGAGAACACTCCAAGTGGGTATGATAGGAAAATGCCTCCCACAACCCATGGCAGGCCTTGGTGGCTGCTATAACTAATAGACCACAGCTGGTCCCAGGCTCCTTTTGTCAGAAATACTTTATGGCTCATTAAAACAAGTAAACACAGAGCCATTTAGAAGCTCCAAGCACCTGTTTCAGATCCTGGCCTCCAAAGTGCATACACACCTTAAGTTCAATGGCTGCTCAGGATGGGATCTCAAACACCTGCCACAGGCAAAGCCAAATTTCACTCTTCTTGCTCCGGAAATGTACAAAGCATGTGTCTTTTCAAAATTGCATTTCTGTGATGGCATGGTCAGAACTGAGGGGAGGATGTTCTTTAGTTTTTCCCGAATAAGTAGTGGAAACAAATACTGAACCACAGAATTTTAGAACCAAGCAGGATATGGGGCAGGGGAAGCACCTCCTTATGTTTTATAGCCTCAATTCAATTAAAAAATCATTTATAAGTGCCGAGTATATGCCAAGTAATATAATAGAAAGTGGCTAGCTTAAGTGTTCATTTTCAAAGAACTTTTTAAAAAATGTTAAGACCATAGAAGCTAGATAAGTTACAGGCTGACTAATATAAAACCTCCTGGGCTCTTACTAGGTCTACACAATAAGCCAAGAGTGAAATTGACATGTGTCCCTTCCAAACCAGAAGGTGTGACCCTCCAGGGTTCTCTGCCATAAGGACCAGCTGCATGAGATACTGGCTGGCTTAACAGTCTATGTTTTGAAGTAAGGAGAGTCACAGCAGATCTCCCAGCTGACCCATTTGGAAGTAAATAATCAAGGAATAAACTGCTAACGTTTGGGGGTCTATCCTAGTCTATCCTGACTGGTCAATCCAACAACCAGAGGTCAGAATGAAAGGTTAGAATCAGCAGATGCAGCAAAGTGCTCAGAACAAAGACTGCAGTGAAGTCACTCCGGAATTTAATTGAAAAAAAAAATTAAGAGCTCTAACATTTGAGCGGAAAATAAGACTACTAGTTCAACCATTTTAAAACAAAAGAAGGTCATCTTCAATTCAAAGGCCACTGGTTATTTTTCACAGAAACTGTCTGAATAATGCATTTAATTTAAAGTTTTTCATCTCTCCCAAATTCTGATGGAAAAAATAAAATGTTTGGAAGAAGGAGTGTAGGGATACATCACACCTGTACACACCTGCATGCACACCCTTTGAAGAAGAAGTAAAGAGAAAGAGAGAAGACATTCCTGGAAAGCGACAATGATGTGCTACCTACCTTCTGCACGGTGGTGGTCAGGTCCAAGCAAAGCTGAATGATTTTATTCTTTGTTACTGAGAAATCAGTGATCCCTGTAAACGGAGCCCTAGAAAGTAACAAAAATTCTCCTTAAAGCAAAATGGGGGTGAGAGGAGGCCACGGACATTCCACACTGTGCTTGTTAACAAGCACAGCCACACAACCGGCTAGCCAAAGCCATCTTTCACATGCCTGTTTCCTCAAGTAACACATTCAGGAGGAAACTGAAGGGGAAAGAGACAAAGGCTAGATAAAAACATCAAAAAGTGAGCCACAAAAGTTAACATCACATCCGAAATAAACTAACAGCCTTCATACCAACCAAATACTCCATCATTAATGTTTAATCTCAGTAAAATATAACCTTGAGCAGTTGCCCTCTCCTCTAGGGTGAGGTTAATTTGTTTCTGTTTTTGACCTTTCCAGCAACTTCCACAGGAACCCCGAGATCTACTCAGATCTAAGACTCCTGCATTCCAGTGAAAAGGACTCCAGAGGGACAATGGTTCATTTTCCTCAGACCAAGCACAGTCTCCTGTGCCCCTGAGACCCTCCACAACTCACCGGTCCAGCCAGGCTAGCAAGGCCTTGGCAGCTCCTATGAGCTCCACCACAGATGTCAGGAACTCGTTAGGGGGCTTGTGCGATGTGGTCCCGTCATAAGCCGGACTCTTCCGCCGGCTACTTATGTAATTCTGTAAATTGTGGGAAGATGCCCGCAGTTTTAGAACCAAGTTCTTCATATTATCAGTTTCAAGGCCATAATTCTGTGGAAAATAAAAATCAAAGGGAAAAATGCAAAATGATCAGCAATGTCCAAACTCTCATAATAACCCAAGAGCCCACTAGTGACTAGAATGATTCCTGCAGCCAGCCCAGAATCCCACACGACATACCCACGGCCCAACTCAGCCAACCTCACCCACACTGGCTTCTCTGCTCCACCCACAGCCTGCTCTGCCCCAGGACTTTGTTCTTACTTCGTATTTCCCCACAGTTCTCAGCATGGACACCTCATTCTCATCACTCAGGTACTGGCCCACGTGTCCCCTACTCTGACCACTTCATCCAGAGCAGGCGGGTTTTTTCAGCCTCGGTCCTACTGATGTAGGGCTGGACAATTCTTTATTGTGATGGCAAAGTTCCTGGGCACTGCCAGATGTTCAGCAGCACCCATGACCTCTCCCCATTAGATGTCAGATGCATCCCCTCTCCAGGTGTAACAACTGAAAAAGCCTCCCACCATTGCTGCATGTTCCAGAGGGACACATCTCCCACTTCTGTCCCTTCTGCACCACTGTATCTGCAGGCATTCCCCTCTAGTGAGATGGCAGGCCTGCAGGTTTGGCTTTCTTGGGTGATTTAAACATCAATTTCATGTGACAATATTGTCCTAAACTCCCTTTCAGATAAAGAACCAAATCCTAGGAAATAGCACATAAATGTGAAATGACTTTGGAGGAGGCAGTAGGGATATCTGCATTCAGTTGCACACACATATCCTAAATTGATGTTGGATAGTTTTAACACAAATGGAAGATATTTCTGGGGTTACATTATACTCTCTCAATGGCACCCCAAATCAAGAACCTGGTACCATTTAAAAACAGGGGACAATATATCAGGCACTTACTCTATGCCAGGCACTAAGCTAAGTGTTTGACTTGTACCATCTCAGGGAAACAATCTATGAAGGTGGCAATGCTATTTTAAGTTGAGTATCCTTATCCAAAATTCTGGGGACCAGTAGTGTTTAGGATCTGGGATTTTATTTTGGAAGGAGTTAGTATTTGTATATGCATGAGCTATTTGGAGGATGGGAACCAAATCCAAACATAAACTTCATTCATGCTTCATATACAACTTAAACACAATGCTAAAGGTAATTCTATATACTATTTAATGTGCCTGCTTTCTGCCTGTGACCCAGCACATGAGGGCAGGTGTGGAATTTTTCACTTGTGGCATCACACTGGCCCTCAAAAATGTTGCAGATGATGGAGCATTTCAGGATTCAGGTTTTCAGATCAGAGATGCTCTGTGTTTCTTATTTTACAGGTGAGTAAAACTGAGACACAGAAACAATGAATTCTCCAAAGTTACAGAACTCATCAGTGGTCGGGCTGGGCTCCTCGCCTAGACGATCTGCATCCAGGCACAGACTTTCCATCTGTCCACTGTGAATTAACCCAGATGTTGTACACATCTGCCCAAGAAAGGGCCAGGTGTGAGGTCAGAAGAAGGTTGGACATTAGACAAGAACAAAGAAAATTAGCCAGTGACCACAAATAGAAGAAACAATCAAGCTGCTTAACTCCCCAAAATTCTATGCTGACACGCTCCACCCCCTCCCAAGTGTTGGGGGCTTTCAGGTGGCTGCAGCCATCCAGTCAACAGGGCTAGAGAAGGCAAGTCACGCTCCAGCATCAAGATGCGTAAGATATAAATGTATTCAGAGGTTTGCAAGAGCTTCCCCACCCTCAGCAAGAACAATGGTAAGTTAACAGCAAAAGGCTCCAGCTTTGAGGACAAGTCTGACTTTAAATAGGTTTTACTGGACGTTTAAATTTATGTTGTTTACTACCAAAATTTTTTTAAAAATTAGAAATTTTGGAAGCATAAATGAACTACAAAACCCTCTATAGACTTTAAAAGATGCAAATTTCCAAATATAAATGTGTTGTGCATTAACAGCCATGTCCCAAAGAAATCTTAGATTCCCGTTTTTTTTTTTTTCTAGAGACTAAAATATAATATTTTTCTTCAACGGAGAAGACAAAAACAAAAAGATGAACTTTCATCATGGCTTTTTAAATTCAAACAATCGAAGACTCACAATCAAATGGATTAAAAGCCCTCATGACAGCTTGTTTTGAAGGACCTGTGACGGTGAGAAGGACATGTCCCCTGGTTCAATCTCTCAGCCTACTCCTATCAACAGTGTTGGCAGAAAGCAACAAGGTCGGCTTTCCACAGTCAGTGCCACCACAGATTACGTGGAACTTTTACTCCTACACACGACATTTACTTATTGAACTCAAAAGGACTAGATGTATTTTTTTGATGCAAGAAACTTTAAAACCTCCATCCTGTCGCTTTTAATATTAAAGTAAAGGGGGAGGGTAGCTTCTTAGAACCAATTCTTCTCATTTTCTATTCCATTTGCTCTATTTTGTGTTGTTTTTTTTTTAACAAAACAAATCATGGAACTGGAAAGATGAAGAGATATAGCCAAAATTGAGTATAATTTTTAAAAGGAGGAAGGATGGAGGCAAGTTTGCTCCCTTTGACCTCATTCGACAATTAGGAGAGAACAAGAGGCTAATTATATTGGCTAGAAAGGGCCTCTGCTGAAGAATGTAACAAGGAGAGATTACCAACCTTGGTGCCCCACAATGAAAGAAACAGGATTTCTCAGACTAGATTTGAATATTTTCATGAGTCTTTTCCCTAAACCTGTCTCTGAAATTGAGGCCTCAAGAAGATATGGACTATGCTGGGAACAGAGCTCAGTGGTAGAGTGTGCTTTATCACGTCTGACGAAGAAGAGGAAGAGGAAGAAGAGGACAGGGAGAAAGGAGGAGATGAAGCAAATTAAGTAACAAGTCCCCCCAAAATCTACACACACCCTAAAATGCTTCCACTGCCATCTCACTTCATTTCCTTAAGGTTTGGCCATCAGCAAACATTTCCAGATCTGGCACAGAAACCGCACACCAGCCAGGAAGAAAAGAAAGAGACCAAATTCTCAGTCTTCTGGGCCCTTAAAATTATCCACATTTTACAAAGAACAGACTATACAACTTCTCCTCCGCCTTCTTCTCCCATTTCTACTACCTCTGTTCATGATCTAAAGGCATGTCAGAGGTACAATCAAAGCCATCTTATTGGCCTGAGTCAATGGAGTGACTAAGAATACACTTCATAGTTTTCCTAAGCAAGATCTAGCTAAGGCAGGTGCTGTGGGGCACACCTGTAATCCCAGTGGCTAGAGAAGCTGAAGTAGGTAGGAGGATAGCAAGTTCAAAGCCAGCCTCATTAACTTAGAGAGGCTCTGTCTCTAAATAAAATATAAAAAGGGCTGGGATTGTGGCTCAGTGGTTAAACATCCCTGAGTTCAATCCCCAGTACCAAAAAAAAAAAAGTGATCTAGTTAAATGCAACTTGCTGGCAAAGAATCCTCTTCCACCTGATATTTCCCATTAAAAGAGAGAAACCTCCTAAAGCTCTGCCATAGGTAAATGATGAATAATGAATCATCTCAGGGGTGTGGCGGTACATAAGCATGCTACACAAGCAGATTCAGTACAGGTGTTCTGCTGAACCATAAATGTAGGCAGTGTCCCTGAATACATGTACTGATTCCAACTTTGTTGACTCCTCAGCCTACCTGAACCTTAAAAGGAGAGCTGCCCTTGCCCCAGTCTTAGGAAACCAGAGCTTCAGTGATTTGACAAAGAGCACAGTCCCCATTGTATTTTCTTAGTGTCCACCACAGACTCTTTACACCTGTGCTGTCCAACAGAAGTTTCTGCAAGGATGACAATGGTCTTCATCAGCACTGTCCAATATGGTAGCCCAGAGCCACACACAACTAAGGAGCACCCGCAGTGTAGCTAGTGTGGCCGAGGGGCTGACTTTTAGTTCATTTTCAGTTACACAGTCACATCAGTTAAACATTTTCAGTTAAACAAGTCTATCTTCTGGAAAGAGCAGCTCTAGAGTTTGTGCCAGTTACCCTGTGCCTCACACAGCAGGAAAAACCCTGGGCCCAGATTCTGAGCTCAATCCTGGGAGGTAGTCCTACTCCATCTCATAATGCAAGTCACTCTCCTAAGGCACGCCTGCCACCAGGTCAGTGTTCACAAAAGGCAGTTTCTCCCCTTGCTCTCTAACCAAGAGCAGCCAACTGTGAGCCACGGTGAGCCAGTTTTGGAGAATTAATCAATAGCTCTTCCTTATTTTCAGTCCCTATCCATTCTATCTACTCCTCGCTTTGCTCCAGAACTTTCCAATGATTTTGTTATTTCCTCTCTCCTTCCTTACTTCTAATTCTATTCATTTCCTGTCTATCATAAAATCAACATCCACTGAACTGAGTTTACACAGAAACCTCTTTCATAACACCAGGACCAATCACAGTTACACATCAACTGCCCAGGAGATGAATATTCAGAGCAAAAAGCTATCACCAGTCTGTGCATCCAAGATCTATATAGTGTTGAATTAAATAGATAGCATTAGTACATGTGTTACCATGAGAATATTTTAAACGATTATATGAAGACTAGAGATATTTTACGAAAATGCTTAAGAAACTCTCCATAGCCCATTTGCAAACCCTCAAGGGACCCTGCTGCCCAGTGCAGTCTGAGGCGCTCTACTGCACAGAGCGGGTCCAGAATGAGTCTGAGGTCAAAGCTTGGTCTACAGAGGAAATTAGAAGGAAATTGTAGGAGATAAAACACAGCTTGGGGTTCTGGCACTTGGCCAGCTTTGTTCATTTTACTCTAATGTTTTAAGAGGCAGGGAAGAGGAAAAAGCAAAGAGAAAGCCCAGAGGCAGCTGCTGTTTATCCTCCCGCTGGATGTACACAATGTGCCTCTGGTCGACCCTTTCTCCTCGCCTCCCATGCTGTGGATTTCCAAGTAATTGACTCACCCTCAAAATAAAGTGAAGGAGACAATTCGAATTCACAGAACATCCAGCAGAAAAGACCGAAAGCCATGTTCCCAGAAAGTATAATAGAAGTAAATTCAAACATGTTGGACTGTGAAAAACAGTTTTAATAATAAACAGGATGCTTAGGCATGTCCTCAGCAGTGCAAAACCCTGACCCATAAGTCCAGGGCCCCATTTAAGGTGAGTTACTGTACAGATGGGGAAAACAGACTCCCCAGAGGTCACGGAGGGAGGAATCTCCAGAGCCCAGCCAGGATTAGAATGCAAAAATCCTGCCTCCCCGGCCAATGCTCAGGCCCCTTGGCCTCGGTGTCTCCCCTGTGGCAGCTCATTTATCAACCACAAATAATTTCCCCATTACTCTCCTAAACAAGAGCAGTGCATCTCAGCGCAGAAGACACGGTTCTGTCCATTTTAAGAAGAAGAATACACACAATGGGGCAAGTGTTGTATAATCGACGGAAGGCAGATCAGCGATGGCAAATCCATCGCGAGCACATTCTTTCCCACATTCTGGGTGATGCAATTGTATATACCTCTGGCTCGGGTTCAGAGCATTACTAACCCAGCGTGAATGCCGGTGAGCGTGTCTAAATCCTAACAGTTAAGTAAACGGCATCTTTAGCGTGCCACCACGGCAGACAGACTTGAATCCCACCCATGCCAGCCAGTTTTTAAACAAAGTGCTCTGACAGGTGTTTTCGTGTTTTCAACCCACACCTAAAGGAACTAAGCACACAGCCACTACAAAGTGTCATGCAACTACCAGGGCCCGAAAGGACTGAACCCACTCACTCACAGCCAAAGTTCAACCATCTGGAATATGCAGTGAAGTGCACCTTTTTCCCATCTAGCTGCTATTTCCTGAGTTGATTATTTCAAACACAAACATCAGTTCATTTAAACAGCACAAATATCTGTGAAACTGAATATGTTTCAATAGTCACAAAAGCAGACATGAAAATTGGGATATTTCTGGGCTGAGGTTGTGGCTCAATGGTAGAGCACTTGCCTAGCATGTGTGAGGCACTGGGTTTGATTCTCAGCACCGCATATAAATAAATAAAAATAAAGATCCACTGACAACTAAAAAAACATTAAAAACAAAAGAAAATCGGGACATTTCTCATTTCAACTTAGAAGATGACATCTACGGTCAAGATTGGACCTATCCTTTGTCTTTATAAAAGATAAGAAAATAAAACAAATACAGATAATTTCCATAAAAGGTAATTTTTTTTCTGTAAAGGGCAAAAGAGTAAATATTTCAGGCTTTGGAGAACTACAATTCCTATTAAAACTGCTCAACTCTGCTGCTGCAGCAAAAAGCAGCCACAGACAACATAGGAGTGAATGAACATAGCCGTGTTCCAATAAAACTTTATTTACAAAAATAGACAGTGGGCCAGGCTTGGTGGCGATTGCCTATAATCCCAGCAGCTGGGGAGGCTAAAGCAGGAGGATCACAAGCTCAAACCCAGCCTCAGCAAAAGCAAGGCACTAAACAACTCAGTGAGACCTGTATCTAAATAAAATATAAGATAGGGAGTTCCGGGCCAGAGTCCCTGATGACCAGAGGGAGCACAGGCCAAGGCCCAGGACCACCTTCAGGGACCGCCGCAGGAGCCCAGCCAAGGGAAAACCCAAGATTGCTACCTACCAATTCTCTGACCACAGGGAAACACAGACCCAGGCAAAGGAACCCCTGCAGCTGAGGCCAGGTTCAGCACCGGAACCCCTGCCAATCCCTAAGAGCCCAGGCCCAGGGCTAGATCCACCACCTGGAATCCCTGAGACAGTCCAGGCCAAGATCAGGCCTAGGACTGCCCTCACAGGTCTGTGTGAGTACCCAGGCCCAGGATCGCACCTGCACATACTGGGGATCCATGCTGTTTCTCCCTTCCTGTATCTATCTTGTACACTGCAGCCATCTCCATAGTTCTTCCCATGTAGTAGCCTCTACCTTAGGTCAACAGACAGGTCCTGGAGGCAGCAGCCCACCAAAGCGCTGCATCTCTGATCAATCAGCCCAAAGCCATTGTAAGTCCCACCCTTTTAGCCCCATCTCTGAAAGTGTTCACATCCATCTTGGGCCACTCCCACTGCCATCTTGAGTTATCTCCACTACTACCGCCACCATCTTTAGTGGCAGGAGTTTCCATCTGGGGACATCTTGCTTGGGACTGGAAGTGAACTCCAAGGTGAGATACTGGTAATCTGTAGTGTCACTACAAGATTATAGGATAGAAACCGCAAAACTTTAGATCGGCATTGCAAGAAAGGAAGATACATAATCAACATGAAAAATAAAGGAAGAGAGTGCTCCAAATAAACCAAGATACTACATTGACAACACAGTTGATGAAATGTCAGAGAAAAAATTCAGAATGTACATAATTAAAATGATCTTCTGAAGAATGACTTAAGCAAGCAAATACATGCAAAAATTGATCACTCCAATAAAGAAATAAGAGAGCAAATAAAGGCAACCATCGATCACACCAACAAAGAGATAAGGGAGCAAATACAGGTAGCAAAAGATTATTTTAAGAAAGAGATAGAGATTATGAAAAAAAAATCAGAAATTCTTGAAATGAAGGAAACAATAAACCAAATTAAAAACTCGATAGAAAGCATCACCAGCAAACTAGATCACTTAGAAGACAGAACCTCAGATAATAAAGACAAAATATGCAATCTTCAAAATAAAGTTGACCACACAGTGAAGATGGTAAGAAACCATGAACAGAACATACAAGAATTATGGAATAGCATCAAAAGACCAAATCCAAGATTTATCATGATAGAAGGCACAGAATTTCAAACCAAAGGAATACACAATCTCTTCAATGAAATAATATCAGAAAATTTCCCAAACATGAAAAATAAATTGGAAAATCAAATACAAGAGGCTTCTGGGACACCAAATGTACAAAATTACAACAGATCTACACCAAGGCACATTATATTGAAAATGCCCAGCATACAGAATAAGGATAGAATTTTAAAGGCCACAAAAGAGAGGAATCAGATTACATATAGGGGGAGACCAATTCAGATCTCAGTAGATTTTTCAACCCAGACCCTAAAAGCCAGGAGATGCTAAAACAACATATACCAAGCTCTGAAAGAAAATGGATGCCAACCAAGAATCTTATATCCAGCAAAACTGCGCTTCAGATTTGATGATGAAATAAAAAACTTCCATGATAAACAAAAGTTAAAAGAATTTACAGCAAGAAAGCCTATATTACACAGTATTCTCCACAAAATATTCCATGAGGAAATGATAACCAATAATGAAAATATACAAAGAGAGGAACTATACTAAAGGAAAGGCCAATCAAAGGAGAAACCAAGTCAAGGTAAAAACCAAAAATAAACCAAAATGACCAGAACTACAAATCATATTTCAATAATAACCCTGAATGTGAATGGCCTAAACTCATTAATTAAAAGACATAGGCTGACAGACTGGATTTAAAAAAAAGATCCAACAATAGGCTGCCTTCAAGAGACTCATCTCACAGGAAAAGACATCCACAGACTGAAAGTGAAAGGGTGGGAAAAAACATATAACTCACATGGTCCGCGTAAACCATCAGGAATTTCCGTACTCATACCAGATAAAGTGGACTTCAAACCAAAGTTAGTGAAAAGGGATAAAGAAGAACCTCTCATACTTCTTAAGGGAATCATACACCAACAAGACATAACAATCATAAATATCTATGCCCCAAACAATGGAGCATCTACGTATATCAAACAAACCCTTCTCAACTACAAGAATCAAATAGACCACAACACAATAATACTTGGTGACTTTAACACAGCTCTCTCATCACTGGATAGATCTTCCAAACAAAAACTAAACAAAAAGACCATAGAACTCAATAAAACAATCAATAATTTAGACATAATCAATAAACAGACTATATATAGAGTATTCTATCCATCAACAAGTGAATACACTTTTTTCTCAGCAGCACATGGATCCTTCTCCAAGACAGATCATATGTTATGTCACAAAGCAAGTCTTAGCAAATACAAAAAAATAGAGATACTACCCTGCATCCTATCTGACTATAATGGAATAAATTAGAAATCAATGACAGATTAAAAAATAGAAACTACTCCAATACCTGGAGACTAAATAATATGCTATTGAATGATGCATGAATAACAGAAGACATCAGGGAAGAGATAAAAAAAATTCTTAGAGGTAAATGATAACTCCAATACAACATATCAAAATCTCTGGGACACCATGAAGGCAATGCTAAGAGGAAAGTTCATTGCATTAAGCTCATTCATTAAAAGAAGAAAAAGTCAACAAATAAATGACTTGACACTACATCTCAAAGCCCTAGAAAAAGAGGAACAAACCAACACCAAAAGAAATAGAAGACAGGAAATAATTAAAATCAGGGCTGAAATCAATGAAATTGAAACAAAAGAATTCAAAAAATTGACAAAACAAAAAGCTGGTTCTTTGAAAAAATAAATACAATTGACAGACCCTTAGCCACCCTAATGAAAAGGAGAGAGAAAACCCAAATTACTAAAATTCATGATGAAAAAGAAAATATCATGACAGACATAGAGAGGATAATCAGAAACTATTTTGAAAATTTATACTCCAGTAAAATAGAAAACCCTGAAGACACCGACAAATTTCTAGAGGCATATGACCTACTCCAACTGAACCAAGAGGACATACACAACTTAAACAGATCAATTTCAAGCAAGGAAATAGAAGATGTCATCAAAAGCCTTCCAACCAAGAAATACCCAGGACCAGATGGATTCTCAGCCAAGTTCTACAAGACCTACTAAGAAGAATTAATGCCAATACTCTTCGCACTATTTCATGAAATAGAAAAGAATGGAACCCTTCCAAACTCATTCTATGAGGTGAATATCACCCTGATACCAAAACCAGACAGAGACACATCAAAGAAAGAAAATTTCAAACCAATATCCCTGATGAACATAGATCCAAAAATTCTCAATAAAATTTTGGCAAATCGCATACAAAAACATATTTAAAAAATAGTGCACCATGATCAAGTGGGGTTCATTTCAGGGATGCAAGGTTGGTTCAACATACAGAAATCAATTAATGTAATCCATCACATCAATAGACTTAAAGATAAAAGTCATATGATTTTATCAATCGATGCAGAGAAAGCATTTGACAAAATACAGCACCCTTTTATGTTCAAAACACTAGAAAAACTAGGGATAGTAGGAACATACCTCAACATTGTAAAAGTTATCTATGCTAAACCCAAGGCCAACATCATCCTAAATGGACAAAAATTGGAAGCATTCCCTCTAAAAATGGGAACAAGACAGGGATGCCCTCTTTCACCACTGCTATCCAACATAGTCCTTGAAACACTAGTCAGAGCAATTAGACGAAAGAAATCAAAGGGATACGAATTGGAAAAGAAGAACTCAAACTATCATTATTTGCACATGACCATGATTCTATACTTAGAGGATTCAAAAAAGTCTACCAGAAAACTTCTAGAATCAATAAATGATTTCAGGAAAGTAGCAGGATATAAAATTAACACCCATAAATCAATTGTATTTCTATACATCAGTGATGAACCCTCTGAAAGAGAAATTAGGAAAACTACCCCATTCACAATAGCCTCAAAAAAATAAAAATAAAATACTTGAGAATCAATTTAACAAAAGAGGTGAAAGACCTTTACAATGAAAACTACAGGACACAAAAGAAAGAAATTGTACAAGACATTAGAAGATGGAAAAATCTCCCATGCTCCTGGATAGGCAGAATCAATATTGCCAAAATGGCCATACTACCCAAAGCACTATATAGATTCAATGTGATTCCAATTAAAATCCTAACGTCATTCCTTATAGAAATAGAAAAGGCAATCATGAAATTCATTTGGAAGAGTAAGAGACCCAGAATAGCCAAAGCAATCCTTAGCAAGAAGAGTGAAGCAAGAGGCATCACAATACCAGACCTTAAACTATACTAGAAAGCTATAGTAACAAAAACAGCATGGTATTGGCAACAAAATAGACATGTAAACCAATCATACGGAATAGAAGGCACAGAGACAAACCCACTTAAATACATTTATCTTATACTAGACAAAGGAGCCAAACATGTACACTGGAGAAAAGATAGCTTCTTCAACAACTTGTGCTGGGAAAACTGGAAATTCATATGCAGCAAAATGAAACTAAACCCCTATCTCTCACCATTTACAAAATTTAACTCAAAGTGGATCAAGGACCTGGGAATTAGACCAGAGACCCTACACCTAATAGAAGAAAAAACAGGCCCAAATCTTCATATGTCGGATTAGGACCTTACTTCCTTAACAAGATTCCTATAGTGCAAGAAGTAAAATCAAGAGTCAACAAATGGGATGAATTCAAACTAAAAAGCTTCTTCTCAGCAAAAGAAACAATCAAGGAAGTGAACAGAGAGCCGACATTCTGAGAACAAATCTTTGCCACATGCACATCTGATAGAGCACTAATCTCCAGGATATATAAAGAACTCAAAAAACTTAACACCAAAAAACAAACAACCCAATCAATAAATGGGCTAAGGAGCTGAACAGACACGTCTCAGAAGAAGATATACAATCAATCAACAGACATGAAAAAATGTTCAACATCTCTAGGAATTAGAGAAATGCAAATCAAAACTACTCTAAGATTTCATCTCATGCCAGTCAGATGGCAATTATCAAGAATACAACATTAAGTGTTGGCAAGGTTGTGGGGAAAAAGTCACGCTCATACATTGCTGGTGGGACTGCAAATTGGTACAACCAATCTGGAAAGCAGTATGGAGATTCCTTAGAAAATTTGGAATGGAACCACCATTTGACCCAGCTATCCCACTCCTCGGTCTATACCCCAAAAACTTAAAAACAGTATACTACAGTGACATAGCCACTTCAATGTTTGTTTCTAGCAGCTCAATTCACAAGAGCTAAACTGTGGAACCAACCTAGAGGCCCTTCGATAGATGAATGGATAAAGAAACTCTGATATATATACACAAAGGAATATTACTCAGCAATAAAAGAGAATAAAGTTATGGCATTTGCAGGTAAATAGATGGAGTTGGAGAATATCATGCTAAGCAAAGTAAGCCAATCCCAAAAAACCAAATGCCGAATGTTCTGATAAGTGGATGCTGATCCATAATGCGGGAAGGGACATGGGAAGAATGGAGGAACTTTGGTCAAGAGGAGGGAGGGGACAGTAAAGATGGTGGAATAAGATGGACATCATAGCCCTAGCTTTATGTATGACTGCATGTATGATGTGATTCTACATCACATACAACCAGAGAAATGAAAAGTTGTGCTCCATCTGTGTACAATGAAGCAAAATGCGTTCTGCTATCATGTAAACCTAAGCAGAATAAATAAATAAATAAAAGATAGGGCTGGGAGGTGGCTCAGTGGTCGAGTGCCCCTGAGTTCAATCCCCATACCGACCCACCAAAAAAAAAATAGACGGTGGCCCAGATTTAACTCACCGGCCATAATTTTCTAGCCCTCATTCTAGAAAATGTTGTTTTTCTTCCCTTCTTCTATTATCTTCAACTCATGCTTCACGCTGATGGATCACTAAGAAGATAATGATGTGCTAGATCAAACAGAAAAAGGCTCTAAAGGAAGTCAATGCAGTACAGATCACCTGCTCCTGAACTAACCAGTGCACAAAGAAGGTCCACAGCCTCCAACACTAGCTCCTGGTGTCCGATTCGTGTGACCCCCAGTTCTTCAAGATCCTGATGGGAAATTCGCAGCAGCTGCTCCCCATCTATCTTCTCCCGCTCAAACTTGTGGACATACGGCTGCAGGCAGTCATCTAACCCTACCAAAAAAAAAAGAGAAAAATCCATTATCATCATTTCATTCCTTTATTTTCCCAAATGGCTCACATGTATATCAATCTCAGCAATCACCAAATACAATGCCACTATCTGTTTATCTCTACAACGTATATACCACCTGATGGGCACCCTTCAAGTGGCATCTTCTCATCTTAAACAGGTTTGAAATACATAGTGCACAATTCTAAAGTGGACCAAGTACAATTTTATGATAGCTACCTTCCCATTTCCTATACACTAAAGGTGGAAACACTAAATCCCTGCTGATCTGAAACACTAGTTATCTGTACCAGACATAGGTTATCTATTTGCTAAGCAACCTTTCCTTTGGGGACACCATCCCTGTGGACTTGCCAATCAAGATGCTTTGCTGGGCTGGTGATGTGGCTCCGTGATAGCGCACTTGCCTAGCATGTGTAAGGCCCTGGGTTCTACCCCCAGCACTGGGAAAAGTACTTTGCCACCACGGTTGGTATGGGGCCAGGCACCAGCCAGTCACAGCTACAGAAATGACCATGTGACTCAAGCAGAACCAATCAAAATCTTCCTTGTCATTTGGCATGGCTACAAGACAACAGTTCTTTCTTCCTTTCTAGCTGGAAGTCAGAGGGTACAAATGATGAGCTTTCTAAGAATAAATCCATCTGAGAGAAAAAAAATGCTGTGATAATAGCCTATAATGTCCCTGGATCCAACCTTCCTAAAGACTCTTCTACTCCTAGGATTTTCCACTTCAATTGAAAAGAATTCCCTTTCTAGCCAAGGCATGTCTGCGGTAAGTTTCTGGCCCCTGCAACTGATGAAGTTCTGACGAGCACAAACCTAAAGTGGGAGGAGCCAGCAGCGGTTGGGAGAAAGCAATGTGAAGTGGGTTAGCGTGGGGCCACTTTTCCAGGTCAGACAGTACTGCTAACGGGTGGTAGTCTTAGTGCTTTTACAGAATGCCTGAAATGGATAAGCCAAATAGGACTTGGGAATCTTTCTTCCTGTACAAAGAACTCTCTGGTCAACTTGATATAATGGTTTTAATGGAATAAAATCTCACCCTTGAGTCAGTCAATCTTTTCAAAACTAATTGACTAGATTTATATAAATTCAATTACAATACAAAAGATAAAGACTTGATTTTTAACAAAGCCATGTGGAAGGCATGCTGCTGTCCCCCCACCATGTACGCACATACACACACATACATACACACACACACACACACACACACACACACAAATTTTATTTAACCTTCTCAAAAACCATGTCATGTGGGTATTCCTCTGGGTTGGAAAAAATAGGCAAGAGGTCTGATACTTCCTTTCGGTCACACTAAAGTTATAAATCTTAAAATCAGATGATGTGTGAAGCTAAACTGCATCTCAGCCCCATAAACTCTCACCATTTTCCTACTGATAAGATAATAGGAAAAAGTTTTGTGATAACCATTTCTTGCTATCAAATACAGGAAGAAGAAAGGAAAAATTTAATTTTATAGTAACCAACTCATCCTCCCCAAATTGACATTTATCTAGCAGAGGGACTCTGTCATAGCAAGTGAGCTTGGAGACACTGATACAAACCCTCTCTGACCCCTTCGAGCCCCGGTGGCCTCTGGCCTGTAAGTCAGGCTGGCAGTGAAGGCAGGGAAGTCCGCAGGATGAGACTGATATCCTACCGGGGGTGCACAGGCGGTCACAGCACCAGGCCACCAGGAGCCTGTCAACTGTGGAAGGGCAGTCCCCATCTGCAGCAGGCAAGAGTGGCAGGGGACCAGGCCCAAGGGCAGCCCCCTAACTACTCTGTCCTCACTTTATAAATAAGAAATTAAGGCTCCCGGAAGACATGCAAGCCATGGCAGTCACATGGCTTGTGAGAACTCAAGAGAAGGATTTAGTCAGTTCTTCTCTTTAGCTGGATACAGGAGAAAAGAGCTTGAACTCAAATCAAGGTCTACAGGTCACAAGCCTTGCTCTTCTGCATTCTACTTGATAAACAGGGGATTATAACGTGGGATTATAGAAATTCCTCTCCAAGCATCTTCCTAAATAAGCAGCAAGGTCCAAGTACAAACCAGTTATTAAAATAGAATCACAAAACCTCAGAGGCACTTAAAAGATACTTTAGATCTAACTGAGTCTCAAAATTGGGAAAGAGCAGACCAAAGACAAATTACTGTGAACTCAACCATAACTCCCTTAGCCAGCTCTAAACCAGGTCACAAAGCAGGCCTACATGTTCCTCTTGCAAGATCTGTCTTCTCTAGCCCACTTCTAAGCTTTACAAAGAATTTTTGTTTTAATCAGTCACAAAAGGTCAGAAAGACTCTTTCAGATATTTAAACACTGTTATGGGTGAATTGGCTCCCCAAAATTCATGGGTTGAAGTCCTAACAGTGCTTGAGAAAAAGTTTGGGGGGGGGTATCTTTAAAGAGGATATTTAGTTAAATGACATCATGAGAGTGGTCTTGATCCATCACTGGTGTCCCTGTTAGAAGATGCACGGATGCACACAGAGATCCCATGAAGACACAGGAGGAAGACAGCCATCCACAAGCCAGAGAGGTCTCAGAAGAAACCAGTCTTGCCGACCTTGGTCTCAGACTTCCTGCCTCGTGAACAGGGAGAAAATAACTTTCTGTTGTTTCAACCACCTAGTCTATCACAGACCCAGTAAATAAATATAAGCATAGTCCCATTTTATTTCAATTCATCCACACATGATAAACTGTTTTTCTAATAAAATAAACAAGGACCAGTGACCAATGGAACTGAAACTGGTGTGTACTGTGCAAAGCAAGGTCAACGCTCAAAACTCCAGCATCAAACTCAGAGACTGATATTACTTTTCACATGCAGAATAAATCAGTCCATTAGAATAGCAGTGAGGATACCATGTCCCATGGATGTTCAATAAAGACAGAAATAAAGATGTGGCCAGAGTTCCCCTTCAATTAACCAAAAGGAAAAAAAGAAAGGAAGAAACAGGATTTGAGGAGGAGTAACAGTGGAGCATTTAGGTAATACTAGGGGAACAGAGAGGAAGGCTGAGGATGGTGGTATAGTGAGGGCTCTATTTAGAGTCAGGATGCAAGTGATCATAGACTAAGAACTATAGGGTACAGAGTAGACCAGCATCTCCTTGAGGATTCTGGGGGAAGATAAGCAATATAACTCAAATCATCAAAAGTTCCCTAAGACAGGCAAATGGTTGGTTCCATAACTTGGCTACACTGAACTGCGCTGCTATAAACACTGGTGACTGTATCAGTACAATATGCTGACTTCAGTTCTTTAGGATAAACATTGAGGAGTGGAATAGCTGGGTCACATGGTAGTTCCACTTCTGTTCTTTTCAGGAAGCTCCACACTGTTTTTCAAAGTGGTTATACCATGCACATTTATAAAGCATCAATTAAAAAACAAGTAAATACACCGGGTGTGGTGGCACAGGCCTGTAATCCCAGTGACTGGGAAGGCTGAAGCAGGAAGAGGATCGCAAATTCAAAGCCAGACTCAGCAATGCACTGAACAACTCAGTGAGACCCTGTCTCTAAATAAAATACAAAAATAGGACTTGGGGTGTGGCTCAGTGGTTGATCACCCCTAATCAATCCCCGGTACCAAAAAAAAAAAAAAAAAAAAAAAGACAATAAATTAAGTAAATTAATAGAAGGAATACAGTAGAGGAAGGGCAGTAAGGGTATAGAAGAGAGGAAGGAAAGTGGGGGCACTGGGAGCTGAAATGGAGAATTAAAGTCCATGCATGTATGACTATGTCCAACTGAACCCAACTACTATGTATAACTCTAATGCACTAATAAAAGCATTAAAATCATTAAATTACTTTTAAAAAGTTCACTGAGATGTAGGAGAATTATCCAATAGGAAATTCACAGTGCCACCTATAAGAAGACAATCTATTGTGGCTTACACGCTGGCCCCTCAAGAAACAAAGATAATGAATATGCTGGATTTTAAACAGAATTGCTCCCCGGGCTTTTATTACCCCAATACATTATGGCCTATTGTTCAGTTGTCCTACTGTTTCAAATACAATTAGACATTTATAAACAGCCAACTTAAACTCCTGTGCACAAAGGAGGAGGAAAGCCCCTATGTTGAGTAAACAGATCTAACAGTTCTAGAATTTATAATAAACTGTACTCTTATTCACCAAATGTACCTATTTGCCATTTTCTTGCTTCAAGGAACTTATACAAAGTCTAGCAGGACTAAAATATGTAATTAAGTAACATTAAGTGAAACACATTCCATTTACACAAATTAAATTAAACACCAATGGAATGTGAATGCATGGAAGACAACTGGGGACCCTGAGGGGCCAAGCTTCCCTCTGTCACTGAAGCTGGCCCAAGCCACCCTAAGCCCACAAAGAAAGCACAAAAGCACAAAAGGCACGTATAGACCTGAGTTCCAATCTCTGCCCTCCTTCTTACTGGGTAATTTGGGGCAAGTTACTCAGCTGCCTCATTTGTAAAATGGGGGAACTAATACTACCCACTACACAGAAGTGTCATGAAAAACAAATGTTAATATTTACAAAGAGCCTAGATACAATGTAGCACATAGTAAATGTACTGTATATTTTATTAAAGAATGTGATGTATTCAGGCCCTCAGTCTTCTAAGTGTTCAGAATAAAAGTTGCTAGGGAGAAAAAGAAACTCCCAAATGCTTAGGTGCCCCTCTGGAACAGAGTTAATTGGAGATAAAATCTCAACAGCCTGTGCTATCACCTTTCCCAGAAAGTGTCTGCAAATGTGACAGGTTGCATTAGCCTTAGTTTCTTCTAGAAGTGCTTTATGATTTGCATCTGCACAGAAGCACCAGCAAAGGAGAGGCTGCCTCTCACCAACTGCCTATGCTGCTGGCACGAGAACATTCTGTATTCTTGCAAAGGACCGTATTTTGTCCTTTTAGGGCTGAATAGGATTCCATTGTGTGTGTGTACAGGGCAGTTTCTTTATCCATTAAAAGATGTTTTTTTGTTTTTGGGGGGTTTTTTTAAAATATTTTTTTAGTTGTAGATGGACACAATGTCTTTATTTTATTGCTTTGTATGTGGTGCTAAGCATCGAACCCAGGGCCTCATGCATGCGAGGCAGGTGCTCTACCACTGAGCTACAATCCCAGCCCCCATTAAAAGATGTTTTAACCTGGTTTTTGCTGTTATCACTACTGTTGTTGTTTGGGGTGTTGTTTGTTTGTTTAGTGCCAGAGATTAAACTCAGGGGTACTCGACCACTGAGTCACATCCTCAGCCCTATTTTGTGTTTTTTTTTTTATGTAAAGACAGGATCTCACTGAGTTGCTTAGTGCCTCGCCATTGCTGAGGCTGGTTTTGAACTCATGATCCTCCTGTCTCAGCCTCCCAAAGTGCTGGGATTGAAGGTGTGCGCCACCGCGCCCAGCTTGCTTGGG
>CM053406.1:10375527-10435042 GCA_028644305.1 Xerus rutilus | reverse complement strand
CTATCAAGGTATACCTCACACACAATAAAATTTACCATTAGTGTACAGTGCATTGAGTTTTGATCAATGCATACAGTTGTATAACCACACGACAATCATGGTATAAATGATCCTGTTATCCCCAAACATTCTCTTGTGTCCACTCCTTCCTGCTTTCTGTCTAAATGAACTCGATTTCTTACCCGGGCTGACCTCCACCCACTGCCTATGAATGGTCAATTCTGGCTCCTAAGCTCCTCACCCATGCATTAAGCTTCCATTAGAACTGACACCCCCACACCCTTCTAGTTGCAGCTTTGATTTTATTAGTCATCCTGAGAGGCTTCTGGTTACATTTAATTTAGTACTGGGACTAAACACAATGTCTGAAAACTGGACTGAAAACCTCTGCTTCTGCATGGCGTCTAAACTTTACAAATTGCCTTTATTTACAAGATCAGAGCATAAAAGGGGAAATAAACCACCCAGAACTAAATTGCAAATGTCCTCAGAGCTAAGTCATTAGCAAAAATGAAAGCACTTGGTTTCGAGAAAACACATATAAAAACT
Source organism: Xerus rutilus (assembly GCA_028644305.1). Taxonomy (NCBI): domain Eukaryota; kingdom Metazoa; phylum Chordata; class Mammalia; order Rodentia; family Sciuridae; genus Xerus; species Xerus rutilus. The sequence continues at coordinate 10,434,493 of CM053406.1, read as the reverse complement.
CTGTATAAGTCTGGTTTTCTACTCTGATCATCTATCTACGTGCACAAATGAAGCCCAGTAATGGGCCGACTGCTCCCTGCCAAGCAGAACCTGCATGAACTCCAAGCACATAATGAAGGTCCCGCCAGCAAGGACCCTGGAAGCCTAATTAAGAACCACCAAAGTTCTTTCCCTTTGGTTGTGAAATGGGAAACAGACTTTGAGAAGGAGAAACACTCCAAGTGGCCATTTGTTAGAGCACCAAGCTGGAAGAAAAAATAATAATAATAATGCTGAAGATAATGGTTGGCCTTTAGCCATTTGGAAAAGCTGGTTTACACATCACTGAAGAGCTACCAAATATGTAGCAACCTGTTGACAGCTTACATTCCTTACAAGAAGCAACAGGCAGAGCAGGACTGTGAGTGATAACGTGCTTGCATGTCCCCTTTGCATGTCCCCAAAGGAAACTCCACTGTCTTACTAATAACCAGCTTCCTTTAAGGCTGACGTCACTCTAAAGACACTAGAAGATGTAACCAAGAAACAACTATCCTTTGGGGTTCACCACGTAAGGAGAAGATACACCACTTAAACAAAACCTGGAACTAGGAAACATGGAAATTTTAAGGAAGGAAAATTTAAGGAAGGAAAACCAGAAAACCTTAGCTCAAGGATCCAAGTTATTCAGAAAACATTAAGATGCATTAACTCATCTAAGGTTTCTGAATTGGTAACACATCCTGGCTGAAAATTTTAACCAGGAAACTCTGGCTTCAAAGTTGTAGGCCTTCCAAGCCCACTCTGCCCTACCCCGATGGATTCTGCACAACCTCTGACCACTGTGAAAGAGACCCAATCCCACCCTCCCGGCACCCTTGGCACTGGGCAAAGCCTGGCTGTGGAGGGCAAAGAGCCCAAGGCGGGGCCAGGGAGAAGAGCGGAAGTTAGTACTATCTGAAATCATTTTGAGGGGGAAGAAATTTATGCTGATCTCAATCACTGAAAATAAGTCAACTGAAGATCAGTGCTCTAAACAGATGATCAGAATTCAGAGTCTAGGGGCTGGGATTGTGGCGCAGTAGTAGCGCACTTGCCTAGCACGCGTGAGGCACTGGGTTCGATCCTCAGCAGCACATAAAAACAAAGCTATTCTGTCCACCTATAACTAAAAAAAAAATAAATATTTAAAAAAAAAAAAAAGAATTCAGAATCTAACAGTGTTCAGCCACAAGCCCTCCCCTCTGCCCTGCCTCACCAAAAACTGTATGATGAGCCGGGCGCGGTGGCTCAAGCCTATAATCCCAGCACTTAGGGAGGCTGAGACAGGAGAATCGCGAGTTCAAAGCCAGCCTCAGCAACGGCGAGGTGCTAAGCAACTCAGTGAGACCCTGTCTCTACATAAAACACAAAATAGGGCTGGGGATGTGGCTCAGTGGTCAAGTGCCCCTGAGTTCAATGCCCAGTACAAAAAAAAAAAAACTGTATTATGAACTTGAAAAATAATACTAAGGACAGGGAAGAAAACACAACATTGACTTGTCTATCTGTAGGGGGTGTGTGTGTGTGCACATGTGTATGTGTACCTACATACACATATATCCTATAGTACACGTCAAATCAAAAAAGGGGAAATGAGCTTCAAATTCTAAAAGCAAAAACAAAATTGTGGAGGCGAACATATGGCATACCACAATACTCTGGTAAAGAAATATGTACTTTCCAGAGTTGTTGGTTAATAGTTCAGTAACCAAATGCACAGCATCCAATTTTGCAATACTTGGTGCAAAGGGAGGAGGGAAAAGAGGGGGGACGAGACTCAACATGTGAACTCAAAGAGAAGAATATACTTTGACCAGTTAGGTTGTCCTTTCTGACCCTCTAGCATAGCTTATTTTGCCAAAATTGTAAGTTAGATTTTTGTCTAAAAACCAAATACTGGCTGTAACTATTGTCACTGGGGTGCTTATAATGAATCAAGGGAAGAATTAACTAGCTCCTTGCACAAGCAGGTCTAATAAATTTACAGCACTGAGGAGAATCAGCCCAGCACGTGGACCACAAAACAGACGCAGCAACAGGCCTGGAACTTGGGCCTCGGCTTCGCGACTGCCCATCAATACCACCCAAGGGAAAGTTCCAACTGGGACGTGTCCACCACCTGTATTCCACCTGAGCCACTGGGATTTACATGGAAAAACTGTTTTTGGATAACCCTCTGTCACAGTCATTTCAAAGCACACAGCCCAAATAGCCAGACAATGCATTAAATCAAACCGCTGCATTACTGGGGGCTGCTGTGTCTAGAGAGCACCTGCACAGTGTCATTTTTTTTTTTTTTTGGTACCAGGGATTGAACTCAGGGCTACTTGACCACTGAGCCACATCCCCAGCCCTATTTTGTGTTTTATGTAGAGACAGGGTCTCACTGAGTTGCTTAGCGCCTCGCCGTTGCTGAGGCTGGCTTTGAACTCGCGATTCTCCTGTCTCAGCCTCCCAAAGTGCTGGGATTACAGGCATGCGCCACTGCGCACAGCCACAGTGTCATCTTGACCCTCACCATGACTCCAGGAAGGGTGCCAGTCAGGGTATTATATCCACAGTTTATAGATAAAGAAACCAAAACTTGGGAGTACCAGGTAAAAGGCAAAGTTAAGATGGAACCTAGACCTTGACTTCAACCCAAATCCTTACAGGGCCTGAGGTGATCGACAAAGAAATGAATATAGAGAAAATGGCTTAACCAAGTACAGCAATTTACAGACCTTCTACCACTGAGTACTTCTATGTTTCAAGTATGATGCTGAACATCGTGAAAATGGCCGAAGATATAGGTCACCAGCCAAGTAACTGATGATTAAAGAACTGTTAGCAAAGCAAGGAGTTACTAAGCCTATTTTATTAGCCAGGAGGGGCAATATGTCCTCTGGAACCAGACTGTCTGGATTCAGCTCTACCAATTCCCAGCTGTGTGACCTTGTGCACATTACTTAATCTCTCTGTGCCTTTTGTCATCTACAAAATGGAGTGGTTAACAGTACCTACCTCGTGGGGTTAACTGCATGATTAAATGTGTCAAAATTCAAAAACAAGTTAGTATTCTTGAAGCACTTAGGAACAGTGCCAGGAACATAGTAAATGCTTGATTTACATATTTGTGAAAATAAAATTTAAAATTTTGGAGAAAAAGAAAAGAAACTGGAGTTCAGGAAGCTTTCTAGTAACTGGCTTAAAGTCACACAACTACTAACAGACTGAATCAGGATTTAAGGCCATTCTGCAGGACTATGGAAGGACAGCACGAACCCAGTGTGGGCTGGGGACACCTGCAGGCTTGATGGCAAGAACCAATATTCCTGCACTCACTGAAGCAGCAGCAGAGGAGATCAAACGGGTGGCCAGATGCGAGGAGGGTGGAGACAGGCCAAAACCTCTGCCTCAGACAGTGGAGCAGGGGTGTTGGACAGCACTCGTGTCATTAGGGTTTTCATGACAGCTTTAGTGAGATACGATGCCAGCGCCATATAACTCCTCTACTTAGGGTGCACAACTCGACGGGTCTTCACAGAGCTGTCCCTCTATAGCCACAGCAACACGTGGTCCTTTGTGATTGGCTTCTTAGGCTTAGTATAATGTGCTCAAGGGTCTCCAAAGCCTTCTTAGCACACAACACAAATGCCACTCCTTGCTCCCAGCCCTGCTGGCTTCCCCTGCCTGAAGATGAAATTCACAGCTGGCAAAGGTCCAAGAGACTTGTCTGGTTGCCTCTCTGGCCTCATCGTGAACCACGCTCTCCCCTCTCCACTATGCTGGATGCTGGCTAAGCACCTGTCCACCCTGGGACCGTCTCTAGGACGTCCCTGCCTCCTTATCCCTCAGCCTAAACTCAGATCGTGCATCCTCGAGGGGCCTCAGCAGATTACAGGACCATCGATGACCAGGTATCTTAATGTTCCCTTCCTGCAACCCACCTGCAAGTACCTCTGGTCATAGCCTGTATTTGCCTCTCCCTAAGGCTGGCACAACCTGTGCCTCATCATTCCCCATAATGCCTCATGACATAAATGGGGTGCTTAAACACCTGCTGAATGAAAGAAGGCAAACCCTGGCTGAGGTTGTAGGCCACGATTTTGATGGGTATGAATTAATTAATGAATTAAGGTCGATGGCCTCCCACCTCACGGGATGCTTCTGGGTGAACCTGTCAGACTTTCTGCTTCTTACTCCTCTTTCATTCAGTTACTTGCCAAACATTTCTCACCCACTCCCCTTGGGACCAGAGCTGTAGATATCCCAAATGAGAAATCAGAAAGTCTCAACTCTTGTAGTGGATGGTGTGGCAGGGGGAGAATCTTTCAGCTTCTTCAACACAAAATTTCCACCAGCTAGCTATAATTGAGGCTGGGTGGGGTATCAGCTCTAGCTAAGCTTTCTCCTCATTCTCCAGAAAATCCAGTTTTTACTGCACTCCAACGACCAAATGTCATGCTTGACTGATTTACTCTCACTGTCCTCTCCTCTTACACTATCACTTTTGCTGACAGGTAAAAGCACGGAGGTACAGGGCTCTAACTCTCCCCAACTGTGGGACCTGGAGCAGATCACATGGCCTCTTCACCAATCTGTGAAATGCAGGGGGGCTGGGAAGATGGCCCCATGGTCCCACCAGCCCTTCATTTCTGAGTCTGTACTTAGGGCTCTGTTTTTTTTTCCCTTTCGACATTACTAAGGCACACCTGCATCCCAAAACCCTTGAACAAAAAGCTCAGGTCACCTAATATCAAAGCTAGAGCTCAGCAGTGGGGCAAGGAATGGACACCACTTGTCTACAGCTAACTGGCATGTGAAGAAGTAGCTATTGCTGAGGACACTTAATTCTAAGATTGTACAGGCCCAGAGTCCAAGCAAAAACCAGGTCCTATGTTGGCTCAGATGGGACTGTCCAGATGCAGGGCAATGGGGCTCCCTGGGATAGTGGCCTCCAAGAGCAAGCCCCTCTGCTGTTCCTGCTCCAAGACTGGAGAGAGTAGACAAGACTATGTCCAAGGAACTGTCTAATCTTTTCAGAAGAAAAAAAAAATTCCACACCAGAAACAGTCACACTGACACACAGAACACATAGCAGATTTAAGTATGAGCCACAAAAGATGTAGAAGTTCTGGGCCTGGGCACAGGCACCCTCTCACTAGCAATGTCACAGTGCACGAGGGTGTGCAGATGGTAGACCCTGGGATGATCTGTGTTTGTGGAACAAACTCAAGAGTCTCCATCATCAAAAGATCTGCAAAACTGAGTGCTCAAATCAAGTCCTAAAGTCATTAATGCAAAATGCAATAGGCCTGGGACATCTTACCAAATATATGGTTAAAAAGAACTCGTTTTTGATATGAAATCAAAAGAATAAAGTAGAATTGGGGGAAAATGAATACATAAAGTTACATTGTAGCATAAGTTATATTGCAACAGCAAACGGTTCAATGTCACTTTCTACATGGCAGGTCCTTTTCCAGGACTTAACGGATATGAGCCCCTTAATCCTAACATCCTCCATGACTGTGTACTATAACTGTCCGCCTTTGGAGATGAGGAGCTGAGGAACCCAGAGGGGAGGTGGCATGCCCCAGGCTACTGAGAGCCACAGCTCAAACCCAGAGGCTGCTGCTCCACTACCAGATGCCTACAGTAAGGAATGTTCTCAGACATCCCTGTAGCTGATCTAAGGAGAGTAGTTTTGCAGAACAGGAAATTACACACGTCATTTAAGCTGCCTTAGTTTACTGTCCGTGACTGCCATCAGAAATTTTAATGGCTTGGTCAATAGAAATGGCTCTCCCACCCAGACGGGCCAGACAAGAAATGACTTCAGAGAAGTGACTTCAAACTCCAAGGAATAAAAAAAACAGTCTGCAATGAGGTGGTCTCCCAGGTTTCTTAATTACACTCTAAAATGCAGGGTAGATAGACTATCTTTTTTCCAGGAACTCTGGACAAAATTCTTTTCAATCAACTCCCTACCTATAATTTCCAAACTTATGTTCCAAAAACTTTCTTTCAGAAAAAGGCAAGCTATCCCTTTCTGGGACCAAATAAAAATAACATTATTGCTAGGCTTGACATTTTCTGTGTACCATTAGCATCCCAGATTTAAGGGAAAAAGGCAGAGAGAGAAGTCACCGCAAAAAAAGGAAAAGACCAGCAGCTGTTAGCACAGGTCAATGCCTACCTGTATATCCTAGGGCTACAGAAACCAAATACCTGGCCATGGTGGCCCCTGAATAGAGAGCAGTCCAGAGCACCAGCTGATACAGCCACTGGGGTGGCACCGCCTAAACAGTAGAGAAAGTACCTTCCCTGCAGAGATACAGGAGTATGAGCAACCAGGCTGGCAAAGACTGAGGGTTCACTCGATCAACACTTGGACCAAGACTTCAAGGAAATGGAGCCATCCCTGAAGGTGAAGGAAGGTGAATCAAGCTATGCTTCCGTGGAAAAAACAGCTAAGCAAAGAGAATACACAGTACAGAAATGCAAAGGCAGCGAAGAGGGAGATAAATCTGGGGGGAAGAGAAAAATGCAGATTAGCGGGCTACCAAATTAGAGCCCCAAATAACCTTTGCAATCACCCCAGACCAGTGCTTACGTGAAACAGCAGCCGCAGAAACCTTTCCCGGGAACCTCCTGTCCCGTCCTCCCTAGAAACCCCTCGAACTCACACGTACTTGGTTTCTATCACCTCCATCCTTTCATTTGCCTATTTCTTGTTGGCACGACCAACCAAACAAAAGCTTCCTGCTGGGGAGTTCAAAAGGAACGGCATTTTCCCCCCAAACGTTGATTCCATCTGAGTCAACTTAGGTCATCAGGGAAGATGCTCCAACTCAACACAGACACACAGCTCAGGCCTGTGCAGGACCTGCAGTGCCTTCAGGGGTTCTCACCAAAGATGCGCTGACAGGTGGTCCTGAAGTTGGGGATGCCATCTCCCTACGACCACCTTCAGCTGTTTAATCACACGCACACAAATCATGGTCACCTACCAAAACGCCTCAAAGAGATTTGCACAAAAATTAACACATCTAGAATGTGTGTTTACCACTGAAAAGGTTGCATTTGACTTGAAATTAATTTCTATTTATTTATATATATTATACATCACAAGTATATACCTATATGTTATAAATATACATACATCTATTACATATACATACCATTCAATCTTTCAAAAAGGTCCTTCCATATATCACAGTCATGGCTTTTTCTTTTCCCTTTTTGGTGCTGGAGATTCAACTCAGGGATGCCCTACCATGAGCTACATCCCTGTCCTTATTTATTTTGAGACAGGGTCTTGCTCGGTTGCCTAGGCTATCCTCAAACTTGAGGTCCTCCTGCCTCAGGCACCAGAGGAGCTGGGATGACAGGTGCGTGCCACCATACCTGGTACTATCACAGTCACTTCTGTCACACCACCTTTTAAATTTGTCTTCTGAAGACATCACATTTGAAATTACTGTTTAGGAGGCTAAAGGCTTCCTGACTGCCTCCTCCCTCTAAAACCACAGAGTCAGCAACACCACACAGCAGGATTCCATGCACCTTGTGACCTGCAGATTCTTGCTCACAGCAGGTGCCCGCAGGTAACTACTGAAAGAATGAAGACAGAACTGTACCAAACAACACGAGGGCACCAGAGAGAAACAAAAGCAGAGCAGATGTGGACGCAAGGCAAGCAGGACATTGACTCGGCTGATACATTTTCTCTGTATCTAGGAAGTTGCTCTCTAGGCCTCAGTTTCCTCAGCTTTCACTAAGAGAACATGAACTAATTTCCAAATTATGAAATACTTTACTGTGGCTATTAAAGACAACTTGAGTCACTATTTATAGTGGTAGCAATGAAAAGTTTCTTTAGGGGGCTGGGGTTGTAGTTTAGTGGTAGAGCGCTTGCCTAGCATGCATGAGACACTGGGTTTGATCCTCAGCACCACATAAAAACAAATGAATAAAATAAAGGTCTTGTGCCTTTTTACAACTAAAAAAAAAAAATTTAAGTTTCTTTAGAAAAAATCCTTAAATTAGCAAGTTAATCTGACAAGAGAGGACTTTCTCACTGTCAGCTGCATTTTGCAAAACTGACCAGCTACCTCTCAAGTGAATGACAATTTGTTTACAAATTACAATACAGCGCAAACACCTGGATTCAAGTCCCCACCGCATCACCCAACTTCTGAAAGTCTCTTCCTCCCCGTTATATATGAATAATAACAGGAATGATCTACAGATTTCAGAGCGCTTCTGTGACAACATAATGCTATGCTTTGCAGGGCAGGTGACAGCTTCCTGTCTGCCTGAGTTAGGATTCTGGCTCCCAAGGCCATGGGGTACCACTAGAAAGAGAATCATCCTGATACCAGAGGGATAATGACTCAGGTCCGCTTTCATTGAAAAGGTACAATTCAGTGTTCGTATATTTACGAGGCTATGCAACCATCACCGCTATCTAAATTGAGACCATTTCCATCACCCCTAAAAGAAACCCTCCACCCACTGGCTGTCACTCCTTTTTCTCTGTTCACCTCAACGCCGGAAATCACTAGTCTACTTTCCGACTCTATGGATTGGCCTGTTCTGAACACTTCTTATAAAATGATATTGTACATGACCCCTGCAAAATATATAAATAAATAAATGGATTCACACAATCTGTAGCCTTTTGAATCTGGCCCCTTTCACATACTACATGTTTCCAGGTCTATCCACATTGCAACACACATCAACACTCCAGTCCTTTCCATGGCTGACTAATGTCCTTTGTATGGATATGACACATAGTTTATCCATTCATCAGACAGAAATTTGGGTTGTTTCCACTTTGGGGCTATTCTAAATAATACTGCTATAAATATTTGTATCCAGGTTTCTATGTGAACACATGTTTTCAATTCTCTCTGAGTCACATGGTAACTATATGTTTGACTTTTTCAGGAACTACCAAACTGCTTTCCAAAAGAGCAGCACTATTCTACATTCTAACCAGCAAATGAAGGTTCCATTTCTCCATGGCTTCACCAGCACCTGTTATTATGCACCTTTTTCATTATTGATATACTAGTAGATGTGAAATAGTGTCATGATTGTGTTACCAGATCTTAACACATAAATTTTCAATAGGCCATCAGAAACACAAATCAAATATCAGATAGTGGGAGAAAAAAATCAGATTATACCAAGGAAGTACTTCCAAACTAGAGTCACTCAAATACGACCCTTGGAATTTTGCCAAATCTGAGTGTCATTTCTCCAATGATACATCTGAATATTAAAAATCGATTTTAAAAGTCATTTAAAAACCCCTTTAAATCACTACTATGGGTCATTTGTCATAGATAGAAAGCATCATAAATGTAAATATTATGAAAATAAAGCAAATTAGGTCTCCCAGGGCTTACTTCTTCATATTGAAAGATAATTTTGTGAGTGAAATGTTCTAAAGAGATAGCAACTACAAACACGCTCTTCCCTTGACCTTGACCATGTCAGACTGGACACAAAGCTATGATGCTGTGAGAGAGAAGCCAATTTGCAGCCATGCCCACAGTCCTTCAGTATAATCTTGTGTAGGGTCACAGGCTTTAGGATACCTGCCTTAGCAATTAGGAGTCACCATTCCTGAAAGGGGGTCAGAGCCTGAGTTCCACAATGACCATCACACCGGGCACTCTCATGCACATCTCTCTAACCGGCTGTCCTATCATGGCAGCCCACAGCACTTGGCCGAGGGAGGGCCCTTCTTTGTGTTCACCAACCTTGTTCAGCAAATTTCTAATACATCTGCCCATACTTTGGCTGCAAGCAGCTCGCTTTTCAAGTTTCAACAAAAACAACTTTAAGAGCAAATATGCGTAATACAATTTAAAAGAAAGAGCACCTGCCCTGGGCAGGCAAGCCCAGACAACACTCTCCGTAAGGTGACAGAGTACCTAGATGGGCTGTACTGACAGAACTGGCCCTGAGAGGCATAACAAAACCACAATGCACTGGCTGTGCTTCGTCCCCACCCAGCCCCCCTGATGTCGCCAGCACACGTATGATCTATGCACAAGGAAGATAAAAACAGCTGGTGACAGCACATTTGGGCACATCAAGATTTTGAGACTAATTATCATCTGTCATCGTCCAAGCTTATTAAAACACTTAACAGTATATTACATTAAAAGAAAAAGAGCAATCATTAAGTTCGAAGATATCCCATTGCCTCTGTCCTAGGTGTCCCCACTCAGTCTTTAGATCTCAATCAGTCCTTCCCACTGGGAATATTTCCCTGCTCCTTAGCATCACATACCCCAGCCACGTACCTAAAGACACCTCTATACTCTCCCTTCCCAGCACATCTCCCTACATAATTTACTATCTGCATAGCTGGTGTGAATGTGCCTCTTCAACACAACAAGCTCCATGAAAACAAAAACCGGACTTGTTCACCCAAATTCCCCCAACAGCTAGGACAGATGAGAGATTCAAGAATTATGTATAGATACAAGGTCAAAGGATGTCAAAATTGTGCTAGGCTTCACGCAAAGGCTGGCCAGTGCTATGGTTTGAATAGGCTCTGTCTCCCTCAAAACTGTGCTGAATTTGGTCACCACTGTGGTAGTGGATGGGGCTGGGGGCTTTCAGAGGTGATCAGGAAGTTAAGATGGATTATTGCAATTCTCACAAGACTGGACTAGTTACCAAGGCAGTGGGCTGTTAGAGGGTGCGAACACCCCTCTTGTTTTGTCTCTTTATGTATGCCACTTGCCCTTCCACTTTCTCACCATGTTATGACACAGCATAAAGACCCTGCCAGATGCAACCATCAATCATGGACTTCCAGCCTCCAGCAGTATGAGCTAAATAAACTTCTTTCCTTTATAAATTACCCAGTCTAGTGTATTCTGCACTAGCAACAGAAAACATAAACAGCCAGTATACAGCTTGGGCATGTTCTTAACTATGACAGGAAGGACATTTCAAAAAACAAACAGGCGCAGGGACCAGGGCTCCATAATTTCCTAGAGGTTCCCGCTAACAGACTGCGGCTCAGCCCTTTCCATACTACTAAAGCCTCCCTTCCTTCTGATGCAACTTCCAAACAACTGAGTTGAAGACCTGACTCTAATGACAAGTTTTACAGAGGGCCTACTGGCCAGAGAAGAAGCTGGTGATGAGGGAGGAAAAAAGAAAACTAAAATTTCCTGAGTGCTTACCATGATACACATATTTCTTATTTAATCCACAAGAAGCCCATGCTATCACCAAGATACAAGTCAGACTTATCAAATTCAGTAACTTGCTCAAAGTCACACCATTTATTACATGGTCCAACAGGAATAAGAATATAGTTCTTTATGAGCTGAAGCAGTCAGGTCAGTGCCAGAGAGCACAGCCAAGTTGAAACTGGCCTAAGAGAATGGACAAGTTAGGAGAAGGAGCAGGGAGGGCATCGTAATAAAACTGCTTAGAAGAGCTCATGTTTACTGGCCATTTTCTCTGTGCAGGACATGAGACTGAAGGATTTGACTTTGCTCTTTCATTTACTTCTAGAAACTCTAGAAGGTGGGGACTACTGTGATTGGCATTTTAGAGGGTAAAACTGGTTTCAGAGAAGCGACCTGGGCAAGGTAATCAGCAGCTGTTAAGTGCCTGAAATCTGAGGCCTGGGCATGTGAGCTGACATCTGGAGCACATGCCCCTCCCTCCTACTGGAGAGAATGGCACAGAGGCACAGAGGAGCGAACAAGGACGTTCACAGTGCATGCATTTAGATGGCACAGAACACCGTGAGCGGGGTGAATGACAGCCTCTGCTCTCTAGGAGTCACGTGGCAGGAGAGAAGGCGATGAACACAGAGCAGTTCTGAGAGTGTTGGGTCTTCAGATCACTGCAACACACACCCGTAATACAAGAGACTTGAAGAATGAGTCCAGAGGATCACAAGTTTGAGGCCAGTCTGGGCAATTTACCCAGACCCTCAGCAACTTAGCAAGACCCTGACTCAAAATAAAAAAATAAAAAGGGCCCAGGGTGGAGCTTAGTGGTAAAGCACCCCTGGGTTCAATCCCTAGTAACATTTAAAAAAAAAAAAGTGTGAGGTCGGGCCACCTGGACTCAAACGTTGATTAGCAGTGCAGGCTTAGGTAGTGACTCGATTTCTCTGTGTCTCAGTTTCCTGCACTATAAAATGGCGGGAATGATGCTGCCTAGATCTTATGAGGCTGGCATAAAGAAAATGAGCTCAAAATAAATTTCTTAGAACATACCTGGCACTTGGAGGGAAATGTCGGAGAATGACACTGGCTAAATTATATTGTTATATTGTGTGCATGTACGAATATGTAACAATGAATACCATCATTACGTACAACTATACTGTACCCATAAAATAAAAAGTGGAAAAAATAACACACCTGGCACACAGTAAGCACAAATAAATACCAGCATGATTCTCAGAACTAAGGGAAAACAAGGTTAAATGAGAACAGTGCGGCCAAAGCAAAGGCCTCTGGGAGGAAAGAGTCCAGTTATCTGGAAAATGCACAAGATGGCAGAGACTGGCACACGTCAGAGATGGCCTCAGAAAAACTGCCGAGCAATCCTCATGTGCAGGGTGTGAACCTGGTGCAGACGTGGACTATGGATCACAAGAGAAACACAGGTAGGGTTCAATGATAGCCTGGAACCATCATACAAGAGGCAAAACTTAACCAAAGATAATGCTAGGGGTTTGGACCAGGCTCAAACTCTACACCAGGAAGAACATGGGGATGTGAAAGAGAGGACTGTAGGAAGAGGATGAGGTAGTGCGTTTCCTTCTGCACCTGCCAAGCTGACAGTAGCCACAGTGAGTCAGAAAGTGGGCAGAGCCTGTGGGCTTCGGAAGCTTCCAGAGCAGAGCCCTGAGGAAGGGCTGGCCCAAGGAAAGCATCACTGACCGAGCACAATCTGTTTATGTAGCTAAGGAGAAGCTTCTTTGCTCTTCTAAAGAGCCCACAAGATCAGTCTTATCACTTCCCTTTACTCATGAGGAAATCGATGTAGGGAGACAAATTGCTGAAGCCGACACAACCAGAAAGCGGCAGAACTGGTCTGGAGGGCCAGGTTCATCCAACTCCAGAACCCATGTCTCCTACTGGAAGGCTCAGACTAAGAAGCCAGAGGAGTGAGTACACTGCACAAGCCTCACCTTCCCCACGCTCTTGGGCGGCCCTCCTGGCTGACCTCCTCACCACCTCTAACTCAGCAACTGTGTTCATCAGACAAGCACCAACCCTAATCCTCCTGTACCCAGGGAGTGTCAAGCCCCTGCCCCAGGTAGGAATGCTCACCTGCACACCACTCCAGCAGCCTCTGCTGTCACCCACCCACCCTGCCTGCACAGGCGAGCATTAACTCTGGTGTGGTGGCCTGGCACCCCACTTTACCCCTCCAACACACGTGGCTGATCCTGCGGGGAGCCCTTCCTGGGGCCTCTGCTTTCCTATCACCTCCATACAAATGGCCCTGGAGGCCGCGCGATCATGTCCACCCTCTAGAGAGCAAAGGGCTCTCATTCAGCCATGGGCATCCCTGGGACTGAGCTCCTCTACTGTACCCTCTGACAAATTCCAAGTAGTCTCGTTATCTCTCCTCCTCCTCTTCTTCCTCCAAACCAGAATCTAAATTTCTAGAAAGAAGAAGTCATTTCTTTGTGTTGCTCACACTACCTTACACATGGCAGATGACCAAAAAATAATCGTTTTTGTCAAAGATGATGAAAAAATCTTTAAGACAATATTTCAGCAATCTCCTCTCAGCCACCTTGGAACCAGAAGGAGAGCCAAGGGGCCTCTTGGCACACAAGCTCTAGAGAGCTTGGGGATTTTTTCCCTCTGCAAATCCCATAGCATGCCAATAGAAGTAAAAATATTATAATCTTTCTTCCAAGATACGGATGGTTCATTGGTAGAAACACTTGAAAAACATAAAATAAGTCCCCCTCAGACATGTTAAAGTTATGATAAACCCTATGCAATAAGGTCCATTCATCTGACGTCACACAAGGACTTGTCAGACTCCCACCCAAAGGCCGCTCATTCTTTGTTTCCTAGTCCTCAAGAGGGACAAGTTGAGTACGCTGGAGACAGGCAGGGACGGAAATGCTGCTGGAAGCATCTACTACGTAAAGACTAAACCCAGTAACTGAAAACATGGCACTCTAGGGTCTCTCAGCAAAATAGTCCCACAAGTATCAACAGGCTCTATCTTTAAAGTAATGCAATAATTGTGAATAGTCCATTTTCTCATTAAATGAGGAATGAAGAAATTATTAACTAGTGAGCATTCTGAATGCACTCTGTGAGCACAATAAACATTTTAAAAATTGCTTTAGAAAGAGTTCCATCCAAAATTGGAGAGAAAATAAAAATATCTGGTCTTGAGTGATGAAGTTCAGTTATCAGGAAAATTCACGAATATGAAACATGAATAGAACAGCTCATTCCCTCATCAAGCCCAGTAAACGGGATGATACACTATATCAAGTCTCTCCAAAGAAGGGCATAATGTCCACTCTCTAATCTTTTTTTAACTGTGAAAACAACCCAACTGCAAGACCCAGGTGGCTATGAGGTCAGCCGTTTGGATGCCAATTTAAGAGCCCAAGCAAACCTACTTCTACATAAAGAACCCACTGTATTTTTGAAGCATTCAGTGCGTTTCAAAGACAATTCTGTAAAAGTTTTCAATCACGGAACTATCAACAACGATTATAGCATTATAACATGGTGCCTTCTATTGGAACACCTGGGCAGCCACTGGCTTTGCAAACAAAAAAAACAAAGAAACATATTCTCAGAGCTTCTCTGTAATTTTCAGTACAGTTTCAAAACATCTCTAGCAGAACTGCACTGATGCAAGCTCTTGGTGATTCACCAGGTCAGCAAGCTTGAGACCACCCCAGGTAGCCCAAGGCCACAATCAATAACAGGGTCACTTCCCCTCCATATGCACCAAGGAGACTGTCATCAGTCTCTGCCATTCACACTGCTCTTCCCAGCACACAAATACTCAAGTGACTCCCCAATTTAGACCCCTCAAAGGCTTCCCCACCCCCTCCCCCAAAGGATGAAGTCCAAACTCTCTTAACACTCAACACCAGACACTGGCGGAGTTACAACCAAAGACCGTCTTTGCTCTCGTGGGGCTCTGTTCGAATGACAAAAAACAGGCCAACAGCTCACAGGCTTCCAAAAGCTGGCCCTAGGACTGCAGCCAAGCACCTCTCCTGCATCTCCTCCCCTTGAATCCCACAGGCCAGCCTCACTGAGTTAGGACTCCCTCCCCCAACACATCTTGCTGCTTCACACGTTTAGGAATTCACATCAGCTCTTCCTCTGACTGCAATGCTGCCTTTCCTATCAGGCCTGGTGAACACCTCCAAATCCTGCAAGGCTCTGCTGAAGATTCTCCTCCTTTCAGAGGCTGTCTCTGGACACCACCAACACCCCAGCACCCTCCTCTGCAAGCACCTTCTCCCCTCTGCCACCCTGGTCTATGCATTGTGTATTTTAGGTCTGACCCCTCGAGAAGCAGAGGTACCTCAGGGCTGGCGCTGTGACACATGCCTGTCACAGTACCATGTCCTTGACAGCAGACAGCTGCAGCTCCACGGACTCAGAGAATGAATGAAATGTGCATCCTCTTTTATATGATCCCATCTCTGAAACGTTCTGTCCACAAAGAAAGTACAAAGTCACACATGCCTTCTATTTAAACCTTCTTTTATAAAAACTAACTCACCTCCCCACCTGCCGGAAAGCGTGTTTAAAGTCCTTTGGGTTCTTTCCCCTATAAAATGATCTTGACACACAGCCATGTCGTGGTGCATAAAGCGGCTGTAACTTTGCATTTGCAAAAACTTCATACTGTAAAGGAAGAAACTCCACCTGCCAAGGCACTGAAAGGACTTCTCCAGCCTCAAGGATGCCAGGCTGGACGCCGCCCCCCAGAGGGGCGGGGGCAGCTCATGCTGTGCCCTAAAGCCTGCGACTGTTCTCCAAAAACATCTCTTTAATCCTGCAGATTGAAATGTTCCTTTTTGAGGAGGACAAATTTTCAATGGGGGAAGGGGACACACCCCTTTTGGCCTTCTCTTTTTCTATAGCTATACTCTTGAGTCTTAGCAACCAGACCCATGCCTTCCCCAGCCTTATGATCCCCCCACAGAAGATCAGCTGGAGGGGAACAAAAGAAAAAAGTATCCAGGACACCATGTGGCTCCCGATACAGGAGAGAACTCAAAATACATCTCTCCATGCAGATTCTTCCACCACGACCTTAGTTTCCATTTAGTTTTCCATGTTGGGCAAATCAGAGTCCTAGAAGTGAGAGGCTCCCATTTCCGTGGGAGGCACTGGGTTCAGAGCAAGGTTAGTCCTGCAGAAACGTTAGCCAGAGCACAGGGAGACTAGCCTGAGCCCCACTGCCAGCTGTCCCTCCTCAAGTCCACGTACAGCTCTAAAACTGAAGACCCCTTAAAAATAACAGAGAAAAAGATCCAGCTGCTCCAGACCAACTCATGCACAAAACAATGAGGGGGAAATCGTTTCCATATTTCACATAAACACAGATCTGACAGCGACAGCCAAGAATGCAGGAGTCGACCAAGGGCTGACAATGATTACCGTGGCATAGTGCCCCTGCTAAATCAACGACGAGAACGTGCTATGCAGAACGCCACCCATGAATGTCCCAACAGGGGGGTGTCTGTGTTGCCTGTTTCAAACGGCTTTTTAAAAAGTAGAACTGCCTTTCACGTGGGAGCTGAGCTTTTTTGTTCACAAGGAAGCACCTGGAAGGGACTCTAAAATTTAAAACTTGAGCCAAAGTCATCTGAGATGGTATTCTTCCCTCTTACTGTAACTGTATCTTGTTGGTTTCCCCCACACCAGGCCTGGGCCTGCTGCACTGAAGATTGATTTCCCCCTTGAAGGGGGTCTGGATTTACTGCACTGCAGTGCTCATGGGGGGTGGGGGGACAGAGGCAGAGATCACAGAAGGACTGCAATTCCAGAGGGCAATCTGTGGGGTAGGAGACTTTCTTTTTGTTGGCTGTCAAAAACAAAGTTATCCACAATGAACAGTGCTGAGGACCAAGCACCAGATGTGCAGGGCTGAGGCCATCCCACTGTATGCCAATGAAAAACACCAGTGCCAGACGCTCAGCTCTTGAGCTCTTCTGCATTCTACACCATGAGCCGGGCGCTCACTAGAGGGACTCACTCATGCCCACAACCACCACGTGATGAATTATTGCTCCCTTGGACAGGCGTAAGGGAAAGCCCCAAAGGGATGAGGGCTCAAGGCCACACTACCCGGAAGTGCTAGAGGGAGGAGTCAACACAGGGTTCTCCCTAAAGCAGGGTTAGAATTTAGGTCTAGAATGTCCCTCAATGGCCCAGGTGTTAAAGGCTTGGTCCCCCGCTTGGCCCTATTAGCAAGTGGTAGAACCATTAAGAGGTGGAGGGCACTAGAAGTCCTGTTGGTCACAGTGAGCATGGACATGAAAGGGACTGAGAGATCCCAGGCCCCTCCTCACCCTCTCGCTTCTCAGCCATGAGGTGAGCAATTGTCATACAAACTACCACCGTGACATGCTGCCTCACCACAGGCCCAAAAGCAAGGGGGCCAATGGATCATGGGTTGGAGCTCCCATACACCTTTTCTCTTTAAAAGGTGATTACCTCAGTAATTCTGTTATAGTGATAGAAAGCGGACAAACACAACAGGGGTGGCTCCTGTGCTGGAGTGTGCCCTCCTCAGGCAAGTGAAATATCTGAGTCTGGCAGAGTCTCACACACAGGACGGATACAGAGAAACAAAGCTTCTTTTTAGCTTTTCCCCAAGGGAATCCAATCAGTCAATACTCAATTAACAGATAAGTGCAGAATTTAAATCCAGTGTCTGAAGGAGCCACATCAATCACTGTGTGTGCATGTCCCTTGTTGTCCACTGTAGAGAGGTGATGCTACCTCTGTGTAAAAAGCAATTTCACACAGAACTAAAGAGATACCACCTTCTTACCCACTTTACTTCCCACAAATTCAGCTTCCTTGAAGGCCAAAATAAGATGGTCAACTGTGTATGTGCCACTGTGTCTAGTGATCAGAATTTCTTTATAAAGCTACTAAATGGTCCACATCTTCAAGAACTTTGAAGGTCCCGCCTGTGCTTATTTCATAGCAGTAATTCCAATAAGCTAAAGTAACTGATCACCAAAGTCCATCAGAATTTCCCTCTTTAAGGAAGAACTGGCAATATGAAATGTAAGAGGGCTGGTGCCTTAAGAGCACCTATTGCCACATCTCCTTCCTAATTGCATCATCCCTATATGTTACATGAGTTTATATGATTTATACATATATTTTATATGATCTGAGTTTTGTTATTTTTAAAGGAGACCTGACCACCAGGTTCTGATCATCTGTACAACATGGAAGAAAAAGGATGACAACAGGTGGTTTGCAAATTGTCAAGCCAAGAGGGCATCTTCGCCCTTTGTCTAAACAACATGCACTGAGGTTGTAATGACAGCATTTCAACAGCAATTGCTGCTGCCAGGACAATTGCTGTTGTACTTAAGGGATTAGTCAAAAATGTCAAGCCCAGGTCTGCTGGGGCGTGGCAAGCTCAAATGTACAAGCCAATTTTAGCAATTTGCCATCAAGTGTTTCCCACGATGTCACTAGCCCATGAATGTAATGAAACAATGCCCTACCTCCATTTCCCTTTCCAAAGAGCCTCCCTTATCAATTCTGGGTCAGCTTCTCAGTAGTAAAACTCAAAGAAGTTACCTTGCCCTTTGGATCCAAAATTGATGAACCTCTCTCTAAAGTGGACTTTGCAAAATTATTCAACAAGCTTTGGAGAAAGTCCCACATTCTTTCTATGTCTTGCAGAGATCTCCAAAGATTGTATATCATTGTATATCTCACTTTATTATGATCCTGGCATTAAAATGACTAAGTGTTTGTTTTAAGCAGAGCTGGTGCCACAGTAATAAACTTGAGAACCAAGAGATCAGTTCTCTCTTGTCAGGCTGACCCAAGATATTTAGCCAGCTGCCAGCCAGCCTGCCATAAAATCCACTGCCTGAATCCACTGTCCAGCCCCATGTGGGTAGGCCATGGCACCCTCCTCTTCCTAAAAGGCTGATCCAAAATTGTACACAGTCATTCCTAAATTATGAATGAAGTTAACTTTGATTATATAAAAACTACTTCTAAATGTTTTAGGTCTATCTAAACATAGCAACAGAGGTACACTCTTATAATCCCAGCAACTCAGGAGGCTGAGGCAAGAGGCTCACCTCTGCAAGAGAATTGAGGGCAGCCTCTACAACTTATGGATATCCTGCCTCAAAGTAAAAATTTTAAAAAGGATGAGGATGTAGCTCAGTAGCAGAGTACCTCTGGGTTCAAACTCCAGTACCACAAAAAAAGGAAAGAAAGAAAGCAATTGTGTTCTTTAGGGGCTTGAGAAATTGACTCACACCAATACTGATATGTTAGTTTGTTTTTTTTTAAAGGAGAGGGTTTAGAGATATAGCTCAGTAGTAAAGCACTTGCCTAGCATGTGAGAGACCCTGGGTTTAATCTTCAACACCACAAAAATAATTAAATGAATGAATAAAGAAATACAGTAATGTGGAAAGATCTATAAGATATTATTCAACATAAACAGACACTACAGATCAGTGGGGCATGGTGGCACACACCTGTAATCTCAGCAGCTTGGAAGGCTGAGGTGGGAGGCTGAGGCAGATGGATTGCAAGCCTTGGCAATAGTGAGGTGCTAAGCAATTCAGTGAGACCCTGTCTCTAAATAAAATACAAAATAAGCCCGGGGATATGCCTCAGTGGTTGAGTGGCCCTGAGTTCTATCCCCAGTACTAAATGTGTATACACACACACACACATACACACACACACACACACACACATAGAAACTACAGATCAGATTCAAGCTCTGTGTGAATCCACGATGTAAAAGAAAATCATGATGTATAAATAAGCCTGAGCATATGTGCCAATGCCTGGGGAAGGCTCTGAAAGGTGCTGACACTCAGCTGAGACAGAAGGGTTTGGCAGGGAGAGACATGGAGCCATCTCTTCCAATGGATCTGAAGTTGCGTGGTTTAAACTTTTTACAAGAAAGTATTTCTGTATTTTTGACATGTAAAAATAAAATCTGCAGGCAACAGAAAGACAACGTGGGGCGGGTGAACCTATGGAAACAAATGGCATTCCACAGCCCCATGTCTCATCAGGAGGATTTCCCATTAATGTTCCTGTGATTACTAAACTGCTCCGGGAGGCTGCGACTGCTGCCTGCCACGCCAGCAGCAGCTGTTTCCTATCATTCATCCTCAGTTTCCTCCAAGGCCATGGAAACTGAAAGGCAGTTCTTTCTGGTTCCAGAAACTGAACATACAAAGCTCATCTATACCTTCACCCCAAAGTCATCTTGGACAAACGACAGGAAGGCTCCGGACAGGGGCTGCCTTCTGCTCCTGAGTCTAAAGCAAAGCGTTACTCCTAAACCTACCTCCAGGATCACACCCCAGCCACGGAGCCTCATGGCACCTGACCGTGCAAACAAGTGACCTTTACACGGTCACACCTGCCACCATATTCAAAGATACTCACTGCTCTTCAGCACAAAAGCAAGCAGAGGTTTACCTATGAACTTCCAGACACATCTTTTCTTATGAAACAGGCTGGAAAATGTGAACAGTGATGAGTCCAGCCCGTTGCTTTCTGTGACCTGCCATTATGCAGTGCACACTGTGCCCTCAGGCACTACCAGTACCCAACTCTTAGGGTTCTAAGTGGCTTGGCCAAGGAGGGCGCCTTCCCCCATCCCAGATCTGGTGGCAAAGTCACCTTTATCCTTTAAAACCATCTTCATATAACTGTCTCCTAAGCCGCACACACCATTCTAGGCTCCTCTGATCAGCTCCCAGCCATGTAACCACAGCATAACGTCACTAGACATAGCGAACTGCATTGTGCAATAATTAGCATTGGCATCTGTCTTCCCTGGTGGACCGAACACTCCCCAGCACTGGATCCCCAAACCAGACACTGGTCCAAACACATCCTAGGTGGCTACTGATGGGACTGCTCTCCAGGGGAAGGGATGAGGTATACCATGGCTGGTGGCCAGGGCCTCCAAAGCCATGGTTTTATAGGAGGGGGAGGTAATCAGGGCAAGGTTGGAGGAAACAGTAAAATCAGAACCCCTCTGAACGGGAAGTCTGGAGAATGTGGCTCTAACCTAGGTTTCAGGTTTCATCACTACATCTCAGCCACCGCAGTTCTTAAGTATACCATGAAACAATGTATTCACTCAAAAGAACATGCCTTTGGCCTGGATATCTAAGGTCATGGTCAATCCTCAAAATTACAGTGATGGAGCCGGGCGCGGTGGCTCAAGCCTGTAATCCCAGCACTTAGGGAGGCTGAGACAGGAGAATCGCGAGTTCAAAGCCAGCCTCAGCAATGGCGAGGCGCTAAGCAACTCAGTGAGACCCTGTCTCTACATAAAACACAAAATAGGGCTGGGGATGTGGCTTATATTACCAAAAGTCAAGAAATTCCCAAATGCACCTACTACAGATTGTCTTCCAGTTCACAAACCTACACAGGATTAGCATCTCGCATTGCCTGATGCTAATGCCCCTTCACCATAATAGTCCCCCTGTGTCCTTCACCTCAAACCTAAATGTGATTCTCCTCTACATGCTCCCTCAAATAAAACAGATACATATTTGAAAATAAAAAGCAGGTGCTACCATCTTAACTGATGGTAAGGCCTCTTGGCAAATGTAACCTGCCCAAGAACACCCACAGCCAAGCCAGGGTCCTAAGGCCAACACACAGAGGCAAATCAGCCACACTGGCCAGGGCCGCTCCTGTCCCAGGGCTTTGGAGACAGAGATCTTATCTGAGTTCCTCACCTCTGCTTTCACAGAGAAGAACAGAGCAAGTCCCACAGAAGGCAAGGCTACCAGTCAGTTTGGGTTTCAACTCTATAGTGTTTTGTGTGAATATTTTTCAACTTTTAAATTAAAAGGACAATTTTGAAAATGTAGCAGCCTCTAAAACATGCTGCTTGTGAATATATTAATTATGGCTTACATCTCCCTACCTGGAGTTCTACAGCTATAAAGTTGGGGGTAGGAAGGAGGATATAGATATCGTACAAATAAACTTTGAAGAATATTATTTAACATAAAAATATTAGCTAAATATAGTCAGTTGGAAAATAATATAGAAAAGATTATGTGGCAGTTTTTCGAGGGTTGGAAAGCACCTTCTTTGGTTCACACAGATTTTCCCAGTTTCAAGGCCACTTTTCTACATTAGTCTCGGCTGAAGTCTTGCTCCAGAAGCAGATACACACCAAGTAAAATAAAAAACAATCTTAGCCGGGCACAGTGGTGCACACCTGTAATCCCTGCACTTAGGGAGGCTGAGACAGGAGAATCACAAGTTCAAAGCCAGCCTCAGCAATGGCGAGGCACAACTCAGCGAGACCCTGTCTCTACATAAAACACAAAATAGGGCTGGGGATGTGGCTCAGTGGTCAAGTGCCCCTGAGTTCAATCCCCAGTACCAAAAAAAAAGTCTTTCCCTAGGCAATAAGAGGCCTTACTAATCCAGTCCTCTTCATCTCCAGATACGCAAACCACATCAACACTGGAGCTTTTTGCCTAACACCCTATCCCTCCCCAGCAAACGCCAGGCCTGAGTCTTGCTCAGCATAAGCCCAGATCACCCTGGACATGCCTGCTGTGCTTTACATCACTCCAGGTTCCTACCAGGGAAGGTGCCTCTCCAGCACCTGCAGTGATCACTCTTTCCCTCTTTGCACATGCAACCTAAACCTCCTTCGAGACATTTGTGATTTTCTGTAATTAGGAAACTGAGAGAAGCAACTCAGTGAACAAAGAACAGCAGCAACTGCCCCTCTGCCAGCTTTTCCCACAGTGCTTATAGGAGCTGATCTTACGAAATAATTTCTTGGCTCCCAAGAAGAAACCAAGCTGGTTTCCTTAATTGGGCTTAGTGAGACAGCACCTTCCACGTAGGGCTATTCTACCAGGACAATTACTCAGTGGTGTATGTACTACACTGTGGACACACCCATCTATTACTGTCACACCCACCAGTTATCAAAAGCCACAGTAAAGCAGGAAATGTAGTAAGTCCTGGGCATTGACCATGATAAAGCAAGGAATATGGCCTTGAAGGCGCCCTTGGTGGCTGCTCCCCTCTGTCATTTAGTGACTGCATTCCACATATCACCAGTGGCAACTGCCATGTCCCAAAACACTAAGCTGAGGGAATAACCAAGGAAAGAAATTTAAGAAATCATTTACCATTTCCACTCCACATGGTGAAGGGTAAGAGGCACAGCTGGTTTCTCTTTCCAATGCCTATCCTGCGAAGGACATGTGATCCAATTTTCTCGTTACCATTCCTCTCACTGATATGTAACTCGGCATTTGTAAAAGGCGGCATGGCCTTGCTGAATGTAAGGTTGAAACTATCCTACAGGAGACATGCATTTTTTCAGGATACACCTGTAGTCCACACAGCAAAAACAGCAGCTTGCATTTCAAAGAGCACTTGCAATATGGCAGGCGTCCCTTGACTCTCCCCACAAGCCCTGAAAGTTCAGTCACAGCACGATCCCAAATTTGAAGATAAGCTATCTGACGAAGCAATGTACATAACCTGCCCGTCAGTACACACATAGTAAGTGACAAGGATCCAAACTTCATCAGTCACTCCATGGGGCTGGCTCATAACCACTGTTCCATACTACAACAGCCACAAATGTTTTTAGTGAAAAATGGCCCACACACAAACACACAAATTTGTGTGACCACACCAGAGAGAGACTATGAATGAATGCAGGAATGTATTTTCTCTCCAGGCAAAATCCTTGAGAGTAACACAATTATTCCTCCATTGCCAGCAATTAACTAGAGGCCTATGCTTTTACCTTCACCCCCAACAGACACTTTTTCAGTGAGAGCCATGATTTCTAAAGCTAATTCCAACTCTGTTAGACTTTCAGGTTTCGCCTTCCTCCCTATCAAGTGTTTACCAAAGACCTTCACTTCCAGGCTCTAATTTGAGTAGATAAACAGACTCCACCCTTGACCATCTCGAGAAGGAATGTTAACACTGATATTTGGCTTTTAGAGGAAAACAACTGTTGTTCAAAGAGAAAAAAGGATGCTCACCGTGTGGAACAGGAAACAAACCAAACTCTACTCCTGACATCACACTGTCGCAATGTGTCACCCACCCTACAACTTTGGATCTGTAAACAGCAAACAAAATCAAGATCTATACTATGCAATCTGCTTTTATAAGAACAATGTGATAGTCTTACAATGCTCTTGTAACGTTGGGTTACATAGTTACCACCAAGGATGATAATTATCTACCTTAAGCCACAAAATTGAGATCTTTTGATGATAGGTCATTATGAAAGATGGATCCCACCTCGTTTACCATTTCCAGGAAGCCTAAGACAATTGCACTTAATGAGGCAGAGTTTTTTTAGAGTTCCCTGAAGTCCTAACGTTGCTTATAGGCACTGATATTTTTATTCCTTCATTATTATTCTTAGAAAATGTCCCTTTTCTCCTTGATTATGAGACCATGGATTTAGGAGATGGAATTTTTACAGCAGGGCCAGAAAGTTGCACATTATCTCAAGTTAAAGTTAATTTTTGAATTAGAAAATATGATAAAGGTCCCAATATACATAACACCTTAATCATCTGTGTGAGTGTGAGTGTGTGAGAGTGTGTGTGTGTGTACTGCTGTGGATGGAACCAGGGTTTTGCACATGGCAGGCAATTAAAATATTCTTGCAATATCTGTGCTAGGGACTTTTTTCAAAAAAATGAAGGAGAAATGAAACAACCTCAGAATGTGAAAATAAACCTAAAGATACAAAAAGAACTCACAAATCAATTTCAAATTGTTAAAACATGCAGATAAAGATGTTACATTGAAAGATAAAATCTATATATGTCCTCCAAGGGGCCATATCTTCAGAAATCATGGAGGGGAGCCTCTTAGGGGGAACAGGAGCTGGAAAATTGGGGCTGTTTTTTTTTTAAAGAGTAACTATTTAAAAACTAAAAATTTACTTTGTTAAATTATTTGAAAACCACATTCCCCTGAATTATAACCTTGGACTATTGAAAATGGAAGCTTTCCCAGAACTAAGGATATGTTTAACCCTGGGAAAGAAGTGACAATGTCAACCACCATAACCATCCGGAAAACAATGCAGAGAGAAGAGCGTGGGCAGCCACGCCTGTCAGAGGTCCTTCTTATGTCTTCCTTTCATCCTGCCGTAATCAAGTCCCATTAGTTTTAAGTATAAACTGTATTCTTGCAGAGTCCAGGAAGTCAGAAATGAAGACCCACATGGCCGCTTCTGCATTGGCTATTCCAAGAGCAGGATTCACGGGGACCTGGGTCTGAAGTGTTCCTAAGAAGCTATTTTCAGGACTCAGGTATAAAATCACTCTACTCAGGCAGGTCTACGGGCATGGAGATTAAACATGAAGTTTATCAAGTAACACTGAGGGGAAGGAGGCAGGGCTGGAAATTCTGGGGTACACATGTACCCGAGCACTACTCTCTTCGCCCTGGGGTCCTTTCCAGCCCTTAGATGATGTCTGCCCACTTTAGAGAATCAGTTCCAAGGGCTGCCACACTTTGGCTGAGTCCACTAGACTGAAGTCTCTGAACATACAAAGACTGCATTATACACAAAGCATTATTAATCATTAATCAGCAAGGAGCAGCAGATCACTGGTGATAACACAAAACACCCACAGCTCAGGGTGTGACCTCCTTCACGCCTCTCCAGTCCCCACCGGCTTCTTTGTCTCTCTCATCCCTTCTCAGCCCAAACTCTCATCTCTTCTTTTAGCTCAAGTCAGTATTTAGTATATCCTTTTTTTTTTTTAACAAAGACTTTTTATGTTTCCTGACTTAAAGTCGGATCAGTGTTATATTTCACAGATCAAAGGAAATAAATACCCACCAAGTCAAGGCTCTTTTTCACAGAGCCCTTAAGTGAGGTTTCCCCTAAGATCCAGGGGCTCCCCATAATAGGATGACCAGGTCGAAAGCCCAGGATGGCGCCATGCTCCATGAAAGAGAGGCCAGTGTTTGCCTGATAAAATTCTGAATCCAACAGTAACAATAGAAGCCTTTAAATAAACAAATACACATCCATGCACATTTATATTTGTCTGAGAGTAAATACTCGTAGATACCTATGTGATGTGCTTGTGCCTGTGTCTCGACACTCTATAAAGGAGGCCAGAGTTCACCATAAAAAGGGTGCTGGTGACCTTGCACCCGCCGCCCCACCTCTCCAGCCTCATCTCTTTCCACTCTCCACCTCACCACAGACCCAGCTCAGGAGGGTTCTTTCTGCTACTAGCAAATGCCATGCTCTCTCTTGCCTCACAGTTTTTAGCCAAGAAACACTCTTTCCCCTGGCTAGCTCTTGTTCACCTGTAAAGTTTCAATCTAGATGTCTCTTCCTCCAGGAAGCCTTCCCTTGCAGCCTCCACTCAAATCTGGAGTGAGATACTCCTCCTCTGCTTCTTTAATGGCCACAGCTTAAATGCCTGTTGACTGATCTGTACTCCACACTGCTTGGCCAAAGGTATCAAAGAAACAGGGACCCTGTCTTGTTCATCGCACTTAGCAGAGAACATTACAGGTGACAGGTGCTCAATAAATGTTTGATGAGTTATATCTAAAGTTGATTGGTTTTCTCTAGTTGTACCAATTTTCCTGCTAACAAATGGCTTCTACCCATGGGCTACAACATACATTATTTATATATGATTCCATGGCATTCTGGAAGCTTCAGATAAACCCTATGAGATACGGAGGTAACTAAACAGCCACAAGGAATTCTTCCAAGGCTTTGGATCTGTCCATCAGAAATCTTTTCTACATAATTGGGTAAGCTATGGAATAACACAGAACCCAGATGGAGACTGTTTAATCTCACTTCCAAATTTTCATTTCCAAAACAATGCGAAAAAAAACAGAGAGAGAGAATTTCTGCTGAATAACCCTTCTCTGTAGAAGCCACCAGTACCTAGCAGCTCACTAAATGAATGGCTTTGTTAGTATTAAAGAGATTGTATAATCTATGGTGTCCTGTTTCCCAGGTCAGGGAAGGCCTAATGTGTCCCACTTTGTCAAATATCTGGTTACCAAACACTTATCTATTACAAAAGTCGGGGTTTTAAAGGAACTAAAATGCATTCAGTGCTTAAATCATCCTGAGAACACAGCAAAGCCAAGATTGTTCCAGGAGGTGCTTTTCCAGGACATGGGTTCCTCTCCTCACATTTGTTCTTAAATCTGCTCTCACCAGACACCTGCCCCTGACCAAATCACCAAAACTATCCTGTCAAGCTCACCAATGACCTCCCCACAGCTAATACAGTGGTGGATTCTCAGCCCTTCTCTCACTGCCCTGACAGTGTATCTGCCCAGCTGTTCACTTCCCTCCTGGGAACATCCTAAGTTGCCTCGGGACGCCACCAGCTCCCAGTTTTCCTCCTACCTACTGGCAGCAGCCACGCTGCAGTCTTTGCTGTTACTCACCCCACAGTGCTCTACAGAACACCTGCCGTGCCCTTTCTCTTGTATCCCGGTAGTGGCTCACTGGGCCACATCATTCAGTCCCTAATGCCATCTATACTCTGATGGCCACCAACTTTCTCGCTCCACTATCAACACCCCCCACCCCATTAATCCAGACTCATATATCCAACTGTCTGCTTTCTTGGTGGACTAACAGGAATTGTAACCTTAAAATCCAGGGCTTACCTTTCTTACTTCTCCTACATTCTTGTACCTCTCAGTAGACAGCGGCTCTATTCTTCCAATTCCTCAAACCAAACACTTTAGGGGTACCTCTCATGCCCACATCCCACTCCTCAGTAAATTCCACTGGCTTTCCAGAACACTCAGAGAATGAGCACCTCTCACGGTGGCCTCCGGCTGGACCGAGCATCATCTTGCACGTGATCACTGCCACAGCCCTTCGTCAGGCTCTCTGACTCCCCCTCACACAGCCACCATTCTAATCTTAACATGTAAATCTGATGTCACTCCTTCGTTCAAAACCCTCTGATGGCTCCCCAAATACTGAGGGAAAGCCAAAGCACTTATCACATCACTAGGCCTCCACCCAGCTGGCCTCCCCTTTCCTCCTGCATCTCGGCTCCTGCTGTCCTTCCTTCCTCGCCCTCTCTACCTGGGCCACTCCGGTTTCCCTGCCTCTTCAACATGGCGGGTGCTCCCTCTGCCAAGAACACTCTTCCACCTGGTAGCCACACTTCTCGCTGAAATCCTTCCCTGGTCACTCAAGTTTAAACAGTATCCCTACCTCCTTTCCACATCCATCTGCAGTCCTTCCCCACAGCATATATCACATCTGCATACTCTAAACTGGTTGATTATCTGTCAACCCCCACTACAATATCAGCTCCCAGAAAATAGAAACTAGTAATCACTGCTATATTTTCAGCTTTCAGGATAGTGCCTGGAAAACAGTAGGCACTCAATATGTTTTTGTTGTGGTTTTCTGAGGGTTTTTTTTTTTTTTTTTTTTTTTGGTACTGGGGATTGAACTCAGGGGTACTCAACCACTGAACCACATCGCCAGTACTATTTTGTGTTTTATGTAGAGACAGGGTGTCATAGAGTTGCTTAGCGCCTGGCTTTTGCTGAGGCTGGCTTTGAACTCGCAGTCCTCCTGCCTCAGCCTCCCAAGTCACTGAGATTATAGACATGTGCCACCGCACCTGGCAATATGTTTTCACAATGAATATTAACCATCTTGAAATTTGGTGGAGGTGCCAGTTAACTCTAATTACAGACAGTGGATGAGGAGATTAGAATCAATGGCTCCTGGTGTGTTCCAGCAACACACATCCACATTCAAAATTTCATTTTCAGATAAATGGAGTTAGTTTTCATTTAAAAATCAGAGATGAGAAAGTAGCAAGTTTTAATAGGAATATTAAACCAGACATCACACAAGAAAAGTAATGTAGCATTTTCTAACATCTGCTTCTAAGCACTGATGGGCCAATGATGAATAGGAAAATGGGCCGTGTCACACCTGTTGAGGAAGGACTCGCCACCCCTTCCTTTAGTGGCAGCCCCCCCCCCTTGAGGGGCCCTGCACACCCTTGGTTCCCCCTGTCCTGTACTCTACTCGCCCACTTGCTCTGGCAACCCCTAAGTAGCCAGTGATGACCAGGAACTAGCTGGTCCACCCACACAGCAACTGCAGCCAGCTGGGTTGGCCAGGACAGTCATCTCACTGGGCACCACACAGGTCTGCAGGAATAGGCCACCATGCATGTCACACTGATCAGCACCGCCTTTACACCTCCACTCAGAGTCACCCATAGGCCTCTGCGCCGCCGTGTTGCATTTTGTAGTCTGTGACTTCGGGTGTGCTATTCAGGAATAATTCAGGGTGACACAGTCATGTATATTGCATCATTTCACACTCAAGTTCAAGGCCCTGAATTTCAACTAATGCTACCCCACTTTAACACATTCCATCTGCGAAGCTGCATGCTATTTGCACCTCATTAAAACAGGAGACAATCAGATTGCTGCAGTAAGAGAGGGCGTTTTGTTTCCTGAAATGTTAGAATCCGGCAAGACAGTGGCATCCTGCAAGATGCATCATCTAAACCCCAGAACAGCTGTTGAGTTGGGGATCCACAAGGTGTGCTCACCCCAAACCCACAAAGCAGCCCTTCCCCAGAATCCAACACACATTCAATGATACAGCCACATCACTGTGGCACGAGACCGGTTCTTGACAGTTCCCGCTCTCCACTGCCATGTTCAGACCCACTGAGGCTTAGAGAGTGACCCGGGAGGCACCTCTCTGCACAAAGGCACCAGCTCAGGCCCATCTGACTTCCAAGGAGAGCCTCCCAACAGCCTCCTGCTGGCCTCTCAGCCGCAAATCACGACCCCTCCAGCATCCTCCTGGCTCCCATAGTTCAGTTCTGCAGGCAACACACCACCTTTCAAATCTCTGTATGATTTCCCCACTATCCAGTGAATTCAGAACAAACTTTCTAGAAGTCAGTGGGTCACACAGATCATCTAACAACACTTACTCTGCCACCTGTTAAATATACAGTCCCCTGGGCCTCATGGAACAGTGATATTTCCAGAATCTCTGGGAGTTAGGGCCAGCAGCCACCTGATTCTTACCAGTGACGCTTATGACCAGTAAAATCTGAGCACCAACATCGTAAACCTTGTAATCAGACAACATAGGTCAAATAGGTCATAGACAAGTAGGTCAAATCGAGACAAACTGTTAATAATGTATTTTTTTCCCTTGTTCTAGAAACTTCTTAACAGGCCAAACTTATGTAAGTCTCCATCAAAAAGCAGCAAGAGAAGGTAGGTATCTGATTCAAGAATCAAACATTTTTTGATTCGATCCCCATTTACTCACTATGTGACCTCAGATACATGGGAGCTTGGTTTTCTTAACTCTAAAATAAAGATGATAAAAAGTTCCAGCATCAAATACACATGGTGAGGATTAAATGAGATAATTCATGAAAAGCCTTAGCAAGAGCCTGGCTTGCTAGAATCTCAATAAATGTTGCCTCCCTATGAAACCATGAGCTTCCCAGAGACAGGCTTCAACTAAACCAACTCGCCTTCCTGCCCCTAGCGTGAAGCCCAGTAATTGGCATGAAAAGGGAACTCTCTACCTGCTTTTCAAAAGCTTTTAAAAGGAATTAATGGTTGAAATAAAAACCCATGAAGGTTTAACAGAACATCATTTATTATGAATATACACATATGTGTATGTGTCTGTGTGTGATCTGTGTGGGCATATATGCATAGCCTATGTGCTTACAAGGCAGACTGAAAGGTTAAAATAGACCATAATTTTTGGTGAGCAGTTTTGCCAATTCAGATCACTGTGAGATATAAAGAACTAAAAATAAAAAAAGTTTGAGCCAATTGACTCAAACTTAATTTAATTCAAACAGGACTCCACAGACCCACACCAAAATCTGGACATACACTCTATTCTAAGTTACACATGAAATTTGACTGTATCAACAGAAACAGCTCTTGTCAGGGGCCGATACTATGAAACCAATCCTGCAGAGATACACTCAACCAAGAAATGCCAATTCCTGTGTTGACACTGAAGAGTAACCACCCAACAGTCTAGGTCTCTCAGGGCATCAATATTTCTGGCTTAACAATAACTGCATGGAATTGTGCATTGTAATTTTCGAAATCATAGGTTAAAAAAGCACTTACTAAATAGTTGATTAATTATTATGTAGCCAATTCTATTCATATCTTACAGGAACATTTCTCATTAGGACAATGTGAGGTATCCCCCAAAAGACCCTGTGTGGATGCAGGAATATTCAGAGATGAAATGACTGGGTTCTGAGAGCTGCGACCTAATCAGTCCATTCTCGTTTGAACAGACCGAAAGGGAACCGTAGGCAAATGGGGCATGGCTGGAGGGGGTGGGTCCCTGGGGGCTGTTCTAGAAGGGCAGCATCTTTCCTGCAGCTCCTTCCTCTCTCTCTGCTTCCTGGTCACCAGGAACAACAGAGCAGTGCTCCTCCATGGCACCCTTGCGCCATGATGTTCTGCTCACCTTGAGCAGTGGAGCTGGTCTACCATGGCCTAAATCCCTGAAACGGTGAGACAAAATTAACTTTTCCTCCTTTAAGTTATTCTTGTGGGAAATTTGGTCACAGGGACAAAAACCTAACTAACACAAACAAAAATACCTGATGCTCGCTGTCCACAGAGGGAATTACAAATTGGCCCAGATGGTTTTTCTTTTTCTTTTTTAAATATTTTTTTTTAGTTGTAGTTTGACACAATACCTTTATTTCATTTATTTATTTTTATGTCGTGCTGAGGATCGAACCCAGTGCCTCACCCATGCTAGGCAAATGCTCTACCACTGAGCCACAACCCCAGCTCTACCACTGAGCTCTACCACTGAGCCACAAGCCCAGCCCCCAGATACGTTTTTATTTGGCCTATGTCAAAAAAGCCGTAGATGGTTTTTTAAAACCTAGGAAATGTCACATAGAAATAGATTTCCAGATTCATGTAAAACAATAGAACAAAAAAAACCTAAACACCTGGAAACTTTAGGTCCACGATCAGCAGAAAATGAACAATATCTGTGTCTGTGGGTCTCAGTCCCCACCACACCCTATAGTTTCACACCGCCACACTTCATCTCTGATACTGCTGACTGACCCCTGCAGGCATCTGAGTTTGCCACGCCTGCTGCAAGCCTCAATACGATTCTTGTCTTTAGCATTCACTGTTGTCCTGGCCTTTTTCTGCTCACAGGTGGAGGGCTCTCACTCACTCCACCTGTGCTGATTCAACATCCATGCACAGAGACAAAAGAGCTCTTGACCTTGAAGAAGTGCAAAGCAGTGGTCACTCCAAGTCTTTCTCTTTTGTTCTTTTTTCCTTCCCTCACTTCTCTTTGCATCTCCATGCTTTGCTCAAAGCCAAAGTCTTAGAGCTAAGTGAGAAAGAACAACTATCCTTTCTCTTCTCAAAATGCACGGGGGAGGTGTTACATTCTGCTCCTCTGCTTTGGGAAGGTCTGGAAATTCCACACGAAACCTAAACAGGTCCCTTCAGACCTGTGAAACTGCTGGCCTCCTGGGTTACTGGGGCTGAGCTCTTAGAGAGGTACACAATAGGGCGCCCTGGGCCTGGGACTGTGCAGCTGGCCAGAAGCCCAGGATAAACAGCTTTAACTCTTCCCTGCCCGTTCTGTGGAAAGGACACTTACAAACCCAGGCACGTTAAACTCATCCACTTAACTGTGTCACAATCATCCCTACTGGAAAAGTCTTCCCTCCTCATAAACATCATGTATCAGCTAAAAGGCAACTGTCAGCAGGAATTACAGGGACAGTCTGACTCCTGCCATTTGCTTCTGTATGTTCCACATGAGTGCTAGAGACCAGTGCTTCTCCAATTCTCAGCCTCCACCAGAATCACCGGAGGGACCTGTTAAAACACAGCTTCCTGGGACCCACTCTAGAGTTTCTGTGTGTCTGGGCTGGGGCTTGAGAACATAAATGTCTGTGTTCCTTGGTGATGCTGCTGCTGAGGAAACAGGTTCAAGGACTGTGGTGAGAAGTCCCTGGGAGACACCACTTATATGTGACTAGGTGTCTTGAAGAGCTTAGTTTAAAAGCTAACTAATTAGAATAAAGAAAAAAATTAATTTTTAAAAATAAAAAGAAAAAATCTTCAGTGATCATTTATAATAGTCACATATTTACAGATGCTCATTAAGTTTCCCTATTCCACAGGGACAGTTGATCTCTCTTAGGATCCAAACAAGAACAAAGACTATCCCTAAGAAAGGCCACTTTTACAGCTCAGTTTCACAGAAACTTCTTCCAGTTGACCTAGGATACTGAAAATCAAACCACTGCCGGGCACGGTGGCACACGCCTGTAATCCCAGCACTTTGGGAGGCTGAGACAGGACATGAGTTCAAAGCCAGCCTCAGCAACAGTGAGGCGCTAAGCAACTCAGTGAGACCCTGTCTCCATATAAAACACAAAATAGGGCTGAGGATGTGGCTCAGTGGTCGAGTACCCCTGAGTTCAATCCTCGATACCAAAAAAATTCAAACCACTTCATCCTGTATGTCTCAGATGTCTCACTAGCAAGGAAGAATTTTTTTTAAATACTTATTAGTGACTACTCTAAGCTTCTGTGTACAAAGAGTCATCTTCAGAAATGCTACTCACAAATCTGTCATCTGCTCATGGTAAGTGACATTTCCAGTCAGATCCATGTTAAGATGGTGCTGCCAATTCCAACAGGGGTCACACAGCCAGGTCCACTCTGCACACTACACTAATTTTCTACTATTTCACAGATCAGGTTCCAGCTGTTATGTTGCCCTGATTGTCTTGAAGACAGTGGGATCTAAAGCCACTCTGAGAACATGCAAGATAGTTCCATTAACATATATTTAAGTAAGTTTGGAAATGTGCACATGCATGTGCGCGCGCACACTCCCAAACCCAATGCACTGAATTTCCCCTCTCTATCTTTGAAAATAGGAAATAGAAGAATGCTGCCTTTCACTAAAAGGTTTTCCTCAGGAAGCATGATTGAGATTATGATAATCCTGCCTTTTCTAACAAATAATACATAGGGGTTTTTCCTCCAACAGGTCTGACAGATGGTCTCCCTAAAGGTGGCCTAGAAGGTGGGTGTATGTAGCTTCCAGGTTATCCTGCTACAAGTCTTCAATTCCCTGTCCCACCTGCTTTTCCCTATTGAGAATTGATGCATCAAGTGTTACAAAGAAGAAAAGTACCCAATTCTTACTTGCTGATAATTTCCCAAAATAGCATCTATTCAACCAGAATGGCTATATTCTCTCTAAAGTAAAAATTAGGACAGTCTGTCAGCAGAGCAAAATATTTTAAGTCAGATCTGC
Organism: Xerus rutilus; assembly: GCA_028644305.1. Taxonomy (NCBI): domain Eukaryota; kingdom Metazoa; phylum Chordata; class Mammalia; order Rodentia; family Sciuridae; genus Xerus; species Xerus rutilus. Next base: position 10,399,831 of record CM053406.1, on the reverse strand, counting down.
CAGTTCCATTACTCAAATAGAAAGCTCCAGAAGTTTCCATGTAGAAAGCTTTCTAATTTTTACCACCTATTGATCTTCAGTCTAAGGAGCTTCTTTGTCCTGATAAACACAACTGTGTTTGCCCTTCTGGTCCCAGGTTAAAAACTGTTCAGTTAGCCAGTTGATGTCAAAGAAAACAAACTAGGCTAAGTCCACTTTCACAAAAACCCTATTCATAGATGAATAAGCAGTTCAGAAACTGTAGCTCCAGCAAAATGTGCTGGAAAAGAACAATGACGTGAAAAAGCATGTGTGCCTCTATTTTAAATGACCATCTTCATGGCAAGAGAGCAATCGGGATGAGGGGAGGGCAGAGAGGTCACCTAACCCTGCGAGGAGAAAAAGAAACACAAGTTCCAATTTCAAATATAACATTTCAGTTCCTGAAACCTGAAGCTATGGATGTACCTAGACCTTGGCTTCAGAGAAGCTGGAACCACCAACACAGGAGTCCAAGACACCATCATCTCCACAATATTGCAACACCTTCCAGCTGAGCTCCCTGAATGCACTGCGGGCCCCAGGAAGCCAGAAGGATCTCTCCAAACACAGATCAGATAATGTCATTCTCTGCTTCCCATCAGGAAAAAAATGGCAAGCACCTGCCTGTGACATACAAGACCCGACAAGATCTGGCCTCTTTGTGTCTCTCCCCTCCTCTCTGCCCACCACCCTACCACCCGACTGCCCTTACTCTTCAGGATGCCATGGCCTTCCATTCCACAAACCCTCCAAGCTCCTTCAGACCACTAGGTTTTTGCACCAGCTATTTATTCCCTCTGCAGCAATGCCCTTCTCCCTAGTGTTTCCATGGCTGGTCCCTCCCTGCCATTCACACCTACATGTTATCTTCTCAGAAAGGCTTCCCTGGTCACTGCATCCCAAGGAACCTTTCCCACTCACTCTCCTTCACTTTCCTTTTTACTTAGTTTTATCTTCTCGCTGGTAGGTGGTGGTGGTGGTGTCATCTCCCACATCTGCCACACCAAAGCAGGGACCACCTGGATCCCTGCCCCTAGAACAACACCCGGAAATGAGCCAGTCCTGAGGAATCTGCACTCCACAGCCACAGTTTCCCCTTCAGCAGATTCCATAAATGGCAGATTGAAAATATCTCGGAAAACAAAATGTCTGCAATGGACATGTATAGATTTTTTATTCCTGTCATTATCCCCTGAACAATACAGCATAACCCCTATTTACATAGCATTACCTTGTATTAGGATAGTCTAAGTAGTCTAGCAATGACTTAAAATAAAACATAGGATATGTGCAGGTTATGTGCAAATACTATGCCAGCTTACGTAAGAAACTGAGCATCTAAGGATTTGGGTACCCAAGAAGGGTCCTGAAATCAACTCCCACAGACCCCAAGAGATGACATACCTGTTCAATAAATGAAGCTCTCTTTTTACTATGAGATAGAGTTTGTCACCAAGGCCAGTGCTGCTACTAAGGCCTTTCCAAAAGAGCCACTGGTAGACTTTATATGACGTCACCATCCTCTAGGACCTATAAGGTCCTCAAAAGAAGGAGTGTAAGTGACCCAGCAGACCTCAAGAAGAGAAAATGGAGTGGCTCTAACTTACATCACATGCACCAAGGAAAAGAGGGTGGGACTGTCATAAATCATCACAAGGCATGTGAAAGCTGAAAATCAGCCACAGCAATGTTAAATATTTAAATAAAAATAATCCAATTTCACCACCAGTTTTCTTGGAGGGATTATGAATTAATCATTAATAACAGGTGTGTGGACCCTGACATACCACGCTTCATGCAAAGTGTTCTCTCTATACTGCCTCTCGTAATCCTAACTGAAGCCCAGTTAACTGGCTCCTGTCAGTCTCATCCTACAGATGAGGAAACTGTGAACAGGCTTGCAGAAGATAAGATCCTTTCCCAAGCTTTTGGACCATTCAGTGTCAGACAGAATTTGAGTCCAGTTCTAGCTGGTTCTGAAGCCTACTATTATTCACAAGAGCTGCCCAATATTCCCTCCCAAAGCAGCCAAATGAGTAAGTTTTGAGGAATCAAAGGCAAGCAGGAAATGGGGCCATAAAAATTGCAACTGTCATTGAAGAAAGTTAAATGGATGTGTGAAATCCTTAGACATGCCAGTTGTGTCACACAGACAATAAATGTGCAATGTGACACTCAGAAATAAAAACTGGATTAAGAGGATCATTCATTCCCTTACTGAGCTGCCTTCTGAAACAATACTACACAATCAACCAACTTCATCAAAATAAGGAACTGCTAGTAATATCCCAGCTGCTAAAAGGTCAAGTTCAAAAACTCCAGGATTCTCCATTAGCTGTGTACTAAAAACAAGAAAAGAAAAGGAGCAAGTCCTGTGACTACAAATCCTAAAGAAATGACCCAGAAAGAGGTTCCTTGAAGTTACCCCTCCCCACACCTGATGATCAGGAAGGAACTAAGAGGTGCCCACCTTGAGGAGAGGAGGAACCAGGGACCAGACAGAAAAAAAAACTGAACAGAAGCCTGTGAAATCTGGTCCTAGTGCCTCACACTGGATGTTGGACAATCCATTTAACTTCCAAGCCTCAATTCTGCTCATCTGCAATGGAGATGTGCCTGCCCTGGGCATCTCCAGGCCTGAAAAGAGTGGAAAGAACAAACCTTTTGGAAGTGTTCTGCTGAACTCATGGAAGAAAGACTCAATTTATTCATTTAAACCCTACTTAGTGGCCACACTAGGATGCAACTCCAGGAAGAGCAAGATTGAAAGTGAAAAGGGAAAGCGAGGTGAGAACATAAAAGTGTCCAAGCACAACTGGTAAGGGACAGCCACGGGGAAGGCAGGGACACTGGCGTAGTGAGGCAGACAAGAGAGGCTTTCACAGTTGCACCCACTGAGATGCAAAAAGCAAATCTGATGGATGAGACCAGGCAGGAAGAGTTCCCCTCCCCCTCTACATGGGCACAAGACTGAGACACTCAGCACAACACGACCTTCCAAACTTTGAGAACTGTGCTGGTTATTTAGTCCTAAAGTGACATTCAGTGTCATTTCCCATCAGCAGTGAAATCTCCCCTCAAAAGCAGGTAAACGTGAAGAACTCCCAAGTAGTCACAGGCTTCAGGACAACGTGACTAGCCAAAAGCCCATCTTATCCTCCAAGTCCAACTGAGGATCTTGAGAACATAGTGACAACCAACCACCCCAAAACTCCTCCTTCCTAATTGCCTTCAAGAATAAAACATAAAAAGGATGTTGTAGGAACTCTTCAAGTGCTGAGGGATAGGTAAGAAATCTCAGGAGAAATGTCTTGTTTCCTTTGCTAAGAATTACCTGATGCAGTTGCTAGGAGGTGCTTACACATACAAGCACACACCCTAAGATTGCTTTTCTGTTTTAATGAGTGGCTAAGTCAAGCATCCTCAAATTAAATGTTATTACTTCAAAACTTAAATAAAACAGACTGAGCACATGTCCAATCAGATAACCCACCAACACAGTCACCAAGACGACCAATAAAATTCAAAAACATTTTGCAGCTATGTACTAGAACTGGACTTCTCAACTCGGAATGGCTTCATGGATCACCAGGGGACCTTGTTAAAACACAGATTGTGAATTAACGGGCCTGAACTTTTGCATCTCTGAAAAGCTCCCAGGAGAGGTCGATGCCACTGGGGATGGACCAGATGTCAGACAGGGGTCAGCAAGGGACAGTAAGAGCCATCCTAACACCATCCTGACTGAAGTCCAGTTACTATGAAAATAAGCTGTTTTATTCTTTTAAATGTTGAACTATGGTTTGAATTGATTGACCCAAAAAGGGTTCATGATGTTGGCAAGAGACATTTGTCACTCAGCCACTCAAGAATCTTCTAGATAAGCTGCAACTCCTGCCCAGATCCTCTGACTTGTTGGCAAACAGCAGAGAAATCTCATTGGCACAGACTGATGAACGTGGATGGTCCTAATTCACCTTGTGATAGACCTGACTGCTCAGAGAGAACAGTTTATGTCCTGGGGCTACAGGATAAAAGAAAAGAGGAAACAAGAAAAACAAGGAGTAGTAATTTACAGAGGCACAACTGGGATGCAAACAGAGCCTGACTCCTGAGCGCATGCTCCCAACCACCAAACCTCACTGCCTGGTGCAAGGCATCGAGTGAAGGAGTGATGGAGCCGGGAGAGCTTGTGCACCGCCACTCACAAATATGTGACCCTAAGCAAATCCTCTCTCTGCCTCAGTTTCCTTACTGTGTGCTCACATAGTACATATATCTCATTGGGTTTCCTAAGAGTTAATGAGGGAATCTAAATCGAGCTCGTAGACAAGCATCTGCCACATAATAAATGCTTCAATCAATGTTTTCCCAATATTATGATCAAGAAAACCTATCACTGGAGTCTGGGAGCTAGAACAGAACCAGACAGAGTAGAAATGAAAAGAAGTACTTTAACCTATTATGGACAAAAGGTTCTGCGTGTGTCTGCAGCTGCTGTAAAGTGGAAAGTCCTCCCCATTCCAGTGGTACGCTCAGGTGGACCTCCAGAGAGCCAGCCCTCTAGAGATGACATGGAAATCCAGCCCCTACGTGACCACACAGAGAGCCACATTAAGATTGCTGGCTACCATCTACTTAGTAGACATTACAAGGAAAGAGCAGGGCCCACGGCCAGGTAAGAGCACAAGCCAATGCCTGCAATCCCACAGGCTCAGTAGTCCAGTAGAACCCCGGCACTCCGGGACACAGATGGGAAAGGTAACAGACTCTTCTGGCCAGCCAGACTTCTGTTCTAGAATGAAAACTGGGTTTCACCGAAGCACTAGCTCAGCAACACATTGCTCAAGCTGCCCAGGCTGAACTGATCATGGGCAAGGGTAGGACAGGCTGCTGGGACAAACCAGTCCCCCCTCCTCCTTGCTGAGCACACTCCCCAATGGCCTGAAAACAAAGACTACTTGTGGTATCTGCATTTTACAAAACTCCTAGCATTTAAATCAAGCTTGGAAACAAAGACCTCAGATAAGTCCAGGTTTTGACTTGAGAGGACTCACCAGGAAGAAGTCATAATGCTACTTCTAAAACTGAGCTGGCCCCTGGGCTGGATGAAAGGAGGAAAGGGTGGTGGGGACCAACTTGGCAAGCTCATGTATGAAAACAGTGTGTGAGCTCCTGTGTGGCAGAGGGCACAGGCTGCCCACCACTATCTGTTCTCCCCTTCTTCCTTACTGACCACACTCCAGGTTTTTTCAAGGCCACAATAGAGTAAACTTAAACAAAAAACAAAAATTCACTACAGTGACCACCTCCTCAATAGCATGAGGTGGCCACAGGACAGTTCTGCAACTAAAATGGAGGCAGGGACCCTAGAAGGAATCTCAGAGAACTTTAAGAGGAAGATTCAGCTGCCACCAGGCTTGGCCTCTGTGGGTCCTCCTTGCTCCTCCTTGGAATAGGAGCACAATACTGGGGTAGAGCAGCCACCTTACACTGAGGCATTAAGTATGAAATGGACAGGACATGCTGTCCCACCTCTTTGCCATGTACTGGGGATGACAGAGAAGACGACAGGAACCTGGGCTGCAGACTGCACCAAGAGCCCCCACTCAGTCCTGCCTGGCCAATGATCCCCAGATTCTTAGCAGAGGGAAAAAAAAAACCCTTATTTGGTTAATCCACTGGCTCTTCTGTTATGTGCAGCCGACTCTCCATGTTGTAAAAGATCATTTGTTTTGCAAAAGTCTTTACTGAGTTATGGAGCTGGCAAGGTGCCATGAGCTATGAATTAATTTGATTTATAAATACCTTCCTGGCATATTCGTATACACAGAATATATAGAATGAAACATACACATGAAGGAGAATTCTCCTCCACTAACATTTAATCTTAATAACTTACTTCCTGAGAATCCTAAAGACTTTCGGATGGCTATGCTGAAGATTCTCTCTGTGTCTAGAAATGGCCTTTGAAAGAAACTCCCGACAAGACTCAGTGAGGTGGAATTTTACCACTTGGGGTCAAATGCTGCTCTGCTACCTGCCAGCTGGGTGACACTAGTCAAGGTATAACCTCTGTGTCCTTGTTTTCTCAACTGCATGATAAAATAACAGTTCCTACCTCACAGGCTGGGTGTGCATATTAAATGAGATGACCTATGCATGGTACATTGCTAATATCTACTGAGCATTTACTAATATTATGGGAAAAATAAAAACCAGATGAATTCATTCATTCTGCAGACAGCAACTTCTTTTCTAAGGCATGAATTTGGCTTACAATATCAACATGAGCTCAGCTGCAGATGTAGGCAGGTTTAGTTTCAAACCTCAGGCTTTCTCCAGGGCTCATAATCACCACACTCATATTCATACAATACCAAGAGTAGCAAAGTCCACATGAAGAGCTATTTATCAGGGGATGTATTTATAAAATGAGGGTTGGAGAGAGAGATTAGCAGGGACTGCTAAAAATAGTTCTATAAGCAAACAAGTTTGCGTAAGTCAACAGTTTATTAAAAAGTCAATACCTGAACATCATTATTATGAAAAATGTTCATGTGTCATGCAGTCTGGAAGAATGTGGCCTCTTGTCAGCTACGTCAGTCATATACTGGCTCCTTTCATCTTTTTTTTAGATCCAAACAAAGAAAATATCCAGGTCTTTCTATGAGGTTGTACTTAAGGGTCCAAAAGGGCATAAGTATTTTGTATGAAGTTGCCAAGTGCTAGCCACAGGTATGTAACCTAATAAGTATCAAAGGTATTCAGCCACCCACACTGGCTCTTTCAGGTCAGTAGAAAACTCTTTCTAGATGAAAGCAACCCTAGCTCAGTCACAACGTCAAGGCAATTGGATACCAAAAACACATTTTAATCAGCTCTTCCTTTTAAATGCTAAACAAATATAACAGCCTGTGAATTTACACTTCTCCTCTCCCAATCCCAAGAGGGGCCAAAAGAAAAAAATAAATTAAAAACCAATGACAAATCTTAAGGGTGTGAAGAGCTCACTCCATAGTCTTGTGTGCCTGTTACCATTTTTCTTGTTGTGCATTATCAAATAGACTGGCAAAGACTCAGAAAAGCAAAGATGTAACCCTTTCTTGCCTCTAGAGCAGTATTGTCCAATAGAAATATAAGGTAAGCCACAAACATGAACCATGGATAACTGTGAATTTGTAGGAGCCACATTTAAGAAGGTAAAAATAAACAGGTTATACTAATTTTAATGATAAATTTAACCCAATGTAAATCTATTGGGTTACTATCAAAATGGAATAAATGTAAATACTATCAACATGCAATAAGTTTAAAAATTATTAACATATTGAACATTCTTTTTTCATACTTAGTCTTCAAATGTCCCATGTGTTTTATACTTAGAGCACTTCATAATTCAGAATAGCCACATTTCAAGTACCCAAGAGCTAATGTGGCTACTGGCTACCATACTGAACAGAGAGGTTCTAGAGTTCAAGTTGCTGAAATCACCAGTTTCCCATGCTGTCCTTGAGGATGGACACACAGCTGAAGTGGATCACCAACTTAGTCTCAGCAGTTGCTAGGTGAGGATCTGGTAGCATCTTGAATGGAAAAATATACTTCATTTCCAACTAGGACACTGCCAAGTATATAGCTTTTAGGTCTACCATGCCCTGGCAATGCTATTTACCATTTGTCCAGGCAAATGGAGTCACAGCATCCAAGTATTTGTTTTCATCCTTGTTTCAAAAAATCCAGAAGATCCTGCTCACCCTTCTCAAGGAGGGTGTATTCTTTCCCTTCCCCCAGAGGAGCAGGAAATGGTCAGACATACCAGGGGCATATCCCACACACCTGACAGCCCATTCCAGGGGTCTATGACAGGCACAGGCATGAGAAATGAGATGAGGGGTTTCCATGATGCTGCAGCCATGGGTGAGACGTTTGAAGATGAGCTGATCTTACCAGCATCACCTACCTCACAGGCCTACTGGGACGACCAAGGGCAATAACATAGAGCTCTTAGCAAACTGTGAAGCGCTATACAATTCTAGTTATTATTATTGAGAAAGGACACCATTCCTCACCTGAAAGAGCAGATAGAAAAAAAAAAGAAAAAGACAGTAACTTGAAACAGGTGCTGAAGTGGGGAGGGGGAACCCCTGAAAAATCTGCTGATTGTTGGTGGACTTTGTTCTCTTGGAAGAGTACAAAGAGGGTTGAGAAGCCTCTAGCACCTTTTCCTGGGATTCTTGGGAGGCGCTAAAAAGTAGGGACAACGGGGAGTAAACTGTTCCCTGCTTCACCGCCCATCACCCACTGCGTATACACGCACAACTCAAGACGGTGGCCCAAAACAGATTTCTCCTTCCCAGGAGAAATGTGGCCTGATAACGCTGCGCCACCGGGGGTACCGGCGCCTTCCCGCAGCTACAGTCACAGCCAGGCCGGGAGTCTTGGCTCTAGGTTTCTTTCCAGCGCAAACGCCACAGTGCTGGCTCCGTACTGCCGGCTCTATCGCCTTCTCCAACCAAAACAGACAGGCTGAGCCAGTGCCGAGGTCTCCCTTTACCTGTCCAACTGCCCCGTCATGCCTGTGGACTGCCCTGGGCAGGCAACATTTACGAGGTCCAGCGAGAGTCACCCACACAAAGGCGCCTTGTGTCTCTGCGCTCGCGGACGGGCAGCCAGGTCCCCGGGCACGGCACCCGGGCAGGCAGGGAGGGAGCCCCCTGCGCCGAGCCCCGAATCCTCAGCCCTAATCCTCCAGAGAAAGGCCACCCCCACTCCCTGGTTTAAAGATGGGGCTCTCTTCGGCTTGCCACAATCCGCACCCCCGAAAGGAACAGCTCGGAGCTGGCACACACAAAAGGGGCGCAAAGGCCACTCGGCAGAAGTTTGCATTGTCACCGAGCTACACTCTCGTCGTGTCTCGCCTGCTGGAGGGGCCGGGCACCCCGCTCCCCAGCTCCAGCCCTCCCCAACTCCAGGGCTGCAGGACGCCAGGGTCCCCCGGGCCTGCTTACCTCTAGTCCAGTCCACCACCTGTTTGGGGCTCCACTTGGTCACAGGTTCCATGGTAAAGGGCTTCGCTACCCGCCGGGCTAGGGGAGTCAGCGGTAAAGTGCAGCTGCCTGCGCCGCCGCTAGTCCCCAGCGCGCAAGAGCGCCCCGTCAAGGCTGCCTGGCAGCGGTCAGCGGGTCATCCCGGCGCGGCTCCGTCAGGGGAGTGCGGCCCGGTTGCCAGCAAAGAGGACAGCTGCGCGGCTCCTCCTCCAGCTGCCACAGTCCAGCTGCAGCCCTCCTCCTTTCCCCGCCGCCGCCGCCGGGACCCCGGGCACAGCTGCTGCTCCTGGGCGACGGCAGTTGCGGGCACGCAGGGCTGCGACCCCAGACTCCTGGCCTCAGTTTGGCCCGGGACTCTCCCGACCTGGGACCGCTTCCTCGGCTCCCGGAACGCGCGCTCTGCTCCCCCTCGGCTCCCTCCGTGCGCCGTGTGCTCCGCTCGTTCCCCGCTCCGCGTGCGCTGGCGCCCCGAGCCTTCCCGCCCCACCTCCTGTGCCGCGCTCCGGGGCCGCCCTGGCGGGGAGGAGCGCAGAGCGTGCGCGCTCGGATTACAAAGTTTCAGCTCCCGCTGGCGCTACCCGAATAAAAGAGGGGGCGGGGCCAAAGACCTGGGAGACACTCGGGGGAGGGGGAGGGTCCGACTCCGGGTACTTTCCCTCGTTAAGCCCCGGGAGCGCACACCCTGAGCGTCCCCGGCCCTACTTTCCTTTTCAAGGGGCGGGCTGTAGCTCCTGCGTGCATCCTGGAGAGCCGGTTGGCTCGCGTGAGGCCCTGGTCCTATTGCGAGCAGAGCAGTCTGTCTCAGGGTGAACAGTACATTAAAAAAAAAAAAAAAAAGTATGGTCTACATGTTCTGTTCGTTTAAAATGTTTTGTTTCGGTATTGCTTTGCCATTCTGCCGTTCTCGTTTTAAGTGTCTTAAAGTAGAATTATTTTATTTTATTTTTATTTTTTGGATGAAAGAATGACAGTGTAACTCAACGCTATTACAATATTTCAATTTCTCAAATTAATCGTGGCGGACTGGCAGCTCTTCGCGTTATACTTTGCCATATTATAGTATTCATATTTGCAAAGTGAGCTAAGGCTCATTTAGATTAGTCATTAACCTTGAGGGGGAAACTGTTAGCCAGCCAAGGGAAAAAAAAAAAAGAGTGCATAGTTTCAACGACTGTGGGAAGAGCCCTTCCACGTTCGTGAGTACTCAATCTAGGACCAGAGCTAACACTAAACTGGGGCAGAGGGGATCCTAAATGCCCCCACCTATCTCTCTTTCAAGCCCTCCCTACTCTACTTTCCAAATATACAGTTTTGGGGAGGTTTTTGTTTTTTGGTTTTTTGGTTTGGTTGGTTGGTTTTTGGCCCTTAGTGATTCTTTCTTTCAGTTACAGATATTGATTTACATCTTGCCTTGGCAACTGTAACCCCTTAAAAGTTGAACCTGTGTCACATTATATAGAGTTTTTCCTCTTCTCCCTCTTCCAATCAACTAGCTCCTAGCATCTAGCACAAGAGTATAGCTTATATTTATTCATTCAGTAAATATCTGTGAATGTTTGCCATGTTCCAGCCACTGCATTAATTCACTATTTGTTGAAGTAGGATAATAGGCACTATTTAGCACAGGTGGGAAAGATGGCTAGCAGGTAGGCATCTGTTGTACAGTGTGATGAGCTAGATAAATCAAGCAGAAGACACACTCGAGGAAGAAAAAGATCAGACTCCTTCCCATGCAATGTACCTATAGGACTGAGGAACCGCATGCAGCTATCAAACATAGTGGGGTTGTTGTTTTGCGCAAAAGTGATGGGCAGACGGTGAAACTTGGCAAAGCCAATGATAAAATTCCTAATAGAGTAGTCATCCCAAAAAATTATCTTTGAAACCATCCATTGTTAACTGTCTTCATGGCAGTTAAACAGGGAGAAGCACCTGGACATTTGTTCACTGGGAGACATGACCAATCTCATCCATGCCCTTATTTCCAGCAATCACCATATGCTGTGTCATCGGCCATTATGATTAGGGTGACCGCATACTTTATCTCCAAATCAAAATATTCCTGGGTATGAGTTATTGATAATTAAGTTGGAATAAAACAAACTTGGCCATATAATCCCTGTAATTATGAAAAAATGTCAAGTGTTGGTGATTTTGCCAGTGTTGATGTTTTCAAACTGTTTGCAAATTCATTTACATTGGTCTCTACTAAAGAGTTAAAAGCTAAAATTTGGGATTTTATCCCACTGAATCAACACACTGCCTACCCTCAGTAAATAATCCAGTACAGCTAAAGAGGAAGGCCATGCTAAAATCTCTAACCAGGAAGACCAATTAACTATCTAAATGAATTAGCATTCTATTTAGATTTCAAGTCCTACAGGCTAATTATTATTTAAATAAGACCTTTTACCTTAATTACAGCTATAAGCATGTGAAAGTTTTAGGGAGTCCTGACTTCATAGCTGAAATGCAAACTTGAAAATGGAAAGCCCCTACTAGCATATAATAAAGGCAGAGTTTTAGGTAAATAGCTTTGGGAATTAAAGTATGTACAAAACAATCATTTATAATTTGCCTATTTTCCCTCTCCAACTATAGTCATAGTTACAATGTTACTTTGTATATGCACATGGTACATGGTACCAAACAGCCTTTATGCAGCAGAACTCTTCTGCTTTATACCTTGATATTACAATTCCTTGCACATAACAAGGATCTGTGTGAGCTTTTTTTTTTGAGTTGAAAGTATAAAAGAACTCATGCTAGGACCCAGGTCTCCTAGAATTCTCTTTCCTACTTCTTCGTTTTTTCTGACCTTGGGCCTCCTTGCACATTTAGGTCATTTATTCAATCAATGAGATATATAGTAAGGATCTCTAAAGCATCTACTAAAATAGGCATGAGGAGGTCAGAAATGAATGCCCAGTGGCTTTCATAGATCAAGGCATCATGTGATTTTCTGAGGGAGCAGCAGTTTCTTCTTCAAGCAGAGAAAATCTGAATTTTCTTACCTGGAAATTCAGACAAGGGGTTTTTGAGGATATATGTGCTATTAACATTTTGAGCCAGTCTTAATTTATTATTATTTTATTTGAGAATTGAGGATGGAGCATTTTTGGATTAGTGACTATTACTATAAAAATTTTTTATAAATACAGGAATAGCAAAAGACCCAGCCCCTTCCCCAGTTCAAAGCAATGTTTTTCAGAATGAAAGAAAAAGAATGCAAGCTGCTCCAATATCCAACATTTCCTCTAGGGCTCTTCTCTTAATGATCATTTTTCCCACAATATGGCTTGTTGTTGTTTTCAAAACATTTTTAATCATTTAATTTTTTCACATATACATTGTCTCATGTATGTCTCATTTGTTATCTTTTAACTTGAGAGATACCAAAAGATTCTGCAAATTGCTGCCTGGGAAATACCCTACAGTTGGAGTTTAGCATTCTTATCTATGACATTACCTCCCTGCAAAGTCATCAGTTAACTAAATTATCCAGGATGCAGATGATCTTGTCTTTCACTCAACTCCATTTGGTCTGGCTTCTTTCTTCACACCATAGTAATGTAGTTATCTCCCTAAATATGCCAGGCTTCCACCAGACAATTTAAGTAGTGAAGTTCTCAAACTTTTCTTTCATTAAACAAGTGCTGCCTTACTTAGTTGAATTCTTTTGATCATTTGGGTGCCTTAATTAAGTCATCCTGCAGCAGGAAAAATGATATTTGTCTTTCTTTTCCTGAGTCTGTAACTCAAAGATCAATGTCAATTGGATAAAGACCCAAAACCTCACCTATTTTAAATTATACTTGCAGAAGTTGATTACACTTTTCTAAAAAAAGGAGAAACACAGACACTGTTAAATCCTATTTTCAAAGATCTGAAGCTGTATTTTGAGTTGCGTTTAAGGTAAAATCTACGGAAAGTGTTGAGTTTTAGTACAGACAAATGCTGAAGCAGCTGAGGAGCCCACAGCATAGACAAAGAAAGAGCAATCAGCCCTGCATCCCTCCCCCGGGACCTGGGACCTGCACTCTTCTTGCAGCTATCAGGTTGCAGAGTGTCCAGAAAGAACGGAATGCCATTCACCAGTTGTTCTAGCAGTTTCGATTTAACTTTATGGAACTCATAATCTCTGAACAAGTAAATAAAATACCAAGAGTTTCAGACTTGGTGAGTTTTGTTTCAAACCTAAGTTCTGTGTTGATAACGACAAAGACTTGAGGTGAGAAAGGATTAATCAAAGTTATTCTAGACCTAAAATTAAGTCATTAAATTAGGCCAAGTGAACTTTCAGCTTTACAATAAAGCACAGATTTGAGTACCATAAACACACTAAGCTAAATTGTTCTTAGTTCTCTACAACATTAACAAAAAAGACGTAAAAATGATTGTTTATATACTCTTTTATATTTCTCTAACTTGAATCTGGCATACAAAAAACATTTTGTCATTTCAATCAAATAGAAATATATATTCAAATACTGTAAACTATAATTAAGCTGCTTTAACAAACTCCGAGTTGCATCTAAACGTTGTTTATTTTGCTACTGCTTAGCTAAAATTGTATGTAGAGCAAGAAAATTCTAGTTTTAAGCTACACCAAGAGTATTTAAATTCTGCTGCCACTACTAATCAACACATCCAATTTGCCCTGAAAGCTCATTTACATTTATTTCCCATTTGGGATACTTACACGTAAGAGCCTGTAACAGCCTATTCCTTAATTTTCCAAACTAGCCCCTTGCATTTGGAAATACTGTCTTCATTTAGGGTGGAGGAGAGGAGGAAAGAAAAAGAACATATTAGAAAAGCAGGAAGTGTTTCAGTCTACTCCAGCATCAGAAAGGAAAGGATTAAAATTAATGCCAATCAGTGTTTTCCTGTTGGGAGTCAGAGGATTCCATAGAATTTTGAGAGCATTCCCAAATGTCTAATTGAGCAGGAGAACTCACATTTTCTGTCCCAAAATCAGCAATATGGTGGTTGAGACCCACATCAGCTCACAAGTGATAGCAACAGTAACTTTTAATCCACATGCACTCCATTCTGGAAAAATTCCCTCAATGTTTTTTCCCATATGAGTTCCACATAAATTTAGCCTTTAGTGACAGGGGAATGGGTTTATTTCCATTCCTTCTCCACTTTTTCCTCCTTTTCTTGGACTTCTGTCCCAAGAAAGCTGCTTTGGTGGAAGCAGGGGGATTCTAGGAACTGGGGGAGCCTCAGTTTAGGGCCAAGGGAAAGTCCTGTGGAGGTCAAACCTAAAGTACCTGGGTTCCAGGAAAGCTCTGCTGCAGGGTGGAGAGAAATCAGGGTGGGTCCTGAATAAGACTGGAGATAAGCCCAGGCCTTCATTCTATCAGTGCCCCAATTGTGTCTCCTGTGGACGTCACATGCTGGCCATCCAGGTGGAACCAAGACTATGATATCCAAATAGGAGGTCTGCCTCACATGGGAAGACCAGGCAACACAGTCGGGAAATCCCGTCCTACCCTCTCACCTCTTCCGGAGGCATCTGCACCATCTTCATTTCATTAGATAACTCTGTCTCCTCTGTGGCACTGGCCTAAGATGTCCCTTTCCTAGAAAAGTCTGTGTTTTAAAAAAGAACCCTTATGAGAGCCCAACTGACTTTATTATGTCAATGCCATACCCAATCTGTCACTAGCTGTGTGACCTTGGGCAAGTCTGCCTCTTTGAGCTTCTATGTTGAGGATTTTCATCCAAAGGAACATGATGGATCCTTTTAGCTTTAAAATTCTCTTTTCTAACAGTGAGATACCAATTGCTGGGGCAATGGAGGGGAAGGCATTTTTGAATGATGGACTTGACAATTCCTTTCTGTCTCCTGTAAGTCTACCTGGCTTGCCATGGTCGTATAAACTCACCTATTGAATTGGTTTTGGAGGTATTAGCTTCAGCAATAGGAAATGGCATAAGAACAAGAGAGAAAAAGATGATTCTGAATCCTGCATGTTTTTTTAATAGATTTTAACACAAAAGAATATAGACAATTTATTAGAAGCTATCAGCAATATAATCATAGCAAATCATACCCTGGTTATCAAACTAAGGATTTCACTTCTGTCAATGTTAAAATAAACAAAAGTATTAAGCTCACACACACTTATTATTACTACTAGCCATCAGATGGCAAACCCGGACCTTTCTTGAGGGTATGTCTCCCCAGAAAAGAAACATCATCTGGTTAATTTTATGTGTCAGTCTGATGGGTTAAAGGATTTCCAAAGAACAGTAAGGCATTATTTCTGGGCGTGTCCTTGAGGGTGTTTCCTGGAAGAGATGAGCATTCGAATCAGTACACTGAGTAAAGAAGATCCCTCCTGACCTTGTGGGCAGGAATCACACAATCTGCTGAGGGCCCAGGTGAAGCAGCAAGTCATAGGAGGGTCAGATTTTCCTGCAATTATCTGGAACACCCAGCATCGCCCGTCCTTAGATTCGGGAGTTCCTGGATCTCAGGCCTCCAGATTCCACTTCTCCGGCCTTTGGTCTCATATGGAAGTATCTTACGCTGATAGCACAGAACACCACATTCTGGGTCATTTATAAAGAACAAAACAGGGCCAGGCACGGTGGCGAACACCATGGTGCATGCCAGTAATCCCAGCACTTTGGGAGGCTGAGACAGGAGAATCACGAGTTCAAAGCCAGCCTCAGCAACAGCAAGGTACTAAGCAACTCAGTGAGACCCTGTCTCTACATAAAACACAAAATGGGGCTGGAGACGTGGCTCAGTGGTCAAGTGCCCCTGAGTTCAATCTCCAGTACCAAAAAAAAAGAATAAAACTTTATAGGCTCACAGCTCTGGAGACATGAAAATCCAAGACCAAAGTGTCAGCAGGTTAGGGCCCAGTTTCTCTACTTCCAAGACACGACCTGTTGCTGAGTCCTCCAGAAAGGAGGATGACTGTGTCCATACATGGCAGAAAGCAGAAGGGCTGACAGTCCCCTCCTAAGAACATTTTTATTCCAGGCACAGTGGTGCATGCCTGTAATCCCAGCAACTCAGAAGGCTGAAGCAATGGCAAGTTTGAGGTTAGCCTTAGCAACTTAGCAAGACCTACCTCCAAATAAAAAGGGCTAGTGATGTAGATCAGGGGTAAAGCACCCCTGGTGGATTCAATCCCCAATAACAAAAAAAATAAATAAAAAAAGAGTTGCCAAGAGCCCTTTTTTTTTTTTTTTTTTAAATATTTATTTTTTAGTTGTAGGTGACAGAATATCTTTATTTTATTTTTATATGGTGCTGAGGATCGAACCCAGTGCCCTATGCGTGCTAGGCGAGCACGCTACCACTGCGCCATAATCCCAGCCCCCAAGAGCCCTTTTATTAAGGCATTAAGGCATTAAAATCACCCACGGGGGTGTAGTCCATGTGACCTAATTGCCTTTGGAGGGAACCCCCACCCCCATACTGTGACATTGGCAATTAAATTTCAGCATGAGTTTGGAGGGGACAAACATCAAACCATAACAGGAGCTTACACCATCAGTTCCCCTTGGTTCTCCGGCTTCTGAATTTCCTGAATCTCTATCTTACAGTCTATTGAGGACTCCTTGACCCCCCATAATCAGAGGAGCCAATTGTCATTAATTCTCATGGGTTCTTTTCTCTGGAGAGCCCTCACTAATACAGCTGGCATTAAGTGAGGCAACCTCATTTTACATAGGACCCAAACTGCTATCTCACTTTCAGCCACCTTCACTCTACATTCCCTACAACCCAGAGGTCGCACAGGTAAACTGTTTGAATTTCATTTCAGTGAATTTTTTAAAATTTATATTCTGTTTAGTTCTGAGGCTCTTATAGGACCCCTCATACTAAAACATGTTCTCTCTCTCTCTCTCTGTCTCTCTCTCTCAGTCTCTCTCTCTCACACACACACACACACACACACACAATGACCTCTGACTGAATTACTGTTTTATACAGTGAAAATTCAAGATGAGTGGTTGGTTTTATTTTTCTAGAGTAATGTGGTAGAAGGTTCCAGTAGTTCTACCCACATCCTTTCATCAAGTAATGATTCACCAAATCATTTAATCTCACAAGTCAGAATAAGACCATCTATAAAATCTTTATAGATTCATGTCATCATAAATTTAGCCATCGCAGCACTGCTCAGCATTATTTAAAAATCGACATGAAAATATATAAGTTTCGCTGCCTCCTACCCAAAAGAGTCCCTGAATACCAGTGTGGCTTAAAACAGCACTTCCCTTTTTTGCATCTAGCACTTTATAAAATATTATATACTTTTAAGAGAAGTAGAATCCCTCCTCCTCCATCCATTTGACACTGCTTAACTAGAAGTATAGCAATTATTCAAAGATGTGAAACTCCCTCACCCATGCAAAGGGAGAGAAAGTTCCTCTCCTACTCCCTTTTCTCTTTGATTTCTGGCTCCATCAACAGTTTCTTCTATTTAGAGCAGAATCTAGAAGGGACAAACTCTCCACATATTTGACAAGGATGGAAAGTTGGCTGATTATTTTTTGATCATATTTTTTCTTCATTTCTTCCTATGGAACTTGATTCTGTAGTTATTGGTTGCAAGAATGGGAAAAATTCGAGGAATGGTATTATCTTCAATTACTAATTAATCCACTAAAAAACTTAAAAGCATTCTCTTCTGGGAAAAGGGAGCCCTATGTGTTTGACAAGAGTCCTTTATCTTTAAAGGTCCAGAGGCTAAGTCGGTGCCAATCTCAAATTGAGTGGCCATTCTTTTAAAGACTCCCTAACTTCTCAAAGGGGAAGCCAGTTATGAGAAAAAGCTGAGCTTGATGAACTTCAAATGTACCATTTCAGAGGCTGAGAGATAAGCTCTGTAACTGTCAACACATATAGGCCACAAAAGAAGAACCTCTCCTCTGTTCCAGTCAAGCATAAAAATATTATAGCCAAGGCCAAAGGATGAGTCCTTCACCCACATTTCTTTATATATTATGTATGTACCCTGAACAACCATGCATAATCTCTTGCCAGATTGCCAGGTTAAAAATGTAGCTGGCCAAAATTCCAAGTTTTCTTTCTATGTTACAGCATTTCTGTATGAACGATCATAAGTAAATTCCACATAGGAGCTGTACTTCTACAGACTTCTGGTTGTGTAAAGATACACAACCAGAATTAACTTATTTGATAACAAGAGGGGATTTTTTTTCAATTTACAAGTAAAAGTTATATATATTTATGGCATACAATATGATGTTTTGATATTTGGGTATTTTGTGGAATTGCTAAATCAAGCTGAGGGGATTTTGTTTTACCTCCAGCCCATGTAATTCCATGTGTCCCCATCATTCAGGCAACTTGTGTTCAATACAAATATGAGTTAGTAATAAGTTATTTTTATCAACTAATCTCCGAAATGAAAAAGAAAAACTTCACCTGTTTTCATTAAGGGAATTCTTAAATAGCAATACAGCTCAGTAGCAACCAGAGCAATAAGAAGAGGAAAGCTCAAGAAATTTAATGATTCTTTGTCCAACAATCATGTTAATAAACAATAATAAACAACAGAATAAAACAAGGCATAATAAGGCATCATACACTAATGAACAATAGGGGGAAAAAAGGCAAAGCTAATCTTAAGGTCTCTGAAGCACACCATTTAATTTTTTTCCCCAAATGTATCAGGATAAATATGGTGGTTTTAAAATGTGTCCACAAATTCATTGATATCTGCTCTTTGAGAGGGAGAATCTTGTCCTCCTTCCCTTGAGTGCGTGACTCGTTTCTAGCAGAACATGGCAAAAGTGAAGACATGTGACTTCTGGAATAAGTCATAAAGGACATTGTAGCTTCTGCCAGTGTTTCTCGTGGATCAGTCCTGTGGCGGGGAGACCAGCCTCCATGTTGTGAAGCCACTCAGCAGCCCCAGGAGAAGGATGCATGGTGAACAACCGCAGCCTCCTGTTGGTGGCCAGCACTGATTGGCCAGCCATGGACTCAGCTGCCTTGGAAGCATGTGTCAGCCTCAGTCAGTCTTCAGAGGACTGCAGCTCTGGCCAGCATCCCAACTGCAGCCCACAAAAGGGCCTCCAGCTAAGCTGCTCCTACATCACAGAAACTGGGTAAGATAAATCTGTGTTAGTCAGATTTCTGTTACTATGATAAGACACCTGAGATAATTGACTTATAAGAGGAAATGTTCCTTTTGGCTCACACTTTTGGAGGTTTCAGTCCATGACCAGTTGGCCCCCATTGCTTTGGGCCTGTGATGAGGCGGCAAATCATGATGGAGAGTATATGGTGGAGAAACCCATTCGCCTTCCACTCACCAGGATGAAGAAGGAGAAGAAGGAAAACAAGAAGCGAGATCAGAAGGGACTGGATTCTCACTGTCCCTTGGTGGGCACACTTGCAGTGGTCTCATATCTCCCATCTATTACTACTCCTAATAGTGCAAAGCTGGGGATCAAGCCTTTGGCACATGGGCCTTTATGGGCACATTCCAGATGCAAACTTTAGCAACTGCTTGTTGTTACAAGCTACTAAGTTTGGGGGTAAGTTATGCAGTAACAGATGACTAATATAAAGTATTGCACCTATTTCTACATTAATATTTCTGTAACATAACTATATAATAGGACACCATCCCAAACATGAAGCATTAATTTATCCCCTGTTAATCCCATCTTGTTCAAATATAAACTATACAAAGATAGGAAGTTTCTGTCTTATTTAGAGCTGTATACTGACAGGGGAAAACAGTACATAGCACAAGGTAGGTGCTTAATAAATATCTTTCCTTATACAGATTCTGTGATGAATTTGTCACACTCTCTACCAGCCAAAGAAGTAGAAGATAAAATAACTTTTTTGACTAATGCTTTATTCATGGTTACGTTAATAAACTTCAGCAAAGATGCTAAACAGCAATATTTATGGTACAGGTGGAATAAAAATTCTAATGTTATAATTTTATTATGAAGATATAGTATTGGTAAAAATCTATTTGTTAACAAAGGAAAAGGCTCAATTGAAGATAAAATTTTATAATTTCTGCACATGGTGTTAACCAAGCATCAAGTATGAAAAGAAAAGTTGCTGTAGACAAACAAAACCAAATCAACCACTACTCATATGCATATGCATGTGGCGTACACACACACACACACACACACACACACACACACCCCTGCGAATCCAATGTGGAAGAATGGATTAAATGGTCCCCAGGCATCATTAACTCTATTGATAATTTGCACGTGCTTAGTCTGTAACATGAGAACATTGTGGTAAGACTTTCAAAACCCAAAATAAATAGTGCAGTGAGCATTTCATGCCTTGCAGAGCTGTGGCTTTCCTAGGTGCCCTACAGAGCAGGAGGTTGGTGTGTGTTGTTTCCTCAGCTGCCTCATTTGCATCTAAAGACACACCTAATCAATCTAATTATTTTCTGCCACATCCAACTGCAGAAATTGATTCTTTACGCAAGCAGCGATCTCCTCTGTGTTCATCCACAGCAGTCAATATTTTTTTTTACTCTCTTTGTACTCACTGGTCATTAAAGGAATGCTCAGTAAATGGCTGTCCCCTGTTTTATCATTCACGTCTAAAACAACAGCAAAAAGCCCGTGGTTATCTCAGTATCTGCTTGACAAGGAAGCAAGCGTCTTCCATCAGCTCCTACTGCCCAAGTGATGTAAACAAAATCATATTTTTCAAAATTAGACCATCTTTTCTAAAAGAAAACATAACCCATTCTAGAAAATGTTATTGTTCAGAAACCAGATCATCACACTAGTCTTGGGTGAAGAGACCGGAGCAGTGATGTCCAGTTGAGCTTCCTGGCTGACGTGTGTCACACAGAAGGAGACTGCACGTTCAGGGACATCAAAAATGGTCAACATTTCAGGAGAAAAATCAATGCCAGGTCTTGTGTGGGTTGTTTGAGGTAAAACCAGATTGGTTGACATGTCCTGAAGGAAACACTCTTAGAAAATAAAAAGAAGAGAGAATGAACTGAGAAAAGTGATAGTGTGTGAGTAAAGAACACAGAAGTTGAATATTAAAAATGGGGTCCCACTTGTGATCAAGTCAGCGTGGGAATACATTATGATCATAGGCGCCTGGGGCAATAGAGATCTGGAACTGCTGGGCAGTCTGAGGTGTGGGAGGGAAGACAGCAAGAGGAGGCGGTGGGTGTGGTTTCTACGCTGCGGCTTGGGAGGCAGCAACCACATCTCTCCCTTGGTCAGCATCTTGGGAACTGAAATACTGATGAACGTCGTGAACCAGGTACAGACAGCTCTCATATAATCATAACACTAGGGGAAAGAAAAATCCTTTTAAAAATAAAATAAGATGTTGAAGTTCTGCATCACAAGTAATCTGAACTCTGTCCCCCATCCTTCCCTCCCCTGTGAACGCTGACCTTCTCTCCTCTCTGGCTGTCCTCTGGGTTTCTATAGAGAAGAGTATCTGGTTTTCATTCTTTTTTTTATCAGCAGCTACTGATGCTTAATGCTTAGATCTATTAATTAATTGGGGTTTGCAAAATGGTGATGTTATGATTCTACCATTCTGCTTTATTTAATAAATAAAATAATTTTATAAAATAATTCTTCTTCTCATCTACTTTTTGGATACCCAATGGTATAGTTTGAGAAGATAGGATACATGCTTGATTTTTTTTCCTTTTTGTGCAGTTTTCAAGATAATGAATTAGGTATTTGTTATCCTTACAGGGTGGCTGACTTTTTTACCTTTCATTTTTATTATGCCCATTTCCAAAGTCACAAGTTTCAAAGGCACATCTTATAGGCTTGAGTCTGCTACAGTTCTTATCTTCACTGAAGCTCAAATTTTCCCATCTTTGGCCAGTGAGAGGTGCTTCACATGGGCTCACTGAGCCTTGAGCATGTCTAGCTCATTTAATCCTCAAAGAAATTCTTTGAGAAGATACTTTTATCTCCTTTTTACAAGTGGATTTAAGGTGGTTAAGTACTTTGCCTCTGTGCACACAATAAATGATGGAGTTGGAATTAAAATACAAGCAGTCTGTTTAGAAAGCTTGACCTCTTAAACATAGTGATAACTCTCCAATGACAAGACTATATCCAATTTAAGATCACAATTTGTAACTACATCAGGTAATATTTTATTACATACCCATATCAGTCCAGGTTCTCCAGAAAAACAGAACCAATAGGAGATCACATGTATAATATATAATAGGTAAAAAAAATTTATATACATATGCATTTTCCTTATATTTATATGTAGAGAGATTTACTAGAAGGAATTGACTCATATGATGGAGGTTGAAATTCTGAGCTCTGGAGTCAGCCAGCCAGAGACCTTGGGAGCAATGGGCAGTTTCAGTCCAAGTCCAAAGGCCCGAGAACCAGGAGGACCAGTGACATCAGTTGCAGTGAGAGTCCAGGTCTTGAGGCAGGAGATGCCCCATGGCCGGCTTGAGATGGTCAGGCAGAGAGAAAGAATTCTTCCATATTTATCCTGCTATTCGATTCATGCCTCCGAGTGATTGGAGGAGGCCCATTGCAGAAGATAGTCTTCTTGATCTACTGACTCAGATGTTGATTTCATCCAGAAATACTCTCCTAAACACACCTAGAAATAATGTTGAGCCAATATCTGAGACCCTGTGGCTCAATCAGGCAGACATAAAAACTTCACTGTGATAATCCCCTTCCATAGTCAGTGTTAAGCCAGGCACAGTGGCACGCTCCTGTAATCCCAGCACTTTGGGAGGCTGAGACAGGAGAATTGTGAGTTCAAAGCCAACCTTAACAATGGTGAGGAGCTAAGCAACTCGGTGAGACCCTGTCTCTACATAAAACACAAAATAGGGCTGGGGTGTGGCTCAGTGGTAGAGTGCCCCTGAGTTCAATCCTCAGTACCCCCCGCCCAAAAAAAACATAATCAGTGTTTACATGAACTCGTTGCAGATGGCCATGCAGTCCAGCAGAGAGCACGGATGTTGTCACCAGCCAGTGTTGCTGTTCAGGGAGGTCTCATTGATGGCCACGGCTCGGTGCTGGCTGAACATGGGCAAAGCAGTGTGGAGTGCTCACTGTAGTATAGGTGACAATTCAACAGAGTTACTCCCCGGGGACTCCTCTGACCTGTTAGACTTAAGCCATTGCTTTCAAAGGATCTAAATACTAAATTAAATTCAATCATTCTATTCTGAATATTGATTGTGGTTGATAATTTAAGAACAATAGTAAAGATAGAAAACCATCATAGCAATAGTCAAGCAGTCAAAGGCCGAATGGAACGTGTAAAATTTATACCCTCCAAAAGATAACTTGAACTTCTAATCCACGGTAACCTGTAACTGTCACTTTATTGGGGAATAGCATTTTTTGCAGATGTCACCAAACTAAAATGAAATCATTAGGATGGGTCCTAATGTCCTTATAAAAAAAAAAAAGATATAGAGACATGGAAATGCCCAGGGGAGAAGCCATGTGAGAGTGGAGGCAGAGACGAGTGAGGCTTCTTCAAGCTGAGGAACAGCAAGGATCGAGGCCAATACCAGAAGCTAGAGGAGGCAGGAAAGGATTCTCCCCTACAGGCTTCCAAGAGAATAGGTCCTATAGACACTTTGATTCCAGACTCCAAAATTGTGAGACAGTAAATTTCTGTTTTAAGCCACCTATACTTTGGTACTTTGTTATGACAAATCAGGAAACTAATACAAGATCTTTCATGGGTTGTCTTTTTTTTTTTAATCGTGCTGAGATTGAGCACAGGGCCACATGCATGCAAGGCAACTGCTCTATGACTGAGCTACATCCCCAGTCCTTTTTAATTTTATTTTAAGACAGTCCATCAGGTTGCCCAAACTGGCCTGGAACTTGGGATCCTCCTGCCTCAGCCTCTTGAGTCGCTGGGATTATAGGCATGTACCACTGTGCCTAGCTCCTGGGTTATCTTTTAGCCTGCAGGAAATGAAGAGCCAGTGAAGTAAAAAGACTTGTCAAAGGTCTCACAGCACAACCAAGTCTAGAATTCAGACCTTCTGATTCTTATTATAGTCAGAGTTCTGAGTCTTCCATCAATGATGACATTCTGCCTTTTGATTTAAGCATGAAATATCTACCAGGAAATTTAGACCAATATTCTTATATTCATTCCACTAATAAGCCAAAAATCAGGCTACATTGTTATGAGTTTATAAAGATTGGATCACTGGGTGCAGTGGTGCAGCTCGAGAGGC
>CM053406.1:10289471-10375027 GCA_028644305.1 Xerus rutilus | reverse complement strand
AGGCTATTTCTTAGGTATACAACATCATCATTCCTTATTGAAAGGGACCTGAACATTGATGTCTGAACCTACTGTAAATCTACTAGAATTTGTTTACCACGGGTTTATAGAAAAGTGTGCACATTTTTCACTTCAAACCCAACATCCTTGTCTTCTAACAATGCCATAGCTATTATTTTACAGTTGTCTGGAAGAGCTGAACTCATGACAATTGCTATGAAGGTCCCCACGAAATTTAGCCAACAGCACCCTGTACAGAATGCTATCTCAACCAGATCCATTTCACAGGGACCAGAGAATGGTATTTTCATGTTCTCCTCTGTCCGTTCAGTCAAGTAATTTGTGTCTCATGAAACTACACGTTATTGAGCACCAAGAATAAGCATCTGGAGCTAAGATGAACACCAAGAGGGGACCACCAAGGATCAAACCCAACTAAGGGGAGAGAAGATCTGCAGTAGACAATCTCACAGCCATTGGGTGAGGAGAGGAGAGTGATGCACACAGAACCCAAGCGAGGGACAGAACACCCACACTGATCGCAGCTGAGCAGAGCAATCCAACAGATAAGAAGTTTCCTGAAGACAGATGATTCCAAATCCAATAGAGAAATGACAGGGCATGTAGGTATATGAAAGCACCAAAGACAGGACATCTGGCCAATTCAGACTGGCTGACCTTGAGCCAGGGATTCTGCCCTCTGTGAAGGGACCACGGACCTCAACGTTAGGTTGAGGCTGACATTGACCAGATGTGAGGCAGAAAGGTGCAATTATGGAAGTCTAGCACAAACACTACGAGGCATAAAAACAAGAAAATGCTGTCAAAAACTGGTAGAATAATCTAGACTTTCTGAACATACCTCAGTGAGCAGATTGTGATTATAATTACATCATTCCATCTACCTAATGAACACTTAGAATCACCCAGGAAAAGGAAAATTTGAAAATGATAATTGACTTTCAAAATAAGCTTTTGTATTTAAAAAAAAACCTGACAAAGTGATGATAATTATGACTAGCAATAATAATAAGTAAAGCATTATTTTATTTCATTTTCTCATTTAATACACTAATTTTATGAGGTGGATACTAACAATAATTACATTTTATGGTTGAAACATGGGGATTAAAGAGGTTAAGTAATGTAACTAAGGAGTGACGGACTAAGGTCCTCACCTAAATCATTGATTCTCAAGGCTTTGTTGTTTTTCCCTGTCACTACAGGTTGGTACAGTTTGGGTCTGGAGCGTCCCTGAAAGGCTCGTGTGTTGAGGGTTTGTTCCCCAGTGCATCAATGCCGAGAGGTGGGGAACTGCATCCTGAGGGCTCTCTCACCCCATCCGTGGGTTAACTCACTGATGGACATATAGCAGCATGGGTTCATGGAGGTGATGGAAACTATAGACAGTGGGACCCGGTTGAAGGGAGTGGATCATTGGGAGTATGCTCTTGGGGAGCATATCTTGTTCCCAGCTCCTACCCTGCTTCCTGACCAACATGCCATGAACAGATTTGCTCCACCACACCCTCCCCACCATGATGTGCTGTCCAACCACAGGCCATAGGAATGGGACCAAGCAACTATGAAGTGACACTGTGAGCCAAAATAAATCCTTTCCTCCTTGAAGTTGTTTTCTCAGGTATTTGTCACAGCAACCGGAAAGCTGGGACAAAGGAAAGCTATACAACACAGGCTGAGTGCCCCTGACCCCACAATTTCATATCCAAAATGCTTCAAAATTTGAACTGTTTTGAGCATATGACAGATTTTGGAGCATTTCAAATTTTAGATTTTCAGATGAGAGATACCCAGCCAGTAAAATCTATTTGAATATTTCAAAATATGAAAAACTCCACAATCTCAAACACTTTTGGTACCAACCATTTCAAATAAGGGCTATTCAACCTGTATTAACCATATAGTTTAATGGAGAAACTAATACATGCATCTGGGAAAAAAAAACACATAAACTATTCATGAGTGATAATCATTCTTTCCCACCCCAGATTTTCTGTTCCCCAGTCTTCATGCTAAAAGGACTGGCTGTCTCCAGCATTTTTAAAATATATTTATCTAGAAAGTCAATAAAGTATCTTTTGCTCGCTTGACCTTATTGATTTCAACACAAATGACAGCACAGATCATCAGGAGAGGATTAGCAGAGAAGTCCTTCCAAGTTCAGTAATTTGCAGCAGAACATTTTATTGATGACACTAAAATAAAAACCACAGAACTCAGCTATTCCAGCAGAAGAAAGCTACCCAAGGTTTCTCAGAGAACCAATATCTGATGCCAGATGTCAGAGCAGTTGAAGGGTTTTATAATCCCTTCAAGTTCATCATAAACAGAATTTGATGATATGAACAGAATGAAGACTAAAGGGATGTCCAAATATAGGGTCAACTTTTTCAAGTTTTCAAAATGGCAGCCCATAATTCTTGCTAGGATGAAACAGTAGCCCCTCAAAGGGCTCAAATTCCCAATGTGCTTAGCTTTTAACTAAGTGCAGAGAGAAAATAAACTGTCCAGTGCAACAAAATGAGCAAAGACACAGTTTGTCCTCCAGGTCTTCTGTCTCTCTTCCCATTTCTTTCCCAAAACTTCAGCTACTTCTTCTCCTCACCCCCTCCCATTTCCACCCCTGAGCTCACTGCCTTCCCCAGTGTGCTCTGTTTTCTTGACTTGAGTTAGGGTCTGGCTTGACCACCAGTTGGCAGCAGGGCCTAAGCCACACCACACCTCCTTAGTGACCCTCAGTTTACTCATTTATAAATCCAAGATGGCAATATGCCTACCACATAGGGTTATTAGAATCAAATGAGAATGCTCTTTGCAAATTATATAGCTCCAGACCAAACTGGCACGTTATTAAGCCCCTAGAATTTATATCCATGCAGACATGAAGCAGAACCCATACCGGATGGTGGCATTAGAGATGCCCCTGACATTCAGTATCCTGAAGGTGAGCCAGTTGAGAAGTCCAATGGCTTTGGGTCAGTGATGGGCAATCTGGGTTATTAAATTGCCTCTCTCCTTCCTCCCTCCTCTCCTTCAACATAACTGATCACAGCTCCAGAGTTCTAAGGGACCAGACTTTAATCTTGATGGATCCTCTTATACCTGTAGGACAGTCCTTGAACTTGGCTTTCCCTCTCTTTTCAGCACTAGGTTATTACTTTCATACCTTCACTGGTGGCATCCACAACCCAGCTCGTAAAAGACCTTCTGCAGCCTGCAGCTGTCCACCCTTCAATTCTGGGGGACTGGGATCACAGCCTTAGGACTTGAATAGTGGAGGAGTGCGAGAGGTTACAAGACCAGGTGTGGGTAGGGATGCAGGAGCAGAACTGAGTTTTGGCATATGAAGGGATGTCATGGAGGACGGGGGATCCCACACACCCCACGAGTTAATGCAGGTGGATGCAATGTGGTGGGGCTGAGGGTGATGAGAGCAAAGAACGGTAGACTTCACCAGGAACATGCTGGACTGGTTACAAATACACCAAGGCAAGAAATTAAAAACCTGTGGGTCATTTTTTAAAACTATAATAACAACTATAGCCATTTGTACAAAAGGCTAATCATGTATGCCTTCATTGCGATGGCACCTCTGTGATGATCATGCAGCTTGTTAGGTAGGTGGGAACTCACCCTTATTGTTTTCTTTGACAACAATAGCAAATAGCTGCATCTGGTGCTCACGTCACCCATGAGGCTGGTCATCAGTTTCCTGTCCCCAGGAAGACCAGCAGAGGCTGCAAAACACTGGCTGAGCCTGCAAGGCCATCCCAGACACTGCACCACCCTCGTCAATTGTGTGTGTGTGTCTATCTATTTCTCTCTCTCTCTGTCTGTCTTTCTTGGCATCTTCCATCTCTGTCTTCTGTTGAGCTGCTTCAGCTTAAAGAAGAGCCAAGATTGGCTGGCCTTGAATGCCTGCCCACCACGACCACATCTGGAGTAGTGATTTAAGAGTTCTTTGAACAGCAGCAGCAAATGCAAACACTTAAACAAACGGGGCTTCATGTGATGTGTTAGCTATAAAGGAATCTAGAAAGGGAGACCTGGTTTTACATTGCTCATTTTTTTTCTCAATCTTTCATAAAATTGACATAAATGACTAATTGGCATACATTTTAAATTTTCCCTTTGGAGGGGATATGCAGACAATGATCTTAATACGTTTTGTAAATCATCTTCCAAAAGAACAAAAAAAAGCAGAGATGAGAATGATTTTTTTCTTGAATAATTTATGGGACAAGTTAAAAGTCAGGGAAAGTACAAAAATAAATAAAATCCAACCCCAATTTCAAAGGCATTACAACACGGTGCAAGGGTCAGGCTGTTGCTGTGATATTAGAAGCCGTTAGGGCCTTTGCCCATTTAAGGATGCTCTAGGAAGTTGCAGAACAAAAGATTTTGTGTTTTCATGAAAATCTTTGGTTAAAAATGGAGGCGGAGGAAAAAGAATGCTTATGTTACAACATGTTGTTAAAATCTGCAACACAGATTTTGCAAAAATCTATAAGAACTTTTTTAAGTAGCAAATAATATATTAAGAAGCTACATATGAGCCGGGCACGGTGGCGCAAGCCTGTAATCCCAGCACTTAGGGAGGCTGAGACAGGAGAATCGCGAGTTCAAAGCCAGCCTCAGCAAGGGAGAGGCGCTAAGCAACTCAGTGAGACCCTGTCTCTACATAAAACACAAAATAGGGCTGGGATGTGGCTCAGTGGTCAAGCGCCCCTGAGTTCAATCTCTAGTACCAAAAAAAGAAGAAGCTACCTAAGTTTTTGTGTGTTTATTTGCTCTTAGGCCTTAAACACTAAATTCCTTCCCCAACCACAGGTTGTCTCATGCCTACTTCTAGTGAATTTACTTTCACATAGTAACAAAAAATGGGTGCATTGCCCATGAATCTTGAAATCGCTTCTGTAAAGAGTTAGAAAAGTTGGCACAGTGAAAATAAAGAAAACAGTAAAACAGAAGCCCAGGGTTTTGTAATAAAGCCCTACACAGGTCCTGGGAGGAATACAAGAGAAATGAGGACTTGATATTCAAAGGATCTTCTTCCTTATGGGGACAGCTGGAAAGACGCTGGCACCAAGTTATCATGAGCAGAACTAAAGGCTACACCACCTTGGGTCCCCTAGCAACTCAGGACAGGGCTTTGGGAAACGAAGAAAGCTTAACTTTATTGCATAGCCTGAGTAAATTTTTCTCCAAACTTTTCCCATCTCAGGCATTCAGATCTGCATCTCCTGGGACAAGGCTGGAGCCTGAGAGACCAGCATTAACAGCTCAGGGTCAGGAAGCCAGAGAGGCACTGGACCAATGCGTGGGGCAACAGAAAGGGGAAAAATTACTCTAGGATCTACTTTTTTAAATATAAAAAGTAAAAGAAATTTACTTAAGATTTTAGAGAAAAAGCTTCTGGCTACAAACAGTACATGACAAGGAATGGTTCCTTACTCATTGCTTTAATATGTATAAGATGCCACCCAAATCATTTTTCATTTGGTGCACTTATTTCATTAAATGTAAAAATATGCATAAGAGACTTTGTAAATGCTAAGTAAGTTTTTATCATGCAAAGACTGCTAGCCAGTGGCACATGCCTATAATCCTAGCACTTTGGGAGGCTGAGACAGGAGAATCGTGAGTTCATAATTCAGTCTCAGCAACAGTGAGGCACTAAGCAACTCAGTGAGACCTTGTCTCTACATAAAACACAAAATAGGGCTGGGGATGTGGCTCAGTGGTTGAGTACCCCTGAGTTCAATTCCTGGTATGAAAAAAAAAATTGTTAAATTAATTTTCTTTACTTTTAACAAGATTTTGCTAGCACTTGCCACTCAAAAATTGTGCAAGTGCCAAAGTCATCCCATTTCACAGATGCACAGACTGAGGCTCAAATTCCCCACAGTGAAGAGCAGAGCCAGAATTCTCAGCAAGGCAGAGTAACTCCAGAGCACAGGCTCTGAACGACTTCGCTGTGGGCCTGGGCCTCATTGATTTAGCCAATTAAAAAATATGATAAGCAAGGCTGGGGTTATGGCGCAGTGGTAGCGTGCTCGCCTAGCACGCAAGAGGCACTGGGTTCGATCCTCAGCACCACATAAAAATAAAAATAAAGATATTCTGTCCACCTACAAGTAAAAAATAAATATTAAAAAAAAATATGATAAGCAACTGCTGTGTGCCTCTCTATTCCAGGTGCTAGAGAGAGAAAAGCAACCAGACAGACCAGGCCTGGACTCTTGTGGAGCCTACACTCTAGGCTGAAGGGTTTGAGGGCATGTGAGGAAAGGGCGTAAGGGAGGGACTGAAAGAGAAGTGGCCTTGCCTTCTCTATGGCTACTCTGTGATTAATTGCTTAAACTGCCAGACCGTTCTCCAAAGTGGCTGCACCACTTTACACCCCACCAGCAAAGACAGGGGTTCCAATTTCTCTACAGGCACATCAACCTTTGTTTCCACCTGAATTTTTAAAATTAAAGCCACAATGAGTTTCACTTTTAATTTCTGATATGTAACGTAATATCTTCTAAAACAAAACCAGAACTCAATCATATTGAGAAAAATAGAAAGTCCTCAATTTTAGAGATCAACTGATTAACTGGCTGCAGAGCTCCTCTTTGTGTTTCAGTGCACACAATGGGCCAGCCCAGCCGGCCACTCAGTGTCCAGGACACCCACCAGCTATGTGGGGACAGGTTTCCCAGATGGTCTTTAAATGATCAATCAGGCCCTTTGCATGGGAAGTCCCTTCCTCCCTGCTGTGTCAGAAAAAAAAAAAAGCAAGGTAAAACTTTAACTCTGTTACAGGATAACAGCAAGCCAGCCCAGAAGCATGTGTTCCTTCTCTTTCTTTTGTAAAAATTTACATTTTACAAGTGTCATAACTCATTCAGACAAAAGTGGATCACCAGTGCATTAGACATTCACAAGAGAAAGAAAGCCATTTCTTTCCAAGTGGCTGATAGCAGATTTGGGGTCATTTGAAAATAAAAGAAATGTAAAATAATAAATTATGTATTGGGAACATATTTTTACAACACAAATGCAACTCTTAAAAAAACATGTTCTAACTCTTGAAAATTTTGATTTTTCAAAATCTAGCCTACGACAAATAAACAGTGGGTTAAAAGTAAGTGATACACCCATGTAGCAATTCGATGTGTAATATCTAAACTCCCAGGTACAGCTGACCTCACCCAAAATATATTCCTGAAAAAAGAATGCTCCCGGCAAAACTCTCTCTAATAAGAACAAGGAACTGACTATACATTTGGAATTCCCCATTTCTCTTTGTTCTGATACTGTTTTGTCTTTCACTCAATAGGACAGCCAAGCATATTTGTATTAAAGATCAAGAAAAGAGTAAAGTGCAATTGAAAACATGGCTTCGTGCCATTTTAACTACAAAGGACATCAAGAAAATGTAGTTAAAAATTCTTACCCAAAGATAGCGGTTACATAAAATCCTTATTTCATGTTTTTTCACTTAGTGCTTTGGTCTTCCAACTGCTTTTGCTTGTTGGCAACTCCCACTAACTCCTATTTAAATAAATAAGGTTTGTTTTGAGATGGGCTACTGTGGGAAGACGCTCCCGAAAAGTCCATGATGCATTCAGTACAATACTATTCTTCCATGATTTCTCTCTGCCAGATTATACATAGAGAATCAGACATTCCTCTTAACAACACGTCTGTGGCTTTCAGCATAATACTATATCAAAATAATACTTCAAATAACCTTGTCTTTCATCTGAAGATCTTACAAAACATGGTTTCATGAATATATCTCCCTGCTCCACCCTTTCCAAGTGCCACAGAAGTATAAACTTCCCTTTGCTGAAAAGATTAAGGTTAGACGACTAAGAACTTTTCACACAGGAAAAGACATTGAAGATAATCTCTAGATCACTAGTTCTCAAAATGTGATCTAAGACAATATGCATACTTTGAAATGCAAATTCTCAGGTCCCATCTGAGTGAACTGAACCAATATCATATGGGTTGGACCCAGACAACTATGTTACACAAGCCCTTCAGGTGACTCCAGTGCAGGGTAAAGCATGAGACCGACTGATTCAGGAAAACCCTCTTATTTGACAATGGAAATGTCCCAAGCCCTACTCGATTAACAAATTGACTAAAATTGTTAATGTCAAAAGTGGAATTAGATTCCAAGTCTCAACTTCCATTACAATACTTGCAGTTTGTAGACTTTAAAGGCGTGAGACATACAGGAAAATCTCTACTCTTTTTTTCTCTTGACCTGAGTTAATTAACTACACCTGGTTCAATGTTCCAGCTTTTAAACAAGGCAGGAATCATCAAAGAGAACTCATTGATATTGGTTTGCAAAGTTCTTCCCAAGCTCCCTTTGTCCCCCTCCCTTGACCTACATGATTTTTTGTATAGTAAACGGAGTACTGGGTTTTGATACCAGAGAGTTCAGTTCTAGTCCTGTTTCTACTAAGTTTCTGCAGACACATACCCTCCCTCTTCTTCTGCTTACCTGGTCTATAAACATAGGAGAGTTGTATTTGATTGTATTAGAATTGAAGATTCTCCATAGCTCAGAAATGTAGTAATTCCCAGACACTGACTACTACACAGATTTTCTCCTTGTCACCAGATAGAACAAATCCATTTCCTGGTGAGTAGAAAACCTGAATTTTAGTGCTTTTATTCCACACTTTTTTCCATTCCTAGTCTATGTCCTTTACAAAGGCTAATGTGCTGTCATTGATTTGGTTGTGATCGTGAAAGCAGAACTTAAAGAATAAATCATACAACTATTCAGATGAAAAAGATTGACCACAAGAACTAAACATTTTAACTTTCTCAGGAATGGAAATTTAATATGCTTGCAAGTTCAATCTGCATTAATATCCTTATGGTTTACTCCGTAGATTTGGCCACGGTCCACAAAACAGCAAGAAAAAATTTTAACGACTTGAAGCAAATAGTGTTATAATACAGGCTGAAACATTGGCAATTGACAAAGTTGGCTACTTTTCAGTCTGCTAATGAGATTGCATATGTTTATAGATACCCTACTTGACATATAGGAGCCATTTCACATTTACATTAATAACTGAAACTTCACTTCAACTGAAGAGGCATATAGTCCTGAAAATGGAATCTCATGGAATAGAATCTCTAGCAGAAGAATCACAGCAGGGAGGACTTTGAATCAGGAAGAAACAATCATCCACAAAATCCCACATAGTATTTTTCCATATCTCCTTATGAGCCTCCTAGTAGTTATTACTATTAACACAAAAAGATCACTTTCCAAGGAAGGCCAAAAAGAAATGCATGACTGTTTTTCTACCCATCAACAATAGACATTGCTTTCTAATTGAAACACAAGTCCAAAGTCATAAGTTCATTTTGGATTTTTAATGTGTAGGAAGCTTTTTTAAGGATAAGAATATTAAAGATTCAGAAATAAATTAAGGGTGTCTTAAGCTTCTAAATTAAATTTGAAAGTACGTGAGAAAAAGGAAAGGAAGGAAAAATAACAGCACTTCAGGAAATGTCACAAGATTTTTCACCAAAATAGGCTACAGAAATTTATAGAAAAGGAAAACTGTGAAACCAGTATCACAAAGGATTAAATTAGTTTCTTTTGTTAAATAGCTACTCTTGTATATGTTATTCTATTTTCTTACACAAAGAAACTAAGGAGCATGAAATAAATTTATTCATTTGAGGACATCATCCAAAGATAGTACACACTGAGAAAATAAAAGCCCACTATTTTAATAGTGTTATATATCATTGAGCAAAAAGAACTGCCTAGAAGGAAAATAGAATTTTAAAGTAGGTTTTTAGGATAAGAATATTCCATGCATACCGTAAGATGTCAATATGTTTTTAAATTTTTTTTTGGTTGGCAATAGACCTTTACTGTATTTATTTATGTGTGGTGCTGAGAATCGAACCCAGTGCCTCATACATGCTAAGCAAGTGCTCTACTACTAAGCTACATGTCAATATATTTTTTAATGGATAAAAAGAATGAACTGAGTATTTAAATCTCAAAATACATCTTCATTGAGACCTGGGGTCATATAAATCGTATTATCAAGCCATCATAGGTCATGCTACTCCTTTCTTACTGCATGAAACCCAATCCCACGACCCTCCATAAAGCAAACCCTCATGGGTTGAACCTGAAAGTAAACTGGCACAAGGACCTGCTCTGCCCCTTCCACAGGTCCAGCCAACCCAGAGTCCTCAGCCTGAACCAGGCTGGAAGGTCCATGTGGACGGGGGAGGACAGCCTTGCATCGGATGCCCTCCCCAAGCGTTTTCCAGGGCAGCTCTCTTGAACGCTGTTTTCTGTCAAGTCTTCTAATTGTTACACTGTTTTCTGTTTTGTTTGCTTTGTTTTTGGTTTTGGTGAAACTTTTGTTGTTCTTAGACTCAGTATGAAGAGATTTCAGTTTCTGATGAAATCATTGGCTTAAAATAAAATAATCAAGGGGGAAAAATTATCACTGAGTGACAGTTAGTGAGGACCCTAGAAGCCACAGTCCTTGACCCTTCTTAGCAGCTTCAGTGTTGTCTCTTGAAATATTGCCATTCCCCTGCCCCTGAGACTGCTCTCAGAAAATATGTCCTGGTTCACCAAGAGAATATTGTCCAGAGGGGAGGAATCCTTCCAGCGTCCTCTGTCCCCATTTCAAACTCTTCCCCTGTCCTCATGGTACACACTCCCTGCCTGGTTCTAGAGCCAGGCACTGCACCAGGCCCTGAACGAGCCTCAGCTGATTTCATCCCAAAGACGATCCTCTATGGCCTTTTGACTCAAGGCGGTTCAGGAATTTGCCAAAGCCTCAGAATGCTTCTTCAGCTGTGTATTCCTTCTTGGAATACAGGAATACAGGAATTCAGGAAGAAAGCCTCACCCTCCCTGCAGATACCTCAGCATGCTCACGCCTCCTGCCTCCTGCCTCTTCTGAGGACTTCTTTATCAATGCCTCCACCTTCCTGTGACTTCCTCAGTTCTAACCCGTAATCTATAACTCCACATCCAACCTGTTCTTAAGTCCTGTTAGAATTACATCTCCAAAATGTCCTCTACCAAGTTGGCACACCTTCACTGCCACACACCAGGGCTAGTCCAGGTACCAGCAGCTCTTGCCTGCCCACTGCCTGGGTCTCCTGTTCTTCCTGAGTGTCTTGCTGTGCCCAGTAGACTCTTTCCCAGTGGTAACCAGCATGTCTCAAGAACAAAACTCAGATCTGATTGATCCCTTGCTTAAAGCCTCCAGTTGCTTCCCTCTGTGGTTAAAACAAAAACCAGGTCCTTTGCCCCGACCAGGAGAGCACTGTCCAGCAGGCCATGGTCTTGCCTTCCAAACTTCATCTTCTTCAACCTTCCTAGTGGTCTCTCTCTCCTCCAACACACTCCTCCTCTGCATGGAGGGCTGTTCATCTGCATGTGTGTGTAGCTCTCCACTGCCTGTCACTTCAGCTCAGCTCAGGTGTCTACCACAGAAGACCCAGCCTCCCCAAAGTAAGGCCCTCCCACACCTCCCCATACATATGTTGTTTATAGCATTCGCCAACATACAAACATTTGAGTGTGTGTTCTTAGTTTGCTGCATGTCCAAATGGCAGCCCTCTAAAAGCAGGGTTGATAAAACTCCTTCCCCTACTGATAGTGTCTGCTACAGAAGAGCCATTACATAAATATTTGCCAACAGGGGATGGGGTTGTGGCTCAGTGGTAGAGCGCTTGCCTAGCAAGTGTGAGGCACTGGGTTCAATCCTCAGCACCACGTGAAAAATAATAAATAAATAAAATAAAAATGTTGTGTCTGTCTACAACTAAAAAAATATTTTAAAAAAATTTGCCAACAGAATGCATTTAATCCAAGGGTTTATTCCTCCCAGCTTACATACATGTCTCTCCCTCAAACATGTCTTCTTTCCAGTATGAATTCCTACCTCCCCGTTGCTTTCTTATATCTCACTGTAGATTTTCTTAAAAGAGGTTTCCTCCCTTCAAGTCACTCCTCAGCCCCTGCAACTTTACCTCTCATCCTGTGTGCCTTCCTCATGGTAAAATTCTGTGGATTCCTACCCAAAAACTTCACTGTTCTTGTCTTTTCATCTTAGTATCCCAGAGCTCAATACCATACAAGGCACATGGTGTTTAATTTTTTAAATTAATTAGTGTTTAATTAACTAGACCTAGATCATCACATTTTATTATAATTATTAACACATGTTAATTTTACAAGTTAATAGGATTCTCTGTGATATTTCTATAGATGCACATATTGTGCATTGATATACAAAGAGTTTCTTGAAACTCTTCTTTGGCCTTCTGAAAATCTGTCTGGCTTTCTCCTGAATGGCTATTTTACTAACAATCGTTTCTCTTAGCCTTTTTCATTGGCTCTGGCCTCCACCAATACGTGCTCATTGAAGAAAAGCTCATCCATCACAACAGCCTCACTCATCACTCATGTACTGAAGACTCTCCCATCTATACCTCTCATCCCAATCTCTTGCCTAAGGTCCACGTAGATATCTTTCAAGATACATCTTGAGATTGCTAATGCATAATTATATCAAGTAAATGTGTCCAAAATGTAGCTCAGACTCATAGTCCCAGTTTCAAATCCACTGCAGTCTTCCATGCATCAGCAGCAGGAGCATTCAACCAGTTGCCCGAATTTGGAGTCTCAGAATGTTGACTGCCATTCTCCACTGACTTTAAGAAATGTTAGTAAAGCCAGGCACAGTGGCACATGCCTGTAATCCCAGCACTTTGGGAGACAGGAGAATAGCGAGTTCAAAGCCAGCCTCAGCAACGGCGAGGCGCTAAGCACCTCAGTGAGACCCTGTCTCTACATAAAACACAAAATAGGCCTGGGGATATGGCTCAGTGGTAGAGAGCCCCTGAGTTCAATCCCAGGTAACAAAGGGAAAAAAAGAAAGAAAAGAAAAAGAAATGTTAGTAACAAAAGACCAGGGACATGAAATGGGAAAAAAGAACAGAGTCTCGTATGCTGCCTTCTGCCATTCGTCGTCTTCAAGTTTTCCAAATACAGCAGTTTTGCAAAATGTCTCACACACTCCAACTGAGATGTGCAGAAAAATGTAATTTCTTTATTTTGGTCTTTTTCCTAAGTCTCCAACTGCTTGTTAATAGGAAAAACACATTAAGTTAATGTTCAAGTCTGTTCAAGGCATAACACAGTCCAACAATTTAAATAGACCATTTAGAGAATGCCAAGTCTCCCTTGGAAAAAAAAAGTTCAGTCTCTGAAGAAGCTTCCGCTCCTCCGCTGCTTTCCTGAGAGGTTGTCCAGATGCACAGGAGGAAGGGAGTGTGATGGATGTGTCTGCAGTCTGGGGAGACCCTGGTGTTCTCAGATCCCACAGCGTGATTTCTGAGTTCCTTAACACACTGGTGTCATGGAACCTGTGATTTGGTCCCCTCAGCTTGGTCAGGATCAGAAAGGCTCTGTGGCTGACCACCTCACTGTGACTCCTGCTGGTTGTTTCCCCCAATTTCAACAACCTGGCATCCATTTGGCCCCTGCTTCAGGGTGACCCTGTCATGCCTCAGTTGGCCCCAAGGTGACTTGGCTTCTATCCCACACAGGAACGGAGGCTGAACCTTAGAAGGTGTGCTTGGTGCCATTTATTTCTGAGTCTGCTTCCTGAGGAGGCTGTGGGCAGAGCTCCTCGCCCCACTTGCCCTCTGTAACCACCTACTGAACATGCCCCCGCCTCCCAGAACCAAAGACTGACTGCCAGTATCCTCCCTCTCCTTTCCCATGGAGACAAATACTCTTTCTTCCTCACCTCCCCTACAATCCCTAGGGTCGGAAAACCAGTGGGCCTCTCTTCGACTTCTGCCAGATCCTGTCCTACTCCTTTCTGGCTCCATGTATAATGAAAAGCCACGTGTGTCTCCTCCTTATGGTGGGAGGATTCTGTAAATTCACCTCTCCAGGCTGAGTTGATTGTATGCTAAAAAGGAATTAAAGCGATGTGGAAAATATTTTCTCACAATAGCCTGAAGAGCCTGGTATAAATTAAAACTGATAAAGTAATTTTTATCTCTTGGGCTAAGGAATTTTGATCCTAAAGGCAATGTGAGGAACTGTTGTGGACAATTACAAACAT
This sequence comes from Xerus rutilus, assembly GCA_028644305.1. Lineage (NCBI taxonomy): Eukaryota > Metazoa > Chordata > Mammalia > Rodentia > Sciuridae > Xerus > Xerus rutilus. The sequence goes on along the minus strand of CM053406.1, from coordinate 10,360,853 downwards.
TGCACTTTAAAAAAATCCCCTTGGCCAAGGTGTAAAGTGAATTAGACACTAGTGCTTCCCAGATTTGGCAGCCATGACACTCTTGGAAAATGCTAATATTGAATGGCACAATAGGGAAACGGAAGGAGTGCAAGTCTAGAAAACAGAGAGCCAGCTAAAAGGCAATTTAGAAATTCGTGCAAAGGATCATGATAGTCTGAATGTTAGATCCAGGGATGTAGCTCAGTGGTACACCCCTTGCCTAGATACATGAGGCCCTGGATTCCATCCCCAGCAACACACACACACACACAAAGAAAGAAAAAAAGTTCATTCTACAGGCATAAATAAATGTGTCTGAAGAATACAAATTAGAAGAAGGGCATTTTGTTTGGTTATACAGTTGGACCAAAGGTGTACTAATTCACAAAGAAATTGGAAGGAATTTCCAAGACAGTGAGCAAGAGGAATGAGGTTCTTGCCAAGTTTGAATGAAGGAAGATAGTACTCAGGAGCAAAGCATTAATTAGAATTTCTTCAAAGTTAGAAAAGACTCTCTAGATCATGTTACCCAACCTACTCATTACTTCTGAGCACTCCTCTTTGTTAGGTTTTTATGGACCAAATGTTTCCCCCAAAGGTTTATATGTTGAGGTCTTCCTTAACTCCCAATTTGGAGGTGGGTATTTGGGAGGTAATACAGTTTAGATTAGGTTATGAAAGGGGGCCATGATGGGATTAGTGTCCTTAGGAGAAAAGGAAAGTGGAAAGATCTTTCTCTCACCACAAGCATGCAGCAAGGAAGGGTCATGTGGGGACACAGCAAGGAGGCAGCTACCTGTAGCCAGGAAGCCAGCATTCACCAGATCGGCTGGCACCTTCTTCTTGGACTCCTCAGCCTCCAGAACTGTGAGTAATAAATGTTGTTGAAACCACTCTGTCTATGGTATTTTGTTACAGCTGCTCAAGCTGACTAAGATATTAGGCAATGACCTAGTTGCCCTACAAATATCATCTCATTAATAGGCAGACAACTCGAGGAGATAGCTGTCATTATTTAAGAGTGAGGAAATGGAATCCCTAAGAGGTAGCTTGCCTGGACAATTCAGAAATTCAGTTGCAGAGCCAAGATTCAGATCCTGATCTCTCTGTTCCCAGAACCTGTTGTTTCCCCAGCATCCTGCACCTCTATAAAAAGAGTACTCCACAATTTATTTGCAAAACATGCATGTCTGTGTATGTTTTACAGCTTCTTTAATGCTTCCATTTCATGGCCCAAACCATACAGCCCAGTTAGCAGTAAGCCATCAGGATTCAACCTCAGATTCTGCCACACCTTCAAATTTCTTTCCGTGCTCCACACCCTTACCTTACCCAGTCAAGTACATCTGGGAAACAGACTGCACGTTTGCAGCTCAAGGAGGCTCGGTGTTTTAAATGTATGACCACAATTAGGCCTGGAAGGCCCTCCTAACCTCCCTCACATCGCTACACTGATGATCTCTGCAGAGGTTTTGGGGATCTAGGTGTCAGCCCCACTCTGTCACAGAAGCCTCACCCTTTGTAGTCTCCATAGTACAGTGAAAGCTAAACAACAGGGGAAAGCTGGACAATTTTGTATTTTCTTCGACTATTATTTCTTTGAGTCTAATTGTACTAGCCACAATTTGAAAATGATCTGCATTTAATTCAACTTACCCTGTTATCTTTTCCTTCTCAGGGTAAAAGACACAAGACAACTCTCCCCATTAAGGATGCCAAGTACATAACAGATGTGGTCAAATGCCCCAGCAAAGTCAGGATGATGTCATTTCTGTATTCAACTTAACCATGCCCTAGCCCAAGGGGAAAGACTCCTTTTACTCATTTTAAAAATCATAGCTTTGTACCTAGGTTAAGATATGCTTGGTGATATGATTTCATTTTAGAAGCACGGCATTTTGAATGCATTACGCTTCGGCTGGCTTAAGCTTCTTAATGGGGTGTGCTGTTGATCTAATACCATGCCAACCCTACCAACAGCGCTGACAGATTCCTTAGATGCCTCAGCACAATTAAGAGAACTAAGTTGTTGCAAGGTAATTATTCAGAATGGATTAATGTGCAATCCTGAAGAGCAGTAGCACCCGTGACAAGCATGAACTCCATTTTATTACTGAGGGGGAGAGAAGTCAGGTGGATTGGGGGAAATTCCAAAGTAGAGGCCTTCCCCCCTTCAAACAGGCATAGGTGACGAGTTAGTGTTTTGATAACCGAGGGTATCTAACACTCCTGAATTCTTTTTTTTTTTTTTTTTTTTTTTTTTTTTGGTACTGGGGATTGAACTCAGGGGTACTTGACCACTGAGCCACATCCCCAGCCCTATTTTGTGTTTTATGTACAGACAGGGTCTCACTGAGTTGCTTAGCACCTTGCCATTGCTGAGGCTGGCTTTGAACTCGCGATTCTCCTGTCTCAGCCTCCCTAAGTGCTGGGATTACAGGCTTGAGCCACCGCGCCCGGCTCTGAATTCTTTAGCTATAGCTGGAGCACGCCAGGAAACACATCCCATCCCTGGCCTGGCACTTTACCAAAAGCATTTTCCTGAATCCCGAGAGAGGAGATGCGTGCCCTTAGGAAATTTCTTCTTGGCTTTAAATTGGCAACTGTTCCTACAATTGTTGTTATTTATTTTCTGGAGAAGAGACAGATTTTTCTATTTATTTTTCTTTCCTATGAGCAAAAAGCTGTTCTACAAAAATTCTGATTCTGTATATAGACAGCAAAAAAGTTACAATTATTATTCTAATTGAAATTTTTGTTTGTTTGTTTGTTTGTTTTGGCACTGGGGATTGAATCCAGGGACACTCAACCACTGAGCCACATCCCCAGCCCCTTTTTTTTTTTAATTTTTTTTTTTTTAGTTATAGATGGACACAATGTCTTTATTTTATTGCTTTTGTATGTGGTGCTGAGGATCGAACCCAGGGCCTCACGCATGCGAGGTAAGCGCTCTACCGCTGAGCTACAATCCCAGCCCCTCCCCAGCCCCTTTTAATATTTTATTTAGAGACAGGATTTGGCTGAGTTGCTTAGGGTCTCCCTAAGTTGCTGAGGCTGGCTTTGAACTCGCAATCCTCCTGCCTCAGCCTCCTGAGCCACTGGGTTTACAGGCATGCGGCACTACACCCAGCCTGAAATGTTTTCTACTCTTACTGCTAAGTAAAATTTTTATGAAGAACTAGTAAAACAAAAAACATTCCTCACTCTTAAGGGAAGGGTTAATGTGAGGGAGAAAACAAATGATCAGAATCAAAATGTAAAACATCGTCAGCCACCCAAAAATAATTGAAAATTTACTACTCTGTTCTCCATGAGAACTCTTTGGGATCCATGGAGGAAAATATGCATAGCCTGGCTTGCTGAATTTGTGGCTCAAATGGCTTTCTCTCATTGTGGGTCCCTTTGATAATAAATATTGTTAATTAAAACAGGAATAAATTTTAGGGGCATAAAGTTGAGGGGAACAAGCAAGTTACAGAGGTCTTCATGCAATAAGAAATGTTTTTTTTTTTGGTACCAGGGATTGAACTCAGGGCCACTTGACCACTGAGCCACATCCCCAGCCCTATTTTGTGTTTTATGTAGAGACAGGGTCTCACTGAGTTGCTTAGTGCCTCGCCATTGCTGAGGCTGGCTTTGAACTCGCGATTCTCCTGTCTCAGCCTCCCAAAGTGCAGGGATTACAGACGTGCACCACCACGCTCGGCTCAAGAAATGCTTTTTTATTACAACATAACAAGCAAATCAAGCAATATTTAGTTTAGAGATACATGCATGATAAGTAAACTAAGAGCTGGGCGCAGTGGCACATGCCTGTAATCCCAGCACTTTGGAAGGCTGAGGCAGGAGAATCGTGAGTTCAAAGCCAGCCTCAGCAAGGGTGAGGCACTAAGCAACTCAGTGAGACCCTGTCACTCCATAAAACACAAAACAGGGTTAGGGATGTGGCTCAGTGGTCGAGGGCCCCTGAGTTCAATCTCCAGTACCAAAAAAAAAGTAAACTAAGGAGGTGAACAGGATCTGAGACGGCCCACAGGTAATTTCAGTGGTACTGGTAAAGTTCTAGTTCTTAAGTTGGGGTGTGTTTTGTAAACATTCATTTTGTTAAATCTAAACACATGAGTGTGGCATGGGGAGTGGCATCCTAAAGAACCAAGTATATCAAAATTTCCCTGTGGTGCTAATGTACAGTCAGGTTGGGAACCACTGAGCTAAACTATTCACATCTGGTCTTTGTCAACCATCAAGTTTGCTGCCTGGCAAGTGGAGAGGCTGCCAGATGCAAAGCTCTAGGGATGAGAGAACAGCCTTGGTTCAGAGCCCAGTGGAAAGGTTCTCGGCTATTTGGAAGGTTCGCAGAGTCGGGAAGAGCACACTCAGCAGAGGCTCAGCCACCACCTTGCCCTCGCCATGTCTTCCCACCATCTGGCCAGACAAGAGGTCTTTATGGCAGGAAGCAGGGATGGGACGGCTGGGTGAGTCACAACAAGTGTCATGTCAGGAAGAAGTCTGCAACAGTAGCCCCCATGGCCATGACCATGACCATGACCCTCTGGAATAATTATCTTGTCTATTTCCTCATGGGGATTAGTGATAAAATCCTGAGACAAAAACTGCCTGCAAACTTGTCTTCTGGCTAGCAAGAGTGGAAATGGGGCTCAGCAACTTCTCTTTGAGAACAAAAGTAAGGCAAAGAGTAAGTGGTGGTCACTTTAAAGAGAGAACAAAAGTATGCTGAGTCCCTAGGGTTTGTTACATGAACTGAAGCCCTAAATGTCAGATCTGAAACGTATAATAATTCCTAGAAGAAAACATAGGGGAAAGTTCATTCGATCTTTACCTTGAAATGATTTGATGGATGTGAATTCCACAAGCACAGGCAACAGAATAAAAACTAAACAAGTGGTACTACTTGTTCATTCAACTTAAAAGTGTCTGCACAGTAAGGGAATCAGTCAGCAAAATGAAAAGACAGCCAACAGGGCGGAATATTTGTGACCCATATATCACAAAAGGGGATGCTGTCCAAAATATCTCAGGAACTCACACAACTCAACAGCAAAAACAGAACAACAAAAACCCAAGTAATCCCATTCTGAAAATGCGACAATGACCTGAAGAGACGTTTCTCCAAAGAAGGCATAAAGATGGCCAACAGAGCAATGAAAAGTGCCCAGCATCACTAATAATCAGGAACCTGTAAATCAGAACCACTATGCAACATCACCTCATACCTGGTAGGAGGACCATTATGAAAAAGATAAGGGTAAACAAGAGGATGGGGAGAAAAGGGAACCCTTGTACAGCATCGGTGGAAAGGCAGAATGTGCAATTATTGTGAAAAGCAGTGCAAAAGTTCCAGAAGAAACTAAACTATCACTACAGTCAGGCATGGGGGTTCTCTCCTGTGATCCCATCAACTGAGAGGAGGCTGTGGCAGGAGAATAGCAAGTTCGAGGCCAGCCCGGGCAACTTAGCGCGACCCTGTCTCAAAATACGATAAAAAGCACTGGGGTTGTAGCTAAGTGGAAGGAATGCCCCTGAATTCAATCCCCAGTACTTCAAAAACTAAACAACAAAACAAAAACTATAATATGCCCCAGTGTGTTACTCAGCTTTGTGTTTCTACGACACAAATCCAAAATATCTGACAAGAACAACTTAGAAGAAGAAAGATTTATTTGGGCTCACAGTTTTAGAAGATTCAGTACACAGTCTGCCAACTCCAAAGCAAAAGCATCATGGCAGAAGGGTATGGCAGAGGTAAGCTGCTCAGCACATGGCAGCTGGGGAGCACAGACAGACAGGAGCCAGGGAAAAGGTGGACACTTCCAGGGCACATTCCCAATGACCTACTTACTCCAACTAGAATACTAGTCTAGTACTACTAACTCTCTCTATTCAGCCATCAGTGCGTTCATCCCCTAAGTGAATTATTTCACTGATGAAATCAGAGCTCCTGTGATAAAAGTTCCACCTGTGAATCTTACTGCCATGGAGACCATGATTTCAGTACAGCTTTGGGGGAGACATTCCAGATCTCAATCATAACACCCAGCAATCTCACTTTTGGGTACCCAAAGGAAATGAAATCACTATCTCCAAAGATGTCTGCACTCCTTTGTGTATTGCAGAGTTATTCACAATTGCCACAGTATGGAAATAACCCCATATCCATTGATGGATAAATGGATAACGATGGTGTGGTGCATATGAATAGCAAAATAATTTTCAGCTTTTAAAAAGGAGATCTCTTCATCTGTGATGACATGGCTGAATCCAGAGGACATCATGCTAAATGAAATAAGCCATAGTGGGGAAAAAAATACCGCATGACCTCAAAAATATGTGGAATCTAAAAATATAATGAATACATTAAAAATAGAAATAAAGAAAGATGGCTATCAGGGTAGAAGAGTGGGAAATGAGAGATACAGGTGAAAGGGTACAATTTTATCAGATGAATAAGTCTAGAGAGCTAATGTACAGCATAAGTATTATAGTTAATGTTATTTTATAGTATACCAGAAATGTTCTGAGAGAGTAGATTTCAGATATTCTTTTTGCAAAAAAAGAGAGAAAGGAAGGAAGGAAGGAAGGAAGGAAGAAAGGAAGGAAGGAAGGAAGGAAGGAAGGAAGGAAGGAAGGAAGGAAGGAAGGAAGGAAGGAAGGAAATAAAAATAGGTAGATAATATGAGGTAATAGATATTAATTCACTTGACTATAGTAATCATTTTGTCTATATTTATAAAAACATTATCCCATGCATGTCAAATATACAATAATACAACAAAAACTATTGCACAAAAAGAGAAGAGGAAACAGGTCTGCGTGTGAACAGACCTGTTCTAGTGTTGCCTACCCACATCACTTGGGTGGACAGTAGTAAGCACACTCTGGGGCAAGCTTGCCTCGTGAACTTTCCCAGTCACTCTGACTCCTCTCTAGACAGTAGTACCCTCATCACTGCTGGCATGGCCAATCACGCTATCACAAACCTCCACCATCCAGCATTCCCCAGTGGGGACATGGGGAGGGCAAGAGCCTTCTTTTGATTCACCCACCTCGCTCCATTCCCCTCCCCTCAGCACCCAGCTGCTACCATTTACAGTCATTTTGGAAATGCTCCAAGGTATCTAGTTGTCAGACATAAGAGATCTATCTTGAACTATCAGGATGTGTATAGAGCCAAAAGCCAATGTTCAGTTCTAACCACAACCAAACTACTGCCACGTACTAGCAACACATTTTTAAAAGTGGCTTGTCCTTTTGTGATTTCCTTATCTAGTATTCGTGTTGCCACATTGATGTTTGTGTTTATTTACTTCTTCATGACCTAGCTCCAGCTTACTCCTTGGCCTTGCCGCTGGCTCCAGGCACTTTGAACTTCTTACAATTTCTCAAAGCCCTCACTCTCATCACCCTGTCCCCGCAGGGAACGTTTATTTGCTCAGCAAGACTCAAAGCTAACAAAACATCCCCCAGGAAGTTTTTCCTGACCGCCAAGCTTGAGTGACCCAAAAAGCTGCTAGTTTGAGAGGGACCCAGAACAAGAAAAGGCTCTGCCATAGTCCAGGCTACTGCACAGGCTGCTCTGCCACTTGGGCCACATGATCCAGCAGATCCAATGGTGCTTCAAGTGACAGTAGCAGGCATAGTTGCTGTTGGGGGCCTTTGGCAGTCTTCCACAGGAGAGTCACAGGCAGGCCCTTGGAATTTTGGAGCAAAGTCCTGCCATCCTTTGTAGATAACTACTTTCCTTTTAAGAAACAGCTTAGGCCTGCTTGCAAGCCTTAGTAGAGCCACCATGTTACCATGCCTTCCTAGCTGCCCATCATGCCCTGGATATTATCAACCTAAAGTCAAAAGTTGGGTGTACAAGAGTACCCCATCATCACATGGAACTGATGTATGCATGCCTGTCCTGAAGGCACAATGAGTCACATGAACAAGTGGCCCAAATGCCCGTGGACCCCCTTCCTACGCTGCCTGTCTCTCCCAGCTTGCATCTATGGCCTCTTGGGGAGTTCCTTGTGATCAGATGACAGAGGAAGATAAATCTAGCCTGCTTTATGATGGTTCTGCAGGGATAAAGAATACACTAAAAGGGGACAGATGCAGAACTCCATCCCCTCTCTGGAACATCCCTGAAGGACCATGGTGAAGGGAAATCTTTTCAGTGAGCAGATCTACAGTCAGTGTACTTGATTGTGAACTTTCACTGAAAAGGGAAATAGCCGGACATATGATGATATGCCAGTTTATGGACTAGAGCCAGCGGTGTGGCTGCATGTCCAGGGAATTAGAAGAAACCCTAGAGGAAAATTGGTGACAAGGAAATTTGAAGAAGAGGTATGTAGACAAACTCTCCTGAACTAGCAGGGAATGTGAAGACCTTTTTGTCCCATGTAAATGTTCACCAAAGTGTGATGTCAGCAAAAGAGGACTTTAATAATCAAGCAGAGATGATGACCTATTCTGAGGATAGTAATCAGCCTCTTTCTCCAGCCAACCCTGATATCACCCAATGGGTTTATGAACAAAGTAGCCATAATGGCAGAAGCTGGAGTTACATGTGGCCTCAGCAATATGATCTTTTGCTCATCTTGTCCAACCTAACCATAAGCATAGATGAGTGCTCAATCTGCCAGCAGCAGAGACCAACACCTCCCCAAAATGGCACCATTCCCTGGAGTGATCAGCCAGCTAGTTGGTGGCAACTTGATAACATTGGCCTTCTTCCACAATGGAAGGGCAGAGCTTTGTTCTTACTGGAATAGACACTTGCTGCAGATACTTACTCACCTTTCCTGTACACAATGCTTCTGCTCAAACTATCATCCATGCCCTTGCAGAAAGCCTTTGCCACCACCGTGGTAGTCTACATGGCATTGCTTCTGACCAAAGAACTCACTTCACTGCAAATGAAGTATAGGACAGGACCCATCCTGATGGAATCCCATGGTCTTTCCATGTTCCCCATCATCCTAACACTCGCTAGAACCCCGGAATGACCTTTTGAAGACTCAATTACAGTGCCAGCTAGGTGACAATACCATGCAAGTTTTTCTAGAAGGCTGTATATGCTCCAAATCAGTGTCTAATACATGTCATCTAATACTATTTCTTGCACAGCCAGGATTTCTAGATCTGGGAATCAAGGGGTGGAAATGGGAATTATACCACTCACTTTTACCCTAGTGAACCACTAGCAAAACTTCTGCTTTCTGTTTTTAAGACCTTATGCTCCACTAGCCTAGAGGTCATAATTGCAAACAGAAGGATGCTTCCCCCAGGCCACACAACAATGATTCTATTGAATTAGAAACTATGATTGCTGCTGACCACTTTGGGTTCCTCATGCCTCTGAATCAACAGGCAAAGAAGAGGGTCACTGTGCTGGCTGGGGTGACTGATCCTGACTACCAAGGAGGAACTGGACCACTGCTCCATAGGGAGATGGGGAGGAATATGTCTGGAACACAGGAGATCCTTAGGGTGTCAGTTACTGTTACCATTCCCTTAGTGGGTAATGATAACTGGTCGGCGGGAAACTACAACTCAATCCAGGAAGCTCTACTAATGGCTCAAAATTGTCAGGAGTTAAGATTTTGGTCATCTCACCAGTTAAAGTACCATGACCAGCTGAGATGCTTGCTGACAGTAAAAGAGAATACAGAATGGGCAGTGGGAAATGGCAGTTACAAATACTGGCCACAACTGCATGACCAGTTACAAGTTCAAGGACTATAACTGTCATGAGCATGTCTCCTTATTTTGCTATGAATGTTTGTGTGTGTTTCAAACAAACCTGTGTTTTCTTCCCTCTCTTACTTCCTTGTCATATCATGTAGGGTGAGTTGACTTTCTATCACAGTGTTTATATTTTGTTAATTTTATATCATAGGATTGAAGTTATGGGATATCAAGGAAAAGAGTAAATACCACTCAGACTTTCCCTTCTCTTCTGGGAAGAGGTGGTGCGTTTTTCCTTACATGAAGCATAACTGTATCATGTTAGACAGAATTATAACTTGGGAATCCTACAGTACTCTTCACGGATAAGGAAGGAGGCTCTGGGTTTCAGCTCATAGCAGGAGGATTTACACCCAGTCCCCAGTTATCAGCATAGCCCCTCACTGTCTCCCACTGTGGTGTGCGCTGGAATCTCCAGCAGTCCAGAAAGACACCTTATTTCTTGTGTTGAGGAGTCTCGCGTCAGGGGTGAGGGCTTTTGTGTGGCTACATCTGGTTGGGCAAGGAACCCCAAGGAGTTACTCTTCCTTCAAAAGTGCTCCTAACAGTTCTTTAGTACTCAGGTTCCATCCTGCAGTCCTAATCAGTAGCTCTGCTTTTAGTTTGTAGATGCCTCAAATGTATTTATTCTCTTTCTCTCTCTCTCTCTCTCTCTCTCTTTCTCTCTCTCTGTCTCCCTTTCTCCCTCTCTCCCTCTCTCCTTTCATTTTGCAGAACTGGATCTTGAACCCAGAGCTTCACATATGCGAGGCAAGTGCTCTACCACACAGAACTAAGTTACACAGACTGGCCTCTAGCTTGTGATCCTCCTGCCTCATCCTCCCAGGTATATGGGATTGCAGGTGATGCCTCAAATTTCTGAGACTTTCTGAGGTTTTGCACTACAGATAAGTTGATCGCTGACCGGCTGCTGCCTGAACCTACCATTCCCCAACAAGCATTACTTGGCTTTCAAGGTTCTCTTGTCCACACAGTTAACAGCTTGTCCTCTAATTGTCAAGTCTCCACAAGCTCATTTGTTTCATTTGCTGTTTTCTTCTCTCCTTTTCATTCTTAGGTGCCTTAGTCCATTCAGGATGCTACAACAAAATATCATAATGATAGTTCATAGGCAACAGATATGCATTTTTTCAGAGTTCTAGAAGTTGCTAAGTCCAAGATTGAGGCAGATGCAGTGTCTGGGGAGGACCTGCTTACTCCCAGACAGCTGTCTTCTCACTCCAGCCTCACGTGGAGGAAGGAGCAAGGGCTGTCTCTTGGGTCCCTTTTATAAGGGCACTAATCCTATTCAGAAGCGCTCCACCCTCTAACCACCTCCCAAAGGCTCCAGCTCCTATTATCACCACCTTGAGGGTTATAATTTCAACCAGTGAATTTTGTGAGATACAAACATCCAGGACATATTATTGGGTTTTATGATTCTTTAAAAAAAAATATTTTACTAATATTTTCATGCAGCTTTGGGAAGTATTAGAGATAAGCATATATATAATCTGGATTTGACCGGGACTGGCAGGGTCACTGAAATCTACAAAAGACTATCCATGGGCTGCTTATAGGTGTGAAATATTCTAAAATTAATTCTGTTTGTGAATGCACAACTCCAAGAACATACTAAAAATCATTGAATTGTACATTTTATATAGGAAAATTAAATGGTATATAAATTACACATCAATAAAGTCATGTAAAAAATACCCATGGTGCTGAAGTCTTTTAACAATACCTAATATCAAAGCTGTAGGTACCATGTTCAAATATGGATCATGGATGGGTAAATAGATTAATGGATCTCTGAGAAAAGAAAGCATTTAATATTTCTTTTAAAATCCATAATAACTCCCCCCAAAAGCACAATTAAACATTTCTATAAACTTCTGTGATGTCATTTAAGACAAATATTTAGTTTTGATAGTGTGAACTCACACATATTAAATCAAGTTAGGCAATTTCATCCAATTTAAAAATATAAAATTTAGGGAATTTAAAGTAAGTTCATTTAACCTGCTTATATCTTAAACAGCTGTCCAAACAGCATTTTGTGGTGGAGACTTTTTCAAATATGCTTTACTGAATGATATTTTCAGACTTCTCTGTGCATGCCAGCTGTTAGGTTTAGAGAAAAGCATCTTGTAATTTGGGGACATGTCATAACCAAAAAGCATGTTGGGTTCATATTTCTGCGTCAGTTACATTGCTGCCAGGAAGTAAAAGAGCATCCAGGAAAATTTCAATCAGGTACCAGAAATTTACAGGGATAGTTTCTGTTTCAGTAACCATTCTGCAGATACAATGAGAGGAAATGACCCACTGGGAGAACATCTGGAGCCGATGTCCAGGCATGTTGCTCCAGACCTGGTCAGCCTTAATGTCACAGAGTGATGATATTATTTTTTAAAAATATGTTGAGGAGCAAGAAGCATTTGTCGCCTAACATCCTCTAGAGTAAATTTGTTTTTCTAGTTTGTGTTTTTATGACTAACTGATACTATGTTCTTACTTTTCAGGCCAAAACCTCATCTCCCAAGAAACAATAACAAAATCCCCCAAACCCAGCAATTAGCAAACCAGCTGGCCCTGTGTCCAGCAGAAAGTACGCTGAGGTAAGACTCACGTGACCTGGCTTACAGCTGGTGGCGCATTTGCTACGTGTGTGAATGTAACCTGGTCTCAAGATCTCTGACCTTCAGTTTCCTTGTTTATTAAATGGGTATAGTCATGACAGTCTCTCATGATGCACAGGGTTAGGACAAAGTGCAGAACAGTAGCTTATATGGATGTGATTTATCAATGACAAACTAGGAGAAGGGCAAATTAGCATTCTAAGTGGCAGGAGTATGTAGGAAAAAGTAAGAGGAGCAATAATAAATAAGATTTGCTCAGGAAGGAAAAGCTTACCTCTAATTCTAACAATTTTAAGGGAAAAAAAGTCATTTGGGTGACCATGTACTAGGAAAATTTTCTTGATGGCTGGTTTCTGTCTAAAATATTGCTATGGTTTGGATATAATATATCCCCCCAAAAGCTCCTGTAGCCATGCAGTAGTGTTCACAGGCAAAATGATCAGAGTATGAGGATGGTAACTGAATCAATGGATTGATCCGTTTGATGGATTAATGATGTAAAAGGACTACAGTACTGGGTAGTAGGAAGAGGTATGCTACTGAGGGTGTACCTTAAGGTTTACATTTTGTCCCTGGCTCCTTTCTTTTCTTGCTTCCCAATAGCCATGGAATAAGCAGCTTTCCTCTGCTGCACACTCTGCCATGATGTTCTGCCTCATCACAGGCCCAGAGCAATGGAGTTGGCCAACCACGGACTGAACCTTGGAAACTCTGAGCCTTTTTCCTCCTCTAAGTTGTTCTTGTCAGATGTTTTGGTCACAGTGACTGAAAGCTAACACAAATATCTATTAATGTGGACTCCTCAAACTGTCTCTCCATCTCTCTCTCTTTCTCTCTCTCTCTTTCTCTCTCTCTCTCTCTCTCACTCACACACACACACACACACACACACACACACACGCTGTTTCCCCAATGCAGATTGCATCACAGTCTACAAAACAACACCTGCTGATTTCTAGAGATAGCTCAGTCAGTAGCACATAAATAAATTTATAGAAAATAAAGCAGAAAATGATTTTATTTACCTAGTTTTGCTCTACCTGGCACCACCCATGCTGTACTTGACAGGGGCCTGTTGGGAAACTCTCCCATTTGCTGAGATTTTAGGAACCTCAACCATATGAACAAAGATAACTTAGGTCAACAATTGGCACAGCAGTCAGAATACTGAGTGAGGAGCAACCCAGGCCCAGAGGATGTGGCTACCCAGCTTCAAACTAGCCACTCAAGAATGATTTTAAATGCTAGAGACACAGAAAAGATCTGCTTTGTCAATTACTGTCTCAGCCCAGCAAGAATTATATTTATTTCTCATTCATCTTTTGGTAACTAAAACTTGATGCCCTCAATAGTAGTGGAATTCTGTAATTCTCCAACAGTTTCCTTTTTAACAGCCTTCAGGAAGTTGGGGAAAGTAATGGCCTAGTAATTACTCTGCATCTGCTACAGGAGGCAAATGAGAGTTGGTCAAACTACAGATGGTTAGTGGCCAACCTGGCCCCAGGATGCAGCCAATCAAGGCAAATCCATGGAATGTAAAAGACTTATTCACCTTAGAGAACCTAGCTGCAGAAGTGCTGGGATAGAGAAAGAAAATCAGAAAAGGTGACAAAATCAATGTAATTGACATAACAGAGTTGCCTGAATGCCAACTCTTCCCATCTCAAGAGCCAATCGTCCTTTGCCCCCTCCTTGCTGCCTTCTCTGACTACTGCCACTTTGGACTTGAAGAAGATTCACCAGAATCAACCATTAGAAACAGGGAAGGGGAATCCCACACTGTTGTGGAAGGAAGAGCTCCTTCTCTCCAGAAGATGGTGGAGTAGTTGGAAAAAAGACTGCATGCTTTCAGATCCTACCATTATCATTTCTACTCTTCATCTGAATGATTTGAGAGAGCAATTTAACCTACCCAAGTCTCATCTTCTTCCACTATAAATGGGGTCTATGAATAACGTCTTCGAGGTAGGTGTGAGCGTTAATGAGATTAATGACTAATATACAAGGCAAATACTCAGTACCTGATAAGAATTCGTATTACATTGTTTCTGCATTTACTAATGGGCTTTATAATGGGGGACTTTTTCAAGGAAAGAAATCAAATAGGGCATTGGAAAAGAGTTATGGTGTTCAACACTTCAAGAGAAATATTTTGTGGGGCTGGGATTGTAGCTCAGCGGTAGAGCGCTTGCCTCGCATGCGTGAGGCCCTGGGTTCGATCCTCAGCACCACATACAAAGCAATAAAATAAAGACATTGTGTCCATCTATAACTAAAAAAATATTTAAAAAAAAGAGAAATATTTTGTTAAAAGAGGAAGGAAATCGATGTTAGCTTTGGCAAAAGTTCTCTGTATCTCAAACAATCAACTTCTTATTCATTATCAAATTCAATAACAGTATGCAAAGTCCCAGAGACAAGACAACAATTAAGATTATCCATAGGCTTTTCTCAGTTTCCTTTGAATCATCAAGTCAATATTTGGGTGGTCTTATAAGTAGCTGCTTTTGTTGTTTACATAGATTTCTCATTCCCAATTGGGGGTAAATGGGGAAAACCTCTAAATTCAACATTTGCTACGCCAGTTTCCCTTCTTTCATGTTCTGGGTTAAATAGCGAGGCACTATTTTTCTAAAGAAACCTTTCATAAACTGAGTACTGTTTCAAAATCTGCTTATTTACCATTCTCCTGGTATTTTCTATGGTACACTCTGTTTGGTAGGAAACATCTGTCTTTGGGGTTTTTGTCACTGTGAGGCAGTTAACTGCAGGGCATGGCATGCCTGGGCGCACACAGATAACTCCACAACAGGGACTAGCCCATGCACACGTGTCCACAGTGACACCATAGCCATATCCTCCCATGAACACTCATGTGTTTATTTGCAGGGAACATGCAGAGGTGTGGTCTAGGTGGAAATGTGCCCAGAAGTTCAAAAAAAAAAATTGTCCATCAGTGACAAGTCAAAGCCATTACTAGGATTGAATCTTTGATACTTAAGTAATGTGATAATGCTGAGGGCTTTTACTGAAAATAAGCTCAGGCCCTTTGAGGAATATGTGCTTTGGGTAATTCTAATTATTAAAGTACTGACTACCTGTTAACATCTTGCATTTTCATGGAAGTCTACGTGAGCAGTACTTGGAGAGAGTCTTCTATTTTGTGTGCACAGCCCTGGCTTTCATATACAAGATTCACAAGTGAAATCCTCTATTTTTTAAGATCTAGGGCATCTCACAGAAGCCAAGGCTTTTAGACAAAAAGAAAAGCACAAATACCTCTGTTCCTGAAGACAGAAGGCAATCTTTCCCAAGTTTAATACTAGTTAGATATTTTTCTAGTGAATATCTAATACTAGGTAGATATTTTTCACATCTGCGTATGTTGTTAGCTTTAAAAGTGAACTCATTGATCAAACTTTACAATGTCATTGTCCAACTCCCTAATAAACTTGAGCAACATTTGATAAAATCATTAATTGACCTTTTCCTTTTAAAATGAGGTTCCGTGCATGGGAGTGCTGGAGCTGGTCCCCACGGGGTCACAGTGCCAGTTGTGTTTGTTACTTCCTACTCCACATTCAGTGCTGTCACACTAGAAGCTTAAGATCAGCTATTCTGTAATTATTTACACCACAGAAATAGGCAGAAGCTACAAATTGGGGCTTGATTTTCCCCAGACAGCCTGATATTGAACACTAACCAGTATAGCCCTGATTCTAGACCTTTCTTATACAGTTGCCACAATGTGATGCATGTCGCCACAGCTAGGTTGGCTGGACAGTCCAGATCCAGGCTTGGCCTCAGTTCCTTCTGCAACAGAGTTATGTGTAAAGAATCCAGGGCCACCTAGGATGCAGGAATCACCATGAAATATAGTTGGGCTATCATAGCTGCCCGATGAAGAAAAACTACCAGTGTGGAGGCAGTTTGCTTTTTAACCTAAGGCTTGGCTTTTATCATTTTTCTATTGCTTTCTATTTCTTGAATTCAATTTGTTTTCCTGATATTTTTAATATCTTGTTTGGATCATAATTCTGTTAGGCAATACTTTAATCAACCTGAGTGAAAGCACTAGGTAAACTATGAAACCCAACAAAAACATAAATCATTGCTTGGATCTTCATGCAAACTTAGCATAATATACACTACTGATATTCACATCTGGGTCATGTTGAACAGGATAGTGGTACAGACTTGGAGGCAGATAGTTTGAGAGATGATGCCAGAAAACCAGAGAAAAGGAGCAGGCAGAAGGAAGTAGAAGGAGGAAAAGATCCTGAAGGATGCTCAGCAGAGCTGCTTACTACTATGGAGATCTTGTCATAATCCTGGAGAAGGTGCACAGGAAACCCGCAGCATGTATCAACTGACTTACTTCCTCTTCTTATTAAGGATTTCCCCCGAGGACAATAACTCTTCTGCATTTCCAGGCAGTGAGATAATTTCCCAAGCTACTGAGAAAGCCTAATGCAGAAAAGCAGAGAGCTCTGCTCATACCTGGGGAGACCAACATCAACACGCACAGAAATTGTCCACCACAGCCACAGATACAACAGAGGTGAATTGAAAGCATGTGGCTCAGCCCACCAAGAGCATCTGCTGTACACAGATAGAGGAAGGGGTTTGGGTCATTGTTTATTAATTCAGTTAAGTCTTGCCCTCAATAAGCTCATATTCTAGAGAAAGAAGACAGATTTTTTTAAAAAAATAATTATAATATAATGTTAGTCAGAGATTGTGCTAGGGAAAAACTATTTTTTTTAAATGCAAGAGGCAAAGGGTTAGAAGTCAGAGGGTTCCTCTTGGAGGAGAAGCCACGTGAGCAGTGTGTCCCCCAGAGAGAGAAGGAGGCATGCAGGTGATGGCCGTGGGTGGGAGGGTGGGCTGAAGGTGGCTTTCTGGGCAGAGGAGAAACTCAATACAAAGATCTGGAGCCAGGAGCAACCCTGCTGTGGATTGGGGTGCAAAGGATTGGGGCCAGACACTGAGTTAGGCACACAGACCCAGGGGCACATGAAAGATTATCCCTTGCCCTTGCAGAGCGTTGAGTCTGCTGGGGGGAGACCACCACTAACTCAAAATACAATCACACAACAAAATAAACATATTAACTATGGTAAAGGCATAATCAGATTTGTGCTGTTAAATGATTGCCTCTGTCTCCTGAAGAGGATCCCGGCTTGGGGTCTATCTACCCTCTGGCACCGCTCTTGCTTTAACCTTTACTTCTCACTATCAATAATTGACATAGCTTCCAATGCTCCATGTGTTTTGTGATAATCTGCTTGCTTCCTGTCACGCTTTCTATAAACAGGTTGGTTTGTAAAAATTAGAAGCACCTGGACCCTGTGCTTCATTCTTGCACACACAAAAAACGCTGAAGAGAACCTAACCTGAAACTTGCATAAAGTGCTGATTTCTAATGCCATGCCAGAGAGTTACCAGAGTCAAGAACCAGTGTGGGACAGTGGAGAGAACATAGCCTTAGATCTACGTTAGTTCCCATTTCAGTTCATAATGATTATTCAGCTTTAGACAAAGTGCTTCACCCCTCAGAGCTCCACCTGTGAAAGGGGGACAGTAATGCCTACTGGGAAGTGTTGTAAAGATTAAATCAGGGGATCAGGGGCTGGGGCTGTAGCTCAGTGGCAGAGTGCTTGCCTAGCACCTGTGAGGCACTGAGTTCAATCCTCAGCAGCACCACATAAAAATAAATAAAATAAACATATTCTGTCCATGTACAACAAAAAAAGTTTTTACAGATTAGATCAGATCACGCATATAAGAAAACTGATGGATAACAGAGGCTGAAAAGGTATTATTATCACACTGATCACATCACAGAAACACTGGGACAGGTGTGATTTTTGTCCTAACAACAAAAATATTACTACAGCCCACACAAAATCGAAGCTAAGTAAACAAACTGAAAGGAGCTTGTAAATAGATCTGACAAACCAGTTTAGTCTAATTATCCCAAGACACATATTTAGCCTCCGTGAGAAATTGCTGGGAGCAGTGAGAAAGGGGGATGGCAGAAAGGAAATGTCAGCAGGCCGCGGTGATTTCCTAGAAGGGTGCTCCTTCCCTGATCTCTCATTTGGAAAGCAGTCAGGGCCAACCTGCAACTGCACTGATGCCTCAAATGCTGCAATGTTCTGCAAAGTTCAGTCCCGAGAAGGGAACCATATTTTGATGATCAGATCAAGAAATTATTAGCACAGGAATACATGCCTGCCATCTGACCAGGGAGGACATCATCACGTCATTGACTCCCACTCAGTAAGCAGAGGCCTAATCATCTTTTACTAGGCCTCACGGATCACAGGAGTAGGCATGCCCTCCAAGCCCCAGGACTGCAAGGTAACTAGCTCACAGGTGTGCATGGGTCTACTGTAGGTAGGCCAGTTTGGAACAACTACGGAGGGGCCTCCCCCAGCCCAGAGTCCCCAGCCCAGAGAAGGAGGTCAACCCCAGGCTGATGCTCCCACACCAGCAAAGAAGAGCTGAGCACCACGTGCACCTACTTCACTGTCTATTTTGCACCAAAATAAACCACACACAGGCTAGACTGGAAGCAATGACCTCACTTAACAAAAACTGGAAAGAGCATCGAAAGCAAAAACTTACTGCTGCCGGATCAGGAAATGCAGCAAAATACGCATTGCACTCAGGCATTGGGTGCTTTCTACAGCACCGACCCTCCTCCTTACTACTTCCACAATAGCAATGTGTGATTTCTATGGTACTGCATGGCTTACAAACCATCCTGGCATATGTGATTTTGTTGTAATTCTTCTAGCAACCCCATGTTTTAGAGTTGAGGCATGTGAGCCTCAGAAAAATAAAATTAATTGGTTCACCCAAGTCTCCACATGAAATAGATATAGGGACAAAGTGTTGCACCCTGGGCTCCTAATGCCAAGTTTCATATTTGTGTCTGCACATTTCATAGAGTTGCCAATTCCTGATTGCCAAAGCCCCATGGAGGTTTTGCAGCTATCTGGTGGGAGTGAAACAAATGAATTTTACCTGTGGCTCTGGCCTGGGACTACATCATCATATCAGAAAGTAGCTAGCCTGGAGAATGAGTTCTATTAGCCAGCCAGGGATCATGGGTCCAGAATTTAAGACATCAAATCTAAAGAAGGTGGGATCTCAGCCAAACCAGTAATTTCTCAAAAGCCAAGTTGACCCTGGGCAATTGTGCTCTTACTGAGCACGAAGAGCAGGCATCTTCCTCTCTTCCAGAAAGCATAAAGGGTGAGTTGAACAAAATTATTTGAAAATCACGTCAAAACTGTTAATAAGGTTGAAGTAAATCATCCAAACTTTGCCTACAGGTCTAGTCTTCAAGTTTGCTTATGCATTTCCTCAAAGTAAAGTCTTTAAGTAGAGAATCTTGACCAAAATATTTAGATAGAGGCTTTTGCTTCCATTTTATATACTCTCAGGTTCTCATAACCTGTTTTACTAGTTAACGGAAACGTGTGATGTGGCAACTCTCTGTCTTTACAATTTGAGGCATGTGTCTATCCTTTGGTGGCCGGTTTCTCTGCTATGAACCTTAATAAGAATATAAGCTCTGGGGCTGGGTTTGTGGCTCAGTGGCAGAGCACTTGCCTAGCACGCATGAGGCACTGGGTTCGAACCCCAGCATCACATAAATATAAATAAACAAAATAAAGATATTAAAAAATGTAAGCTCATGACGGCAGGAATTCTTGTCTGTTTACATCACTTTATGGACCCTCAACACCTAGAATGCACTGGAAGCTCATTAAATACTTGTTGAATGAATGACTTGTGATGATGGTAGGGACATGTGATGTTGCCTCTTGGTAGCATTTTACATTGCCTTTTGTTTGAAACTAAGAATAGAGTCAATCATTTAAATTGCAAGCATTATCTTGGTCAAGCAGTATCAAGTATCTCTCCCTTTCCCTGATAACAGTGGCTGCAGCTGAGACATAACTTATTGATTCGCCTTCCAATAGCATGTAGACTTCAAAATTATTTCATGGTGGGGCTGGGGTTATGGCTCAGTGGTAGAGTGCTTGCCTAGCAAGTGTGAATCACTGGGTTCGATCCTCCGCACCACATAAAATAAATAAATAAATAAAATAAAGGTGTTGTGTCCATCTACAACTAAAAAAATATTTTAAAAAATTATTTCATGGTTGTGCACAAAACACAAAATATGTGATATAAGAAAAGTACTAATTATGTAGACAGTGATTTTCAATAAGCTCCAAAGACCCATATGATCCCACATCTTATGTGATTTTTCTGTAAGGAAAAAGCCTGTCTTTATTATCTGCATCTAGAACCTGACTCTGTTTTATATATAAACACAAAGTATGTTTGCTCTATGTAAATATATATGATATTTCCAGCAATGTAAATATCATTTAAATTAAGAAAAATGGAGACTTATTTTGTTTTTAAATTGATCAAAATAACTGTCCACTGAAGATCACCATGAACAAATGCTATAGTATTGGAGGCAGTAAGAAGAAAACACTTCTGTAGGTCTGTTCTTGTAACTGTCACATTTACAATGATAACACATTTCCTTTCAAAATTACTAGACTTTCATTTCCACTCCTGAAGTATTTATGCCTGCAGAAATTATCCTCCTTCCATGCACAAATTGCAAACTGGAGAAAATATATGAAACAAATCTTTTCAGACATTGGACAACTGATAGCACCATACTATGAATCCTGAAAAAAAAAGGGACTCAGATGAGCCCAGTGCGGTGATCACCTCAGCTTCCTGCCTGGATGCAGTGTCCAAGCCTCAGCATGGAGCCAGTGGTATCACTCAGCTGAGGAGACAGAGATTGGAGTTAAGGATGCCAGTGCTATACTTGTGGGTGGAGTACTGGAAGGGAGAAACACACACACACACACAGATCTACCAAAGGGTTCTCACAAATCTGATTAAATAATGATGATAAATATGATATCCAATAGGCAAAAATCCTAGATGGGATTAATAGCCAATACGATGAAAAAAAATGAACAGCATCATGACATATGGAACATAAATCCAAAAAAAAAAAAAAAAAAAAGCAGCAAGAAAAAGAGGGAAAAAAATCAAACAGAGAAAACAGAAAGGATCTATCAAGATGGTAGATTTAAACCCAATCATACTATTATTTACATTAAATATAAATCATCTAAACACTTCAAAGAACAGAGATCATCAGATAAAAACGTACTACCTAACTATAGTAATGTTTATGAGAAAAACACTTAAATATAAAGAACAGATAGATTAAAATAAAAGGATAGAGGGAAATACACCATGAAATACCAAGCAAAAAAAAACTGAAGGAGTTATATTTATATTAAACAAAGTAAATTCCAGAACATTGAATAGTTCCAGGAATAAAAAGGAGGCATTTTTAATGTTAAAAATGTCAGTTTGGGGCTGGGATTGTAGCTCAGTGGTAGAGTGCTCTCCTAGCATGCATGAGGCACTGGGTTCAATCCTTAGCACCACATAAAAATAAATAAATAAAATAAAGGTATTGTGTCCATCCACTAAAAAAAAGTCATTTTGTCCAAGAGGCCCAGCAATGTTAAATGTTTATGCACCTAATAATCAAGGTTCAAAATACATGAAAACTGATAGAAATAAAATGAAAAGTACAATAATTTCAACTTTAATGTCAGTAATTAATAGGATTAGTATAAAGATCAAGTGAGAAAATCAAAAATTCAAACCAAACTATAAACAAAGTTGACTACCATGTACAGAGCCTTACGGGGCCACAGAATTTGGCAGGTCCCAAGTGTGAAAAAGTTTAAATTCAAACCTGGCAAGAAGGCAATGAAGCTATATAAAAGAAAGCAAGATTTCTTAAAATGAAAAAGATGAGATCATGAGGTTGTATATTATAGCTGAATACTATACTCATTTGCATATTTTCTCATGTTCATACATGTGAGATTAGCTATTAACATTTTTATGAGCCAAGAAGTTTTTAGGAACTACATGAGAAAAACAAACCTAGTGCCTGATGTGTTGGTGATTATACAATTTCTGATTGGTTTCAGGGAGAATTTACCAGACAGTGATAAGCCTCCCATTTGGAAGTGGATAAAGCGGTATCAAAACATAAGAGTAATTTTAAATTGTTACAGTATGATATGATTCGAGATTTGCTTCAAAACTATCTCCATGTGCTGAAACTTGTTCTATGTTGTAAAGCCTTAGTAAGATTTTAAATTGTGCAAGCACATGAACTAGAAATGTAATTATGTGTAATTGACTTTGCCGATATACTTGAACCACATGCCCTTACTGTATAATTTACAAATCTGTACACAATTAATTTCATGTGATCTTTTGATCTCTTTTATAATGCTTTACTTCTTCAAGTCATGTGAAATCCTATAGCCTATTACTAAGGGCATTTGTAGATCAGTGCATGTCTCTGACACTCTTAATAAAACATCCATCCCCCTTGACATTTCAACTCTTGCTTTGACTGATTAGGCAATAGTTCTAGTTAAGGGAGCCAAATTGGTTTGCCACTTAAAAGAGAGAAAATATGTTCTTCTTCATAATTATCTGCACTCTCCTAATAATCCTCATCCACCTTGCTTCTATGCAAAACATTGATTAAATATTTCTTTGAACATTTCATAAAGAAAGACTTCACAAATGCATAATTTACTGCCTTCAGAAGTACTCGTTTAAATGGAATATATATATATTATCTGTTTGAGCTTATCAATATTAGCAGAATCTTTAATGTCTTTAATTTACACCCAGATACCTGGAACTTTAAATAGCAGTTCCAAGAAATCAAAAGCTTTTTGACCAAATGTAAAGTCAGGTGTTGCTTGGTTATGGAGATGCATCTGGGAAAAGCATCACTAGTGATTTCACCACTGTGTGAACATCAGAGTGTATTTACACAAGCCTAGATGTCCAGTCCTCTGCATGCCTAGGCTAATGACAAAGGCTTAAACAGGCCTTTGCTTGAGGCTACAAACATGCAAAACATGTTACTATACTTGCTATGTAGACAATTGTAGCACAATGGTAACTGTACCTATATCTCAACATAGCTAAACCCAGAAACCGTACAGTAAAAATATGGTATAAAAGGTATAAAATGGAGCCAGGCACTGTGACACATGCCTGTAATCTCAGCAGTTTGGGAGGCTGAAGCAGGAGGATTGTGAGTTCAAAGTCAGCCTCAGCAACTTAGGGAGGCCCTAAGCAATTCAGTGAGACCCTGTTTCTAAATAAAATATAAAAAAAAAAGGGCTGAGGATGTGGCTCAGTGGTTAAGCACCCCTGGGTTCAATTCCTGGTACAAAAAAAAGGTATCAAATGGTATGCCTGTACAAGGCACTTACCACGAACACAGCTTCTTGGACTACAGGTTGTTCTGAATGCAATCAGTGAGTGGCCAACTCACAGGAAGGCCCAGGACGTGACTGTACACAATTGTGCACAACTGTACACTTAGAAACACTGCACACTTAGGCTACACTCAGTCAACTTAAAACTTCTTTCTTCAATATTAAAGTAACTTTTACTTCCTGTAACTTTTTTACTTCATAAACTTTTAAATGTTTTATCCTTTTTGACTCTTTTATAATAACACAGCTTAAAACATAGACACACTGCACAGCTGTGCAAAAACATTTTCCTTCTTTGTATCTTTATTCTATAAGGTTTAATTTTCCTTTTTAATTTTTCTCAACTTGTTAAACATTTTTGTTAAAAACTAAGACACAAGGGCTCAGTGGTAGAGTGCTTGCCTAGCAACACACTAGGCCCTGAGTCCAATCCTCAGGACCAGAAAAAGAAAAAAAAGAAAAACAAAGACACCAACACACACATTAGCCCAGGTCTACTCAGGGTCAGGAATATCAATATCACTGTCTTCCACATCCCTATTCTGTCCCTCTGGAAGGTCTTCAGGGGCAGTAATACACACTGAGGTTTTATCTGTGATAACAATGCAGGCTCCTGAAATCCCTCTTGAAGGAACTTCCTGAAGCAGCTTTACATTTAATATTTTTATATGAGTATATTTTAAGATGATAAACCCTATGTATAGTAATGATAAAATCTATGTATAGTAATTATGCATGGTAAATACATACAGCAGTAGCATTGTCCTGTACGGCCATTATCAAGTATCAGGTACTATGCATGACTATATGTACTAGATGTTTATGGGATTGGCAATACAGTAGCTTTGCTTACACCAGCATCACCACAAACACATAATATATTGTGCTAGATGTTAAAATGACTGCAAGCTCACTTGGCAATGGGAACTTTTCTGCCCCCTTATAATCTTCCGGGAATGATTTTGAGACCACCAGTGTGTGTGCTCTCCTCTGCTGACCGAAATGTTCTGTGGTGCACGACTGTGTACTGGGGAAGGAATTCCTACCTTCAAGCCACAGGCTGACTTCCTGATAATGTAACAGGATGGAACAATTATTAGAATATCTTCTTCATCATCTCAGGCACACTCTCTTCGATGATTTCTGCTGGTCTTAATATGGTCATTGTCTCTTGGGGCCCTTAAGGATTGGCTAGGAAGGAGTCTTTGGCATCTGTCTGGAGCTTTAAAGGATTTAGAAGCTTGTCTTTTTTCTCTGTCTCTCCTATTGAGCCTCTAGTTAGCAACTTCTCTGTCTTTGGTGGCTCTAGGTTTTTATGCAACTATCTTTTATCTCTGGGATAGAATCATTAGACCCTTGATGACTAGGAACAGAGATTTACTTAGGCTACTATTAAAAAAATGGAGACATATGATAAAAGCATGCAGTTCCATAGCTTAAAATCTACAAGAATACCAGGCAATTCTTGAGACCAGACTCCTCCCTACCTTGCTCACAGTTTCTATTGTCTGTCTTTCAAAGTGCTGTTGCTTTGATCTATAGGTTTATCTGCCTGGGAATTGACTGCATTCCCCAGAAACTCAGGGAATTCACACTCCAAGGAACAGTTTTGGAGAGAACTGAATTGATTGGCTTAGCAAACTGCTGTCCTTTAAGGCAAAACCCTTTAACTCTGGCCTGGGGTTTGGTGCTCAAACTTGGTCCCACCAGAAGCCACCACTTCACAGCTACAGTCAGACACTGCTTCACTAAGTAGGGGTCTATAGCCAGGGTAGTTTCTAATATTAAAGAGAAAAGAGCCAGCAGGGTGGCGCACGCCTGTAATCCCAGCACTTTGGGAGGCTGAGACAGGAGAATCGCGAGTTCAAAGCCAGCCTCAGCAAAGGTGAGGCACTAAGCAACTCAGTGAGACCCTGTCTCTAAATAAAACACAAAATAGGACTGAGGATGTGGCTCAGTGGTCCAGTACTCCTGAGTTCAATCCTCGGTACCAAAAAAAAAAGAAAGAAAAGAAAAAATATGCACTGCAATTAACCTGCCCACCATGTGTATAGCCAGAAGGCGCTGCACCTCAGCCTTGGTGAGCTAAGAAAAGTGCCTGCAGAAGCCCAGATGAACCTCTTTACTGTACATGGAACTGAAAACCCCAAGCATTGGGCTTCACAGAGAAAACTGACAAAAACCAGTGCTGCTGTACTCTGACTAATAAATCCAGTTCTGCCTTCTTTTGTCCAGATACTCACATATTTTGAGTAATTGACCTGGAATTTTAGCCTGAGTATTTTAGCCATTGCAAATACCATTGGTTATCTGTATAGCTAAAAATAATTATACTCATGTGCACTTAACTAGCACATCAGACTACTTGACATTTTCTCCTGCATTCAGAAATTCAAAGGGTAGATGATCCTACTTTTTGCTAATTTTCTAGAGACATTAATCTTGGGGACAGAATCTATAATCTTAAATCCTGATTTCCAGCTTGGGAAATTATGAATTTTTAAAGTCTGCCATTTGAACAGGTAATAATCACCAGTACATCAGTAGATTGAAAGATAAAATGTATTTAAACTTTTCTAATCACTTTCTCCCTTAGTATTTCCAGACCCCCACCAGTTAGGATGCAATATTCTTCGGGAATAGACCTGCTGTCCAAAAGCGCTCTGCGTTTGCTCAGTTAAAAAGGACAGTAGAGAAAATGACCTTGAATGCCCACTAATAGCAGTTGGGAAGTGACACTTCCTGCTTATTATTTTATCATCACTTTCCTGAAAAATAAACAGTCAAATATGTGGCATTTCTCAGATAAGAGAAAACTAAAACGGACATGAAATAAATGGAGAGCTAAAAATGGATCCAATTTCATGGGGTCAACAAAAGCCCGTGTTATTCTCATCTGAAGACAACACAGTCGAGCTTCAGTTCCACACATCTGTGTGTATATAACGCGTGCACATATTTACTCTGAGGTAGTGGAAGCAGATCTGCGGCAGTGTAAACAGCATTGCACCCACACTCACGGTGGGAACCGTTTGCACACCTGTCTTTCTTGGAAAGCTTTCGGTGGACTGTTTTATCAGGTTCACATACAATTTCAGGGGCCCCGGAACATCTACTCCGTGTCAACTGTATCAGCCATTGGAGTCTGCACTTCAGAGTGCAGAGTTGGGAAGGGCAGGTATGACTGTTTTAAATGTACCAGTGGTCTCCTAAAGGCTGATTTTCACCCTCTTTAGGAAATTACTGTCTAAAAGCCCCTCCTTCATCCTCAGTGATTGTGACTTTTAAAAGGGGATGGGGGGTCATGCAGCCACTTCAATGTTTATAGCAGCACAATTCACAACAGCTCAACTGTGGATCCAACCTAGATGCCCTTCAACAGATGAATGGATAAAGAAACTGTGGAATATTACACAATGTGATATTACTCAGCATTAAAAGAGAAGAAAACTATGGCATGTGCAGGTAAATGGATGGAGTTGGAGAACATCATGCTAAGCGAAGTAAACCAATCCCAAAAAACCAGGCTGAATATTCTCTCTGATAAGTGGATGCAGATCCATAATGTGGGAGGGGGCATGGGAAGAATGGAGGAACTTTGGTCAAAGAGGAGGGAAGGGAGGGGAGAGGAGGGGGATGAGGGCAGGAAAGATGGTGGAATGCGGTGGACAACAATGCCCTGGGTTCATGTGTGACTGCACATATGGTGTGACTCTATATTGTGTACAACCAGAGAAGTGAAAAGTTGTGCTCCATTTGTGTACAATGAATCAAAATGCACTCTGCTGTCATGTACACCTAATTAGAATTAAAAAGTGGGGGATGGGAGAAATAGAGAAGTAGACCATTTATAGAAAACCTTTAATAAAACTTCCATTTGTTCACAAAAACTGATTTAGTGCCTACTGTATGTCAGGCCTGTGCCAGACTTGAGGCATACAGCGGTAAGCTTTCTACTTTCCCTTCTAAACAATAAATAGCAGACACAGCGGGCCCTCCACAGTGCAGAGTATCTCAGCCATGATGTCTGGGGTCAGTGAGCAAAGGGAGAAGTTGGAACAACAGGGAGAGAGTTTCTAGTGGGTGACTTTCTCCAGATAACCTTGTTTTTTATAGTATTTGGTGTCACATAAAGAAATTTAACTTTTTTTTTTTTTGATACTGAGGATTGAACTCAGGGGCACTCAACCACTGAGCCACATCCCCAGCCCTATTTTGTGTTTTATGTAGAGACAGGGTCTCACTGAGTTCCTTAGTGCTTCACCATGGCTGAGGCTGGCTTTGAACTCACGATCCTCCTGTCTCAGCCTCCCAAAATTATGGGATTACAGGCGTGCGCCACTGTGCTCAGGTGAAAAACATCAATTCTTCCATTGTGAATATATATTTATACACACATAATTATAAAATAATAAAACACAAACTAACAGAGTTGTATACATACTAAGAAGGCAAAGAGAAGGAATACAACCCAGCCTGAGGAGGAGTAGGGAGAGCAGTCAGGGAGGGCTTCCTGGGAGAGGTGACTGCTAATGTTAAAAGACGAGCAGGAGTGGCGTGGAAGGGAGAATATTCTTGACAGAGCATTAGCAATGAAAAGGACTCAATGAAAAGGATAAAGAACTCCACATCTTCAGCACCTTCTGTGTGGAGCTGGGGGGTGGAGATCTGCAAGGTGTTTAATATTGCTAGAGCAGAGAAAAGGAGTCTGCGAAGGCTGGAGATGAGACCAGCCTGATAAGCAAGAATAAAATCACAGAAAGCCTTGTACACCTACCGTGCTAGGAAGAGGCTGCTGTGTTAGGAAAACCTGTTCAATGCAATGTAATAAAACCTAATTGTAGGCTCAGAAGGCCTCATCCAAGACCTTCCCTGCCACTGTCATACCCAGGCAGGATATTAAATATATTTTCATATCGAAAAACTTTTTCCTAATGTTCATCACTGTGATACTGCCCTCTACTCTTTATTTTCAAATTCTAGCTACTGAGAGCTGATGGCAATTCCATATGAATACCAAAATGGAAGTACAATCTGTAAGAAATCATTATAATTATTTTACAAAACAAAATAGATCATCAAAACTCTGCTTCAGATTTGCTCTCTGGGCTTCAAAGATCATGAGAGTTAAAAAGTTGAATTCAAGGGGCTGAGGTTGTGACTCAGTGGTAGAGCGCTTGCCTGGCAAGTGTGAGGCACTGGGTTTGATCCTCAGCATCACAAAAAAATAAATAAATAAAATAAAGTTATTATGTTCATCTACAACTAAAAAATATAGAAGAGTCCCATTTGCCTTAGCCAATGTTTTGGATAAGTTTGAAAGCCTGCCTGTGTTCCCATTGCATGGAGATTTGCTTGTATGTGGCTCAGATGCCTTTCAGGTCAAAGCTTTATGTTAAACAAAGGAAGGTTAAGTCGCACCCCAAGTCCTCAGAGTGAGCTAGCAGTGTGTGTCATGAGTGGCCAGCTGTGTCCTAGGAATCCTTATGGGCAACCCCCATCTTCTTCCCCTCCCCTACTTCTTTCTCCAGTTCTATGTCAGGTAAGTTTAATGGGCAGATTCAAGTGTGGCTCCTTTTGGCCTGAAGGATATTGCTTATGTACTGTAATGCACACTAAAAAAAGGGAAACGGGGCACATGAATTTCTAGTTTTATAAAAGCAATGATTCTTATAACCAGGTTAACCAGATATCCTGCTTCACCTGGCAACTGCCCCAGCCCATATCTGCACTGTCAATATAAATATCAGTTTGTCCCCAGTCACAGCAAGAGTTCATTCTCCACTTCCCAGCCCCTCTCCTATTTGTTCTGCACAGCAGTCAAGATGATGAACATCAGTGAAACAAGAATTTCAGCAGCACCTTAGAGATGATGGCGAAGCGTTGGACCAAACATTCATGCATTCCAGGACCTGTTGGATAAATTAGAGAACTACATTTAATAAATATAAATTCTTGTTGCACTCCCCTGAAAAATCAATAGTTATTATTTTAAAACATAAGCATGGCCCATCTCCCACCCTAAGCAAAGTTGATCTGAAAACCTGGGGCAAAGAGTTGAGTGAGAGAAAAACTGGGAAGAAGCCATTAAAAGCACCAGTCACAAGGAAATTACATTTGGTCACAGTCCAGGTCATCTGAGCTGGTGTTCACCTGAGCTGAGTGGACATATTTTTACTACTAATAGTTCCTCAACTCTCTGGCCATTCTGGAAAGCACATTCCACAAAGCCACAGGTCCTCTGGCCGGCCTGCCTTCCCTAATTCTGAGTCTTTTACAGAGGACTCTGGACTGTTGTTTCATTGGCTTTATTTAAAAAAAAAAAATTTATTGAAGGGCTGGAGATGTGGCTCGGTAGTAGAGTGCTTGCTTGGAATGAGTGAGGCCTGGAGTTCCAACCCCAACACCACAAACACACACACACACACACACACACACACACACACACCTGAGATAATAGACATTGAACAAAGTGTACAATTTAATCAGTGTTGAGGCACAATGATTCCTATGAAACCATCACCACAATCAACACATCCATCACCGCCATGTTTCTCCTGATCCTTGGTCACTCCCCAACTCCATTCCCAGCCACCTTTCATTTGGCTTAAAACAAAACAAAACCAAAAAATGTTTACAGAGCTATTCTTTTCCAACACCATTTAAATTAGTCGCCTAATTTAAACCTTCCCAGTCTCTAAGGTTTCTTGTAAATCCATGTGAAAAAATGCACAGAAATCTACTTAGTTGTCTGGCACACTTCACATTGAAAGAAAAAATGGACAAATAAGATGCAAGAAAATTCCAAGACAGCAAAGAATATATTTGGCTTGTTTAACAAGCTTAAGGAAAAGAAGTATTTGCTTTAGCTTGAAGCCATGGAAAGCATTCTTTCCTATGGAGAAGGGAATGCCAAGAACAGCTAGACGCCGCAAGGGTCCAAGTTTTTATGAAAAAGTGAGCAGTGACCTTGCTGAAGGAAATATCCTTCTTGATAATGGAAATAAATCCTCTTTCACCTGAGTGGAAGCCTTCTGTGTCCAGGAGGTATCAACTACAGAGAAACCTCTCCATCAGTACTTTTAACAACTAACTGGAAACTTCGAAAATGATATTCAAGGTATATTCTTGATTTGGATTGCATTTGCTCTTGGAAAAATAAGATACTCCTCCTTTTTTTTTTTTTTTTTTTTTTTTTTGGTACTGAAGATTGAACCAGGGGCACTTAACCACTGAACCACATCCAAGCTTTTCCTTTTCTTCTTTCTCTCTCTCTCTCTCTCTCTCTCTCTCTTTCTCTCTCTCTCTCCCTCTTTTTATTCAGAGACAGGGTGTTGCTGAATTGCTTATGGCCTCACTAAGTTGCTGAGGCTGGCTTTGAACTTGTGATCCTCCTGCCTCATCCTCTGAAGCCACTAGGATTACAGGCGTGCGCTACTGTGCCCGGCTCCCTCCACTTTTTTTTTTTTTTTTGGTACTGGGGATTGAACTCAGGAACACTGAACCACTGAGCCACATCCCCAGCCCTATTTTGTGTTTATGTAGAGACAGGGTCTCACTGAGTTGCTTAGCGCCTCACCATTGCTGAGGCTGGCTTTGAACTCGTGATTCTCCTGTCTCAGCCTCCCAAAGTGCTGGGATTACAGGCATATGCCCAGCTCACTTTTTAATGATGGAAAACTGCCAAAAGCATGATTCTGAATGTCTAGAGATTCTTCCAGTAATTAATTACATGAGCCTACATACAAGTCATTTCACTGTGGCGGCTTCTTGGTGTCATGAGAGGACTGAGCTAAAAGAATCTTCAAAGTCTCTTCAAGCTCTAAATTTCACAGTGTGTGAGCTCTTCAGGAATATCTTTGTCCACAAAGGGACTCAGCCAGTTCAGATTTACCCTGGAGTGGGAAGAAGAGGAGCCCTGGCCCTGCTGACTGGCTCCCTCCCCGAGCGCTTCCCCGTGGCAGCCATTGCTGTGACTATTGTACAGCCATTGAACAGTCCCAACAGATGCACCCAGGAGCAATCAATTCCATTTTAAAATATTTCCAGAAAGCATGGAGAGCCATGCCACAAAACAGCTCCTGCGAGAACACACTGCGGGTCTGAGATGCTACAATTTCACTCAGGGCAGCCAGTGACACATCATTTGCAGCTACCGCCATTGTGCCAGAGAGAGAAGGAGGCATCCCAGCTCTCCGTGTCTGTCTCACCAGCTTCCAGTCCAATTTCCTAAGTCCAGCCTTTCCCAGCTCTTTTAACACATGGCACTACAGAAAAGGATACTTCAACAACACACAGGAGTAAATGAGGATGTTTATGGTCAGAAGCAGTACATCTGGGACTCTATCCACCCCAGGCTCTGCTAGAACTGTCCCAGGGCTGCAGAATCCCAGATTTAATCCTTCTTGTAACCCGCTCATGATCCACCCCTTGTTGCCGCTCCCTGGTTGGGAAACACTGTGATAAGTGGTTATCTGGTTGAGCCCAGGTCACGTGCTCCCCCCTGCAAAGGAGGCTAGGAAAGCATCTAGCAACTTTTACCTTTTACTTCTACAGGGGGCGCAGGAGCAGGTTCTCATAAATTGGAGAATTTCCTGAACAGACACAAACAGCTGGGGAGGAAAAAGAGAAGCCAAGAGCTTTCACCTGTACACAAAGTTATTGCAGTGGACCCTGTCAAAATCCCCTGTGCCACAGGACAGCAGGGACTCTATTTGGGCTTAGAGACATGATTTCAGCAGGGCCAGATACCTCATGATTTTAGGATCTGTCTGGCTCCCTAGAGCTGCTAAAAATAGCAATGCTAGATTCCATGATCATTGTCCCATGGTTATTAATATCATGTGTTACCCCTAGGAGTGGGCGCTGGGCCCCTGCCCAGAGAGTCGAGCTTGGACCCTTCTCTGGTGACACCTCTCCTCACCCAGTGAGACCACCAGGAAGCCAAGGGATATCCCCACTCTGAGCTCATGCAACCTACCTCTTCTAGATTTCTCTGGGCATCCAAGACACAAAATTGTCTTCCCAGATGACCTATAGTCCATTTCCAGGGCCAAAGTGGGCCTCTTCCAAAGGAAGTGAAGATATTGCCCTGTCTGGGTGCACATGCTGAGGACTGAGCAACAGCCAAAGGACTGCCGCTTTCCAGGGACAGTGTGCCTGACTCGGACATGTGGGCTGGCAGGTCTGCACCTGTGCGTGAAGAACAGAGTCATGGTGGGAGGAGAAGGGAGGGAGAGGTAGGGAGAGGGCCTATACCTGTGTTCTTGTCCAAGACCTTGCGTCTGATTACATCCATTCCAAAGTCAAGACTTCCAGGCCATCACCTGCCCTCAAAGCCAGATTATCTCCAACACATGGCTTTTCAGGGCTACCTTTGCACAGAACTGGAAGCCATTTGCCTGCAAAATTGTAGCGAATTGAATCCTGTGGGTCACAGCTATCCTGAACACATTTCACAGCCAACTTAAAAATCTCATCTGACACGTGGCTCACATAAATTCACCTTTTAATAGAAGCTGTCACAGTGGAGTTCACAGAAACACCATTCCAGGGAGCCTGTCATTATCTGCAGTCGAAGGTCTTAATCTGACTGGGCAGTGAGTGAAATTATCCTCCCAGAGCAATTCTCCAAAGAAAGCCCCTAATGACCTGAGCAAAGCAACCAAAGAGATTTTTTTTTCCCTAGTGGAGAAGCTAAACATAAAGAGACCACTCCCAGAAATGGAGGAACTTTGGATAGGGCAAAGGGGAGGTAGGGAAAGGGAGGGAGGATAGGGGTAGCAAAGATGGTGGAATGAGATGGACCTCACTCCCCTAGGTACATGTATGAAGACACGAATGGTGAGACTCTACCTTGTTTACCACCAGAGAAATGGAAAATTGTGCTCCATATGTGTACTATGACTTGAAGTGCATTCTTTTGGTTTTTTCTTCTTCTCTTTTTTTAAAAAAAGAGTCCACTCCCAGGTGACGGGCATACTTCTCTTAGCAGAACAGAGTCAGTAAAGCTTCATACAGTTAAACAGACAGCCACTCAGCACCATTCTCTCTTTCTGCTTAGCTCTTCAGAAAGCAGCCAACTTTTTTTTCATCTGGAAACTCAGATTTTTTTTTACTGCATCACAATAACCACCTGACAGCAAAAAAGACTTTGGCCAGACCAATAAAATGAAGCTCTTTAAAGCCGGGCATGGTGGCGCAAGCCTATAATCCCAGCACTTAGGGAGGCTGAGACAGGAGAATCGCAAGTTCAAAGCCAACCTCAGCAACGGCGAGGCGCTAAGCAACTCAGTGAGACCCTATCTCTACATAAAACACAAAATAGGGCTGGGGATGTGGCTCAGTGGTCGAGTGCCCCTGAGTTCAATCCCCAATACCAAAAAAAAAAAAAAAAAAAATGAAGCTCTCAGATGTTTTCCAGTGCCAGGTACCTCGTTGGTCCTCATCTCTACTCATACCATCAACCCTGCCGTGTGGCCTCACCACTCCTCCTCTCTGGGCAAATCCCAACACTTCCTCAAGGCCCAGCTCAAGTTCCACCCCACTGGGCGGCAATCTCCCTCCCAGCTCTGAGTTCTGACAGTGTCTCCTCACGTCATTACTTTGGCGTGTGTGGTATGATGTGTTTTGCTGCTGGTTTTCTTATGAAATCACCTGTCGCACACTGTTTAACCTCTTGGAACTCTGGCACCTCTATACCCACCCTTTAAGGTCAGTGATGAATCCACTCACGTTGATTGAATTAGAATTTGAATGAATATTTTAATGAAGCACCAGCCAATTTCTAAACATAACCAATATTTTGTATGGATTTATTATCATAGTATGAAAGAACAAATGTTTAAATTGATAAACCCAAGGCAATATGACAGCCTCAATTATTAAAGATTCAATTAAATATACTGTATACACATAAATAGAAAGTGTATATTTTAGAGAGATTTTGAGAAAAAAGATTTGGGAAATATTGGGTGTGTTCAAATCTGATTCATGAATTTGGGGGTACCTCTTGAAGTATCTGTAGGCTAAAACATCCCCAGACCCAGGCCTGGTGACTACAGACAGGAGTCAAACCCAAGCAGTCTAAGTGCAGATGGAAAGAAAGCTCTCACCATGGTCCATAAGAACCCAGGGTCTGAACCTCAAGTTCAACATTCAAGGTTAATCAAGAAGTTGGAGAGCTGGAGCTGGAGAGCTGGAGTTGTAGCTCAGTGGTTGTAGCTCACAAGAGCCCAGCACATGTGAAGCACTGGGTGCAATCCTCAGCACCACATAAGAATAAATAAACAAACAAACAAACAAATAAAGGTATTGTGTCCATCTACAACTAAAAAATATTTTTTTAAAAAAGAGAAGAGAGCTGGAGCTGTGGCTCAGTGGTAGAGCACTTGCCTAGCATGTATGAGGCACTGGGTTCAATTCTCAGCACCACATATAAATAAATAAAATAAAGGTCCATCAACAACTTTAAAAATATTTTAAGATTAGGCATGTAATTACTAAATAAATAAAGAGAAGAATATGAAAAAGATGGAGGGAAGAAAGAACGCAGTGTGTGGACGAGTCGAGGCAAGCATCTCAAAATTATACTTATAAGCAGCTGGAAACTTCCATAGCACTTTTATGTGGTGCCTGGGACATGATTTAGGGGTAAAATTGGAGGCTTGAGCCCAGGAGGTCACCACACAAGGCAGGACAGGGATTCTGAAGAACTAACACTCAGGAATCAGAACTACCTATCCTTCACCTACCTATCCTTCACTTATCTACCTATTCTTCATTAAACACTTGCTGAGTACTCCTGCCAAGTACTGTTCTAAGTAGTGCAGAAGATCTCAAGATTAAGTCAAGACGCATTTATCTTCAAGGAGCCAACCACGGACTGACAAAAAAAAAAAAATGAGAATCAAAAATCTTTATGGAGTGGGATCTATGCTAAAATGGAAAAATCCAGAAAGTCCTGCTCACCCAGAGCAGGACATCCCTTTTACCAGGCACCTGTTCTGCACAAGTGTTCAGTGGACATCTCATTCATTTTTATAACAGTCCCATGAAATGAGCAAAAGTAGAGCCATTTTCTAAATTTAAAGAGTAGAGAGCCAGGCCCATGGCATGCACCTGTAGTCCCAGCACTTGGGAGGCTAAGATGGGAGGGCCACTTGAGTCCAGTAGGTCAAGAACAGCCTGAGCAACATAACGAGACCCTGACTCAAAAAACAAACAAACAAAACCAATATTTGAGTTGAACTTTTTGTTCCAATTCACACATTTAGAATATAGCAAAACCAAGATTTTAATCTCATTGTATTTTTCTCGCAGGCCAGTTCCAGTGCTGAAAGATTAAGTCCTTTACCAGGCAGAACAAATGTCTGGATGAGAGGCTCTCAGGGCAGCAGGGCCGGCCTGTTTAGTGGCTCCTCAGAGGAGATATGTTTATGGAACAGCAAGTAGACAAAATTATCCTTTGTATAGAAGAAAAAGGATAATGGTAAAAGATTGCTTTTCTCCTTGGTAACATCTCTGCTTCCTGATTTCTTTTGCAAGTTCTTGTTCTGGAAGATACATGCCTTCTTCTCCTCCATGGCCAACCTGAGTTTCCAAACTTGCATCTCTTGCTCACCAGAGGGACTGTCACTCTCACTTGGCTGTCAGCTAAGGTATGTTTATTTTTCATCATTGCTCTGAACCCATTAACCTCGCTGTCAGGAATTCAGGTTCATCAAAGCAGCGTTACCAATATTTACGTCAGTTTTCAAACTTAATTTCTCAGTGTGGAGGAGAGACAATGTAGCTGTGGAATGTTTTTATTTCATGAGCACAGAGTTTCTCTAATTGCTTTTTATTTGGGCTGTGGTTGAAGATGCCTCCTTGGTTTTCTAGTCAAAAAGTAAACATTTCCTTCTACTTCCCCAGTGAGAAGATATATAACAAGGACTCATTCTTACAAATTCCATTATAATGAACCATTTTATGTTCATCATAAACACTGTGTCCCAAGTGCAATAAGATTCAACTAGAAGAAAGAGCATCCCAGAGGTTGGTCTGCGTCCAGCCACTTTCCAGGAGGACACACTAGCTGTCGGTGAGGCCAGTGATAGCCTGAGTCACCCTTGCAAGTTCGTTCAGCTTCTTCCTCATGGACTCCAAGACCCTTCTGCCCTGTCATCTACCATGGTGCTTGGAACAGAGTGAGACCCTGGTGTATTTTTGTTAAATTAGTGATTCAATAGTTTCTCAAATTGGGATGCCATATGCTGTGTTTGTCTAAACGTTCTCTGTTACTAACACACTGAAATAACCGAATAAAGCAATTAATTTAAGGCAGGCTCCTACAGGAATAAGACAAGATTGGATGAAGAGATTAAAGAGAATTGTGCTTGGACACATCCTAATCCATGTTTATTCCCAATTCCTACCTCCCTCTCCAGGGCTTCCAGGGTAGCCCCGGATGTAAATGTCTGCGTAGCTAAAACAGGGCCAGTAGTTATGCCACCTCCAAAGTCCTGGCCTTCGCGAGTGTTCTCTGCATTTTATCAATGGTCTGCGGTGACCCACTGCCTAATCGCAGCTGGATGCCAATGGGGAGAAGTGCTGACAGAGATACGACCTCCTGGAAGAGGATGCCGCGGTCCCTGTAGGATAAACTCAGGGACATGAGGAAACTCCACAGGGCGGTAGTGAATGCTCCCATCCAAGCAGTAGGCAAGCATAAAAGTAAGGGTCCCCCACTATCCTTCCCTTTTATGAGGCTGGGTGGTGAGAAGTAAGATTGAAACTAGCCCCCAAGCGTGCCCATGGCTACTGCTCACTCACTCTCCTCCAGGCAGAGGGAGGCAGAGATGTTAATACCATAGTGGAGTGGCCAGGCAAGGTGATGTGGTTGAGACTACTGAGTCAAGGTGTCCCCAAAGCTGAAATAGAGAGTGGTGTTAGCAGAGCATGGTGATCAAAAACATTGGAAGTTTGTGTTTTATGGATTAAGGAACAAGTAGCTGATCAAAAAAAAAAAAAATAGATTCATAGTCTTGCCAAACAGCAGAGTTAGCCGCACTCATATGCCTGGCCCTGCCCCAGCCTAACCTGACAGTGGTCAAGGGTGGGGTGCTGGGTGTAACAGTGGCCAGAGGTACTAAGGGCTGTGACAACATGCAGAGGCCCCAGGGAAAAATAAGACTATGGGCCCAAGAACCCATCAAATGTTAGGAGACATCCTCTAACATCAAATGTTAGAAGGCAGCACCAGGGCTTGGACCTAACCCGGGAGCAAGGACTCATGGGAAGAAAAAAAGCTCCCTCTGCCCCTGCACTACTTGTGCACCCCAGTGAGGGACAGCAGGACCTCAGGGAACTGGTGCTAACATATGTTAGACTCTGTTGTCCATATTACTGCAGAGGGAAATAGGATTTGGACAGGGTTTGCCTAGGGAAGTGCTATTAAAGTGGCCCTGTAGGTGAGACCCCTTGGGTCAAATCAGTGTATATTGCTGTGGCTTCCACATTGGAACAGATGTGTTACATCCCCATTCCTCAACCGTCAGAGCAGTTCCCCCGCTCAGGGTCTGCAGCCCACAAAAAGGGGTGCTAGTGGGACATCCCTTCACCATCACCAGGACAACTGACTTCCCTGTCCCCCACAAGTGGCCTAGAAAAAGGGCAGAAGGAAGTAGCTTACCAATGGCTTCCTCAGGCCACTTCCCAGGACAACATCACCACCTGCCTGAGGCAGTGCCCCTTGTACTCCCAATTTGAAAATAAAAATAGCATCTATTAACCTTCTACTAAGCTCTTGTTGAAACTGAAGGTCTTGTGATGTTGCCACTTGGTGTTGGTCAGTGCAGTCTCCGTGGCTACCGAAATGGGAAGGGCTCAGGGATCCTCAATTATAAAGTGGAAATAATTTATCCAAGAACACAGCCTTGTTTTTGTAAGATAAAGTGGCCCCTTGAGGCAAAGCCACTGGCTCAATAAAACCCTCAACTTACAGAGGTTCCTCTAAATACCTAACTACCTAAACCTGGTTCGCTAATGGTTTGGCTAAGCTAAAACCCAATGGTGGGCTGGGATTGTGGCTCAGTGGTAGAGCGCTTGCCTTGCATGCGTGAGGCCCTGGGTTCAATCCTCAGTACCACATAAAAATAAATAAATAAAGATATTGTGTCCATTTACAACTAAAAAAAAAATATTTAAAAAAAATAAAATAAAACCCAATGTTGCCCACTGGGCTGGCGCAGCTATTCAAACTCAATGCCAGAGCCACAGACCTGGCAATGACTGGTTGCTCTATTCAGTGGGAAGCTGTAGAGACAGTCCTCACCACCCTGGCCAACACTACCCTACATGAAATGTGCTGTGTTTTTACTGACTTTTGGCTGTTGCCAATGGCTTAGCTGCCACTTGGAAGACTGTCAACTGGTAGATTAAAGACGCCCCTTTCTGGGGTTATGAACAGTGGAAATAGGTCATGCTTGCCATTTTCACAGACTTCCATGAGAAAGATCCATCTCCAGATGGTGCTGGCTAGGAAGCTGCTGATCAGACCTACACCACCATTGCCACTTAGGTCATTACTATACTGGATGTGGTAAGGAGTCACCTTCCTAGCCTGGACACACAATGAAAAGTTCTATGTTTCTGATGCAGAAACTACCACTGTGATGAGCGATGCCTTCCAAAAGTTGGTCCTTTTATCTATCAACAGAAAAGGTATTTACCCCTTCTGCTCCTGGCAGGTTGACTACACCTGTCCTGACCTCCCAGATACTTTTTCACATTACAGTATTGCCATTCCAGGCCAATACATC
The DNA here is from genome assembly GCA_028644305.1 of Xerus rutilus. Taxonomy (NCBI): domain Eukaryota; kingdom Metazoa; phylum Chordata; class Mammalia; order Rodentia; family Sciuridae; genus Xerus; species Xerus rutilus. The sequence continues at coordinate 10,321,259 of CM053406.1, read as the reverse complement.
AACTTTTCCACACCACTGTGGTTCCTGAGACCACAATGAGTCATGTTTTCTGCTTTCTAGGTCATGTACAGTCAGAAAATAGTGTGCCTTTTGTTGAAATCCCAACCAACAAGGGCCCAAGTGACGTTTTGTTTTTTTGTTTCTTTTTTTGATACTGGAGATTGAACTCAGGGGCACTCGACCACTGAACCACATCCCCAGCCCTATTTTGTGTTTTATGTAGAGACAGGGTCTCACTGAGTTGCTTAGCACCTCGCCGTTGCTGAAGCTGGCTTTGAACTCACGATTCTCCTGTCTCAGCCTCCCTAAGTGCTGGGATTACAGGCTTGCGCCACCGCGCCCAGCTCCAAGTGAAGATTTTTAATGGACTTTCTATATACTGTTATCTATAGGCATCAGGAATTGTGGAACTAGAATATACTCCTCAAAAATCATTTCAAAAAGATTCCCATCAATGCCTCCTGATGTACAAAACTTGAGCAGTTTGGCCACTGAATGCAGCTGCCTCCCCTAAAAGTTCATCCTGAACAGATACCAATGTGAAAGTGGTGAGGAGTTGTCTATACCTATGCTGAAAACTCGGCATTCCACCTTCATGGTTCCTGCCATGGTGTATCTGTCTCTCTCCAAATAGCAGCCCCAGGCTTGCTAAACTGGTACACTGCCTGTGTGGCAACCCAGTCAAAAGGGGGCTTGTCACATTCAAATTTATTCTGGTTCAGCTACCTGGATGCTCTTGTTGGCCAGGCATGGTTCTAGATCATGGTAACAATGACTATTTGGTTGGGACAGTGTCTTCTGAGTTCCTACACAGGCCAGGTAGAGGAAACAATTGATCTGTATAAATTTATAAAAACCACTCTTTTCCCACTTATGCTTGATCCTTCAGGACAAAATGTTTGGGTTCAATTAGGGGATGGTTAAGGGGGAGGGTAAAGGTGCTGTTATAACTACTGGGATGAAACATGCTGATAGCCACTGAGGGAAAGCACTGGCGCCTGGGGAGGGACCAGCTTACACCCTGAAAGGGGAGAGAAGGATAATTAATGCTCTCTTAGTCCTTACATCCAACACCACAGCCTGGCAAAGTAACCATCTGGTCAACCTGATCGAGCAGGACAGGCCACAGTATGACCCGTTGCTGGATTTGCCCTTCACATCCTGAACTATTCTAGTAGGCCTGACCTCACAAAATGGAAACCCCCAAACACGAACAGCCTTCACACATGGACTAGCACAGCCTTGTTTCACTATGAACAATACAAATTCATACGCTTTATCTGATGTCCAAGTGGCCTTGAGTTGTACCCTGTTTGCAGAGCGAGGCTACCCCTGCTCAGAGTCACTGTCCATGTGGCTTAACCAAACCTATGTAATGGCAACCCAAAGCAAGAGCAGCAACAAATCCCAAACTAGAGTGACCCATGCTCCTTCAGGTGATGTGTTTGTGTACGCCTAAGTATACACCATAGGATATCCTTCCATTGAGAGAGAAAGGGTTACTTTTTGACCCGTGTATTGCCACCTGTAAACACTGCAATGACATTAAAGATTAGGTCAGTCTAAACTCCTCTGTGCAAGCCAAAATAGATAATAGTAACCTTAGACCACATCCTGGCCGTCTGAGAAAAACATGCACTGCTCTCCCACTAGGACTTAGTACAGTTGACTGAGTGCAAGACTCTGGGGAGCCAGATTGAAGTTAATTCTGCAAGTATCAGAGTCCTGTCTGTGGTAATCTTAAATCAATGTTGTGTAAGATAAATGGAATGAAATTGGCCCCAGCATCTGTCTGTCCAATTAATGAGAGTAGCAGATTAAGTGGCATTCTTAGGTGAAAATTTGCCAGAAATCAAGGCAGTCCAGGACCCTAAATAATAAATAAGTGTTGTTTATTGGGTCTCCCATAACCCTGAGAATGCCAAGAACGCAAGGCCCTGACTTCTCTTTACCTAGATCATTTCCCAGGGTTGTATTTGAAATGAATACCTTTGGGGTTTGAGGTAAAGTCTCTCTCTAGAGAAAAGAGTAGTCTTGCTTACAACTTGCTACAAAATGATGTGTTCCCTAAGCTCGGTATACCTCAGGTGGACACAAATGCCCTCTGTGTAGCAACCATCTGGACCCTCCACATTGCCCATGAGACTGAAGGGCAGGGAACAAAAACAAGCTTGGTGCTATTTATACTGTTTACTGTGGCATGAGTAATACAGCCCTTTATCTCTCACTCTGGAATTTCATGTCTTCTCTACCATCATCCACAAAACTATGCCAGGTTCATTTAACTTGCAGGGAGAGTAAAACCTCAAAACTATCACAGTTCTTGACATCGGTTGGGGGTGGGAGTGGAGGAGGTGGCTGATGGTCCAATCAGGTGATCCTTTGACCCATTACTACCTTATGACCCTTTGCTGTTATTGTTTTTCAGTTTTATGACTTTGACAACCAGTGGTTAGTTCTCATCCAACTGACTGCAGATTTTTCAAAGTAATTTTTCACAGGTATGTAGATAACCAGAGTGTTGAGTTTGCTTAATGACGTTCATCTTCATTACGTTCTCTGGACAACCTCACAAAGTATAGGACATTCCCTATTCCTCGGGCCCAGAGAGCTTTGCCGACCTTAAAATCAATGTACACCTTGGGAGTTCCCCTCTTCTCCAGAGCAAATTCCAGATTTCTCTGTGAGCCCAAGAGACGTCCTTTCTGAAGCTCACTCGACCCATGCACTTGGACATGCTGATGGTCACTACCTCCTTGCTGGTCCTTTTCACCGAACTCCTGCAGAGCCACTCCACAGGGCCCAGGTTGGGAGAGGCAAGGGGTTGCGGGAGATGAAAGGCGAAGGTCACAAGTACAACTTCAAAGTCACCAGGAAGCAAGGGGCCAAGTCTTTACATTACTACTACCTTGCGAAAATAAGAGCCAAACAGTGAGGTTTCTGACTGCGCAACAGGAAGACTGATGGCAGAGGCTGCCCCATTCCCTCTAGCCCTTCCAGGAGCAAGGTGACGGTAAGCATCCCTCAATAACACAGGCCATGGGAAGTGATATAAAGGCTTGGGCCATGGGTCTGGATTTGCTTTACATCCTTTGCCATGAACTCTGGGAATGACGGTACATTACTTAAAGCCTCACTCAGAACCTACTGGAATGGGAAGGTTAACACCAGTCTCTGGCGAATTAAATGCCCTGAAAACATGGAAATCCCCTGGGCCTGACATGGCACAGGCCTTCCTGGTCTGAAGGCGGCAGACAGCCCCTCAGCCTCAGCCTTCCTCCTGCAGCTCCTGTTGTGAGCCTGTGCCCTACAGCCTGCAGGACAGAAACACAGTCTGACCAGGGTCTAACTGCCCGTTTCCATGGCAGTGCAGAGGGTTGGACTCACCTCCTGGGCCCCACAACCATTGCAAGATGGAAAAATATGAAGCTTTGTCTCCAACCCCTCCAGCTCTACCCTGTCCTCCACCTCAGACCCTCAGGCCTCAGTTCAGGCCAGAGCAGAGCAACTGGGCCTCCAGGGTGAGGGCAGAGCCTTCTCCTACTCCCTTGGGGCTGGTCCTCCTCCTCTCGGCTGCTTTGAATCACAGCTTTGCACAAGTCTTTTTACCCCTTACAAACTGGAAATTTCCCTCTCCTCAGGAACACATGGGAAAGCACGTGACCCCCCCAGTGGCACTTGCCCTTTGGTGGCATTTGACACTGGCTGCATCACCTCAGCCCTGACTGCTCCTGCTTTACGTCTGCTGTCCCAGGAAACACAGGCTCAGAGGAGACCCCAAGAGTTCATCTGAGTCATTCCTTTCGCAATGGGCAGCTCGAGTGTTACAACAGAGTCTCTGGAGACCTAGCAAGGCAACAGACCTGCCCAAGGTGCACAGGTGACAACAGCCGGCGGGTGTAGACACAGTGGCTGCCGCAATGCTTCTGGTGCATTGAATTATATTGAACTGTAATTGGCCTTGACAACTATTGACTTTACGGGAATAAATCTTCCCAGAAAACACTGAAAAGAACATTCATTAAATGGCGTTTGCAAGAAAAGCATTAAAAGACATTCGTCAGTGAAAGGAGAGCCGCCAGCTGCTCAGAAAAGCCTGATTAGGTTTGCAAAGGGCAGGAGCAGGAAAAAAGTTACTTTGCCTTTTCCCTATAATAAAGCCGAGTGCCAACTGGCACCCCACACCAGAGACTTCCTTCTTTGGGCCTCCCTCCTTTAAGCCAAAGACAAACATGGTAAGAAGCAAGAAATGAAATTTTTGTATTTTTTTCCTCTTGAATCTAACCAATGCTTTTTATCCTCAGGTTTCATCCACTGACTTCATTTTTTTTTCTTGTATTTACTTTTCCCAACAGAGATAACAATAAGCAAAGGTCCGCATGAGATTTTCTGGGGCCAGATCCCCTCAATCTGGTACTAGACTAGACTCTGAATTCCTTTGTTTTGTTTTTATCTCGTGTTACTTTTTCCATAGGTAGTGGTTTCTATTAAGTCCACAAAGCAGTCATTTGCAGATGGTCTGGCATCTTTTTCTTAGTCATAAAATATCTTCTGCTACTAACAAGGTTAACTTCATGCACTTGATATTTTCATTGGGTGTATATATTTTAGCTCTGAGTCACAAGAAAATAATATAGTATACAAAAGATACATTCCCTGAGGCAAATAATAAGGAATATTTTAAACAGATTTCACTGAGCTGGGCTAGCCTACTACAGATATTACTAATTCCTTTTTGAGGACAATTTGAAGCCATTCCTATGGATTTATTATAGGATCTCCCAATTTTAAACCTGAAGGAAATGTTAAATCCCCTTCTACCATTTAATTTTCCAGAAGAGGAAACGAAGACTTGGATGTGAAATAACTTACCTGAAGCCTCCTACCAGTGTGGTATGGAGAAGCAGAACAGGAAATCATATTTCTTCATTTTTAAGTAAATTGTTCCTGAAAAAAAAAAGAATTGTTCAGTAACAATATATTACTAATGTCTTCTAGTGAGCCCTTGATAGTATATTTATTGAGTACATTATTTATAGCAATTATTAAAAATCACTGGCAGTTATAAATAAATAAAGGAGGGCGAAGAGACAAATCTCCCACACAGAGGAATTCTGACTAATTATCTAGGTACTCCACCCTCAAGGAGGTGAGACATAACTCCCTACTCTGAAGTGTAGATGTCCCAAGCCACATCCTTCCCAGAGGGGAGGATGGAGAACAACTAGGGTGGAGAACTCTGACCTGCACCACCTCATCCAGTGATCAAGGTCAACGTCAGCATGATAAGGTGTGTGGAGGGCATGGACCCTTCATATGGCACGTTAAGAACAGTTCTTCATATTTGTGGCCTTTCAGAAAGCTACAACCCCCATCTACTTATAAGGAAGACATTATGTAAATCTTAACTGAAGGACATTCTATAATACACTTAACAAATCTTTCACAAATGAGTCTGAGACTGTCGCTGCCAAGCATCTTAAGAGACAGCAACTAAGCGTAATGTGACATCCTGGGACAGAAAAAGGACACCGTGTGAAACCTTATGAAATCAGAACAAAGCGTGGACTCCAGTTGATAGAATGTCTAGATATGGGTTCACCGATTGTGACAGATATACTGTGCTCATGTAGATTTAGTGATAAAGAAAACTGGGTAAAGATTTATAAGCGTTCTCTGTACTATCTTCTCAATTTTTCAGTAAATCTCAGACTGTCCTAAGAAATAAAGACTATTAAAAACAAATCCCTGGTAAAGGGCTCAAGGGGAAAAGCAGGTATTTCCTATTGCAGCCCTTTGATCTACAGGCACTGTACGCCTTTTTCATCTAACTATCCCTCCTGAAAACGTGCCTCTCAAGAAGTTTTCCTAACAGAAAGAGAAGAGGACTGGAGTACTCCTCCCACCCAAATATCTGGGCAATTTGTTCATGCGGACCTTCAAGATGGGACTGCAGAGTAGAAAAACTAAAGTGCATGATATATAAAGACAAGGACATTTTTGTCTGATTTGTAGATTGAAGTTTCCCAAAATCATAGAAGAGTGCCTGGCATATAGTAGGTGCTCAATAAATATTTGCCCAACAAATGAAAGTCTTAGGTAAGAAATGGTCCTTCTTAAAAACATCTATTGTTTGAAATGAGATCTAACTGCTGTAACTGATATTTCAAGATAAATGTCCCAAAACTTGTACTCAAAGGAGTGTGGACCCACCAAAGTAATACCCTTGGCAGGCACACACTTAATTCAGTTATGATGCTATTACTCCAAATAATTTTAGAATTCTTCACTCTGGAGTTTTTTAGCAGTTACAGGGTCAAGTCCAAACATACCAAATGAAGATTCCATGAACAAAGCTTCCAACTGTTTCTGCTAAACCCCTTTCCTCAAGGTAAGTGTTCTGCTGAAAAGTGTTTCCCCAATCCCCACTCCCTGCAAAGAAGTTCCAGGTCCTCCATAAAATCCTGGCTCAAAGGCTACATTCTTTCAAACACTTTTCCTTACCATCCATCACTATTACCCCAAAGACAATTCATCATTTTTGGTCCTACAGTGGTCCGCCTTTATCCGTGTGGTTCTAAGACCCCATATGGACCCCTGAAACCAAGGGTAGTACTGAACCCTATATATATCTTGTTTTTTTCCCTCTCTGTACAGACTTATGATGAAGTTTAATTTATGAACCGGGTACAATAAGCACTTCACAATAACTAATAATAAAATAGAACAGTTATAAGGATAGTCAATAATAAAAGATATTTTTAAATTATGAATTACTTATTTCTGGAAACTTTCATGTAGTATTTTCAGCCCAGAGTTGCCTACAGGTAACTGAAATCTTGGGAAATGAAACCACAGATAAGGGGGACTATGGTACATAGGTTCCCTGTAGCACTCTTCTCAGAATGGACCCCCTTTATCTGCTTATCTCTGTTTTCCACACGAGCCTGGGAGCTTCTCTCAAAAGCAGGAGGCTTCCGTCATTCATCTCCGTATCCTAGGCTACCCACAGAGCTGCTCCCTCAATGACTGCCTGTTGAATTGAATGGAATGGGACAGAATTGTAATTAAGTCCAGTCATAAGACATATTCCTTATAATAATCTCAGTGGTGGCAAACTCCAATGCTTTGAGCATGGATATATGATTAGAAAAGATCAAAGCCATTGAGTGCCTACTCTTTTTTTTTTTTTTTTGTGGTGCTGAGGATGGAGCCCAGGGCCTTGGCTAGGCAAGCACTCTACCAACTGAGCCATATCCCCATCCCTGAATGCCTACTTTGATGAGAAAAGTGGGTTAATGTCCTGATCTGTCTTGTCAGGTAAGCAGATTCAAAATCAGTCTTAATATCTCATGTCTAAATTCATATCTACTACAAAATACTTACAGAAATAGCTAATAGAATCTGGTGATTACAAGGATGCGTTCAGTCATGCATTCAACAAAGTGCTTTTTATTAAATTGTAATAAGCCTGGCAGTGTCTAGGTTTGGACAAGACAAGATCCCTGTCCCTAGGAAACTTACAGCCCAGGATGGAGTCAGATGTACACACTCATCACCAATTCAGACTGTGATAAGTAGCAGATAAAGGTGTGAACACTCAATCTGTGAACATGGATTCTAGAGTTGTTCACTTTCTTTGGGAAGGTGTTAAGAAAAGACGCTCTGTGGACTCGTTACCTCAGTGAGTTGCTGGCCAGCTCAGTAAGCCTAGGGTGAAGTATTTATGGCACAGGGTAGATTTAGGCCAGAGTGTGACAGCCTTCCAATGCTGGTCTAAAGTGTCACTCTGTAAAAATCATGAACCTTTGCAAGTTTCCAAACTCACAGCATCTACAGACCTATGTTTCAGGAAAACAGTGCCCATGGTCATTGCCCTTTGGAAGCAAATTTGAGGATGATCCAGCTAAGGGCTGAGACTAGAGAAGCATGAGAAGAGGAAGACTAGCTAAGCGAGGCTTCCCCTCTAGACCAGCAATGCTCACACGCGTGGTCTCAAGTCCCCAAAGAGCTTTCATGTAGGTGGGTTAAATCTATCTACTTTTGCTGTATTATGAAAGAAATTTGAGACAATTTTAAAACACTAGAACGCCTAAGCACACATTCCATTTGCCATCAGAGAGGTGACATCACACCTACCGGAGCTTCTGAAAAACTCCACTTTCTACCCCTTAAAGTATGAGGGTAAAAGAGGAAAACAAAGTTTTACCATTGCTATGAAAATGCTTCTTTCATCTCACAGGTCCCTGAAAGTGTCTGGAGGTCTCAGGGACCTTAGAAACACATTTTGAAAACCACAGCTCTAGGTAATAGGCCCAGAGCAGAAATAGTAGAGAAGAAAAGAGAGGCAGCCTCAGTAGGACTTGGTGACACATGGAATCAGTGTGGGGTTAGGTGGGGTGCCCAGGGAGCAGGTGAAGGACACAGAAAAAGCTAAAAATAACTGGGAGATTTTTATTTTGGAAAACGATGGAATTTTCTCCCCAGCCCCTCCAATATATATGTATGTGGTTAATAAAAATGTGTACATGTTCATATCATATTAAAAAGACTGCAGCTTAGATGTTCAGTCTTCTTAAGACTTTTTCTTTCTCTCTTTCTTTCTTTGTTCTTTCTGTGGTGCTGGGGATGGAACCCAGGGGTGCTCTACCACAGAGCTACATCCCCAGCCCTTTTTAGTTTTTATGTTGAGACAGGGTCTTGCTAAGTTTCCCAGGCTAGCCCAGTCGCTGGGGTTAAAAATGTGCACCACCATGCGTGGGGCCTTATTGAGATCCTTAAGCAACCCTGTGTCACCTACCCATGGAGACTCTCTTCCTTCTAGGCAAGGTACCAAAAGCAGTAAAGCCCAGGCAAAAGTGCCTGATGAGTGAATGAGTGTGGCCCAGCCTAGCTGAGTCTAATAAATAATCTCCTGAGCCCTCAGAGGAAAAGCATCCAAGTACACACTTCACTCTTAAACAATGAATCATATTTCAAATATGTATTAAAATTATTTTCCTAAGGGGGCAGCCCCCTCAATGCCAGCCCAACAACAATAGCACTAAACTCAACTTAAAAACATCCATCACTTAACTGTGCCTTTAAGTAGGGTGTGTTCATTTAATTAGTTTTAATGACCAATTAACAGGGTTTCAACATAGAACAACATGATAGCAGTAGATTTTTTTATATCCTGAGCTACTGGATCATCTCTGATGATTTGGAGTGAACCTTAACTTATTTTCATAATACAATTTCATTTCAAAGCCTTTATGGAAGCCACACGTCAGTGCCTCCTCCTCTCCACAGTTTCACATCCTTCTGTTTCTTAGCTCATTAACCTCGTGTTCAGCTTGCCATTTGATTTCATCGACCACTTCTTGGCATTTTTTTCCCATCCTGTAACCACACCAAAAAGCCTAGGTCTACTCTCAGAATCCCACACTCGGTCTCAGGACATGGTGTAGCAATTCACGTGTTTTTAAAAACCAGAAACTCTTGGCTCAGAACATGAGGAACCATGCTGAGATCCTAGCTCATGTTCAACTGTGCCCCTTCTCCAGCCCTCCCGGTGCAGGGTCCTGCCCTGTCAGGTAGATGTCACTCCTGATCAGCTTGGACACATCAACCTCCGTCATGCCTCCCCTCTGCTTTCTTTGTATATCCTCCACCCTCTTCCTTCCTTTCAAGGCACAATTTGAACGTCCCTTCCCATGAGAAGCCTTCTCCAGTCCCTCTGGCCCGGCCTAATGGCTCACTTCCGGTTGCTCTTCTCCAGCCCTTACCCCGTGACTCATTAGGCTGTGGGCTGCTTCCAGCCAAAACGTCATGTGTGTGTATAATCAACCCTTTGTCCTTGCTGCGTCAATGGAATTGACACCCAACAGGGACAGCAGGAGAGATAAGCTCAGAGGTCCTAACTCAGCACATGCGCAGATGTTTTCCAAAGCTCTAGTCCACATTTTCTTTGTCATGATCTTTCTCTTTGTCAATAGGAAAATACCTTCATAGCACTTAGCATATATTACCAAACATGTCATTACATTTTAAGAGCTAATACATTTCCAATTCATCTTCTCAGAGTGAATAATAAAAGCTTTCAACTGCGGATGAGGGGAACAGATGAAATGTGGATCCAGAGCAAAGAGAAGGCTGAGCACAGATCACCAAATCCTCCCTCCACTGGCCAACCTCTAGCCCTTTGTCTGAGCATGGTACCCCACTTTGTGAATGCATCCATTACTGCTCCAGGAACACGGCTTGTCTGGGCTCACCTCTAAGCCTCTGCTTAAATCATTCCCCCAGTCCAAAGTGTCCTTCCAACACTGTTTCTTCTCCCTTCAAAATCAAGTTCATATAGCTGTTCCTTCCAGCCTTCCTTGACCAGAGTCCCAAATGCTAGTACTGGAACTAATAGTTCTGTTGCTGACATTCTTCATTCACAATAAAGGACTGAGGTCAGTTAGGCTAGGTGACTTACATAAGCTATTCCCAAATCTGTCTCTTAACTTGCAGCCCTACTCTCCACCATACCTATTTTAATCTTTGCTCACTGTTCTCTCCTCCCACCCCAGTATCTGGTTAGAGTTGTTTCAGGTGGGATTGATTGTCGTTCCCACTGGCTGGTAAAACCCTGCCGCAGGATTATGAGTGTCTGAGATGCAATGGAAGACACATGCTATTTGGAGCTAAGTCCAGATTCAAGGGAAAACTCGCCCACATTCCAACTGTGTGAACTTGAGCAAGTTACATAGACTTCTGAGCCTCAGTTTCTTTATCAGTAAAAGAGAACTGAACATGAGCCGGGCCTAGTAAAATGCGAGGGGGCTGGACACGCCATCAGGAGTTCGACACTTGCCACAAGCCAATGCGTGGACAAGGTCAAGTTCCTTATACTCGATGGGCTAGACAGAGTGGTCTGTATCCATATGGGCCACTTTCAGTTCTAGATAGTTCATTGACTCTGGGAGTCAGGGTAATGGCCACTAAAGTTTAAAAAAAAAAAAAAAAAGACCCTGTTTTCAAGAAGGGAAATGTTTATTCTTCTTTGCATAGAGTCATGAGAGAAAACAACCCATAGCTTTCCAAAAATATGGCCCAAAACAAAAATAAAAATTTCTGCCAAAGTAGCTTCAAAATATGTAGGATCTTGAATACTTTAAGACCCTAAAGCCTGACCTGATGGTCAAGGGCATCAGCTTCACAATGCAACTGTGTGGCCAAGGGCACGCTTCCTCCTTGATCAGAGAGGACATCCTGCAACCCTTAACCCCATGCTTGAAAGTCAATTGTTTATCCTCTGAAAGCAGAGTGAGCACAAAGCCTGCTCGCTGAGCCCTGGGCTAGAGTAAGTCAAACACTTGGTTTGTTCCAAAAGCACTCCTTTTTGTTAAAAAATGAAAAATGAAGCCCTGCTTGTTTTGCATGCTTATATTCACATATCAAAATGGATGGAATAACACTAAAGCCTTAACAGTGGCAACCCCAAGAGGTGGGTAGAGACGAAATGACTGCCTCTTTAAATACTTCCCACACCAATGAGCATGTAGTTGTTTGGGAATTTTATCTAGTAAATAAAATAATTAGTTTTAAAAAGTCATTCCTTCTAGTTGCTAATGAAACTGGTGTTGGTTATTGTTATTTTAATCCCCAACTAATCTCCAATTCTACCCCCAAAAGTTACCTAAAGCAGTTTAGGAGACGGTGGACGATAGGATCTCAGGTTTATTAAATTAGCAGCAAACTTCAACTTCTCAGAAGTCTGATGATGAGACTTTAGTTCCTCCTTTTCTTCTGACTTATACACACAGCCATGTCAGATTCGCCTTCCCTGGTGGATGTGCACCTCACTAGTGAGTCAGTAAATTAGATAATTGCAAACTTCAATGAGCAGGCACATGGAAGTTTCTCTTTTCCTTAAGATTACTGTAGATTTCCCACTACCCAGTGGCCATGGGGCCTTTTGTGGACAGTCACGCCCTCGCTGGTTTCCTTACCAGCCAGGTGCCACCAGCTCCAGCTGTGATGGGCACTGGCTGCTAGTGGCCCGCAGTTGCCCTTTCTCTGAAGACCTGTCCTCAGCTCACAGGAGCTGCGTCATCAGCAACTACCAAGGAGGGGTGTGCCTCCCGCACAGCCACTGCCACAGCTACCAAACAAAGTCCCCTGCTTCAGGCCCAACACTCACATGTGCCATTGATACTGTAGAGCAACCCTGGGGCTCCTTCTGAAGCCACATCTTTGCTTATTCTCTTGCTGTTTTCTCATTTTCTTGTAGGTTTCTCTTTCAATAAATCACATGCACACAGTAAGTAAATCACTCTTTCCAGGCACAAGGTAGTGACTTTTGTTACCCTGCTGAACGTATAGAGTTACTTTCACATAATTATAGTTGATCAAAACCTAAATTTTTAAAAGATGAAATCTTCCAGATTAGTACAACAAACCAACCTGCTCACTACCCAGGCATGCCCAATTCAGGTATGAGGAAATCTAAAATGTCATTTGCATTAACAGCAAGATCCAATACCCCAAGGCAGAGAAATCGAGATATAATGCAATCATTATGCCTGGTATGCATGGGGGATATTTAATAAACATTTGACAACTGAAGAACTGTTTTTGCCAAAAAATAGAAATATTTTTAAAAGAATAAAAATGCCTGACAATTGAATGTTTTAAAATGTTTCTGTGACTTTGATGTAATTTTTTTTTGATCCCTGGCACAACCCCAAACATGTAGAGCTAATTATATAGGGGTGATGAATTGAAAGAAAAGAGCATGGGCCACACTCCTGTCCTCATCTAACCATCGCCAAGTCCAGCATGTGCCCATCTCCATTATCCCATCAGGTTGGTCTGGGAAAAGCGTGGGCCCTTGCTGGGTAGGTACCAAAAGAATAGTTTGTATTTCTCAATGTACCTGGAAGTCAGGGTTGACGGCCATATGAAAAAATGACAACATACAAAAATCCATTAACATTTTAATTGAGCTTTTAAACATCTAGTTGATAGATTAACAAAGTAAAATGAAGGGAAAATACACCCTGTGAACAAAGCAGCCTGGAAGTCTTCTGAGACAGGGTCTCACTAAATTGCCCAGGCTGGCCTGGAACTTGGGATTCTCCTGTCTCACTCAGCCTCCTGAGGCGCTGGGATTGCAGGAGAGCACCGCTGTCCAGGCTCAGTAGACCTAATGGGGAGTTCTCATCTCCCATTACTCCACTCTTGTGTTTTCATACTTCTTACTCAAAGCTAGTCGAGGTAAAAAATTACCCAAAAAATTGCTTGAAAGGTCTAATTGACTTTTTCTAGAATTATTTCATTTTTTGATGGCAGGGTTAACACATAGGCCAGTCCTGTGCTGGCTCTGGTAAAAGGGATACCTTCCATAACTGGGTGCTGTGAATCTCTATTTTTTTTTTTAAACTGGAACATTTCCAAGTTTGTCATGGCACCTCGCTAGCTTCAGGAACTCCATTCTTCTTTGGTCAATCCAAATTCTAAACTAGTTACCAAGCCATCTTACTTCCTTAGGGCATAAAAAGCACTGAGGTCTGACCTATTTTCTGAAAACCCAAATGCATAAAAATATTAATAACCTAGCACTTTGGGAGGCTGAGACAGGAAAATTGAGAGTTCAAAGCCAGCCTCAGCAAACACGAGGCCTAAGCAACTCAGTGAGACCCTGTCTCTACATAAAACATAAACTAGGGCTGGAGATGTGGCTCAGTGGTCGAGTACCCCTGAGTTCAATCTCCTGGTACCAAAAAAGTATATTAATAAAAGTTATGTGCCTACCCTCCAACACACATACCAAAAAGAAGGAAATAATAGCACATTAGTCAATTATTCAAATAGAATCCTTTTTCTTTTTAAATTCATAGAAGTTGGAATTTTTTTTTTTAGAAGAATTACTTTTAGGCATAATTTTTTTTTTTTTTTTGGTACCAAGGATTGAACTCAGGCGTACTCAACCATTAAGCCATCCCTGGCCCTCTTTTGTGTTTTATTTAGAGACAGGGTCTCACTGAGTTGCTTAGTGCCTCGCCATTTCTGAGGGGGGCTTTGAACTCATGACTCTCCTGTCTCAGCCTCCCAAAGTGCTGGGATTATAGGCGTGCGCCACCGCACCCAGCTAGGCATGATCTTGATCCAGAATAATTACATAAAAATAGAATTTTAGGATAGAAAACCAAACTATATTCCCACCAATTGTGGATTAACTAAAAACCAAAGGAAAAATGTATTCCTTCACTTTCCATGAAGAATGAGAGCATGTGATAGGAATGTCGTTTAATCATCTCTGCAACGTACAAAGAGGTTAATCCTATTTTAAGTAATCTATGTGTCCTAACCATAAAACAACCCATATTTTAAAATCAACACCCACTCCTTGAACATCTGAAGAGCATGTCTCCAATTAAATGAGTCCATCCAAGAAAACAAACATGGTTTCCCACCAGCTCTCACTGTGTAAGCCATGTGGGAGGGCTCTTCCCCAAACACCTTCACAGACCACAGTACACTCTTGCAAAATTTTCCAGTGGAGAAAAAATTTTTTGCCCTTTGAGTCTGGATTCAACTTTCAAAATAAACAACACCTATTTTTGAAAAAGGCTGAGGAAATTTTTAATAATAGGGTTGGATAGTGAAGGTGATTACACAGGTGTGGTAATTTACAAAAATACTCAAGCAAAGGGAAGTTCAAACAAAGGTGGTCACTGTATCCCAGGCTTCCATATTCTGACTCAGTTGTCTCTCTGTGGTGTCTCCAGGGGGTGTTTTTCAGCTAGACACAATCAAAATCTGTTGAGTTTTTCTTATAGCCATGAAGTGCAGACTGCAGGACGTAAACCAAATCATATAACGTGGTAATAATACAATGATAGTCGCTCTGGGTGGTGTTAGTTTGAGGGCTGACTCCTAGCAGACTATGTGCTTATCAATGATATTATAAATCTTAGGTGGCTGTGATGTAGGTTAGGAGCATGGGCTTCAAATTCCTGCTCCAATACTTACTTGTAAGCCCAGTTACTTAACCTCTCTGGATTTCCATTTCATCCACATACAAATGGCAATAATAATCGTACTTTCCTCTTGTGTAAATTAAATGACAATATATTTCAAATTCTTCCCACAGCACCTGCCACAGTCAACCACGAAATAAGTATTACCCATAATTCCTTTGGGCAATTGCTGTAACCAGCAAAGAATGAGAAGGTACCTTCAAAAACAACCAACGTAAGCAACTCAGCAAGATCCTGTCTCTAAATAAAATATAAAAAAGGGATGGGGATGTAGCTCAGTGGTTAAGCACCCTTAGGTTCAATTCCTGGTACCAAAAAAAAAAAATGACAATAGAACAAAAGCCAGTCTGTATCTGTCCTGTTTTAGTCAGCTTGTTTACTGCTATGACTAAAAAGATCTGACCAGAACAATTTTAAAGAAGAAAGGTTCATTTGAGGGCTCAGAGTTTCAGAAGGTTCCATTCCCCAGGGGCTCAAGGTGAAGCTGAATATCTACAAAAGAGGCAGTAGATTCGCACAGGGGCTGAATACCATGGTGGGAGAATATGGGAGAGGGAGGCAGGTCACATGATGATGAGGAGGCAGAAAAAGAGAGACTCCACTCACCAGATACAAAATATATACCCCATGGGCTGGGGCTGTAGCTCAGTGGTAGAGCGCTTGCCTAGCATGCGTGAGGCACTGGGTTCGATCCTCAGCATCACATATGAATAATAAATGAACAAAATGAAGATCCATCAACAAAAAAATGTTTAAAAAAAAATATATATATATACCCCAAAGTCATGCCCCCAATGCCCACCTCCTCCAGCCACACCCCACCTGCCTTCAGTTACCACTCAATTAATCCCATCAGATGATTAATTCACTGGTTGGGTGAAGACTCTCATAAACCAATCATTTCTTCTCTGAATCTTCTTGCATTGTCTCACTTATGAGCTTCTGGGGAAACCTCACATCCAAACTATAACATGCCCAAATCATATACCGTCCTAATCCAGATCATAGGGACTTATAAGAATCAAAAGCCACATAGCAATTTACAGGACTCTGAACATACAGGAAACAACTATTGAGAGACACTTTCAAGTGCTGTAGCTATAGAACCCAGTGGAATCTGAGGGACCTCTAAGGGAATGGCATTATTGCTATCACTGCAAAAAGTTTGCTGTCAAACTGTATTTTATTGAATATAAGATACTATATATTGACATAAGTGTCCTAGCTCCAGAGATAATTATAGTAGAAAAACATGTGCAGAATCCATGAAATATGTCCACAGACGTTTATAAGAGGACATCAAGCCGTCTAGCTCCAGCGGATTCTTCTACTTCCAAAGTGCAGCCTCAGTCTTGAAAGGGAAAACTTTCCCCAGATTCATTTACCAAAGTAATAACCAGGCTTTGAGTTCAGCCCAGTGAGAAGAGCCCCATGGGAAGACCGTGTTTTATATATGAGGTGAAGAAAATGCACAAGAATGTGGAAAATTTGGAATGAGTATAAGAGTTTCCTAGTGCAGGTATTAAAAAATTATCCAAGTGAATTCTGAAATTCAGAACTATTTTTTTTTCATCTGTGGAGAGTACATTATCCAGGCAAAAGTGAAACAACCAGGCTAGAGGAAAGGATTCCCAGACCTCTCTCTCCATGTTGCCCTTTGGGTTTCTGGTAGCTCCAGGTTTGGACCGTCAACATGTTTAACTGTAACCTGGGCCAGCTAGTGTTCATTGAACAGTACTAGAGCCAAGATATGCAAAAGCATTCAAGACTGCAGATGGGTCATTTGGTTCTAAAGACTCAGGTCCCATTTGTAAACATTTGTTTTTATACTCCAGTTCAAGAAATATTAGTCAAAGAATCTGGACTAGGTACAGAGTACTGTGTGTATGTGTGTGTGTGTGTGTGTTTGTGTGTGTGTGTTTAAGTTTATAAACAAATGTATTTATATTTATCTATGCGTATGCCCAAATGCAGAGTGTTTTGTGTCTTGGACTGCCCTAAAAAGAACTTTATCCAGTAGTGTAGGAGAGTCTACCCTCGGATAATCCCTTATAATCTGTCAATCATAAATTTGAAAAAAAAATTGAAAAGTTAATTTGTAAATTTGTAACACCTTACCTATAAGCATGTGGCTCATGGATCCATCTCCTCAGCTAGATTCAGGGGCTTTTTTTGTGAAAAGTTTCATTTTTTGAGCAAGCCCCTGAGTGAATCTATTGCCTCTTTTGCAGATAAAGAGTATGTATCATTCAAGATGATTTCTTTTTTTTTTTGTGGTGCTGGAGTTTGAACCCAGAGCCTTGTACATGAGAGGCATGTACTCTACCAACTGAGCTATATCCCCAGACAATAATGACTCATTTCTTTAGTGTAAAATCTGGAAAATGAGCAGCAATATAATTTATCAATGTTTTTAAAAATAGGGCAGAATGTGGATCTTATTTATATCCATTAAAAATAACTTTTTTTAGAAAAAAATGAGTTGTCTTAGTACTTTTATAATTATTAAAAAATACCACTCAGACCCTATTACAAGTAATTCTGAATTGCTTAATGTCTTCCATTTATGATTTGGATCAAATATTACTTGAGTTAAATAATTGACCATATGGGACGTGGAAATCCTATATTTATACAATGATATTTGGAAAATAGTATTAGCATGTAATATGGCAAAAACTGGCAAGAATTTGTCAGGAGATTGGTATTGGAAGGTTAGCTACCTAATTTAAAATTTTCTTGTTTTTTATGTTATGTATTTTTAAAAGGCAACTGTCCAAACTATAAAAATGACTATGTCTTCTGAAATTATCTATAGATCATTTTCTAACTAACCCATCTATGTCATTGTTGAAGTTTTTGTACTGCACTTTTCTCATTGGCAAAGAGAGTCGGAAACACAGTCAGTCTCTCAGCTCTAACCTATTATCTTTAAAGCTTGGCGACCTCCTATCTATTATCTTTAAAGCTTGATGACCTCCTGGCAATGAATTGAAAATGTTGTGCCCCTCCCCCTTGTAGTCTTCCGAGTATTTTTTCTGAAAGGCCAGAGCACCAGAGTTTATGCCATTATGTCTGAGTATCTAAAAGATGGCAGTGATAAAGCACATGACATCATGTAAACTATGTTATTTTGACTTTTAAATTTTCCATAAATATAAATCCTGGCTAAGGCTGCTGAGAAGTTTGGCAAAGGCCAATCTGCTTTTATTCACTCTAAATGGGTGAAACCAGAATTCCTTGGCCTTACACATTCTTGTGGTCTCCACCAACAGCTCCTCCTTTCTGACATCAAGTTCATCTTCAGTGTTTACTCAAATGTGTTTGGCCCACTAATGCCTGTTTTAATGAGAATTATAGTTCCCTGCCAGGAGTCCCATTTGGATAATTTACTTTTTCTTTGTTGATCATATCAAGCAAATCATTACAAATAATAATACGGTAATAACATAGTTCTTTCCAGGAAATGTCATCTTGCTGATGGCATCTAAGACTGGATATTATTAAAATCCGACTCCTTTTTTCATCTGGCTGCACTATAATTCAACGCCCCTTGACGAGGGACAACATGGAGAGATGTACTGGCTTGTGATCAGCATTTCAGGTTGGTGGTCAGATAAAAGCTCTGATGGAATTCTTTTAAAGGATATGCTGTGTGTGCTCAAATTCCCTGGTCTAGTTTGGCTCAGGCTGTTTTATGAAATACCTCTGTAATAACAGACCATTGAGGCAGTTTACACTTAAATAGAAAAAAAATTTTTTCATTTGTTTTTCATTTTCTGAATATGTATAATCCATATCATTACCTTATTGTGGTTTAATTCATGGGATAATTAACTAATGCAAAAATTCATGCAAAACTTTTTTAAAAACATCTCCATTCTGAAATCAAAGCCTTTGCTTCCATATTGCATTTCATTGGCTTTTACTCATGCTTGCTTTTATCTTCAGCCATCACAGAAATTCCCCTGAATTAAAGGAAATGGCACTGGTTTTGATGAGCCATATGAAACCTTCATGAATTAATATTTGTTTCCAAGAGAACTTTGCTGAGCATACCTAGCAAATCACTTCTCAAAAACATGCAAGTACTTCTCTGGCAGTAGATGGATAAAAGGAGAAAAATGTAGAGAGAATCTGGGGTGTGAGAGGATCCTTAATCTTAATATCAAGATGTAGCTGTCTATAATTACAGAATACCCAGTAAAAAATAACAAAGAATATGGAAATTTCTATCACCCATAACCAGAAGCCTGTAACCAGGTAGGTTATTACAGGGTTGACAGTATGGTTTAACAAGATCAGAGCTGTGAGCCAGATAATAACAATCAAAAGCTTCGTTCACTCATTCTTCATTCAACAAGC
Source organism: Xerus rutilus (assembly GCA_028644305.1). Lineage (NCBI taxonomy): Eukaryota > Metazoa > Chordata > Mammalia > Rodentia > Sciuridae > Xerus > Xerus rutilus. The sequence goes on along the minus strand of CM053406.1, from coordinate 10,301,883 downwards.
CTTAAAAAATTCCTCCGCCCTCCTCTGCACCACTCAAGTGCTGGGAAAGGAGGAAAGTGCTGGTTTGGGACTTAGTACAATACAAAACACCATGGCCAAGACAAACAAAAGGTAGGGTCTTTTCACTGAGAAGCTCTTCTTATAGGGAAAAGGCTCAAACAAATGAAATCAAAGTTTAAAAAAAAAAATCTGACACAATAGTCAGGGCTTTAGTCGATGGTCTCAGACTATAACCATGTGAGTAGGCAATCATAAAGCAGAAAGGAATTTTCTGGAAGTTCTGTAGGTAGCTCACAAAACAGCAAAATAACCAAACCAAAGGAATCTACAACCAGGGTCATATAAAAATAACTGCTTGGTTACAAAGCCACCACCAGACTTTGGGTACAAGACACTGCCAAAGCCAGGCAAATTCTAAATTGCCCCTGTGTTGTTGCATGACGAGTCTCAGCACTAGATGAGTTCAGTTACTGTGAGCTTACGACCTATCAAGCCAAGTTCCACAATTTCATCTGCCCCTTGAAGCCCAAGTCGGAACCTTGAGCCAAGGCCAGTTCCCTAACTGCCATGAGTAAGAGTGTCACATGTGACCCTTTTGATTTCCAAAACTCACATACGGCTGACTCTCCAACATGAGAAAGTTGTTCAAATGCTGGCAAAGAAAAATTTACAAATATCACCCCGAACACCACAAAGACAGGTAAGAAGTAAAAAATGAAACACCCAAACTTGAGGACAAATGGTCTAGCCATTCTCGTTGTCCATTACCATTTCCTATATCCACTTATGCCATGGATATAGCTCTTTCAGCCTGGGAATGCCTCCGATTTTTTTTTTGTTCTAGGATATGGGAAGACAAATTAAAATCCAAAGTTCCATTTTTTCCTGCTCATTCTCTTTAAATTGTGTCAACACTAATAAAAAGATGGCTCACTAGTTTTAATCTTCAAACCCATGAAGATAAAAATGTCCTTCCTCTCTCTTACTTTGCAAATATTTAAATGATTTTCGAGGAAAGATAAACTCAAACATGAACTCAGAGAGTGTTTTATCAAACACAAATGAAGGAAAAACAAAATAACCTTATATTTTTATTCTCCCCTCTACGTGTAGCTATAGAAAAGCCAAGAACAACTGTTTTGTGGAGGAAGGGTTGTCAGACAATTTGACATCACAATTGAGGGATGTGGAAATAGAGTTGTACCCAGAGGACCCCCATCACTGTGTCTTCCATTAGTATTCTGCTCCAGCTAGGCCAGTCTACACTCCAGTAGCGAGACTAGCCAGTAATCAGGGAAGAGAGATTGCCAAAGCTGTACTAATATACCCTTAGGAACAGTGACTAGAACTTATTATTTTGTTCCTGAATACAGAAAAAAAAAAAGAACTCATGCTATTCCCCAATTACTTCTTGAATGTACGTATCCAGTATCCCATATACAATACAACATAAACAATATTTGTGTATTTTGATAGCAGGAATGGGAATGCAGGTGGGGAAAAGGGAAATTTTAAACCCCTTAGAAATGGAGAACTATTCTGTTTACTATGGACTTCAAATCCTTAGAACAAAATTTTGAAGTATATTCTAATATGTGCTGTTTCAAATGCAAGTAAATGAGTATATAAAGTGTATAAAAATGTAGTGCTAATAAGCCGTGCACAGTGGTTTACATGTCTGTAATCCCAGCACTTTGGGAGGCTGAGACAGGAGAATCGTGAGTTCAAAGCCAGCCTTGGCAACAGCGAGGCACTAAGCAACTCAGTGAGACCCTGTCTCTACATAAAACACAAAATAGGGCTGTGGATGTGGCTTGGTGGTCGAAGACCCCTGAGTTTAATCCCCAGTACCAAAAAAAAAAAAATGTAGTGCTAATAGAATGAACTGGACATCATTACCCTATGTGCTTATATGGTTACACAACCAGTATAACTCCATATCATGTACAACCAGACGAAGGAGAAGTTATATTCCATTTATGTATGATGTGTCAAAATGCATTCTACTGTCATGTATTACTAATTAGAACAATTTTTTTTTAAATGCAGTGCTTTTCTTAGAGAAGTCACTCTGGCGTGGCAAAATACAGAATTTGGATTAAAAGGGATTCGTGCCACAGGGGCAGGCCCAGCTAAGTTAGAACCAGGAGGAAAAAACTAGGAATGCATCTCAGAGAACTTCTGCTCTGCTGTTCCATGTTTTTCACACAATTAAGCCTCGATTTCCTGAAATGTCAATGCTCTCCATTCAATAAACAAATGATAAAGAAAACCTAAGTTATGAAATCAGTAGCTTAATTATCTTCATTAGAACTTGGATTTGTTTTTTTTAAACCCCACAATTAGCTCCAAGGGCCATGCTAATTTAAAGCCTGGAGTCAATGACTTTTGAGGAAAGTTCCATTTTTTTTTTAAAGAAGAAAAACATTTCCTGTGAATAATGACTTTGTGACAAACTCTAAACATAAAGTTTTTTCACATTTAAATATTTTCACTAGTTTCATTCTCCCCACAGGACCCTGGCTCTCAACTTTTCATTTCTTTTATAATTCCACAAATATGAATTTCCTTGAATGTGCTTCTTGACAGCTTTCCGGTAACCAGAAAGGGCAGTTAATATTATTGGTTTTTTGGGTTTTTTTTTGTATCAGGTGATTGAACTCAGGGGCACTCAGCCACTGAGCCACATCTCCAGACAAATTTTGTGTTTTATTTAGAGACAGTTGCTTAGTGAGTTGCTTAGTGCCTTGCCGTTGCTGAGGCTGGCTTTGAACTCGTGATTCTCCTGTCTCGGCCTCCCAAAGTGCTGAGATAGTATTGAAATAATATAGACAATGTGGGCAAAAGAATTGTGTTCATCTCTGGCTCTTCCTAATATTTGTTTTTGGTTTCTAAAAATAAACATTCTGAAAGAAAGTTTTCGATGATGGGAAGGGACATGATGTCACCTCCATTTAAACTTGACTTTCATTAACAAAACGCCCTCCATATTGCCTTAAACCTGCCTGCTATGCTGTCCCCACAGGAATGTGTTCTGGAAATTCAAAGAGTGATATACTCCAAAAAGTTCTAGCTCTTGATCATCACAATCATCACAATCACCCATCAGCTTGCTGTCTTTGTTGTTTAACAGGGAGCACCTTCTAGCAAACAGGTTCTATGTTCTCACTTACTCTTTCCCTACCAATTCACTCTTGCTCTCCTAAAACGACAGTGGAGTTTCCAGGTCAGATGCCTTCTTTATAAAGGTAACACGTTTTTACCTTCCCGTTAGAAGAATAATGGGGGTAAGGACAAAGTAAATATCAAGGTTGCTTTTCCACTGACATAAGTCCAAAATTTTTTACTGACTGCAAAGATTTCTTCTAATGATGTAATGGAGATCTCATACTACGTAAAACTCTTATGCTGTTAATCATATTATTTTAATTTTTTTGCCTTCTAAGGCTATTTATTGATTACAATATAATATGAAATGTCACACTAGCAGGAGCACCTCTAAAGTCAATCAAGAGTGGGCTCTGAAACTGGGTGTAGTGGTGCATGCCTGTAATCTCAGCAACTCAGAAGGCTGAGACAGAAAGATCACAAGTTTGAGGCCAGCTTCAGCAACCTAGCAAGACCCTGTCTCAAACTGAAAAATTGAAAAAGGGCTAGGGTGGTAGCTCAGTGGTTAAAACACCCCTAGATTCAATCCCCAGTACTGAAGAAAAAAAATAAAAACATGGACTGGTTAAATTCTGGAACTCTATACACTGGAATGGAATGCTAAGGGGCTCTATAGGTAAGGGGCGGGGGGAGAATGATATAGCTGTGTAATGAGTCTCCCATGTACAACCAAAATTAAGATATATTTTAAGGAAGAAAAAACGTATAATTCAGAACACCATGTGAATAAAATTAAGTGAGAGAGGAATTAAATATGTAATTACTTGAATGTGCAGAGCACATTTCTGGAAGATACATCCAAAGCGAGTTGCCTCAGAAGAGGGGAGCTGTGTAGCCAGAGAACAGAAATAAAGTGACTTTTCAGAATGTGTAGAAGTTAAGTGCTTATTGCTTGCATATCATTGCCAGGCTCTATGATACACAGGAAGGGTTTCTTGCCCTTAGGAAGCAACAGCCCATGAGAAAAGAAAGCAAACAGAGAGCATACATTAGAAAGCCATGATGCATTAATGTGCCTGGCCCTGACTGTGATGGCAATAGACACACAGAGGACCTACAGACAGAGGCTGGTGGGGAAGCAGCCCCTGAGCTGTTTTGAAGGGTGCAGAGCTGTGTGGCAGCCTATTCTCTATCTGGGCCAGGAACTTCATTTATGGGAGTTAATTGTATTTTCTTTCTTTTTCCTCTTTTTTCCTTCATTTTGCTCTCCTCCTCCTCCCCTTCCTCCTCCTCCTGTTCCTCCTCATCCTCCTGTTCCTCCCTCTCCCCCTCCTGCCACTGCTGTTCATCCTCCTCCTTTTCATAAATGGGGTTCTTAGCATTCATATTTCATGAACATGGGTTTTTTAAGCACATTTATGACAGGCAAGGACATTCCAACCTCCAGTGGTCTCTCCAGCATATTCCCAGGTCTTTATTTTTCTTTGTTTTGATTAAGTGTTTACTTAGTAGACATGACATCATTTGTGTGTGTGTGTGTGTGTGTGTGTGTGTGTGTGTGTGTCACTACAGAAGAACCGATGGTCTTGTGCATGCTAGGCAAGTGCTCTATCACTGAAATACATCTCCAGCCTTTTTTATTTTATTTTAAGAAAAGATTTCAATAAGTTGCCCAGGCTGGCATCAAACCTGCCATCTTCCTGCCTCAGCTTCCCGAGTAGCTGGGATTACAGGAGTATGGCTACCAAGCCTGGCTGTGATATCATTCTGATGTACCTCAAGCACTGAATATTGCCACCTCCTATTTATATGGTGATAACAAATTGGTTACAAAGCAAATATGAGGAAGTGTTCATATTAATGATCTCAAAATCACTTCTGAAAGTACAATAGGAACCCCTCCCAACAAAATGTTATAAACAAGAAATTTAACTAAAATGTGTGTATTTCATATATGGAACACTGAAAACAACAGATGCAAACCTTCAGCATCCCTGGCCCTGACGTAGCAGGCCAGCGTAGCATACTTCTAGTTTTTACTTGCCTCTTTCATCAGAAAATTCTTCCATCTTCTTGCATGAGTTCTGGATTGAAAATTCCTGCCAAAGTCCAAGTCTGCAACAGAGACACACACACAGCTTACTTGCTCCTCTGGAATCTTCCCCGGACCTTTGGCTGTAAATAACACAGGAATCAAAGCATTTCCTTAAACTACGAAAGCCAAGATAAATCCACTTATTCTAAGAAACAATAGAAACAAAATTTCCACTGGGATCAAACTCAACACAGCTGATTAGCATTTCTTTCATGCTAAGTATTTGGCTTAGATGTCAGGTTAGGGGTGAGGAGATGAGAGTCCATTGACTTGTTTTATTAAACATCAACATCCACCACAGAGTAATCAACCTGGGTTTTACTTCTTTGAACGCTCTTTCCCATTCTCAATGATCAGTATTAAGTACCGTATCTTGGACCAATTTTTGTTTGGTTTTCACATTTTTCCATTTGGACAGTAAGAGGCTTATTCTACCACAATTAACAAAACAGACCACCCACCAACTGCTGTAGGTCTTTGGGTAATATTTTGATGTATTTTATGTGTATTTTCAATTCATCTTCAGTAGCAATTATATCCTATTTATGAAAAGACCCAAGTTTCAAGTTGTTGTTTCTATTCAACATATAATCTAGGTGGACAGGCGTGGGGAAGTAGGAAGGTACCGGAAGACACGATATTCTCCTCAGAAGGAATAACTAACCTTGTTTATGCATCCAATACTCAGCACCAAACTTTGTACCTTCTTTTCAATAGATCTGGAACGTGAAGCAAATCGAGTGCAGTTTCTCTCTGGCTGTCATTGTGATGAAGCTAGGCCTGACCAGGATGGTGGATCCCTGCCCTCTATTTTATGCCAACCCTGATTTTAATTCCCCATCACTTTATACTCCAGATTCCCTTCACTTTGTTGCCCAGGTCTCACATTTCCCACTTCAAGGCTCACTTCATATTATATTAACCTCCAAATGTCTCTCCAGGCTTTAGACATCTGCTTTCCTATTCTCTCTCTAGATTTACACATTTTCTCATTTAAGGCATTTATCACTATTCTCAGTAAGATTAGCCTGGATCAGCCCTTACCCTTAGCCAATCAGGGTAAGAGATCAGGAAATATCTTTTTGGGGAACTTGTTTCAAAAGAAGCCCCTCTATTTTCCAGTTTCCACTGGATTCTGTTCACTGGGTCCAGTATAAATGCCATAGTCATTATCATATCCCCTGCATCCTGTACCACATTACACATATTAGATTTTTAGTCAATGAATGATCACTGAATTTCTGGAACAATTAAAAAGGTATTTCTGCCATTTTCCCATATAACTAAACCAATAATTTTGATTGACACAGGATCGCTGCTCTGACATTTGCTGTTGTGCTTCATGCCTGGCAGGCAGTCACATGGTGCAGGACAGAGCCTGCCTGCAAGGAGCCCCACAGATCTGCCCAGACCTCAGGAAGATATCCAGCCTTCCAGTACGAAAAGTCTGGTGGAACCCCTGAGGGTATCCTTTGTGATCATCACAAAATTCTAAGTTCTTTAAATTAATTCAAGCAAGATAAAGTAGAGAAGGTTCAGAATATTCGCTATCTTCATTATCTTCAAAAATAAGAAATATAATTGAGATTTTGCGAGAAAACCCACTATATTCATTTCCTAAGATTTCTGTTTTCTTGAATGAGTTTGTGTTTGTCCATTCAGACAGCTATAAAATTATGGCATTTGCAGGTAAATGGATGGAATTGGAAAGTATCATGCTAAACACAGTAAGCCAATCCCAAAAAACCAAATGCTGAATGTTTGCTCTGATAAGTGGATGCTGATCCATAATGAGGGAGGGGACATGGGAAGAACGAAGGAAAATTGGTCAAAGGGGAGGGATGGGAGAGGGGGCATGGGAGCAGGAAAGATGGTGGAATGAGATGGACATCAAAGCCCTAGCTTCACGTATGGCTGCATATATGGTGTGATTCTACATCACGTACAACTAGAGAAATGAAAAGCTGTGTCCCATCTGTGTAAAATGAATCAAAATACATTCTGCTATCATATATACCTAAGTAGAATAAATAAATTTTTAGAAAATAGATGCTAGTAAAAAATAAAATAAAATAAAAATTTAAAAATACCAGACCTTGGAAAACTGTCTACATAAATAATAGAAATTTATTTCTCACAGTTCTAGAAACCAAGAAGTCTAAAGTCAAGGCACTGGCAGAGCTGTCTGGTCAGGGCCCATTTTTTTTCATGGATGGTACCTTCTCATTAAGTCACGTGGCAGGAGGAACAGACAAGCTCTGGACTCTTTTTAAGGGCACTAATCTCATTCTTGAGGGCTCTGCCTTTTTGGCCGAATCCCCTCTCAAAGGCTTCTTGCCTACACTACCACTTTGGGGCTTAGGATTTCGACATGTGAATTTGGAGGAAATACAAACATTCACACCATAGCATAGCTTGGAAAACTTACCACCCAAAGTGCCCTGTCTAAAACAAAGATTTGTAAGTAAATATATTGCAAAGGAAAAGTTCCATAATGTATGATTCCTTGGGGACACACTTATAAAAAGAGCATGGAAATATAACATGGTATTTAGAGAGAGATTGGGAAGGTTTTTAAACTGATATATAAAATATAGAAAGTGCATGCATCTTAAGTACACAGATTAATAAATTTTCACTGTGTATGCACCCACATGACTGCCAACTAGGCAAAAATATAAAACATTTTTAAGATTCCAGAAGTTTCCCTCACACTTCTCTAAATAATATTTCCTGAAACATTTTGTGGGATATTTTAAGTGGTTTTTAACTTTCTTCTTTATACAGTTCTGTTACCTGTATAATCAGAACAGTAACAGTGATTTTCCTTGCAGTCTTTTTGAATAGCAGAACTGCTCATGAACCAGTCTCATGGAAAAGAACTTCAGGTGTCTGAATTCCTGAATCCAGCATTTCACTAGTCAACCCTCTTACGGTCTGAATGGGTCCCGTAAAATCTGTACGCCGGCATCCTAACTTCCACTGTGATGGTTTCAGTCTGGGGAGTGAGCATAAGGGTGGAGCCCTCTCACAAGTGGGACTGCTGCCCTTATAAAAGACGATACCATGAGAAGTTGCAGTCTGTGATCCGGAACAGGGCCCTCACCAGAGCCCGATCATGCTCGCACCCTTATCTCAGACTTCCTAGATACTAAAACTGTGGGAAAATAAGTTCTGCTGTTTACAAGCCTTCCAGTCCACAGTACTTTGTTACAGCAGCTGGAACTAAGATAAACTCCTTTATTATTTTTGTTTTTCTCTGTATATTTTTTAAATATTTTTTAGTTATACATGGACACAGTGTCTTTATTTGGTTTACTTATTTTTATGTGGTGCTGAGGATCGAACCCAGTGCCTCACACGTGCGAGGCAAGCGCTCTGCCACTGAGCTACAACCTCAGCCCCTCTGTATATTTCTTGTGTTCCTTTCTCCTCTCTTCTTCATAATACTTATCAAGGACCCCTCCCCTGTCCCTTTCTAACCCTCTAATCTGTTTGACTATACAAGGTAACATTTCCAGGCTTGGGCCCAATCAAGAAAGGGACACAAAGTCAGAAAAAAGATCAACATGTAAGGTTGAATACTGACAAAGGCAGACTGGAGAAGGCTGCTTGGTTCTGTGACCCCAAACAACCTCCTAGTTCCTAAGGAGTTCCACTTCCCACCCATCAGCCGGCCTCTCTGAAAACAGCTCCCTATCCAGGAAGATGCCCTTTGCCTGCAACTTCAGGACCTCTGCTCCTGTGCCCAGTGCTTTCTCTCAGGCAGATGAGTCACCAAAGAGATGGATGAGGGATGGGCAGAAGTTATCCTCCCCACCTTCCTAAATGGTCCATTTACAGAACTGAGTGGAAGTTTTTGGTTTTTTGTTTTTGGTTTTTTGTTTTTTTGGGTTTTTTGGTACTGGGGATTGAACTCAGGGGCACTCAACCACTGAGCCACATCCCCAGCCCTATTTTGTGTTTTATGTAAAGACAGGGTCTCACTGAGTTGCTTAGCACCTCGCCATTGCTGAGGCTGGCTTTGAACTCGCGATTTTCCTGTCTCAGCCTCCCAAGTGCTGGGATTCCAGGCTTGCGCCACCACGTCCGGCTTGAGTGGAAGTTTTTTTCACAAATATGGTCCCCCACAGTGTGAGTATGTAGTTGGTGAAATGATCCTTAAGGTCTCCAAAACAGATCCTGTGATTCCAGAGGGAAGGAATTGATCTTCCCCTTCTGTTCTTTCACTACAGGGTTTCTTTAAGCAAATATATAAACAAACAAGTGCAGTGAGATTAAAAACAACTTTACAGTATTGTGTGGAATCTTAGAGAAGAGCTTCAGTCATATGCAGGGTGGAAACTCTCTGGGAATATGTGCATTATTGAAAGGCCACAACAAAGAGAAACTGGCCTACTGGCAACTGATCCCTTCTGTGCCTCAGCTCCCAAACTCATCTTAATCTCATTGTCGCAACCTGAGATGATGAGTCACTGGAATTTCTAAATCAAGTGTAGTTGGCAGTAGATTAAATGCTGAAACTGAAATTCCCACCAAGCCTGTTTTCGTGACCTGTGAAGCACAAACAATTCAGGACCCGTTTCCTGAGAGGATATTCTCTACTTTCCAGCTACTCTGCAAACTTAAAATTGGACTCAGCCTTCAAATGGAGAGTGTGCAGATCCTGAAACGGAAATTAACTTGTTCTTCAAGTAAAAAAAAAAAAAACTTCAGGGTGGGATGGGAAGGGGAAAAGTTTACTTGATAATGACTTGTTTCCTTTTCAAAAAATTCTCAAAAGGACTCCATGCCTAATTATTAACATATTTTGAATTAAGTAAACTTTTTACTAAAGTATAACATACATGAGGAAAAGTTCATAGATCATGAGTGAACAACTTGGGGTCTGTAGAATGAATACACATGTGAGAACAGCCCCAAGTCAAGGTATGGAATGTTACCTCTATTACCTGCATTACCAAAACTTCTGCTCCTCCAACTCATTACCAATCCCAGCAGGACCACTACTCTGACTTCTAACACCATATGCTAGATGTGCCTATTTATTTTTAACCTTGTGAATCTGGAATCATACAGTATATACTCTTGCATGTTGAATGCTTTTGCTCCATATTGTATTTGAAAGATTCATATATGTGACTACCTATAGTAATCATAGTAATTCTTTAATTCTTATTATTGTTTCATATTTCTTTGAATGAACATGCCACAATTCATTCATTTATTCTATAGTTGATAGACATTTAGAAAGTTTCCAGTTTATAGCTCTTATGAATAGTGCCATGTACCCCAGTATCTTGGTGAATATTGGTGCATATTTCTGCTGGGACTATTCCAACGCATAGGTTTCAGGTCACTCAGTTTGTGGTAATTGGTTATGGTAGCAATAGGAAACTTACATAGTTGCTTTTTCATAGGGTGATTGGACATATGAATATCTTTCTTTGTGAAGTACTTACTTGACTATGTCTTTTATTCACTTTTCAAAATATACTGTCCTTTTTGTTTTGATTTTTAGAAGTTTATTTTATATTCTGCATTCAAGTCTGTCATGGAGATTGGTGTTTATAATTTATTCTCCCTTTCCATGGCTTATTTCTTTTATTCTCTTGGTGGTATCTTTTGGTAAAACCAAGTTCCCGGTTTTAGCCATGTCCTTCATCTTGTCCTTTATGGTTAGTGCTTTTTCCACATTTAAGAAACATTGATCCCAAGATCAGGAAGGCATTCCCATGTTATTTTCTAAACCTTTAATATCTTGATATCTGGAATTAATATTTGGGCATCATGTAAAGTAAATTCCATATTTACTTTTTTCTGTCTAAATACCCAAATGATCAGCAGCATTTGTCAAAAATGGCATTTTTTCCAAGCCAGGCACAGTGGTGCACACTTATAATCTCAGCTATTCAAGAGGCTGAGGCAGGAGGATCACAGGTTCAAGGTTAGCCAGCCTAAGCAACTTAGCAAAGCCCTAAGCAACTTAATGAGACTGTCTCAGAATAAAAACTAAGGGGCTGGGGATGTGATTCAGTGGTAGAACACCCCTGAATTCAATGCCCAGTACCAATATATATAGAGAGAGCACCTTTTCCTCCCCATACTACAATGGCAATGTTGTGATATATCAGGTGACCACAGATATGTAGGTCTATTTCAGGACTATTTTCTGTTCTGTTGTTCTATTTATCCATCTTTGTACCTGTTCATAAAGTTAATAGAGAAGGCCTCAGGATGCTATCCTTTGATAGAGCTGCATATGAGGTTAACCCTTGGCTGGCATCGACTTGGAGATGGTTCCCATCATTTTCAGAATGGGTAAGAGTGGCTCATAGTGACTAAACTACTTGCACACAATATAGTTTACGCTGGGAATCTGCAGTCTGAGTACATGCTAGGCAGAGTGACTACAAGATGGGCCCTCAGTAAGAACCCTGGGCACTAGTAGGGGATTTGTTTCATGGCAGAGTGTTTGCTTAGCCTGCTTAAGACCTGGACTTACACTTCAGCAGTGTCAAAACAAAAAACAAAAAAACCCTGGGCACTGAGTCTCCTATAAGCTTCCCCGATTGACAGTTCCCACATGTTGTCATAGCCCACAGGGAGAATTAAATACATCCTGTGGGAGTACACTGGGAGTCCATTTGAAAGGAATCTTGGAAATGCGAACCTAATTTCCTCCAGACTTCACCCTGTGCATATTTTCCCTTTGTTGATTTTGTTTTATGTCCTTTTGTTTTGTATCTTCATGGTGAAACAAAGTTTTCTTTGTTTTTTTGCTATAATAAATCACAGCTATACACAAAGTCCTCCTAGTGAATTATCAAACCTGAGGGGCCTTGGTTGTGATCTTGGGGAATCTTGACATGGTACCAATATGATGCAGTCTTAATTACTATAAATTTAAAATCACGATGTCTAGTAGCCAAAGTTTTCCAACTTTGTTCTTTAAGATGGTTGGGGTTATTTGTTACCCTGTGACCTTTCGTATATATTTTAAAATCAACCGAATTTCCAGAAAATCAAATTGGCAAAGTTTGGAATGGGATTTATTTGATCTAAAAATTTATCTGGGAGAACTAATATTTCTACAATATTGATTCTTCCAATCCATGAACATGGAGTAGTTAGATCTTCCCTTCATTTCTTGTAGTTCTATAAATAATATTTTGTAGTTTTTTCTTTTCTTTTTTTTTATTTTATTTT